>CM038676.1:482291597-482891597 GCA_021605205.1 Aegilops longissima | reverse complement strand
ATCCAGTAGGAGGATCCTCAACAAGTCCCACGAACGTACACAGACAAACAAAGAACTCGCAACCAACGCGATAAAGGGGTTTTCAATCCCTTCACGGCCACTTGCGAAAGTGAGATCTGATAGAGACAATATGATAAGATAAATATATTTTTGGTATTTTATAATATAGATGCAGAAAATAAAGATGCAAATTAAAGTAGATTGGAAGCAAATATGATAAGAGATAGACCCGGGGGCCATAGGTTTCACTAGTGGCTTCTCTCGAGAGCATAAGTTTTACGGTGGGTGAACAAATTACTGTCAAGCAATTGATAGAAAAGCGAATAATTATGACGTTATCTAGGCATGATCATGTATATAGGCATCACATCCATAACAAGTAGACCGACTCCTGCCTGCATCTACTACTATTACTCCACACATCGACCGCTATCCAAAGATGCATCTAGAGTATTAAGTTCATAAGAACGAGTAACGCATTAAGCAAGATGACATGATGTAGAGGATAAACTCAAGCAATATGATATAAACCCCATCTTGTTATCCTCGATGGCAACAATACAATACGTGTCTTGCAACCCTTTCTCATCCTTTGGGTAAGAACACCGCAAGATTGAACCCAAAGCTAAGCACTTCTCCCATGGCAAGAAAGATCAATCTAGTAGGCCAAACCAAACCGATAATTCGAAGAGACTTGAAAAGATAACTCAATCATATAAAAGAAGTCAGAGAAGATTCAATTATTATCCATAGATAAATCTGATCATAAACCCACAATTCATCGGATCTTGACAAACACACCACAAAAAGAGATTACATCGAATAGTTCTTCACAAGAGAGGGGAAAAACATTGTATTGAGATCCAAAAAGAGAGAAGAAGCCATCTAGCTAATAACAATGGACCCGTAGGTCTGTGGTAAACTACTCACAAATCATTGGAGGGGCAAGGATGTTGATGTAAAACCCTCCATGGTGGATTCCCCCTCCGGCAGAACACCGGCGATGGCTCCAAGATGGGATCTCGCGGATACAGAAGGTTACGGTGGCGGAAATATTTCTTCAGGTGGCTCCTGGATGTTTTCGGGGTACGTAGACTTATATAGGAGGAAGAAGTACATCGATGGATGCCCAAGGGGCCCACGAGACAGGGGGCGTGTCCTATAGGGGGGCGCCCTCCTATCTCATGGAGGCTCTAGTTGTTTCTTGACTTGCACTCCACGTCCTCTGGATCACGTTCGTTCCAAAATTCACGCTCCCGAAGGTTTCATTCCATTTGGACTCCTTTTGATATTCCTTTTCTTCGAAATACTGAAATAGGCAAAAAAAACAGCAATACAGGCTGGGCCTCCGGTTAGTAGGTTAGTCCCAAAAATGATAATAATGTATAAAATAAAGCCCATAAACATCCAAAACAGGTAATATAATAGCATGGAACAATCAAAAATTATAGATACGTTGGAGACGTATCAGGTTGCCATACCATTCTGGTGTGGAACGTGTCCTTGTGGATCTACGAAGTTCAGTAGAAACTTGATCTGGAGTACCTTGATCATCATCATTAACTTCCTCTCTATTCAGTGCAGGCACCTCAGAAACATCTTCGTGAGCTACGCTACTTTCCGGTTCAAGATGCAGTACTTCATCAAGTTCTACTTTCCTCCCACTTACTTCTCTTGAGAGAAACTCTTTCTCCAAAAAGGATCCGTTCTTGGCAACAAAGATCTTTCCTTTGGATCTGAGGTAGAAGGTATACCCATTGGTTTCCTTAGGGTATCCTATGAAGACGCATTTTTCCGACTTGGGTTCGAGCTTTTCAGGTTGAAGTTTCTTGACATAAGCATCACATCCCCAAACTTTTAGAAACGATAGCTTAGGTTTCTTCCCAAACCAAAATTCATACGGACTCGTCTCAACCGATTTAGATGGTGCCCTATTTAAAGTGAATGTGGTTGTCTCTAAAGCATAACCCCAAAATGATAGCGGTAAATCAGTAAGAGAGATCATAGATCGCACCATATCCAATAGAGTGCGATTACGACGTTTAGACACACCATTACGCTAAGGTGTTCTAGGCGACGTGAGTTGTGAAACAATTCCACATTTCCTTAAGTGCGTACCAAACTCGTGAATTAAATATTCTCCTCCATGATCTGATCGTAGGAACTTTATTTTCCTGTCACGTTGATTCTCCACCTCACTCTGAAATTCCTTGAACTTTTCGAAGGCCTCAGACTTGTGTTTCATCAAGTAGACATACCCATATCTACTTAAGTCATCAGTGAGGGTGAGAACATAACGATAGCCACCGCGAGCCTCAATGCTCATTGGACCGCACACATCAGTATGTATTATTTCCAACAACTTGGTCGCTCGCTCCATTGTTCCGGAGAACGGAGTCTTGGTCATCTTGCCCAAAAGGCATGGTTCGCACGTGTCAAATGATTCATAATCAAGAGACTCCAGAAGTCCATCTGCATGGGGTTTCTTCATGCGTTTGACACCAATGTGAGCAAGGCGGCAGTGCCACAAGTATGTGGGACTATCATTATTAACCTTACATCTTTTGGTATTCACACTATGAATATGTGTAACATCACGTTGGAGATTCAATAAGAATAAACCATTGGCCAGCGGGGCATGACCATAAAACATATCTCTCATATAAATAGAACAACCATTATTCTCGGATTTAAATGAGTAGCCATCTCGCATTAAACAAGATCCAGATACAATGTTCATGCTCAAAGTTGGCACTAAATAACAATTATCAAGGTTTAAAACTAATCCCGTAGGTAAATGTAGAGGTAGCGTGCCGACGGCGATCACATCGACCTTGGAACCATTCCCGACGTGCATCGTCACCTCGTCCTTCGCCAGTCTCCGCTTATTCCGCAGCTCCTGTTTTGAGTTACAAAAATGAGCAAGTGCACCGGTATCAAATACCCAGGAGCTACTACGAGTACTGGTAAGGTACACATCAATAACATGTATATCACATATACCTTTGGTGTTGCCGGCCTTCTTATCCGCTAAGTACTTGGGGCAGTTCCGCTTCTAGTGACCATTTCCCTTGCAATAAAAGCACTGTGTCTCAGGCTTGGGTCCATTGTTTTCCCGGCAACTGATTTTCCGGGCGCAGCAACTCCCTTGCCGTCCTTCTTGAAGTTCTTTTTACCCATGCCTTTCTTGAAACTAATGGTTTTATTCACCATCAACACTTAATGTTCCTTTTTTATTTCCACCTCCGCTGATTTCAGCATTGAATATAACTCAGGAATGGACTTCTCCATCCCCTGCATATTGTAGTTCATCACAAAGCTCTTGTAGCTAGGTGGGAGCGACTGGAGGATTCTGTCAGTGACCAAGTCATCTGGGAGATTAACTCCCAACAGAGACAAACGATTGTGTAACCCGGACATAGTGAGTATGTGTTCACTAACAGAACTGTTTTCCTCCATCTTACAACTGTAGACTTGTCAGAGACTTCATATCTCTCGACCCGGGCATGAGCTTGGAAAACCATTTTCAGCTCTTGGAACATCTCTCCGTGCTGCTCAAAACGATTTTGGAGCCCCGATTCTAAGTTGTAAAGCATGCCGCACTGAACCAGGGAGTAATCTTCACTACGCGACTGCCAGGCGTTCATAACATCTTGAGTTGCTGGGAAAATTGGTGCTTCACCTAGCGGTGCTTCTAGGACATATGCTTTCTTGGCAGCTATGAGGATGATCCTCAAGTTCCGGACCCAGTCCATATAGTTGCTACCATCATATTTCAGCTTGGTTTTCTCTAGGAACACGTTGAAGTTGAGGGCAACATTAGCGTGGGCCATTTGATCGACAAGACATATTGCAAAGAGTTTTAGACTATGTTCATGATAATTAAGTTCATCTAATCAAATTATTTAATGAACTCCCACTGAGATACACATCCCTCTAGTCATCTAAGTGATACATGATCCGAGTCAATTAGGCCATGTCCGATCATCACGTGAGACAGACTAGTCATCATCGGTGAACATCTTCATGTTGATCGTATCTACTATACGACTCATGTTCGACCTTTCGGTCTCTTGTGTTCCGAGGCCATGTCTGTACATGCTAGGCTCGTCAAGTCAACCTAAGTGTTTTGCATGTGTAAATCTGGCTTACACCCATTGTATGGGAACGTTGGAATCTATCACACCCGATCATCACATGGTGCTTCAAAGCAACGAGCTTTCACAGCGGTGCACGGTTAGGGGGAACACTTTCTTGAAATTTGTAGTGAGGGATCATCTTATTTATGCTACCGTCGTTCTAAGCAAATAAGATGTAAACATGATAAACATCACATGCAAATCATAAAGTGACATGATATGGACATTATCATCTTGCACCTTTGATCTCCATCTTTGAAGCGCGGCATGATCACCTTCGTCACCGGCATGACACCATGATCTCCATCATCGTGTCTCCATGAAGTTGTCTCGCCAACTATTACTACTACTACTACGGCTAACGGTTAGCAATAAAGTAAAGTAATTACATGGCGTCGTTCAATGACATGCAGGTCATACCATAAATTAAGACAACTCCTATGGCTCCTGCCGGTTGTCACACTCATCGACATGCAAGTCATGATTCCTATTACAAGAACATGATCAATCTCATACATCACATATCATTCATCACATTCTTTTGGCCATATCACATCACATAGCATACCCTACAAAAACAAGTTAGACGTCCTCTAATTGTTGTTGCATGTTTTACGTGGTTGCTACGGGTTTCTAGCAAGAATGTTTCTTACCTACGCAAAGCCACAACGGTGATATGCCAATTGCTATTTACCCTTCATAAGGACCCTTTTCATCGAATCCGATCCGACTAAAGTGGGAGAGACTGGCACCCGCTAGCCACCTTATGCAACAAGTGCATGTCAGTCGGTGGAACCTGTCTCACGTAAGCTTACGTGTAAGGTCGGTCCAGGCCGCTTCATCCCACAATACCGTCGAAGCAAGATAAGACTAGCAACGGTAAGCATATTGAACAAAACCAACGCCCACAACTACTTGTGTTCTACTCGTGCATAGAATCTACGCAATAGACCTAGCTCATGATGCCACTGTTGGGGAACGTAGCAATAATTCAAAATTTTCTACGCAACACCAAGATCAATCTATGGAGATTCTAGCAACAAGAGAGGGAGAGGATGAGCATCTTCATACCTTTGAATATCGCTAAACGGAAGCATTACTAGAACGCGGATGAGGGAGTCATACTCGCGGTGATTCAAATCGCGAAAGATCTGATCTACACTGAACGGACGTTGCCTCCGCGTTCAACACACGTACAGCCCGGGGACGTCTCCTCCTTCTTGATCCAGCAAGGGGAGAGGAGAAGTTGAGGGAGAACTCCGGCAGCATGACGGCGTGGTGGAGGAGCTTGCAGTTCTCCAGCAAGGCTTCGCCAAGCACTACGGAGGAGGAGGTGGAGTTGGAGAGGGGGAGGGCTGCGCCAAGTGAAGGGTGTGGCAGCCCTCCGAAACCCCCACTATATATAGGGGAAGGGGAGAGGGGAGCCGGCTCCCTTAGATCCCATCTAAGGAGGGGGGCGACGGCCAAGGAGGGAGGCTTGCCCCCCAAGTCAAGGGGGGCACTCCATCTAGGGTTTCCCCCAACCCTAGGCGCATGGGCCCTGGGGGGGTGTCGCCCAGCCCACTTAGGGCCTGGTCCCCTCCATATTCAGCCCATAGGGCCCTCCGGGGCAGGTGGACCCTCCCGGTGGACCCCTGGAACCCTTTCGGTGGTCCCGGTACAATACCGATAAACCCCCGAACATTTCCGATGATTGAATAAGGACTTCCCATATATAAATCTTTGTCTCCGGACCATTTAGGAACTCCTCGTGACGTCCAGGATCTCATTCGGGACTCCTAACAACATTCGGTAATTGCATACTAATTCCCATAACAACTCTAGCGTCACCGAACCTTAAGTGTGTAGACCCTACGAGTTCGGGAATCATGCAGACATGACCGAGACAACTCTCCAGCCAATAACCAACAGTTGGATCTGGATACCCATGTTGGCTCCCACATGTTCCACGATGATCTCATCGGATGAACCATGATGTCGGGGATTCAATTAATCCTATATTCAATTCCCTTTGTCAATCGGTACATTACTTGCCCAAGATTCGATTGTCGGTATCCCAATACCTCGTTCAATCTTGTTACCGACAAGTCACTTTACTCGTTTCGTAATGCATGATCCCGAGACTAACTAATTAGTCACATTGAGCTCATTATGATGACGCATTACCGAGTGGGCCCAGAGATACCTCTCCGTCATACGGAGTGACAAATCCCAGTCTCGATTCGTGCCAACCCAAAAAACGCTTTCGGAGATACCTGTAGTGTACCTTTATAGCCACCCAGTTATGTTGTGACGTTTGGTACACCCAAAGTATTCCTACGGTATCCGGGAGTTGCACAATCTCATGGTCTAAGGAAATGATACTTGACATTAGAAAAGTTGTTAGCAAACGAACTACACGATCTTCTGCTATGCTTAGGATTGGGTCTTGTCCATCTCATCATTCTCCTAATGATGTTATCCCGTTATCAATGACATCCAATGTCCATAGTCAGGAAACCATGACCATCTATTGATCAACGAGTTAGTCAACTAGAGGCTCACTAGGAACATGTTATGGTCTATGTATTCACACATGTATTACGGTTTCCGGTCAATACAATTATAGCATGAACAATAGACAATTATCATGAACAAGGAAATATAATAATAACCATTTTATTATCGCCTCTACTGCATATTTCCAACAGTCTCCCACTTGCACTAGAGTCAATAATCTAGTTACATTGTATTGAATCGAACACCCATAGAGTTCTGGTGTTGATCATGTTTTGCTCGTGGAAGAGGTTTAGTCAACGGATCTGCGACATTCAAATCCGTATGCACTTTACAAATATCTATGTCTACATCTTGAACATTTTCACGAATGGAGTTGAAGCGACGCTTGATATGCCTGGCCTTCTTGTGAAACCTGGGCTCCTTGGCAAGGGCAATAGCTCCAGTGTTGTTACAGAAGAGAGTCATCGGGCCCGACGCATTGGGAATAACTCCTAGGTCGGTAATGAACTCCTTCATCCAAATTGCTTCATGTGCTGCCTCTGAGGCTGCCATGTACTCCGCTTCACATGTAGATCCTGCCAAGGCTCCACCGCTCCACCTCACAGCAACGCAAGTCACCGATCGGTGCAGTGTCGAGCCCCCAAGTGACTAAGTGGCTATTATTTGGCACATGGCAGACATTTCCTAAGGAAATCACCTTCAAATGACACCCGTCCAGAGATGTGTCATGCAGGTAGACGAGAAGGTGGCGGAACGGCATGACAAGACTTGTCGGGCTCCTCCATGATGTGACACTGAGCGGTGCATTTAATGCACCTTGTCCTGTCTGCAGAGTTAGGTATGATAGCACTGTTTGCTATCTAGTCAGTACACAGTGACTAATTTGCCATTGTGGTGACCCCTTGATCTATAAAAGGAGGGCCGTGACAACCTTAGAAAGGATTCGGACCCTTGTACACTCATACGCATGTAGCTGCTCTCGCCCCGAGGCAACATTGCCAGCCTATAGCACTGCATCTCCACCGTGGTCCTCTGATCAATCCACCAAAGTAGGAGTAGGGTTTTACGCCTCACGGCGGCCCTAACCTGGGTAAAAACTGCCCGTGTGATCGCTGTCGTGCAGCTCTCCGCCCTCCACTCTTTGTGCAATGTGCTCTTCCGATACCTGCCGAACCACAAGGGGTTGATGGCCCCGTAGGTGATCGTGTTTTCCCACGCCACTCATCGTCTTCCCCAACCCCTTCCGCGAGGACCCCAGCAAGGCACTCCGCGACTGGGATCTCTGGGGCCCCTTCTTCTTTATCGTCTTCCTTGGCCTCACCCTCTAATGGTCGGCCTCAGTCAGGAAGGTAGCTACTACTACATTTTTTTGACCATTTGAAATCCAGGCCCATCAATATTCAATTACCTCTATGCAACTCCTGCATTTGAAATACTTTAGTTTGAATGAAGTATACAAACCTTTTAGTTAGAATGAAGTATTCGAATAGATTTACACACTGCAGAGGTTGCGCCATGACCCCAACCAGCTGGATGCATCCACCTAAAAGGTTTTGGTGGCATGGCGGGGTTGCGTGATGTGGCCGTGGTGACCGCTATCCGTGACATGCCATGAGATCCTCCAGCTCCGGATCCGGCTGCCAGTTGGGCAATAGATTCCCGCCGGCTCGCTAATGACCTCGGGAGGGCGCACTCCTCCTAGGAGCACGAGAGAGCAGCGCGGACGGGCATATGCTCCTCAAGGCTGCAAGGTATGAGCTCCCAGTCCTCAGATCTGGACATGTCAGAGTCAGATGCATGCACCTCCATGGAGAAGAATGCCGGAGCTGGCTGGAGAGGAGCTTGGTAGTGCAGGAGGGATGGGGAGTGGAGTGGAATGTGGCTAGGGTTTCGGCCTCAGGTGCAGATAGGGTCCATTTTATGTGGGGTCCGATGGACGAGCGTGGGCTGAATCCGACGTTATGGGCATGCCCATGCGTTCCATATCCACGCCAACTTTGGGCTGAATACGGGGAGTGTCGGTTAGTCCGGACGTTTGGGTGGGATATGGGAAGGTTGGTTGGGTGAGGTTTTTGCAACGTGGCACTGACTGGACAACCCATTCGCATGATAGGGATGGGTACAGGTTTGGTTGTAGATGCTCTTATGCGATTAATCATGGGTAGAAGCAGAAACTAATTATTTTGTATTAATGAACTAATTATCCCACGCCGCGAAACAAGCCAGCGCGTAGCGAAAATTCACTGGCGTGCTCATCCTCGCCTGCTCTGGTTATCGCGAGGCGTCCACTCTTTGCGGGATGCGGGACGTCCTACTGCTCCATGATTGCGTACCCTGATCATTAAATGCGTACGTTGTACGAAGAGCCGACGTCGTTAGTACGATGCATGCAGATGGACGTGTAAGGCCCGACGACAGCGTTTGGACACTGTACCAACATATGCCCATGGTGCAGACGGCATGGGATTCAGTCGAAGACAGGATGAGGTCGGGCCACCGACTACATTTAACTTTGCCTCTTGCCCTCATGGTCGATCCATTTAATTCTAACTCTACCAATCTTCTAAAAAACAAATTCTAACTCTCTTAGTGCTAAAAAAGGGATTGAACTTCAAAAAAAAAGGGATTGAACTTCAGTTTCGTCATCGTAAGCTGCGTTTACCGAGGATGGTACAATCAAAAAAAGTATGGTGCAACCTATGACTATAGGTTTGAACATGCACTTCAGAAATAAAATTATGTTTGAGAAACTTAGAGCATCTCTAGCAGACCCCGCATCCCGCCGACCCGCATTTCACGTTTGCAGTTCGGGGGAAAGTTGTTTTGCAGTCTGCAGCGAAAAGCCATAGAGGCAGACCCCGCAAAGCCGACACACATCCTGTTTTACGGGTCGGCTTTGCAGGGTCTACCTGTGCGGCCGTCCTCCCCCCAACCCGCAAAATGTAAATTTGCACCTCAATTTACATTTCTTTGCATTTTCAACCACATTCGATACATAAGACATCACCAAATTTTTGCTAGAAAAGCTAGCCCAAAGAAAACAAGAACCACAAGTATGCATTTTAGAAGATTTCCAACTTCCATAACTGCTCCCACGAGTTGAAGCAATATCTTCTCCATGCACTCATTGTTGATCTGCGGATTCTTGATCTTTACTTCTTCTTCTTTGGTTCTAAAGAAGTAGTCGTTGCTTCCCCTCTAGTTGCGCATGCATGCGGTTCATTGCCTTCGATTGCACTAAGGAGTGCATGAACGTATATCAATTTTCTTTTTATCAATAAATCAATGTATTCGCCTTCCCAAAACCAAAATGAACATCCATCTTCCTACACGCATGATGATGTTCCAAATGAGCAAACATAATGAGCTATCCAAATGAGCTGAATGCAAAACATCACGTACGCCGTCATTTTCGTATTTGAAGAACACCCATCCAGGGTGCTTCGGCGTGCCCGAAGTCAGCCGCAGCACTGTCCGCGAGCAATCATCGCATTGTATGAGTGGCATAAGTGAGCCACAGAGCCTCTGCGCGAGGGCCGAGCCCGGCGGACGGCCGGCCGAATCTATGTCAGCAAACCCTCGGCGGCGGCGAGCGGACGAACCGGCACCTGCATGCGCCGATGAGCCTTTACCGAGGCTGTGCGAGGTGCTTCCCGACCATTCAATAGCTTGGCGTAGACGCCGGCGGTCGGGAAAGCCAAATCTGGCCGCCCGCGATGAAACGCCGCAGATCCGCAAGGTCTCAGCTCGCCGACGCGGGAGGAGGGGGAGGATAGGGGATGGAGGGCTACCACGTGCGTCTGGAGGCCTTTCCGCGTGCTCCCGCCGGCCACTTTCGCCGAAATCTTAGGCGGCGGCGGGGCGGTGGGGCGAGCGGGAGAGGGAGGTGGTTGGTGCGGGAAAAGTGCAGGCTGAAATGCCCCACCCCAACTGCTCCCGCTATATGTAGGGCACCGACGGGCCGGGGGGGCTGCGAATCACGCTGTTTGGGCGAGTTTTGCCGCCCCTCAAATTTTTTAGGGCCAGCCGCTTATGTGTCTTCTGTTCGGGGTTTCATCACCAGCCCGCATTTTGGCGGCTATTTTGTGGCTCGGGGGCTTTTGCAGGGTCTGCTAGAGTTGCTCTTACTATTTTCTTGCTCATTTTTGTAGTTTTTGCTCGCATGTATTGTTGGACAAATAAATGCATGGGGCAGTTGGCTAAGACATAGTCTTTTATCATATGGATGGCACGAAAATGCATAGGAGCGGACGAGCTCTCCTGCTCACGGAATCGGTGAAACATTAGTCAAATGCACGTTGAATATTTTTCAAATATACGTGGGTATTTTTTTAAACACATGTTGAACATTTTTCGAAGACATGTAAGATATTTTTCTAAATATATGGTGAATAATTATTGGATGCGCTGACATTTCCTAAGATACACAATGACATTTTCTAAATACATGGTGAAAATGTTTTGAACATACTTTTTTTCAAAAACATGTCGAACATACCATGAACAATATAGAAAAACACAATGATTTTTTAATAGACGAGGATCAATTTATTAAAAAAAATCAACGAACTTTTTTAATATACAATCAACACTTTCACAGATTTGAAACAAATGTTGATGTAACTATAAAAAGTGTTAAAGCATGATGAATATTTTTATATTACACGATGTACATGTGTGAGTTACATTATGAAAAGTTTTTAGTGCATGAAAATAATGTTTTAAATACATGATGAATTTATAGAAAAATATGCAATGAACATTTTAACACGGTGAATATTTTTAACACACGTATAAAAATATTTTCCAAATACATATGAATTTTTTTATACATGAATATTTAAAAATGAAATTTTTCTCCACGTGCTAAAAAGATGCAATGATTTCTTAACACGGTGAATATTTTTAACACACGTAAAATTATTTTTCAAATACACATGAAATTTTTATACACATGAAATATTTTCCAAATACAAGTATAAATTTTTTTTAAATACATGATGAATTTATAGAAAAATATGCAATGATTTTTTTAACACACGTATAAAAAAATTTCCAAATATGTGAATATTTTCTTTTTTAGCACGTGTATTTTACTCAAAAGTCTAAAAAGGTATAAAAATAAATATGTAAAGAAAACCAGAAAATAAAATAAAAAAATAATACTAGAGTGTTCACTCCACTAGTTTTTTTTTTTTGACAAAGCGCGTTCCTAGTTTGTATCATTGAAAGTATTTTAACCATGGCAAATTGCATTGGTGGACCATGGCAAATTAATTTTCACAGCAATGGCAATTTAGTCTTTCCTGGTCCATGGCAAGTTTTACATGAATTTGCAAATTCAACATTCGAGACATGGTAAATTAAATTCTGGACCAGGGCTAGTTTTGGGGAATGAAAAAAACACGTCAAGTTTTAGAAGCACGAAAAACTAAAAAAACACGTCAAGTTTGTAGCACGACAACATTTATACAATGGGAAATTGCATTAATTTACCGTGAATAATTTATTTTCAGGGCTACGACAAATTTATTTTCAGAGCCATGGGAATTTACTTGATTCTTGACCATAGCAAGTTTATATTCATTTTGTAAATTCAAAATTTTGAGCCATCGTAAATCGCGTAGCTCGACCATACTACTTTTACATCAATGGAAAAAATTTGTAAGCAAATTTGTTGGGGAAAGTAGTAATAATTCAAAATTTTCCTACGTGTCACCAAGATCAATTTAGGAGATGCTAGCAACGAGAGAGAGAGGGAGTGCATCTTCATACCCTTGAAGATCGCTAAGCGGAAGCGTTACAAGAACGCGGTTGATGGAGTCGTACTCGCGGCAATTCAAATCATGGAAGATCCGATCTAGCGCCGAACGGACGGTGCCTCCGCGTTCAACACACGTATAGCCCGGGCACGTCTCCTCCTTCTTGATCCAGCAAGGGGACAAGAGAAGTTGAGGGAGAGCTCCGGCAGCACGACGGCGTGGTGGTGGAGCTTGCGGTTTTCCTGCAGGGCTTCGCGAAGCTCTACGGAGGAGGAGGAGGTGTTGGAGGAGGGAGGGGCTGCGCCAGGGGAAGGGTGTGACAACCCTCCCACCCGTCCACTATTTATAGGGGAAGGGGGGAGGGCCCCGGCCCCCTTAGATCCCATCTACAAGGGGAGCGGCGGCCAAGGGGGGGTGACTTGCCCCCCAAGTTTGGTGGTAGGCGCCCCCACCCCCTAGGGTTTCCAACCCTAGGCGCCTTGGGCCCTTGGGGGGCGCACCAGCCCACTAGGGGGCTGGTTCCCACCCTTGTTCAGCCCATTAGGTCCCCCGGGGCAGGTGGCTCCACCCGGTGGACCCCCGGACACCTTTCGGTTGTCTCGGTATAATATCGATAACCCCCGAAACCACCCCGGTGACTGAAACTGGACTTCCCATATATAAATCTTTACCTCTAGACCATTCCGGAACTCCTCGCGACATCCGGGATCTCATCCGGGGCTCCGAACAACCTTCGGTAACCACATGCAATTTCCCATAATAACTCTAGCATCACCGAACCTTAAGTGTGTAAACCCTACGGGTTCGGGAACCATGCAGACATGACCGGGACATATCTCCGGCCAATGACCAACAACGGGATCTGGATACGCATGTTGGCTCCCACATGTTCCACGATGATCTCATCGGATGAACCACAATGTCGGGGATTCAATCAATCCCGTATACAATTCCCTTTGTCCACCGGTATGTTACTTGCCCGAGATTCGATCATTGGTATCCCCATACCTCGTTCAATCTTGTTACCGGCAAGTCTCTTTACTCATTCTGTAACACATGATCCCGTGACTAACTCATTAGTCACATTGAGCTCATTATGATGATGCATTACTAAGTGGGCCCAGAGATACCTCTCCGTCATACGGAGTGACAAATCCCAGTCTCGATTCGTGCCAACCCAACAGACACTTTCAGAGATACCTGCAGTGCACCTTTATAGCCACCCAGTTATGTTGTGATGTTTGGTACACCCAAAGTATCCCTACGGTATCCGAGTTGCACAATCTCATTGTCTAAGGAAATGATACTTGACATTAGAAAAATCTCTTAGCAAACGAACTACACGATCTTGTGTTATGCTTAGGATTGGGTCTTGTCCATCACATCATTATCCAAATGATGTGATCCCGTTATCAACGACATCCGATGTCCATGGTCAGGAAAACATAACCATCTATTGATCAACGAGGTAGTCAACTAGAGGCTTACTAGGGACATATTACGGTCTATGTATTCACACATGTATTACGGTTTCTGGTTAATACAATTATAGAATGAACAACAGACAATTATCATGAACAAGGAAATATAATAATAACCATTTTATTATTGCCTCTAGGGCATATTTCCAACAGTCTCCCACTTGCACTAGAGTCAATAATCTAGTTACATTGTGATGAGTCGAACACCCATAGAGTTCTCATGTTGATCATGTTTTGCTCATGGAAGAGGTTTAGTCAACGGATTTGCGACATTAAGATCCGTATACAATTTACAAATATCTATGTATCCATCTTGAATATATTGACGAATGGAATTGAAGCGACGCTTGACATGCCTGGTCTTCTTGTGAAACCTGGGCTCCTTGGCAAGGGCAATAGCTCCAGTGTTGTCACAGAAGAGAGTCATCGGGCCCGATGCATTGGGAATAACTCCTAGGTCGGTGATGAACTCCTTCATCCAGATTGCTTCATGTGCTGCCTCTGAGGCTGCCATGTACTCCACTTCACATGTAGATCCTGCCATGACGCTTTGCTTGCAACTGCACCAGCTGACTGCCCCACCATTCAAAATGTACATGTATCCGGTTTGTGACTTGGAGTCATCCAGATCTGTGTCGAAGCTAGCATCGACGTAACCCTTTACGATGAGCTCTTCATACCTCCATAAATGAGAAACGTATCCTTAGTCCTTTTCAGGTACTTTAGGATATTCTGGACCGCTGTCTAGTGTTCCATGCCGGGATTACTTTGGTACCTCCCTACCAAACTTACGACAAGGTTCACATCAGGTCGGGTACACAGCATGGCATACATAATATACCCTATGGCTGAGGCGTAGGGGGTGACACTCATATTTTCTCTATCTTCTGCCGAGGTCGGGCATTGAGCCGTGCTCAATATCACACCTTGCACAGGCAAGAACCCATTCTTGGAGTGATCCATATTGAACTTCTTCAATATCTTGTCAAGGTATGTGCTTTGTGAAAGACCAATGAGGTGTCTCGATCTATCTCTATAGATCTTGATGCCAAATATGTAAGCAGCTTCTCCAAGGTCCTTCATTGAAAAACACTTATTCAAGTAGGCCTTTACGCTTTCCAAAAGTTCTATATCATTTCACATCAATAGTATGTCATCTACATATAATATGAGAAATGCTACAGAGATCCCACTCACTTTCTTGTAAACACAGGCTTCTCCATAAGTTTGCATAAACCCAAACGCTTTGATCATTTCATTAAAGCGAATGTTCCAACTCCGAGATGCTTGCACCAGCGCATAGATGGAGCGTTGGAGCTTGCACACCTTGTCAGAATTCTTAGGATCGACAAAACCTTCCGGTTGCATCATATACAATTCTTCCTTAAGGAAACCGTTAAGGAATGCCGTTTTGACGTCCATTTGCCATATCTCATAATCATAGAATGCGGCAACTGCTAACATGATTTAGACAGACTTCAGCTTCGCTACGGGTGAGAAGGTCTCATCGCAGTCAACCCCTTGAACTTGTCAATGACCCTTAGCGACAAGCCAAGCCTTATAGATGGTCACATTACCATCCACGTCGGTCTTATTCTTAAAGATCCACTTATTTTCTATGGCTTGCCGATCATCAGGCAAGTCTGTCAAAGTCCATACTTTGTTTTCATACATGGATCCCATCTCGGATTTCATGGCCTCAAGCCATTTTTTGAAATCCGGGACCACCATTGCTTCGTCATAGTTCGAAGGTTCGCCGTTGTATAACAACATGATTTCCAGGACAGGGTTGTCGTACCACTCTGGTGCGGAACGTGTCTTTGTGGACCTACAAAGTTCAGTAGCAACTTGATCCGAAGTTTCATGACCATTGTCGGTGTCAAAACCGGCGGATCTCGGGTAGGGGGTCCCGAACTGTGCGTCTAGGCGGATGGTAACAGGAGACAAGGGACACGATGTTTTTACCCGGTTCCGCCCTCTCGATGAAGGTAAAACCCTACTCCGCTTGATTAATATTGATGATATGGGTAGTACAAGAGTAGATCTACCACGAGATCGAGAGGCTAAACCCTAGAAGCTAGCCTATGGTATGATTGTTGTTCGTCCCCACGGACTAAAACCCTCCGGTTTATATAGACACCGGAGAGGGCTAGGGTTACACAGAGTCGGTTACAATGGGAGGAGATCTACATATCCATATCGCCAAGCTTGCCTTCCACGCCAAGGAAAGTCCCATCCGGACACGGGACGAAGTCTTCAATCTTGTATCTTCATACTCCAGGAGTCCGGCCAAAGGTTATAGTCTGGCTATCCGGACACCCCCTAATCCAGGACTCCCTCAGTAGCCCCCGAACCAGGCTTCAATGACGATGAGTCCGGCGCGCAGATTTGTCTTCGGCATTGCAAGGCGGGTTCTTCTCCAAATTCCATATACCTGTTGAATAGTGTCCGGCTTCTGATGAATGTTGCGCTCCTTGGCTTCTGCGCCCAATAATGGCCATCTTCCACGTGTCAAACGAATGCGAAAAGCTAGGGTGTTTTTTCATTTAGCCCTCGCTGCGCAAATGAGCCGCTTATAAAAGAGACGGGGATTTAGATCCGAATCACACCATCTTCCCTCCGCGAGCATTCATCGGAGCGCGTTCGACAGAGATCCATTCCATCATGGCCAGTCGACGCAGCTCCTCTCCCCCAGCCCTCAGCCTGGAGATTGGGAGAGATGCTCCGTCCCGCACAGCGAGCTAGTGGCGCTCCAAGCCAAGGGGTTTCTCCCCCCAGCCTACATGGTCCCGGTTCGAGCCGGGCTTGCCACCTATAATGGCCGAGAGCAAGCGGAGAGCGTCCCCAATCCCTCCAAAGGAGAGCGGGTATGCCTTCTCTCTTATTTGATAAGAGGGCTCGGATTTCCAATTCATCCGTTTCTCCGGGGCTCACAGTTCTACGACCTCGAGCCATAACCTTACACCTGCCTCCATATTGCATATTGCGGGCTTCGTAGCCCTTTGCGAGCTATTTTTGGGCATCGAGGCTCATTTCGCGCTGTGGAAGAAGTTTTTCTGCCTTGTGCCCCGTTCTCAGGAGTGGTCGATATATCAAGTAGGCGGATCCGAACTATGGCGCATCGCCGGGACCGGATATCTATCTGGAACCCCAAAGAAGGCGTCCGAAGACTGGCCTTTAGAATGGTTTTATATAGAAGATGTCCCCCTACCGGACCCTGTACGGATCGGCCTCCCTGAGTTCAATAATGCTCCTTTGAAGAAGCGCCTAAGCTGGCGTCCATGGAGCCCTCGGAAGGAAAATGACAAGGACGTCCTTTACCTGATGAGTCGGATAAGGTTGTTAGCTCATTCCGGACTGACCATGATCGGTGTCATGGCCACATGCATTATGCGGGGGGTGCAGCTGCTTCAGTATAGGGGCCACCCCGTGCGGGATTTCAACGGGGAGGACGACGCCACCCGGTGCAGCCGCAAGGGGCCGGAACCGATTGCCGCTCTAAGAAAGCTCTTGTCCGCTTTATACAAGGGAGAAGAGGAGGAATTCCTCCGCGTCAACCCACGGGACGGATTTTCTATGTACAATCCTCCAAGCTGGGTAAGCGGACACTTTCACTCGCCCATCTGTTTCATATTCCCATAGTTAAGTATTCAGTCTAGCAATTTCAATGCAGGAGCTACGCCAGGCTGTAAAGGAGATAAACAGCCCTCCTCCACAACCGAGGACCCAGAACGGTCCTTCGACCCGGACTCCCAAGAGGACCCGGACTTATCTGTGGATCTGATCGATGGGGTGTTTCATCAATTGAGCAAGGACAACACCTTAGTGGCCATTACGGCCGATTATCCCGGACTACTTCCAGCCTCACAAGTAACCGAGACCGAAGTCCCAGTACTTTTAAGATGATCCATCCGTGCTTATTTTTTATCACCGTATACCAATGGCATTTTTGCAGGGGAAGTCCTTGAGGCGGAGGGCCATGCCTGCGGTGGCTAGCCAACAAGGGGCATCAAGGCCCGACAGGCTGAAAAGAAGTGCGGTCCAAATTGAGACGCCGGCGCAATGGTATGGCGTGCCATTTTGTTCCCAGGTTTTATTCCCTCAAGTCATACTAACGCTCGTGCTCTCTTCAGGAAAAAGAGCGCTCGCCGGACTATATCTGGAGAGGTTGCCAATCGCGCCTCCACCAGCCAGGCTCCAAGGCCGGGTTTGGAAGTGGCGGCGAACACGAGGCGCGCACCGGACGCTCCTCCGACAGAGGATGCGGATGGGCTATCTGCCACCAATTCCGAGGTGGAGAGTGCCATGAACCACAGGCGTCGCCGGACAGTTCTTCGTGACGCTTGTTTCTCCCAAGAGGCATTGGATGCCTTCAATACAGGAGATGCGTACCTCCGTGCCACTCAAAATGGTCTAGCCAGAGCCACAGAGCAGTATGTAAAAGACATACGGGTGAGAAAATTTGATAGTTATATATGTCGGTAGCCCCCGAGACTTGAAACAGTTAGAATAACTGATTTAAGGATTATTTGTTATGCAGGATCTTACAGAAAAGAATACCCAACTGTCCCAGAGCGGAAGAGTGCAAAGCCCAACTTGAGGCCGCACTAGCATGGCGAGGGGAGGCCAAGGAGACCCCCTCTAGTAATATATGCTTCGAAAGATAAGTATGTTTGTGAAGTGCGGCATGTGTGCAAATCTGACAATAACATTGCAGATGGCGCCGGAGTGGATCCGGACAAGCAACAACTCTTGCGCCGGTTAAAGGCCGGCGAGAGCATGCTTACGAGGGTGAGGCAAGAGAAGAATAATCTCCAAGATGCAAACACCCAGCTGGGCTAGGAACTAAAGGATGTTCGTGCTCAGCTGTCAGACTCCGTGAAGGAGAATCGGCGGCTTCGATGCAGCATTTTTAGTAAGTGCTTGAACGAACTTCGAAAAAGAGTTCAGCGAGGAAGTCGATTGACAGAGTTATGTCTGTAGGTATGCTGACAGGTCGGCCTGCAGAGGAAATGCCCGGTTCTATGGGTGACCTCCTTCCCGAGCTCTCACAACTTCCCGAACGAGTTCGGCAGGTAATGCAAGGCGTCGCCCAGGCCTTGTGGCCATCCGTCTCCATGCCCGAAGGCCTTGGAGAGCTTGCAGAGAAGCTGAAGGGAGCGTGGCGGCGCTTCCGATTATGGAAGATATCGGCATGCCGCCAAGGCGCCAGGGAGGCCTGGGCCATGGTGAAGACGTGGTACACGAAGGCTGACCCAAACCACATGGTCGAGGTCGGACCAGTGGGGCCTGATTGGAAGGAGATCCTGTGAGTTTAGTGTACGCCGTAGAGTTGGTCATTAATATTCCCAACAGGATCTGTAAACTAGACAGCTGTTGGATGGTATTGAAGAGGAATATACCCAGTCAAATTGACTATGTTATTTAAGATGACATATAAAATGCCTTCTAGCCGGATTGTAGATCGTTTGGCATGGCGGACCTTTTTGCTTCAACCTCAGGACCCGATAGTTCGGAGTGTGTCCGAATACCCTCTCGGTTATGTAAGAACTGGGGCATGCGTGGAGACCAGGCGTAGGGGTCATTAGTGCTTGAACAGACAACTGCCCAACTAGTTATGTTATATTACATGGTTAGTAAGAAACATCTTCCAGGGAGAATAGTTCCGTTAGGGGTTCCTTTCCCTGGGAGGCATGCCCTAAAGTGCATGCCCGGACTGCGAAAAAAGCAGAAAAGCATCTGGGGGCGGATAAATAAACGAGTGGGAAATCATCTTTAGTTCACCGACCAAATATTCCCTTAAGAACGCTAGCTTTCGGCTTCACCCAGTCTGAGGTACACATCCGGCTGACCCGGCAGTAACAATCGCAGAGGTGCTCCCTTTACCGCCTAGCCGAACAATCGAGAATGTAGGGGTAAGCACAGGAGCCAGGCAACCCAGCTTGGCCAAAACTTAAGTCATATCGATGCATATAATGGTGAATAAAAGGTACATGAGGAAGTGTGACACATGTGTTGGGCATGAGGCCCGTATAAGCAAGCTTATGTTAAAGAAGCCCCCAGGTATAATGATCGCGGATAGCGCGTCAATTGTTTGCAAACAAGGCGCGAACGAGCCCTTAAAGGCTGTAAGAGAAAAGGAGGGAGAAGGAGAGAAATATAAGACAACTAATGTGTAAAAAATAGACACAGGAAGGAGACGAACACAGAGTCCGGCGCTAGGCGTAGAATCTTTGGAGACGGGTTGCGTTCCATGGGTTCGGCTCGAGTCGGTTATCCGATGCATCTCGCAGACGGTACGCTCCACCAGTCAGGACTTGGTCAATGATGAAGGGACCTTCCCATTTGGGCTTGAGTTTGTCCTTTTTCTTGTCTGGCAGGCGTAGAACTAAATCGCCAACATTGTAAATTTTGGCCCGTACTTCTCTGCTTTGATATCTTCGAGCCTGCTGTTGATAGAATGTGGAACGGGCTTTTGCCACATCACGCTCCTCCTCCAAGGCGTCCAAACTGTCCTGCCGATCGAGTTCGGCTTCTCTTTCTTCGTACATGCGCACGCGAGGTGAGTCATGAATTATGTCGTAGGGCAGAACTGCCTCTGCCCCGTATACCATAAAAAATGGTGTGAATCCGGTGGTGCGATTCGGCGTGGTCCGCAGCCCCCAGAGAACGGAGTCAAGCTCCTCTACCCAGTGTGTATTAGATTCCTTGAGGGACCGCACTAACCTGGGTTTGATGCCGCTCATGATTAGACCATTTGCTCACTCGACTTGACCGTTAGTTTTTGGGTGATAGACTGAAGCGTAGTCGAGCTTGATGCCCATGTTTTTGCACCAGAGTTTGACCTTGTCGGCCGTAAAGTTTGTGTCGTTATCAGTGATGATGCTGTGGGGGACGCTGTAACGGTGTACGACCCCTGATATGAAGTCTATCACCGGTCCGGATTCGACCGTCTTAACAGGCTTGGCCTCTATCCATTTGGTGAATTTGTCCACCATGACCAGTAGGTATTTTTGCTTGTGGGTTCCTCCTTTCAGGGGTCCAACCATGTCAAGCCCCTGCACTGCCAAGGGCGGTGATGGGTATAGTTTGGAGGGCGGTGGGTGGCATATGGCTTTGGTTAGCAAAGAGTTGGCAACAGACGCATCGTTGGACTAAGTCCTGAGCATCTGGCCGGGCCGTCGGCTAATAAAATCCTGTACGGAAGGCCTTGCTTACCAGGGCCCGGGCTGTGGCGTGGTGCCCGCCGGGTCCGGCATGAATTTCAGCCAGAAGATTCCGCCCTTCCTCTTCGGAGATACACCTTTGAAGGACTCTGGTGGTGCTTTTCTTATAAAGCTCTCCTTCATGGACTTTATAGGCTTTAGATCGCCGCACTATGCAGCGTGCCTCGTTTTGGTCCTTGGGATGTTCCTGCCTAGTTAGGTAGGCTAGGAATGGTTCTGTCCACGGGGCAATGACTGCCATTATTATGTGGGCTGAGGATGTTACTTCGTTGGCAGAGCCTCCCGTTGTGTCAGAATCTTCGGTGTCGGGCTGTGCGGTTGGGTCCGGGCTGTTATTTCCGGATTCCCCTTCCCACTATACGGATGGCTTGAATAGCCTCTCCAAGAAAATGTTGGGGGGGACTGCATCACGCTTTGCGCCGATGCGTGCCAAGACGTCTGCTGCCTGATTGTTTTCCCGGGCTATATGATGAAATTCGAGCCCCTCGAACCGAGCTGACATTTTTAGGACGGCGTTGCGATAAGCTGCCATTTTCAGACCCTTGGCATCAAAGTTTCCATTTATTTGGGATATCGCGAGGTTCGAATCCCCACGCACCTCTAGGCATTGGATGCCCATGGAGACTGCCATCCGGAGACCATGTACAAGGGCCTCGTATTCGGATGCGTTGTTGGAGTCCGTATACATTATCTGGAGTACGTATTGAACTGTATGTCCTGTTGGGGATGTCAGGATGATGCCAGCCCCCAGACCAGCTAACATTTTGGAGTCGTCGAAGTGCATGATCCAGTTGGAATATGTGCCATACTCTTAGGGAGTTCGGCTTCAGTCCATTCGGCGACGAAGTCGGCCAAAACTTGCGACTTGATAGCTCGCCATGGCTTGTAGGTTGTTTATAATATCGTTAAGAGGTACTTCGGAGGCTACTATTATCGAACACTCTTGAAAGTAGTGTCGCAGCTTCCGGGATGCCATAAACACCGCGTACGCTATCTTTTGATAATGCGGGTACCGTGACTTGCATGGAGTGAGGATAGTGGACACGTAGTAAACTGGTTTTTGAAGTGGGAATTTGTGTCCGTCCGTTTCTCGTTCGACGACGAGCACTGTGCTTACAACTTGATAAGTTGTCGCAATGTATAATAGCATTGGTTCGCTGATGTTAGGCGCGGCCAGGACCAGGTTTGTTGCCAATATGGCTTTTATTTCTTCGAGTCCAGCCGTGGCGGCATCCGTCCACTCGAAGTGTTCGGTGCGCCGGAGGAGGCGATAAAGGGGTAATGCCTTTTCTCCCAAGCGGGAGACAAAGCGGCTTAGAGCCGCCACGCATCCAGTCAATTTTTGTATTTGTTTGTGGTCCTTTGGAATATCCAGTTGTGACAAAGCTCGGATCTTGGCTGGGTTTCCTTCAATTCCTCTACCGGATACAATGAAGCCCAAGAGTTTTCCGGCTGGTATGCCGAAAATGCATTTTTCCGGGTTAAGCTTGATGTCATATGTTCGGAGGTTATCGAATGTGAGCCTCAAGTCGTCTACTAGAGTTTCGACACGCTTGGTTTTGACAACCACGTCATCTACGTATGCTTCCACTGTTTTGTCGATCTGGTTTGCCAGACATGTCTGAATCATGCGCTGATATGTTGCGCCAGCGTTTTTGAGCCCGAAGGGCATTGTGTTGAAGCAGAATGGGCCGTATGGGGTGATGAATGCCGTTGCGGCTTGGTCTGGCTCTGCCATCTTAATTTGATGGTAGCCGGGGTATGCGTCGAGGAAACACAATGAATCGTGTCCTGCGGTAGCGTCGATAATTTGATCGATGCGGGGAGGGGAAGGATCC
Source organism: Aegilops longissima (assembly GCA_021605205.1). Classification (NCBI taxonomy): domain Eukaryota; kingdom Viridiplantae; phylum Streptophyta; class Magnoliopsida; order Poales; family Poaceae; genus Aegilops; species Aegilops longissima. Next base: position 482,868,652 of record CM038676.1, on the reverse strand, counting down.
TTTGGGCAAGCCTTGTTGAGGTCCTTGAAATCGATGCATAGGCGCCAGGATTTGTCCTTCTTTGGTACCATCACCAGGTTTACTAGCCAGTCCGGGTGTTTTATATCTCTGATGAATCTGGCCTCCAGTAGTTTGGCTAGCTCCTCTCCCGTGGCTTGTCTCTTAGGTTCGGAGAAACGCGGAAGAGTCTGCTTGAGAGGCTTGAATCCTTTTAGGATGTTTAGGCTGTGCTCGGCCAGCCTGTGTGGGATTCCTGGCATGTCTGAAGGGTGCAAGGCAAAAATGTCCCAATTTCCGCGTAGGAATTCTCGTAGTGCGGCGTCTACATCAGGGTTTAGTTGCACCCCGATGGAGGCCGTTTTTGTAGGGTCCGTTGGATGGACTTGGAATTTGACTATTCCGTCCGCCGGTTTAAAGGTGGACTTGGATCTTTTATCGAGTATCACGTCATCCCTGTTCATCGTGGAACACAGCACAGTCAGTTCCTCGGCCGCTAGGGCTTCGGATAGTGCCTCAAGGGCCAGTGCGGCTGTCTTATATTTGGCGCGGAGTGCTATGTCCGGGTCACTGGCAAGAGTGATGATTCCGTTGGGTCCGGGCATTTTGAGCTTCATGTACCCGTAATGGGGTATAGCTTGAAAAATTGTGAATGCCTCTCGCCATAATAGAGCGTGGTATCCACTGCTGAACGGGGCCACTTGAAACGTGACCTCCTCGGACCTGTAATTATCCGGTGTGCCGAACACCACATCCAGTGTGATTTCCCCTGTACAGCATGCTTCCGACTGGGGATTATTCGTCTAAAGGTCGTCTTGCTTCGCTCAATGCGGCTCCAGTATATTTCCATTTTTCGAAGGGTTTCCTCATAAATGAGGTTCAATCCGCTGCCACCGTCCATGAGTACCTTGGTAAGGCGAAAGCCGTCCACTATTGGACTGAGGACCAATGCGGCTGGTGCTCGGGCTGTTCAGAATTTAGGTTCATCACTGGCATTAAAGGTAATAGCCGTGTCACTCCATGGGTTTATTGTTGCTACTTGGTAGACTTCGGAAAGGCTGCGGAGTGTTCGTTTCCGCATATTATTTTATGCGAAAGTCTTGAAGACTGTTAATACCGTACTGGTATCCCTGGGCCGGTGCTCTGTGAATTCTGGAGTTAGAAGCTCCTTGCCACTTCTGGCCACCTGCCGGAGTATCCAACATGCTCTAAGGCTATGAGTTGGTGTGGCGCCCTCTATACTATGAATTTTACAAGGTCCATTGAGCCATCCCTCCAGTACGGTTCCATGCCCTATAGAGGGTTTTTGTTTTTTGGTGTTTAACCCAGGTGCCTGGCAATAATGCACCTTTTTATTTCGGACTGGGGTTGTATTCAGGGCCGGATTGTCCCAAAATTTTATTTCGGTTTTTCATGCGCTTTCTATCGCACAGTACTTTCGTACTATGGATGCCAAGTCGGCGAAGCGTGTAATTTCATGGCGACTTATGGCGTTGAGGATTCCGTTGTCCGTGCAATTATTGCAGAAGAATGAAATTGCATCCTCCTCGCGGCAGTCCTCTATCCTGTTCATAACCAGCAGGAATCTGGCCCAGTAATGGTGTACTGTTTCAGCGGGCTCTTGCCGAATTTGGGATAGATCCCTTATATTTGGGTGGGCGGGTGGAATTAAATCCGGAACCTCGCCCAATCTAAGACTCAGGGGCCAAGGAGTTTCCGAACTCGGAAGCTTGGGTTCTTGGATGTCATCCAATGAATCTAGCCCGCTGCCTGACTTTAGGTTCAGGCCTTGAGTGACGTCCTCCCCTCCACGGGTATCCGGCTTGGAGGGATCGGGAATCCGGACATAACTAGTCCTTAAGATAGATGAAGGCTTGCCGCATTGTTCCTCCACCACAGCAACATGGTGGGTGACCTGGGGAGAGTTAATCTCTCTCGGATCGGGTTTAAGCCCAATCTGATCATAGTCTGTAGCAACTCCCAGGGCGGCGATGCGATCCAAGAGCTCATTTAAAGAAGAGAGCTCCATCGGATCTAGCTGCTCGGCGAGTTCCGAGTTGACGTGGAGATTGCTTTTGATGACCCGAGAAGTCATAGTCGGGGCGGCGGCCGAACAGGCGGTCATAAGAAAACTGCCTAGCCAGAGAGTTTGGCCGATAGCCAAAGCTCCTTTAGCAACAGTGCCGTCTTTAAAGACGGGATGAGGCATCCTTCCTGACGGCGACGGCACAGCGGAACTCTCAATGAAAGCACCAATGTCGGTGTCAAAACCGGCGGATCTCGGGTAGGGGGTCCCGAACTGTGCGTCTAGGCGGATGGTAACAGGAGACAAGGGACACGATGTTTTTACCTAGGTTCAGGCCCTCTCGATGGAGGTAAAACTCTACTCCTGCTTGATTAATATTGATGATATGGGTAGTACAAGAGTAGATCTACCACGAGATCGAGAGGCTAAACCCTAGAATCTAGCCTATGGTATGATTGTCGTTAGTCCTCTGGACTAAAACCCTCCGGTTTATATAGACACCGGAGAGGGCTAGGGTTACAGTAGTCGGTTACAATGGGAGGAGATCTACATATCCGTATCGCCAAGCTTGCCTTCCACGCCAAGGAAAGTCCCATCCGGACACGGACGAAGTCTTCAATCTTGTATCTTCATAGTCCAGAGTCCGCCAAGGTTATAGTCCGCTATCCGGACACCCCTAATCCAGGACTCCTCAACCATCATCATTAACTTCCTCTCCAATCGGCGCAGCACCACAGAAACATCTTCCTGAGCTGCGCTACTCTCCGGTTCAAGAGGCAGTACTTCATCAAGTTCTACTTTCCTCCCACTTACTGCTTTTGAGAGAAATGATATGTCTCCAACGTATCTACTTTTCCAAACACTTTTGCCCTTGTTTTGGACTCTAACTTGCATGATTTGAATGAAACTAACCCGGACTGACGTTGTTTTCAGCAGAACTACCATGATGTTGTTTTATGTGTAGAGAAAAGTTCTCGGAATGTCCCGGAAATCCACGGAGGCACTTTTTGGAATTAATAAGAATTTTTGGCGAAAGAATTAATGCCAGGGGGCCCACAACCTGTCCACGAGACAGCGGGGCGCCCCCCCTAGGGCGCGGCCTCCTATCTCGTGGGCCCTCTGGACCTCCTCCGAGCTCAACTCCAACTCCATATATTCCGTCTTGGGGAGAAAAAAATCAGAGAGAAAGTTTGATCGCGTTTTACGACACGAATCCGCCACCAAGCCCTAATCTCTCTCGGGAGGGCTGATCTGGAGTCCGCTCCGGGCTCCGGAGAGGGGGATTCGTCGCCGTCATCATCATCAACCATCCTCCATCGCCAATTTCATGATGCTCACCGCCGTGCGTGAGTAATTCCATCGTAGGCTTGCTGGACGGTGATGGGTTGGATGAGATTTACCATGTAATCAAGTTAGTTTTGTTAGGGTTTGATCCTAGTATCCACTATGTTCGAGATTGATGTTGCTATGACTTTGCTATGCTTAATGCTTGCCACTAGGGCCCGAAAGTGCCATGATTTCAGATCTGAACCTATTATGTTTTCATGAATATATGTGTGTTCTTGATCCTATCTTGCAAGTCTATAGTCACCTATTATGTGTTATGATCCGAAAACCCCGAAGTGACAATAATCGGGATACTTCTCGGTGATGACCGTAGTTTGAGGAGTTCATGTATTCACTATGTGTTAATGCTTTGGTCCGGTTCTCTATTAAAAGGAGGCCTTAATATCCCTTAGTTTCCGCTAGGACCCCGCTGCCACGGGAGGGTAGGACAAAAGATGCCATGCAAGTTCTTTTCCATAAGCACGTATGACTATTTACGGAATACATGCCTACATTACATTAATGAATTGGAGCTAGTTCTATATCACCCTATGTTATAACTATTGCATGAGGAATCGCATCCGGCATAATTATCCATCACTGATCCATTGCCTACGAGCTTTTCATATATTGTTCTTCGCTTATTTACTTTTCCGTTGCTACTGTTACAACTACTACAAAAACCCAAAAACATTTATCTTTACCGTTGCTACTGTTACCATTATTATCATACTACTTTGCTACTAAATACCTTGCTGCAGATACTAAATTATCCAAGTGTGGTTGAATTGACAACTCAACTGCCAATACTCAAGAATATTCTTTGGCTCCCCTTGTGTCGAATCAATAAATTTGGGTTGTACTTCACCCTCGAAAGCTGTTGCGATCCCCTACACTTGTGGGTTATCCAGACTAATTTCTGGCGCCGTTGCCGGGGAGCATAACTCTATTCTCTGACTCACTTGGGATTTATATCTGTTGATCACTATGAAGAACTTGAAAGACGCTAAGACCAAGATTTTGCCCTCAACTACGAAGGGAGGTAAGGGACTGCCTTCTAGCTCTGCACTAGATTCTCCTTCCGTTATTAGTAGGCTTGTGACACCTAAACCTGCTACTGCTATGAATTCTGATATGTCGCATGTTATTGATGATGCCACTTCTACTATGCATGATGAAACTACTTCTGTGCGTGATACTACTTTGCCATTAGGTGAATTTCTAGATGAACAACTTGCTAGAGTTAGGGGGAATGAAAATATTGAAGAACCTATTATTGATGATAGTGATGATGAACGTTCCCCCAATGATTATGTATTACCTGTTGTTCCTAAGGGTTATGTTATGAATGAAGCAGCTGCTATGGAAATTCTTGCTTGCAATGATAGAATTGATCTTAAGAAATTATTAGCTAAATGGAAGCAGCAGTCTCTTAATGCTAGAATGAAACCCGACCCTACTTTTGCTACTTCACCTATCTGTGTTACTCATAAGGATTATGAATTCTCTGTTGATCCTGATATTATTACCTTAGTTGAATCTGATCCTTTTTATGGCCTTGAATCTGAAACTGTTGTGGCACATCTTACCAAGTTGAATGATATAGCCACCCTATTTACTCATGATGAGAAGTCTCGCTATTTATATATCCTTAAGATATTTCCGTTCTCATGAAAGGGTGATGCTAAGACTTGGTATAATTCTCTTGCTCCTGGTTGTGTCGTAGTCCCGTGATATGATTTATTACTTCTCGCTAAATATTTCCCTTCTCATAAGAAACAAGCTGCCTTATGGAAATATATAATTTTGTGCAAATCAAAGAAGAGAGTCTCCCACAAGCTTGGGGAGGCTTCTCCGTTACTTAATGCTTTGCCCGATCATCCTCTTAAGAAAAATGAAATACTTGATATCTTTTATAATGGACTAACCGATGCTTCCAAGGACTACTTGGATAGTTGTGCTGGTTGTGTTTTCAGGAAAGAACAATGATCGTGAAGCTGAAATATTATTGAATAATATGTTGACTAATGAAAATAATTGGACTCTTCCCGAGTCAGTTCCTGAAGTGATTCCTGTACCAATTGAGCCAACTCCTGAGCCTATTCCTAAACCCACTCCGAAGAAGGGAGGTGTTTTATTTCTCAGTCCTGAAGATATGCAAGAGGCAAAGAAACCAATGAAAGAAAAAGGTATTAAAGCTCAAGATGTTAAGAATTTACCACCTATTGAAGAAATACATGGTCTTAATTTACCGCCTGAAGAACCGCATTGTCTTGATAACCCGACACAGGTAGTAAAGGTAAATTCTCTCTATAGATATGATAAAGTTGAAATACCCTCTACTAAATTTCATAGCCATGCTTAGATAAATTTGATGACTTTGTGGCTAGACAAGAAATTTTTAATACTTATGTTGGTAGAGAGTTAAAGAATAATGCTTTCGAGATAGGACGCGTAGGCGATAATCTAGCTAGAGTTAAAGATGAACTTCACCGCATTAGCAAATATGCTTCTACGGTTGCTACTCAAGTTGAGCAAGTACTCAAAGCTCAAAATGATTTGCTTGATGAATTGAATAATAAAAATGACTTTGCCGTTAGAGTGGCTACTAGAACTGGTAGAATGACTCAGGAACCTTTGTATCCTGAAGGCCACCCTAAGAGAACCGAGCAAGATTCTCAGAGAAATAATTTAGAGGCACCTAGTTCTTCTAAGAAGAAGAAAAAGAAAAACGATAGAACGTTGCATGCTTCTAGTGAACCTATCAGAGACACACCTAAGAATCCCAATGATATTTCTATTTATGATGTTTGAAACACAATCGGTGATGAACATGAACCTAGTGATAATGTTAATGATAATGTTCATGTTGATGCTCAACCTAGCAAAAACAACGATGTAGAGATTGAACCTGCTATTGATCTTGATAACCCACAATCAAAGAATCAATGTTATGATAAGAGAGATTTTGTTGCTAGGAAGCACGGGAAAGAAAGAGAACCATGGGTTCAGAAACCCATGCCCTTTCCTCCTAAACCATCCAAGTCAAAGGATGATGAGGATTTTGAGCACTTTGCTAAAATGATTAGACCTATTTTCTTACATATGCGCTTAACTGATATGCTTAAAGTAAATCCTTATGCTAAGTATATGAAGGATATCATCACAAATAAAAGAAAGATACCGGAAGCTGAAATTTCCACCATGCTTGCTAATTACACTTTTAAGGGTGGAATACCAAAGAAACTTGGAAATCCGGGTGTGCCAACTATACCATGCTCCATTAAAAGAAATTATGTCAGAACTGCTTTATGTGATCTTGGAGCCGGTGTTAGTGTTATGCCTCTCTCTTTATATCGTAGACTTGAATTGAATAAGTTGACACCTACTGAAATATTTTTGCAAAAGGCTGATAAATCAAGTTCTATACCTGTCGGTATTTGTGAGGATGTGCCTGTTGTGGCTGCAAATGTCACTATCTTAACGGACTTTGTTATTCTTGATATTCCCGAGGACGATAGTATGTCTATTATCCTTGGTAGACCTTTCCTTAATACTGCAGGTTCTGTTATTGATTGCAACAAAGGCAATGTCACTTTTCATGTTAATGGCAATGAGCATACGGTACACTTTCCGAGGAAACAATCTCAAGTTCATAGCATCAATTATATTGAAAAAGTTCCAACTATCATTTTTGGAGGTTTTGAATTTCCTCTTCCTACTGTCAAGAAAAAATATGATATTCTTATTGTTGGGGATTTTCATATCCCCATTGAGGTAACTTAGTGTTATTCGAAATTTCTCTGGTTCCGTGTTATTCGGAATGAGTTTGTTAACAAGACTTGATCAACCTTGTTAGCGGGTTCATTTTGATGATCACGAGATGGATGAAACTAGAAGGCACAACCTTCTGTACCCTCTTTTTATTTTCTGTTATTTAGAATAAATAAAGCAAAAATAGTATTATCCGTCTGTTTTCTGAATTATCCGTGCATTAAAAAATAGTCCAAAAATAAAACTACTCCAAATGCCCTGCAAATTTAGTATGATTTTTTCTGGAATATTCGAGGATTTTAGGCACTGAAAACACTGTAGGAGGGGCAAGCACCAGGCCACGAGAGGAGGGCCCCCCTGTGATAGGGCGCCCCCCTCTCGTGGGCCCCGGTGGCTCCCCTCCACTTATGCCAGCACCCACACACTTCATCTTCTACTCAGAAAAATCCCCATCCAACTCAAGCACGAGTTCTAGCTCATTTTGCTACAATTTTCAATCTCTTAGCTCAAAGCTCCTTTCACAAAACTGCTTTGGGAGATTGTTGCTTGGTATGTGACTCCTCCATTGGTCCAATTAGTTTTTGTTCTAGTGCTTTATTCTTTGCAAATCCTTGCTGCCTTGGTGACCCTATTCTTGAACTTGCATGTTAAATTTTTGAGGTCACAAGCAATTCCAATGCATGATATGGGCTCTAGGCACTTGTAGGAGTAGTTGCTATCATTCTTGTTTAGTTTTATGCACTTTTATTTTGAGTTACTAAAAAATACAGAAATTTCCAGAAAAATGTTGAGGAAACTTTTGACGGGCTCTTTTAGCGAAGGCTCTCAGGAAAAACAAGCTAAAGAGAAGGAAAAAGCCAAGTATAATCTTCCTTGCTTAGCGGAAGTACGACCGTGTGAATGGCCATGAGATGATTTCTTGAAGGAGGCTAGAATTCATGAAGACTTTTATGCTTTAATCGAGACTGCAGGCCTCACCGGTTTCATCAACGACCGAATCGATCAGTATCTCTTACTCACCAATACTTTCGTGCAAAACTTTTATTTTTATCCTAAGAAGTCACCGCCTGCAGTATCATTTCACTTATATGATGAGTTCAAAGAAATGTCTTTACGTCATTTTTGCGCGGAATTTAGGATACCTTATGAGGGAGAATTAGAGGAACCCCATCGTGAAGATGTGGCTGGCTTTGTTAATACTATCGCTGTAGAGGAGCCAAAGAAGGGTTCCGAAGCAAAAGTCTCTAGCGTACACTTTCTTGTTTTACGCTACTTTGGCATATTTGCTAGTAGATGCTTGATTGGTCGTGGGAATAGTGGAAACTTGAGTGTTCCTAACATTATCATTCTTCAACATGCTTTGCTTGGAGACAATAGTTTTAATATGGGTGTCGTCATTGCTAAACGGCTAGCCCTTAATCGTACAAAAGGCCCCATATTTGGAGGTATCTATACTTCACGTCTTGCTAAACATTTCTAGATACCCATTAGGCACCATGAGGAAGAAGAGACAACATTGCCTCCTCACATTTTAGATTACAAGAGCATGGTAGCACATAAGTTTATTGTCGACGACGAAGATAGGATGCTCTTGTATAAACTTAGATTCAATAAGAAACACTTTGAGATTATTACTTTGCCTGCGCCTCTGTTGTTTGATTTGCTTGCAGAAAAATTTCTCGTCACACCGGAAGCGGTGAACGATCATCGAGCTCAAGCTTTTACTCCAGAACCTGAACCTGAACCGGAACCTGAGCTGGACCCTTATCGTGCATCATCTGTCTAGTGGGATCCGGAGGCGACCAGCCAGTGGTATCCTGATTACACCTCTCATTACACCGGGGAGAGTAGCAGAGGTCCCTGGTATTAAACCAACTTAGTCCAAAAGCCTAAGCTTGGGGGAGTACGTATTTCTCACTGACTTTACATTCATGTTCACACACTAGTCGTCAGTGCTCATACTCTTTCATTGTATTATCCTTGCTAGTTTAAAATTTCTTTTTCTAGTTTTCTTCTTGTGTGTTTGATAAACCTTAAGAAAAACCAAAAAAATTAGTTAGTTTAATTTCCTTGCCTGTAGTAGGATTAAAATGAAAACCCAAAAAGATTTCTAGTTCTTCTTTTACTTGTTGGGAGCTTTCCCGTGTAAATAGTTTTATTTTCTTTTCTTTCCTTTGGGGGTCGAGAAGACCATATTGAAAATGCTTAGTGGCTCTTATATGCATAATTGTTTATTTAATTTAGAGCCCATATTACTTGTCTTCTCTCTTGAGTTGAATGCTTGCAGATTCCATCTTAGTCCAATGCACGTGCACTCTTATTATTATACACATCGTTCAGTCGTGCAAGTGAAAGGCAATAATGACGATATATGATGGACTTATTGGGATGAGAAAAGCTGGTATGAACTCGACCTCTCTTGTTTTTGTAAATATGATGAGTTCATCGTTCCTGAGTCAACTATTATGAAGTAAACATATTTGCAATGACATTTAGAGATTATAGTTACTTGTGCCATGCTTGATTAGCTATGAGTATGATGTGATATGATGGGATGGTATCCTCCTTTGAATGAATTGAGTTACTTGACTTGGCACATGTTCACGCATGTAGTTGAATCAAATCAACATAGCCTTCATGATATTTATGTTCATGGTGGATTATATCCTACTCATGCTTGTACTCGGTGTGAATTAATTTTAATGCATGTTTACGATCGTTGTCGCTCTCTCGCTTGGTCGCTTCCAGTCTTTTGCTAGCCTTCACCTGTACTAAGCGGGAATACTGCTTGTGCATCCAAACTCCTTAAACCCCAAAGTTGTACCATATGAGTCCACTATACCTACCTATATGCGGTATCTACCTGCCGTTCCAAGTAAATTTGTATGTGCCAAACTCCAAACCTTCAAATGAAATTCTGTTTTGTATGCTCGAGCAGCTCATGTTACAACTAGGGCTGCCTATATCTTCCATGCTAGGTGGGTTATTCTCAAGAGGAGTGGACTCCGCTCCTCGTTCACGAGAAAGGGCCGGTAACCGGGATGCCCAGTCCCATGATCCAAAAAGATCAAAGCAAATAAAAATAATTAAACAAAACTCCCCCAGGGCTATTGTATGTTGGAGGCACTCGTTGTTTCGAGCAAGCCATGGATTGATGCTTGTTGGTGGTTGGGGAAGTATAAACCTTTACCGTTCTGTTTTGGAACTGCCTATAATGCATTTAGTGTGGAATATACAACCATCTCATAGATGTTGCGTTGACAGCAAAAGTATGCCGCTCAATTGTTATTCAATCTCTATTTTAAAATCGAGCTCTGGCACCTCTACAAATCCCTGCTTCCCTCTGCGAAGGGCCTATCTATTTACTTTTATGTTGAGTCATCATCCTTCTTATTAAAAGCACCCGTTGGAGAGCACACTGTCATTTGCATTCATTACTAGTGGTTTATATTGGGTATGACTTGACTGGATCTCTTTTACCATGAATTACAATGTTTAGTCAGTCCTTGATCTTTAAAGGTGCTCTGCATTTATGTTTTGCGGTCTCAAAAGGGCTAGCGAGATACCATTTTGTTATAACATGTTATGATTATTTGGAGAAAGTGTTGTCATCCGAGTTTTATTATTATGGCTCGCTAGCTGATTATGCTATTGATGTGAGTAATTGTGAGACCTATGTGTTATTGTGAGTATGGTTAGTTCATAATATTTGCTGAAACTTGAATGCTGGCTTTTCATGTTACAACAACAAGAGCAAACAGAGTTTGTAAAAGTTTTTCTTTATCACTTTCAGTTTATCAACTGAATTGCTTGAGGACAAGCAAAGGTTTAAGCTTGGGGGAGTTGATACATCTCCAACGTATCTACTTTTCCAAACACTTATGCCCTTGTTTTGGACTCTAACTTGCATGATTTGAATGAAACTAACCCGGACTGACGCTATTTTTAGCAGAACTACCATGATGTTGTTTTATGTGTAGAAAAGAAAAGTTCTCAGAATGTACTGGAAATCAACGGAGGCACTTTTTGGAATTAATAAGAATTTTTGGTGAAATAATTAATGCCAGGGGGGTCACAGCCTGTCCACGAGACAAGGGGGAGCCCCCCCCCCCTAGGGCGCGGCCTCCTATCTTGTGGGCCCCTTGGACCTCCTCCGACCTCAACTCCAACTCCATATATTCCATCTCGGGGAGAAAAAAATCAGAGAGAAAGTTGTTTTACGACACGGAGCCGCCGCCAAGCCCTAATCTCTCTCGGGAGGGCTGATCTGGAGTCCGTTCGGGGCTCCGGAGAGGGGGATTCGTCGCCGTCATCATCATCAACCATCCTCCATCACCAATTTCATGATGCTCACCGCCATGCGTGAGTAATTCCATCGTAGGCTTGCTGGACGGTGATGGGTTGGATGAGATTTACCATGTAATCAAGTTAGTTTTGTTAGGGTTTGATCCCTAGTATCCACTATGTTCTGAGATTGATGTTGCTATGACTTTGCTATGCTTAATGCTTGCCACTAGGGCCCGAGTGCCATGATTTCAGATCTGAACCTATTATGTTTTCATGAATATATGTGTGTTCTTGATCCTATCTTGCAAGTCTATAGTCACCTATTATGTGTTATGATCCGAAAACCCCGAAGTGACAATAATCGGGATACTTCTCGGTGATGACCGTAGTTTGAGGAGTTCATGTATTCACTATGTGTTAATGCTTTGGTCCGGTTCTCTATTAAAAGGAGGCCTTAATATCCCTTAATTTCCACTAGGACCCCGCTGCCACGGGAGGGTAGGACAAAAGATGTCATGCAAGTTCTTTTCCATAAGCACGTATGACTATTTACGGAATACATGCCTACATTACATTGATGAATTGGAGCTAGTTCTATATCACCCTATGTTATAACTATTGCATGAGGAATCGCATCCGACATAATTATCCATCATTGATCCATTCCCTACGAGCTTTTCATATATTGTTCTTCACTTATTCACTTTTTCGTTGCTACTGTTACAACTACTACAAAAACCCAAAAACATTTATCTTTACCGTTGCTACTGTTACCATTATTATCATACTACTTTGCTACTAAATACCTTGCTGCAGATACTAAGTTATCCAGGTGTGGTTGAATTGACAACTCAACTGCCAATACTCAAGAATATTCTTTGGCTCCCCTTGTGTCGAATCAATAAATTTGGGTTGTACTTCACCCTCGAAAGCTGTTGCGATCCCCTACACTTGTGGGTTATCAAGAAACTCTTTCTCTAGAAAGGATCGTTCTTGGCAACAAAGATCTTGCCTTCGGATCTGATATAGAAGGTATACCCAATTGTTTCCTCAGGGTATCCTATGAAGACGCATTTTTCTGACTTGGATTCGAGCTTTTCAGGTTGAAGTTTCTTGACATAAGCATCGCATCCCCAAACTTTTAGAAACGACAGCTTAGGTTTCTTCCCAAACCATAAATCGGACGGTGTCGTCTCAACGGATTTAGACAGTGCCCTATTTAAAGTGAATAGGACTGTCTCTAAAGCATAACCCCAAAATGATAGTGGTAAATCGGTAAGAGACATCATAGATCACACCATATCCAATAGAGTGCGATTACGAAGTTCAGACACACCATTACGCTGAGGTGTTCCAGGCGGTGTGAGTTGTGAAACAATTCCACATTTCCTTAAGTGCATACCAAAATCATGACTCAAATATTCTCCTCCACAATCTGATCGTAAGAACTTTATTTTCCTGTCACGTTGATTCTCTACCTCACTCTGAAATTCCTTGAACTTTTCAAAGGTCTCAGACTTGTGTTTCATTAAGTAGACATCCCCATAGCTACTTAAGTCATCAGTGAGGGTGAGAACATAACGATGGACACCGCGAGCCTCAACGCTCATTGGACCACACGCATCAGTATGTAATATTTCCAACAAGTTGGTTGCTCGCTCCATTGTTCCGGAGAACGGAGTCTTGGTCATTTTTTCCATGAGGCATGGTTTGCATGTCTCAATTGATTCATAATCAAGAGACCCCAAAATTCCATCTGCATGGAGTTTCTTCATGCGTTTGACACCAATGTGACCAAGGTGGCGGCGCCACAAGTATGTGGGACTATCATTATCAACATTACATCTTTTGGCATTCACATTATGAATATGTGTAACATCACGTTCGAGATTCAATAAAATAAACCATTAACCAGCGGGGCATGACCATAAAACATATCTCTCATATAAATAGAACAACCATTATTCTCGGATTTAAATGAATAGCCATCTCGCATTAAACGAGATCCAGATACAATTTTCATGCTCAAAGCTGGCACTAAATAACAATTATTGAGGTTTAAAACTAATCCCATAAGTAAATGTAGAGGTAGCATGCCGATGGTGATCACATCAACCTTGGAACCATTCCCAACGTGCATCGTCACCTCGTCCTTCGCCAGTCTCCACTTATTCCACAACTTCTGTTTTGAGTTACAAATTTGAGCAACCGCACCGATATCAAATACCAAGGAGCTACTACGAGCGCTGGTAAGGTACACATCAATAACATGTATATAACATATACCTTTTCCCTTGCAATAAAAGCACTGAGTCTCGGGCTTGGGTCCATTCTTTGGCTTCTTCCCAGCAACTCGACAACTCCCTTGCCGTCCTTCTTAAAGTTATTTTTACCCTTGCCTTTCTTGAAACTAGTTGTCTTATTCACCATCAACATTTGATGTTCCTTTTTTATTTCCACCTCGCTGATTTCAGCATTGAATATAACTCAGGAATTGACTTCTCCATACCTTGCATATTGTAGTTCATCACAAAGCTCTTGTAGCTAGGTGGGAGCGACTGGAGGATCCTGTCAATGACCGAGTCATCTGGAAGATTAACTCCCAGTTGAGACAAACGGTTGTGCAACCCAGACATTTTGATTATATGCTCGCTAACAGAACTGTTTTTCTCCATCTTACAACTGTAGAACTTGTCGGAGAATTTATATCTCTCGACTCGGGCATGAGCTTGGAAAACCATTTTCATCTCTTGGAACATCTCATATGCTCCGTGCTGCTCAAAACGCTTTTGGAGCCCCGATTCTAAGATGTAAAGCATGCCGCACGGAACCAGGGAGTAATCATCACTAGGCGACTGCCAGGCGTTCATAACGTCTTGAGTTGCTGGGAAAATGGGTGCGTCACCTAGCGGTGCTTCAAGGACATATGCTTTCTTGGCAGCTATGAGGATGATCCTCAAGATTCAGACCCAGTCCGTATAGTTTCTACCATCGTCTTTCAGCTTGGTTTTCTCTAGGAATGCGTTAAAGTTGAGGGCAACATTAGCGTGGGCCATTTGATCTATGATACGTCTCCAACGTATCTATAATTTTTTATTGTTCCATGCTATTATATTACCTGTTTTGGATGTTTATGGGCTTTATTTTACACAATTATATCATTTTTGGGACTAACCTACTAGCCAGAGGCCCAGCCCGTATTGTTGTTTTTTTTGCCTATTTCAGTATTTCGAAGAAAAGGAATATCAAACGGAGTCCAAACGGAATGAAACCTTCGGGAGCGTGATTTTTGGAACGAACGTGATCTCGAGGACTTGGAGTGCAAGCCAAGAAGCAGCCGAGGCGGCCACGAGATAGGAGGGCGCGCCCACCCCTCCTGGGGGCGCCCCACTATCTCGTGGGCCCCTCGAGCGGCCACCGACGTACTTCTTCTTCCTATATAAGCCTACATACCCCGAAAACATCCAGGGAGCCACCGCAAAAATATTTCCGCCACAGTAACCTTCTGTATCCGCGAGATCCCATCTTGGAGCTGTCGTCGGCGTTCTGCTGGAGGGGGAATCCACCACGGAGGGCTTCTACATCAACACCATAGCCCTTCCGATGAGTTGTGAGTAGTTTACCATAGACCTTTGGGTCCATAGTTATTAGCTAGATGGCTTCTTCTCTCTTTTTGGATCTCAATACAATGTTCTCCCCCTCTCTTGTGGAGATCTATTCGATGTAAACTCTTTTTGCGGTGTGTTTGTCGAGATCCGATGAATTGTGGGTTTATGATCAAGTTATCTTTGCAAGTCTCTTCGAATTATCGGTTTGGTTTGGCCTACTAGATTGATCTTTCTTGCCATGGGAGAAGTGCTTAGCTTTGGGTTCAATCCTGCGGTGTCCTTACCCAGTGACAGAAAGGGTTGAAAGGCACGTATTGTATTGTTGCCATCGAGGATAAAAAGATGGGGTTTATATCATATTGCTTGAGTTTATCCCTCTACATCATGTCATCTTGCTTAATGTGTTACTCTGTTCTTATGAACTTAATACTCTAGATGCATGCTGGATAGCGGTCGATGTGTGTAGTAATAGTAGTAGATGCAGGCAGGAGTCGGTCTACTTGTTATGGATGTGATGCCTATATACATGATCATGCCTAGATAACGTCATAATTATTCGCTTTTCTATCAATTACTTGACAGTAATTTGTTCACCCACCATAAAACTTATGCTCTCGAGAGAAGCCACTAGGGAAACCTATGGCCCTCGGGTCTATCTCTTATCATATTTGCTTCCAATCTACTTTTATTTGCATCTTTATTTTCTGCATCTATATTATAAAATACCAAAAATATATTTATCTTATCATATTATCTCTATCATGGATAGCACCGGGATGATGAAGATGGCCACCGGTGAAGGATCCCCCCTCCGCCAGGGTGCCGGGAAGGCCTCCCGAGAGGTTTCTGGTGGCTACAGAGGCTTGCGGCGGCGGAACTCCTGATCTATACTGATATTCGATGTTTTTAGGGTACGAGGGAATATATAGGCGAAAGAAGTTGGTCGGGAGGTGCTCGAGGGGCCCACGAGACAGGGGGCGCACCCAGTAGGGGGTGGGCACCCCCCCTATCTCCTGGCCTCCTCGAAGATCTTCTTACATAAACTCCAAGTCTCCAAGATGATATTCTTCCCAAAAATAACGCTGCCGAAGGTTTCATTCCGTTTGGACTCCGTTTGATATTCCTTTTCTTCGAAATACTGAAACAGGCAATAAAACAGCAATATGGGCTGGGCCTCCGGTTAATAGGTTAGTCCCAAAAGTAATATAAAAGTGTATAATAAAGCCCATAATCATTCAAAACAGGTAATATAATAGCATGGAACAATCAAAAATTATAGATACGTTGGAGACGTATCAAGCATCCCCAAGCTTAATTCCTTCTCGTCCTCGAGTAGGTAAATGATAAAAACAGAATTTTTGATGTGGAATGCTACCTAGCATAATTCTCAATGTAATTTTCTTTATTGTGGCATGAATGTTCAGATCCAAATGATTCAAGATAAAAGTTCATATTGACAAAAGAAATACTAATACTTCAAGCATACTAATAAAAGCAATCATGTCTTCTCAAAATAACATGGCAAAAGAAAGTTCATCCCTACAAAATCATATAGTTAGGCTATGCTTCATTTTCTTCACACAAAGATGTTCCCAACTTCTATACCCCTGATGACAAGCCAAGCAATTGTTTCGTACTTAAATAATCTCAAACTTTTTCAACCTTCACGCAATACATGAGCGTGAGCCATGGATATAGCACTATGTGTGGAATAGAATAATGATTGGGGGTTGTGTGGAGAAGACAAAAAAGGAGAAAGTCTCACATTGACGAGGATAATCAACGGGCTACGGGAATGCCCATCAATTGATGTCAACATGAGGAGTAGGGATTTCCATGCAACGGGTGCACTAGAGCTATAAATGAATGAAAGCTCATCAAAAGAAAACTAGTGGGTGTGCATCCAACTTGCTTGCTAACGAAGACCTAGGGCATTTGAGGAAGCCCATCGTAGGAATATAAAAGCCAAGTTCTATAATGAAAAATTCCCACTAGTATATGAAAGTGACAACTTATGAGACTCTCTACATGAAAACATGGTGCTACTTTGAAGCACAACATATGAGACTCATTACATGAAGAACAAGGTGCTACTTTGAAGCACAAGTGTGGAAAAAGAGATAGTAGCATTGCCTCTTTATTTATTTTCTTCCTTTTTTTCTTTTTCTTTTTTTCTTTTTTTTTCTTTTTTTTCTTTGGCCTTTGTTTTTTTTCTTTTGGCCTTTCCTTTTTTTGGGCAATGCTCTAATAATGATGATCATCACACTTTTATTGATTACAACACATCAATTACAACTCGAAACTAGAACAAGATATGACTCTATATGAATGCCTCCGACGGTGTACCGGGATGGTGCAATGAATCAACAATGACATGTATAAAAAATTATGCATGGTGGCTTTGCCACAAATACGATGTCAACTACATGATCATGCAATGGCAATATGACAAAAGTAATGTATGTCATGATGATGATGAACGAAATGGTGGAAAGTTGCATGGCAATATATCACAGAATGGCTATGGAAATGCTATAAATAGGTAGGTATGGTGGCTGTTTTGAGGAAGATATAAGGAGGTTTATGTGTGATAGAGCGTATCATATCATGGGGTTTGGATGTACCGGCGAAGTTTGCACCAACTCTCAAGGTGTGAAAGGGCAATGCACGGTACCGAAGAGGCTAGCAATGATGGAAAGATAAAAGTGCGTACAATCCATGGACTCAACATTAGTCATAAGAACTCATATACTTATTGCAAAAATTTAGAAGTCATCAAAAACCAAGCACTACACGCATGCTCCTAGGGGGATAGATTGGTAGGAAAAGACCATCGCTCGTCCCCGACCGCCACTCATAAGGATGCATAAGCCAGGTACACTTCATGCTTCAAATTTGTTACACAATTTAACCATACGTGCATGCTACGGGACTTGCTAACTTCAACACAAGCATTCTTTAAATTCATAATCACCCAACTAGCATGACTTTAATATCACTACCTCCCTATCTCAAAACAATTATCAAGTATCAAGTTGATCATAGCATCCAATTCACTTCTATGATAATTTTCATTCAAATTACCATGCTATTTAAGATTCTCAAAATAATATAAGTGAAGCATGAGAGTTCATTAATTTCTACAAAATAGAACCACCGTCGTTCTCTAAAAAGATATAAGTGAAGTACTAGAGCAAACGACAAACTACTCCGAAAGATATAAGTGAAGATCAATGAGTAGCTAAATAATTATGTAACTATGTGAAGACTCTCTCTCATTAAAGAATTTCAGATATTGGTATTATATTCAAACAGCAAGCAAAGCAAAATAAAATTACATTTCAAGGATAGCACAGCTCATGTGAAGAAGCAAAAACTTAGGCTCAACCGATACTAACCAATAGTTGTTGAAGAAGAAAGGTGGGATGCCTACCGGGGCATCCCCAAGCTTAGATGCTTGAGACTTCTTGAAATATTGTCTTGGGGTGCCTTGGGCATCCCCAAGCTTGAGCTTTTGTGTCTCCTTAATTCCTTTCATATCATGGTTTCTCTTTCTATCAAAAGCTTCATTCACACCAAACTCAACAAGAACTCGTGAGATAAGTTAGTATAAGACAATGCAAAACCTTATCATCTTCTACTGTAACAAATCACTAAGATTATTATTCAACATTGAATACTAAATGTCTCTGCATATTTAATACTCCTATCCTCAAATAGAATCATTAAACAAGCAAACATATGCAAACAATGCAAACATAACAGCAATCTACCAAAACAGTATAGTCTGTAAAGAATGCAAGATTCATCATACTTCCCTAAGTCCAAAAATTATAAAAAACATACTGCGCTGTAAAAGATTTATCAGATCTCATTATGCAAAAAGATTCAACATTATATCACTCTCTGACTTTTCTAGGGAATTTTTGCAACAGCGGTAAACTTTCTGTTTTCAAACAACAACATGTATACTAGCAAAATAAGCATGGAAAAGGCTATCCTTGACATTTTTATTGAAAATATAGATGCAAAATATTATTATACATAACAGCAAGAAAATACTAACAAAAGAGAATGACGCTCGAAGCAAAACACATATCATGTGGTGAATAAAAATATAGCTCCAAGTAAAGTTATCGATGAACGTAGACGAAAGAGGGGATGCCTTCCGGGGCATCCCCAAGCTTAGGCTCTTGGTTGTCCTTGAATATTACCTTGGGTGCCTTGTGCATCCCCAAGCTTAGGCTCTTTCCAATCCTTATTCCATATTCCATCGAATCTTTACCCAAAACTTGAAAACTTCAACCACACAAAACTCAAAACAAAACTCGTAAGCTCCGTTAGTGTAAGAGAATAAACAACCACTTTAAGGTACTGTAATGAACTCATTATTCGTTCATATTGGTGTTAAACCTACTGTATTCCAACTTTTCTATGGTTCATACCCTTACATACTAGCCATAGATTCATCAAAATAAGCAAACAACACAATGAAAACAGAATCTGTCAAAAACAGAACAGTCTGTAGTAATCTGTATAAAACGTATACTTATGGAACCCCAAAAATTATGAAATAAATTTGTGGACCTGAGGAATTTGTCTATTAATCATCTTCAAAAATAATCAATCTAAAATCGCTCACCATTAAAAAATAGCAACTAATCTCGTGAGCGCTAAAGTTTCTGTTTTTTACAGCATGATCATAAAGACTTCACCCAAGTCTTTCCAAAGGCTCTACTTGGCACTTTATTTAGACAAAAGCTAAAAAACATGATTACTACAGTAGCATAATCATGTGGACACACAAAAACAGTAAGGATAAATATTGGGTTGTCTCCCAACAAGCGCTTTTCTTTAATGCCTTTTAGCTAGGCATGATGAAATGATGCTCACATAAAAGATAAGAATTGAAACATAAAGAGAGCATCATGAAGAATATGACTAGCACATTTAAGTCTAACCCACTTCATATGCATAGGGATTTTGTGAGCAAACAATTTATGGGAACAATAATCAACTAGCATAGGAAGGTAAAACAAGCATAACTTCAAGATTTTAAGTACATAGAGAGGAAACTTGACATTATTGCAATTCCTACAAGCATATGTTCCTCCCTCATAATAATTTTCAGTAGCATCATGAATGAATTCAACAATATAACCAGCACCTAAAGCATTCTTTTCATGATCTACAAGCATAGAAAATTTATTACTCTCCATATAAGCAAAATTCTTCTCATTCGGAATGGTGGGAGTATCTTAAGAGACTTGAACACTAAAAATTGTTTCCACATTAAAAGAATAATGTTCAGAAAAAGGGTAATCATAATCATGACAAGTTTTATAAATATAATCATCACTACTTTTTATAGCATAAGTTTCATCACAATAATCATCATAAATAGCAACTTCGTTCTCATCATAATCGATTGAAACCTCTCCCAAGATAGTGGAATCGCTAAATAAAGTTGACACTCTTCCAAATCCACTTTCATATTCATCACAATAAGATTCAACATCCTCCAAAATAGTGGGGTCACTACTTCCTAAAGTTGACACTCTTCCAAACCCACTTTCATCAATATAATCATCATAAAGAGGCATGCTATCATCATAACAACTTTGCATATCAAAACTTGGGATCCTAAAAATATCATCTTCATTAAACGTAGCATACCCAAGCTTAGGACAATCATTAATTTCAGCAAATATATTCTCAAATATTTCATACTCATCAAACATAGCTTCCCCAAGCTTGGGCCTTTTCATATCATAAGTGTAATCATCATCAATAGTATGGATAGCACCAATGGTATAGCAATTGTCATCATCACAATGAGTAGTAGGAGCAACATCATTTGGGAGGGATACCTTTTTACCTTTGCTTCCCCTTCTCTTCCTTTTCTTCTTCACATTATGTGTGGGTTCAACCTTCTTTATTGATGGGATTGGTTGAATAGAAAGCTCCTCCTCGTTACCTGAATCATCATAAGAAATAATAGGAGGAGGTTGGGAAGTCTCTTCCCTTTCATTAGTATTCTCATCATCTTATATTTGCTTTCTTTTCTTTAGGTAATTGGCAATATAAGGATTTTCAATGCAATTCACCGTACAATACAAATAAATCTTCTCTAGATCAATATCAAGGAACTTCTTAAGGGCAAAATCTGGAAGATCTTTAGTTAAACGTTTCAATTCTTCATAACCCAAGAGCAAACTAAGTTCATTATAATGTGCAAGGGAAATCAAATCATCACAATTTTTGGACACAATTCGATCATGAAATAATTTGCATAGGAGATGTAGATGACTACGTTCATTGCAAAGTTCACAAGTACGGCAAACGAAATGTAAATTTTCAGCGCTCCCATTTAACTTTTCTTGCAACAATTTAGTTTCTAAATGCTTATGCCTCTTGCAATATACCTCTTCTCTATTCGGTGTGTTCATGCAAACATGCACTCCACAAAAGTTGACATGCTCATAAGAGATATTTTCATCATGACTAGTGCAATCATCATTAGTACTATGGATATTCAAAGAGTTCATACTAACAACCTTGCAATCATGCTCATCATTCAAAGATTTAGTGACAAACATTTTATAGATTTCTTCTTCTAGCACTTGAGCACAATTTTCCTTACCATCATACTCACGGAAGATATTAAAAAGATGAAGCGTATGAGACAAACTCAATTCCATTGTTTTTTTGTAGTTTTATTTTATAGACTAAACTAGTGATAAAAACAAGAAACAAAAAGATTCGATTGCAAGATCTAAAGATATACCTTCAAGCACTCACCTCCCCGGCAACGGCGCCAGAAAAGAGCTTGATGTCTACTACACAACCTTCTTCTTGTAGACGTTGTTGGGCCTGCAAGTGCATAGGTTTGTAGGACAGTAGCAAATTTCCCTCAAGTGGATGACCTAAGGTTTATCAATCCGTAGGAGGCATAGGATGAAGATGGTCTCTCTCAAACAACCCTGCAACCAAATAACAAAGAGTCTCTTGTGTCCCCAACACACCCAATACAATGGTAATTTGTATATGTGCACTAGTTCGGCGAAGAGATGGTGATACAAGTGCAATATGGATGGTAGATAAAGGTATTTGTAATCCGAAATTATAAAAACAGCAAGGTAACTAATGATAAAAGTGAGCGTAAACGGTATTGCAATGGTAGGAAACAAGGCATAGGGTTCATACTTTCACTAGTGCAAGTTCTCTCAACAATAATAACATAGATAGATCATATGACAATCCCTCAACATGCAACAAAGAGTCACTCCAAAGCCACTAATAGCGGAGAACAAAAAGAGATTATGGTAGGGTACGAAACCACCTCAAAGTTATTCCAATCCCTAGTGAAGATGCCGCTACCCATCTAAACAACTTTGTTGATTTGTGTGAGATGCAAAAGAAAAAAGATATGGATAATGATATTGTTAGATTGAAGTTATTTCCGTTTTCACTTGGAGATTGTGCTAAAGTTTGGTTTTCGTCTTTGCCTAAAAATAGTATTGATTCTTGCAACAAGTGCAAAGATGCTTTTATCTCTAAGTATTTTCCTCCCGCTAAGATCATCTCCCTTAGGAACGATATTATGAATTTTAAACAACTTGATCATGAGAATGTTGCCCAATCTTGGGAAAGAATGAAATTAATGATTCACAATTGTCCTACTCATGGTTTGAATTTATGGATGATCATACAAATTTTTTATGTCGGATTAAACTTTGCTTCTAGAAATCTTTTAGAGTCGGCCACCGGAGGCACGTTTATGGAAATCACTTTAGGAGATGCTACAAAACTTCTTGATAATATTATGGCTAATTATTCTCAATGGCACATCGAACGATCTACTAGTAAAAAAGTGCATGCTATAGAAGAAATTAATGTTTTGAGTGGAAAGATGGATGAGCTTATGAGATTGTTTGCTACTAAGAGTTCTCCTATTGATCTCAATGATATGCCTTTATCTACCTTGATTGAGAATAATAATGAATCTATGGATGTAAATTTTGTTGGTAGGAATAATTTTGAAAACAATGCTTATAGAGGAAACTTTAATCCTAGACCGTTCCCTAGCAATTCCTCTAATAATTATGGAAATTCCTACAATAATTCTTATGGTAATTTTAATAAGATGTCCTCTGATTTTGAAAATAGTGTGAAAGAATTTATGGTCTCTCAAAAGAATTTTAATGCTTTGCTTGAAGAAAAATTGCTCAAGGTTGATGATTTGGCTAGGAACGTTGATAGACTTTCGCTTGATGTTGATTCTTTTAAACTTAGATCTTCTTCTCCTAAGCATGATATAAATTAGTCTCTCAAAGCTATGAGAAGTTCCATTGATGAATGCAAGGAAAGAACCGCTAGCTTGCGTGCTAAGAAAGATTGCTTTGTAAAAGCGTGTTCTTCTAGTTTCCATGAAAATAATGATGAAGATCTTAAAGTTATTGATGTGTCCCTTATTAGATCGTTGTTTTGCAATATGAATCTTGATAATAATGGGACTGGAGATGAGTCAACTTTATTTAGAAGGCGTCCCAAGAATTCGGAGTTTCTAGATCTTGATGCTAAATTTGGTAAAAGTGGGATTGGAGAGGTCATGACTTTAAATAGTATTGAACCCACTATCTCGGATTTCAAGGAATTTGATTATGATAATTGTTCTTTAGAAAGTTTTATTTCCTTGTTACAATCCGTTGTTAATTCTCCTCATGCTTATAGTCAAAATAAAGCCTTTACCAAACATATTGTTGATGCCTTGATGCAATATTTTGATGAAAAACTTAATTTGGAAGTTTCTGTACCTAGAAAACTTAATGATGAGTGGAAACCTACTATAAAGATTAAAATCAAATATTATGAGTGTTTTTCTTTGTGTGATTTGGGTGCTAGTGTTTCCACGATTCCGAAAACTTTATGTGATATTCTAGGTTTCCATGATCTTGATGATTGCTCTTTAAATTTGCACCTTGCAGATTCCACAATTAAAAATCCAATGGAAGAATCAATGATGTCCTAATTGTTGCAAATAGAAATTTGGTGCCCGTTGATTTTATCGTTCTTGATATAGATTGCAATCTTCCTTGCCCTATTATTCTTGGTAGACCTTTCCTTAGAACGATTGATGCGATTATTGATATGAAAGAAGGGAATATTAGATTCCAATTTCCATTAAAGAAAGGCATGGAGCACTTTCCAAGAAAGAAAGTCAAACTACCATATGAATCTATCATGCAAGCTACCTATGAATCAAGTGCCAAAGATGGCACTACTTAGATCTATCTTCACTTTTATGCCTAGCTAGGGGCGTTAAACGATAGCGCTAGTTGGGAGGCAACCCAATTTTCTTTGTGTTTTTTGTTTTTGTTCCTGTTTAGTAATAAATCTTGCATATACTTTCTGTTTAGATGTGTTTTCATGTTTTAATTAGTGTTTGTTCCAAGTAGAACTTATAGGATAACCTATGATATGAGTTGATTTGATTCTGCTGAAAAATAGAAACTTTGCGCTCACGAGAAACAATTCAATAAATCACAGAAACGAGATTTTGCATTGATTCCTTTTTATGATGTTCAATAAACAAATTTTTTAGGACTTACTATTTTGGTAGGATTTTTAAGATTCCATAAGTTTGCGTTAGCTACAGATTGCTACAGACTGTTCTATTTTTGACAGATTCTGTTTTTCGTGTGTTGTTTGCTTATTTTGATGCATCTATGGCTAGTATGTAAGGGTATGAACCATAGAGAACTTGGAATAAAGTAGGTTTAACACCAATATAAATAAAGAATGAGTTCATTACAGTACCTTATGTGGTGGTTTTGTTTTCTTTCACTAACGGAGCTTATGAGATTTCCCGTTGAGTTTTGTGTTGTGAAGTTTTCAAGTTTTGGGTAAAGATTTGATGGACTATGGAATAAGGAGTGGCAAAATCCTAAGCTTGGGGATTCCCAAGGCACCCCAAGATATCATAGCCAAAATCCTAAGCTTGGGGATGCCCCCGGAAGGCATCCCCTCTTTTGTCTTTGTTCATTGGTAACTTTACTTGGAGCTATATTTTTATTCGCCACATGATATGTGTTTTGTTTGGAGCGTCGTGTATTATATTAGTCTTTGCTTTTTAGTTTACCACAATCATCCTTGTTGTAACACACCTTTTGGGAGAAGCCTACTTGGTTGAAATTTATTAGAATACTCTATGTGCTTCACTTATATCTTTTGAGCTAGATAGTTTTTGCTCTAGTGCTTCACTTATATCTTTTAGAGCACGGCGGTGGTTTAATTTTGAAGAAATTTTTTATCTCTCATGCTTCACTTATATTATTTTGAGAGTCTTTTAACACAGCATGGTATTTTCTATGGTTATAAATTGGTCCTAGAATGATGAGCATCCAAGTTGGGTATAATAAAAAACTATCATAGGAAGTGAATTGGATGCTATGATCAACTTGATACTTGATAATTGTTTTGAGATATGGAGGTAGTGATATTAAAGTCATGCTAGTTGGGTGATTATGAATTTAAAGAATGCTTGTGTTGAAGTTAGCCAGTCCCGTAGCATGCACGTATGGTTAAAGTTGTGTAACAAATTTGAAACATGAAGTGTACCTGGCTTGTGCATCCTAATGAGTGGCGGTCGGGGACGAGCGATGGTCTTTTCCTACCAATCTATCCCTCTAGGAGCATGCGCGTAGTGCTCGGTTTTTGATGACTTCTAAATTTTTGCAATAAGTATATGAGTTCTTTTGACTAATGTTGAGTCCATGGATTATACGCACTTTTACCTTTCCATCATTGCTAGCCTCTTCGGTACCGTGCATTGCCCTTTCTTACCTTGAGAGTTGGTGCAAACTTCGCCGGTGCATCCAAACCCCGTGATATGATACGCTCTATCACACATAAACCTCCTTATATCTTCCTCAAAAAAGCCACCATACCTACCTATTTATAGCATTTCCATAGCCATTCCGAGATATATTGCCATGCAACTTTCCACCATTCCATTCATCATCATCATGACATACATTACTTTTGTCATATTGCCATTGCATGATCATGTAGTTGACATCGTATTTGTGGCAAAGCCACCATGCATAATTTTTTATACATGTCACTCTTGATTCATTGCACCATCCCGGTACACCGCCGGAGGCATTCATATAGAGTCATATCTTGTTCTAGTTTCGAGTTGTAATTCATGTGTTGTAATCAATAAAAGTGTGATGATCATCATTATTAGAGCATTGCCCAAAAAAAAGAAAAGAAAGGCCAAAAGAAAAAAAGAAAGGCCAAAGAAAAAAAAGAAAAAGAAAAAAAAGAAAAAAAAGGAAAAAAAGAAAATAAATAAAGGGGCAATGCTACTATCTCTTTTTCCACACTTGTGCTTCAAAGTAGCACCTTGTTCTTCATGTAGTGAGTCTCATATATTGTGCTTCAAAGTAGCACCATGTTTTTCATATAGAGAGTCTCATATATTGTCAATTTCATATACTAGTGGGAATTTTTCATTATAGAACTTGGCTTGTATATTCCTACGATGGGCTTCCTCAAATGCCCTAGGTCTTCGTGAGCAATCAAGTTGGATGCACGCCCACTAGTTTTCTTTTGTTGAGCTTTCATTTATAGCTCTAGTGCATCCGTTGCATGACAATCCCTACTCCTCATGTTGACATCATTTGATGGGCATTCCCATAGCCCGTTGATTATCCTTGTCAATGTGAGACTTTCTCCTTTTTGTCTTCTCCACACAATCCCCAATCATTATTCTATTCCACCCATAGTGTTATATCCATGGCTCACGCTCATGTATTGCATGAAGGTTGAAAAAGTTTGAGATTATTCAAGTACGAAACAATTGCTTGGCTTGTCATCGGGGGTATAGAAGTTGGGAACATCTTTCTGTGACAATAATGAAGCATAGCCTAACTATATGATTTTGTAGGGATGAAGTTTCTTTAGCCATGTTATTTTGAGAAGACATGATTGCTTTTATTAGTATGCTTGAAGTATTACTGTTTCTTTTGTCAATATGAACTTTTATTTTGAATCATTTGGATCTGAACATTCATGCCACAATAAAGAGAAATTACATTGAGAAATTATGCTAGGTAGCATTCCACATCAAAAATTCTGTTTTTATAATTTACCTACTCAAGGACGAGCAGGAATTAAGCTTGGGGATGCTTGATACGTCTCCAACGTATCTATAATTTTTTATTTTTCCATGCTATTATATTATCTGTTTTGGATGTTTATGGGCTTTATTTTACACAATTATATCATTTTTGGGACTAACCTACTAACCGGAGGCCCAACCCGTATTGCTGTTTTTTTTGCCTATTTCAGTATTTCGAAGAAAAGGAATATCAAACGGAGTCCAAACGGAATGAAACCTTCGGGAGCGTGATTTTTGGAACGAACGTGATCTGGAGGACTTGGAGTGCAAGCCAAGAAGCAGTCGAGGCGGCCACGAGATAGGAGGGCGCGCCCACCCCTCCTGGGGGCGCCCCCTGTCTCGTGGGCCCTCGAGCGGCCACTGACGTACTACTTCTTCCTATATAAGCCTACATACCCCGAAAACATCCAGGGAGCCACCGAAGAAATATTTCCGCCACCGTAACCTTCTGTATCCGCGAGATCCCATCTTGGAGCCGTCGCTGGCGTTCTGCCAGAGGGGAAGTCCACCACGGAGGGCTTCTACATCAACACCATAGCCCTTCCGATGAGTTGTGAGTAGTTTACCATAGACCTTCGGGTCCATAGTTAGTAGCTAGATGGCTTCTTCTCTCTTTTTGGATCTCAATACAATGTTCTCCCCCTCTCTTGTGGAGATCTATTCGATGTAAACTCTTTTTGCGGTGTGTTTGTTGAGATCCGATGAATTGTGGGTTTATGATCAAGTTTATCTATGAATAATATTTGAATCTTCTCTGAATTCTTTTATGCATGATTGAGTTATCTTTGCAAGTCTCTTCGAATTACCGGTTTGGTTTGGTCTACTAGATTGATCTTTCTTGCCATGGGAGAAGTGCTTAGCTTTGGGTTCAATCTTGCGGTGTCCTTACCCAGTGACAGAAAGGGTTGCAAGGCATGTATTGTATTGTTACCATCGAGGATAAAAAGATGGGGTTTATATCATATTGCTTGAGTTTATCCCTCCACATCATGTCATCTTTCTTAATGCGTTACTCTGTTCTTATGAACTTAATACTCTAGATGCATGCTGGATAGCGGTCGATGTGTGGAGTAATAGTAGTAGATGAAGGCAGGAGTCAGTCTACTTGTCACGGACGTGATGCCTATATACATGATCATGCCTAGATAATCTCATAATTATTCGCTTTTGTATCAATTGCTCGACAGTAATTTGTTCACCCACCGTAATACTTATGCTATCTTGAGAGAAGCCTCTAGTGAAACCTATGGCCCCTGTGTCTATCTTTTATCATATAAGCTTTAAATCTACTTTTATTTGCATCTTTACTTTTTGCATCTATATTATAAAATACCAAAATATATTTATCTTATCATATTATCTCTATCAGATCTCACTTTCATGAAGTGGCCGTGAAGGATTGACAACCCCTTTATCGCGTTGGTTGCGAGTTCTTTGTTTGTTTGTGTAGGTTCGTGGGACTTGTGAGGAGCCTCCTACTGGATTGATACATTGGTTCTCAAAAACTGAGGGAAATACTTATGCTACTGTGCTGCATCACCCTTTCCTCTTCAAGGAAAACCAACGCGAGCTCAAGACGTAACAATCTACAAGACATATTGTAAAGATATTTTAGACTATGTTCATGATAATTAAGTTCATCTAATCAAATTATTTAATGAACTCCCACTCGGATAGACATCCTTCTAGTCATCTAAGTGATACATGATCCGAATGAACTAGGTCGTGTCCGATCATCACGTGAGACAGACTAGTCATCATCGGTGAACATATCCATGTTGATCATATCTGCTATACGACTCATGTTCGACTTTTCGGTCTCTCGTGTTCCGAGGCCATGTCTATACATGCTAGGCTCGTCAAGTCAACCTAAGTGTTTTGCATGTGTAAATCTGGCTTACACCCGTTGTATGCAAATGTTAGAATCTATCACACCCGGTCATCACGTGGTGCTTCGAAACAACGAACCTTCGCAACGGTGCACAGTTAGGGGAAACACATCTCTTGAAATTTTAGTGAGGGATCATCTTATTTATGCTACCGTCGTTCTAAGCAAAAAAAGATGTAAACATGACAAACATCACATGCAAGTCATAAAGTGACATGATATGGCTAATATCATCTTGCGCCTTTGATCTCCATCTTTGAGGCGCGGGATCACCTTCGTCACCAGCATGACACCATGATCTCCATCATCATGATCTCCATCATTGTGTCTTCATGAAGTTGTCTCGCCAACTACTACTTATACTACTATGGCTAACGGTTAGCAATAAAGTAAAGTATTACATGACGTTTTCATTGACACGCAGGTCATACAATAAATTAAGACAACTCCTATGGCTCCTGCTGGTTGTCATACTCATCGACATGCAAGTCGTGATTCCTATTACAAGAACATGATCAATCTCATACATCACATATATCATTCATCACACCCTTTTGGCCATATCACATCACATAGCATACCCTGCAAAAACAAGTTAGATGTCCTCTAATTGTTGTTGCATGTTTTTACGTGGCTGCTATGGGTTTCTAGCAAGAAGGTTTCTTACCTACGCAAAAGCCACAACGGTGATATGCCAATTGCTATTTACCCTTCATAAGGACCCTTTTCATCGAATCCGATCCGACTAAAGTGGGAGAGACAGACACCCGCTAGCCACCTTATGCAACAAGTGCATGTCAGTCGGTGGAACCTGTCTCACGTAAGCGTACGTGTAAGGTCGGTCCGGGCCGCTTCATCCCACAATGCCGCCGAATCAAGATAGGACTAGTAACGGTAAGCAAATTGAACAAATCATCGCCCACAACTACCTGTGTTCTACTCGTGCATAGAATCTACGCATAGACCTAGCTCATGATGCCACTGTTGGGGAATGTAGTAATAATTCAAAATTTTCCTACGTGTCACCAAGATCAATCTAGGAGATGCTAGCAACGAGAGAGAGAGGGAGTGCATCTTCATACCCTTGAAGATCGCTAAGAAGAAGCGTTACAAGAACGCAGTTGATGGAGTCGTACTTGTGGCGATTCAAATCACGGAAGATCCGATCTAGCGCCGAACGGACGGTGCCTCCGTGTTCAACACACGTACAGCCCGGGGACGTCTCCTCCTTCTTGATCCAGCAAGGGGAGAGGAGAAGTTGAGGGAGAGCTCCGGCAGCACGACAGTGTGGTGGTGGAGCTTGCGGTTTTCGTGCAGGGCTTCGCCAAGCTCTACGGAGAAGGAGGAGGTGTTGGAGGAGGGAGGGGCTGCGCCAGGGGAAGGCTGTGGCAGCCCTTCCACCCCCCCCCCGCTATTTATAGGGGAAGGGGGAGGGGCCCGGCCCCTTAGATCCCATCTACAAGGGGGTCGGCCAGGGGAGGACTTGCCCCCCAAGTTTGGTGGGAGGTGCCCCCACCCCTAGGGTTTCCAACCCTAGGCGCCTTGGTCCCTTGGGGGGCGCACCAGCCCACTAGGGGGCTGGTTCCCACTCTTATTCAGCCCATTAAGTCCCCCGGGGCAGGTGGCCCCACCCGGTGGACCCCCGGACACCTTTCGGTGGTCCCGGTATAATACTGATAACCCCCGAAACCATTCCGGTGACTGAAACTGGACTTCCCATATATAAATCTTTATCTCTAGACCATTCCGGAACTCCTCGTGACGTCCGAGATCTTATCCGGGACTCCGGACAACCTTCGGTAACCACATACAATTTCCCATAACAACTCTAGCGTCACCGAACCTTAAGTGTGTAGACCCTACGGGTTCGGGAACCATGCAGACATGACCGAGACATCTCTTCGGCCAATAACCAACAGCGGGATCTGGATACCCATGTTGGCCCCCACATGTTCCATGATGGTCTCATCGGATGAACCACGATGTCGGGGATTCAATCAATCCTGTATACAATTCCCTTTGTCCACCGGTATGTTACTTGCCCGAGATTCGATCGTCGGTATCCCCATACCTCGTTCAATCTCGTTACCGGCAAGTCTCTTTACTTGTTCCGTAACGCATGATCCCGTGACTAACTCCTTAGTCACATTGAGCTCATTATGATGATGCATTACCGAGTGGGTCCAGAGATACCTCTCCATCATACGGAGTGACAAATCCCAGTCTCGATTCGTGCCAACCCAACAGACACTTTCGGAGATACCTTTAGTGCACCTTTATAGGAACCTAGTTATGTTGTGACGTTTGGTACACCCAAAGCATCCCTACGGTGTCCGGGAGTTGCATAATCTCATGGTCTAAGGAAATGATACTTGACATTAGATAAAACTCTTAGCAAACGAACTACACGATCTTGTGCTATGCTTAGGATTGGGTCTTGTCCATCACATCATTCTCCTAATGATGTGATCCCGTTATCAACGACATCCAATGTCCATGATCAGGAAATCACAACCATCTATTGATCAATGAGCTAGTCAACTAGAGGCTTACTAGGGACATATTACGGTCTATGTATTCACACATGTATTACGGTTTCTGGTTAATACAATTATAGCATGAACAACAGACAATTATCATGAACAAGGAAATATAATAATAATCATTTTATTATTGCATCTAGGGCATATTTCCAACAAAATTGCATAGAGTTTCTAGCATGGCAACAGTCTTTACCATGCAAAATTGCATTGCTATAGCATGGAAAATTTATATAGGGCACCAAAATATCGAAACTCCACATAGACCATCACAATGCATTGCATACTTCTGCAAAGTTCAAACATACTTCAAGCAAAGTTTGGACATACTTGGATTACAACTACATGCAAAGTGCAAACATAGTACTTCTAGACTACTACTAGCACTACGAACACACTAGTCGTCGTCGATGTTGTCCCACTCGATGTCGGAACCCTCGTCACTTGAGCGTTGATGTTTGTCTGAATTTAATGTTTGAACCCTTGTCATCATCGGACTCAGCCTTGGCCACGACCTGTGAGGAAGGCCATGCCTCATCGTTGTTCTTCACCTTCTCCTTCTTCTATGTGTCCCTCTTCCACTACCACACGTACTCGTACTGGATGTACTCGTACTGGATATACTCATGATGATGTGCCACGAACCTCACCATTCTCTCTACGTCGCTCTACGGGACGTCATCCCGCTCCTCGATGACAATGTCGGTCTTTGGCTTCGTCGGGCGGGATACAATGGCCACCTTCGGCTCAAAGGAAGTAGAGTCCGCCCAACGGTAGACCAAGCCGCCACACCGCGATGTCATAAGCTTAAATCGATGTCGTCTAGGTATTTGACACTAATGCTCACATTTTTTTATATTTATTACAGACATTTCGTCGATGTCCATTTAATGAGAGGAGATGTTTCTATCGATTACGAGACGCTTATGATAACTTTCTCAATCTTAAAATATTGTGCCGACTCAATATCTCAAGGGATGCTTATAGGGATAATGTGTGCTTGCCTCCGTCCATAAGGGTTATCTATGTACGTGTTCTATAAGCATATGTGATTGTAGCGTGTAAAAACGCAAGTCATGATAGCCTGACGGGCAGGCAGATATTTTTTCGCGACCTTTTTTTATCCTGCCGCGACGCCGTCGGTCACATGCCCGTACAGGGAGTGCACGCGTCCTGTATCAGCAGCACACCATCGCTAGTTAGCTGTTGCGGTCACGGCATCGGCTAACTCCGTCAAGATGTTGTGCCCGGCATTGGTTAATACTCCCTTCGTCCGGAAATACTTTCTCCGTCCGGAAATACTTGTCAGAAAAATGAGTGAAAATAAGTGTACCTAGAACTAAATTGTGTCTAGATACATCCATTCCTCCGACAAGTATTTTCGGATGGAGGAAGTACTTGTCAAAAAAATGAATGAAAATGAGTGTATCTAGATCTAAATTATGTCTAGATACATCCATTCCTCCAACAAATATTTTCGGACGGAGGAAGTATAATTCTTTTCGCTTGGCACGCTTTTGCCCGGCAGCCGAAGCAGCAGAGCGCCCTGGACGGTTGTGCCCGGCCAGATGGCCGCCTCCTTTTCCTCCCCGCGCATAGACTCTCTCCTTGTCTCGTCGCACATCAATTTTCAAACGCGCCATTTCTTTCTTCCACACGCGCGCGCCCAGCTCCATCGATCAAATTGGATGATGCATTTTATCTCAGTGTAAAGCATGGTGAACCATGAACCAACATGCTAATGATTTAGGCCAACCCAGCACGCGACCCCATCCCGTCAGGTCCGTCCGTTCGACACAAAATGGACAAACCAGACGACCAGCGTGCGACGGCTTGAACCCATCTGATCTGCTTTGTGTCCGGGTCGACCCATTTTAAACGCAAACATACGTCGAGTTTGGGTCGTGACGGACAGCAAATATACGCGTCGCTCGTCCGCATCGGGGCCGCGTGGGAGGCAGACACCTACCTCCCGCCGCCCGACATTAATGCGCACGCGCGGTAGGCCCCACATGTCATCCGCCCTGGCAAACAGTCGCCGTCCTTCTTAAATGGGAAGTTGTGGACCGGTCGCAATCCACACTCCCCACTCCAGCCCGTGCTGCCTCCTTGAAATCCGACACGGCCCAAATCCTAGCTCCCCCTCTCCCCGTCCTCGATTTCGCCAGCCGGCCGCCTCGCAGCCATGGTGTTTTGGAACACCGGTTGCAAGGGGAAGCACGACCGCAAGGCTGGCTCGTCCTCGGGCCGCCGCCACAGCGGCGTCAAAGAGGACACCGCATCACCACCGCGTCGGGCCCCCGCGCCGCCCGCATTCTCCATCGCACCCATGATCATCGGCAAGCGCGATCGGCACTACATCCACGCGGATGTATGCCGGCGTTATTGGGAGACGAGGACGCCGTTCCCCTGAAGCGACGTGCACCTCCCCAATAATTGGCATCTCTCCGCCGACCGGGTGCCGATACCGCCGGTCCCGACGAGTGGCCGTGCCCGGCGCGAGGAGATCGAGCGCCGCCGCCGCCTCCTCCCTGACGACCTCTTCTACGACCCCAGGTACGCCCCCGACTCCGGGCTCTGGGACACGTGGTTAAGGGACGAGCACGATGTGCGGCGCGCCTCCTTCTTCGCCGGCACCTCGTCGGGGCCGCAGCGGCCACGTCCATAGCGCGGAGCGGCGGCTCCCCAGGTGCGCGGGCGTACACGGGTGCGCGGCCTCACGCCCACACCGTCGCCTTCGCCATCTCCGTCGCCACCACCACCTTCTCGCATGACAGAGGAGGAGGAGGCCCGGCTCATGCAACATGTCATGGAGGACTCCATGAAGACGCACGATGAGCGCCAATCACTACAAAAAATCTGTTAATTCATGACAGATTTCTGGTGACGTTCCCAAAAACTGTCACAAATTATGACGGTTTATCGGGTTCGTCGCGAAATCAATCACATATCAAGAATATGCGATGGCCCCCAACCCGGTAGCCCCATTATGACAAATAAAGAGGGGCCGTCATGAAAACCGTCACGGGTCGACTAACGGGGCCTATATTTTTTGTTCTTATACATCATTAGGATCGTCATGGATGGATGGCGCTGATGTGGCAATCCAGCGTGAGGGAAAACTCGTGTTGTGATTGGTTGAGCTAGGCGTCCCACGAATCGCAAATCCAGACCGTCTCCTCTTCTTTGATCCAACGACAAGCAATCAACTCCATCCTTCCCGACTACTTTGTAGATCTCGATCGGCTTCTTCCATCTCCTTTGTCAGCCCCGACTCCCCTGGTCTCACTGTTTCCAGATCCCCAACCCTCCCCATCCATGGCCGCCGCAACCTCCCCATCCATGGCCATCTTCTAGGGGCAGATCCCGCAACCGCTGCGACGATAGCCTCGTTCCCGGAGGCGGGGACGCCCCTGAAGGCGAACCTACTGCACGCGACGCCGGTGCCGTTATTGCGGGTCGGGCGGCGGTCAGATCCACCACGGCAACAACCGGCGTCCTCTCCCTCTCTATCCATCTTTCTCCCATGACTGAGAAGAGGGTTTCGTCAAGGATCCCATCATGGAGGTCAACGTGGGAGGCTGCTTCCTCCCCTTCCAGATCGACCATCCATCGATGGAGGCTACACATGGTTGCGCTTCAAGGTCAGCCCTTGCCCATCTTTTCTATTCGATTTGATTTGATCTCCTTCCCTGATTTCCTTCGCCACGCAGCTGCAGCTCAATAGATGCAGGGACGCCGCAATGGAGCAAGTAAGGCCTCCCTTCTCCCACTGTTTCTACAGATCCGCCACGGCCAGCCATATCCGGCGCCCCTGCACCACCGTGGTGGTAAGATGAAGACCCTTCCTTCCTCTTTGCAGCATTTTAGTTTACCTCCCCCCTGCCCACTGGCGGAGCCAGGGACATGGCCCCCCCTTCCAAAAGTGCAATTTTCTTTGAACCATGAATACTAAGCGTTCTAGTGTGCCGCATCACATAGGTGCATAGCTAGCTTGATTGATTTTGTATGCCTGTACTTCCGGTACGTGAAGCTCTGTCGGTCAAAAGTCTTCATGGCTTGCGTCCATGCTTTTCATCTGTGATAATTTGATTACTAAGTAGTCCATGCAATTCCTCAATCTTGTTTTTCCCTTTTTGGTTTGGACTGCTAACCGCCACACGACCGCCGAGCCAGCGTCGCACACTGTTGCACGCCACCGACTGTCGATGAGCCGAGCTGCCATGTTTCATGTATATTTTGCTCTTATTCTAAAATTTGCACCCCTCTTGATTTTTTGTCACGCTCCGCCACTGCTCCTGCCTAGCTAGCAAACTAGTTTGCTTTGGTCCAATCTGATCCTCTCCTATCCATGGAGTAGCTTGGACTTGGTTCCAGTTTACTTTGTACATGCATGGGTGGTTGGTTTCAGAGAGAGAGATGGATGGTGCAGGCCTCGCTTCTGTTTTGTTTTAGCTGTAACAAATTTATCAACCGAGCTAGCTTCAACTTTTTTTTACCATGGTTTCGGGTTGGTCCTGCTTAGGCCAAATCGATCCATTTGCTTGGTTCAATTTATAGAGAGCTCTCCATGCCCAAGTATGAAAAAATCTTGCTGCCAATTTGATTCCACAATTGGCGTCTTTTTTTACTGTTATATTACCCGTGCCACTGAACTTTCAACCTTTAACCATTACTTGTGTAAAACCAGAATTTCTTCTGTTGTGAATAGAGTGTTTGCTTGCTGTGCTGCAAAAATTATCCATTCATCGCTCATTTGACATGTACAAGCAATGTGTACATACTGCATTTAAATTCCAGCCCAACTAGATTTTAGTTGAAGCGTTTGACCAAGCCATATTGGTTTGCTGCATTTTCTCCTTACTAGCTTTTTATTCTTCTTCAGGTTTTGAAGGGGGTTATTTAGGATAGCCACAAAGCAGAAAGAACAAACATGCCACTTCAGTAAGAGCGTCATGATCCTGATACTCTTATCATTTTGTTAATGACATACGTGTCATGTCAATGCTTGCTGGACGCTAGTCCTACTGGGTAGTATAGCTAATTCTTTGTGCTTCAGAACATTGAAGAGCTCTTTAGTCCTACCAAAAAAGGTTTTATGTTTACCTTACACAAAATATTCATATTTCTCACTTTTTAACTCATCTAGCTCACCTGTCACTGCCTAAAATTGCTGCTGGATAGGGGCTGTTTGGTTAGTGCTCCCGTTCTTGGTGGGCTAAACATATTTGTTTGTTTGTTTGATTTGGAGCAGCAGATGCTCTCCATCGACGAATGGGACCCCATGCCTAAGTTGTTGATTGCCTCATTTTATCCACCTTCACCATATATTCATTTGATTGCCTGCTACATCTTCACTTAAATACTCAGAATGCTACTGTCCAGATTTTGGTAAATTGGACTGACTAGATATCTTTTCTTGTTATTTTTTTGGTGAGAAATAAATATTGCAATTTATTTCTTATATTTTCCTTCAACTTGGCACACTGGTTACATTGACTATTTTTTTCATCCATACAATTGTGATCTGATCTTGCATTTCATTTTTTGGTTTCTAAAGAGGTGGAAGAAATCTCTTGAGGCCAAACCGCAGGGAGGACGACGGCCAACAATCGGTACATGTTCTCAAGGTCCCATGGAACTGGGTACTGGTGCGGCTGTGTGCTCGTGATCCCCATCCAATGTTGCGCATCCAAGGTACAGTAGCGGCATGAAAGCTGCCACTTTCTCCCTATCCATAAATGTTTGATCTGGCTGGTGGTTACATGATTTGTTTCTATGTAATCATCTCAACTCAATAGGGAACTCGCTATATTAGGATTGATTTTCTTTCTGTCCATCATTGGATTTCACTATGGTCTTAATCAGGTCCAATTTTATCATTTTCTGTTGTTTCCATGAACATCTCAGATCTCATAATACTATATCCATCATTGGCAGGCTGCTTGTTATTCTTCTTTTTCTTTTTTTCACATGATTGTACTTTATGAATGACTAGCTAACTAACTGGACCCTTTTGCATTGACTGGCCCTTTTTTACCAACCTATATGTAGAACCAAACCATGGAACTGATTTGCTCTTTATTGCAACTGTATGTGTGTTGTGAAATTAAGAAAGGGAAAGAATATATGTACCAGGACCTTTATCATCCATTTCCGTGCTTCTGTTTCTTTTGCTGTTTGATATTTCAAACATGATGTTATGTTATCCTGAAAACGTTGTTGGTTGCTAGCTTGTGCTGCATTGTCGTCACAGTAAAAATACCATTATTTGAAGCTGACATGCACGGTTCACTTTACCTTTGGTACAGTTTTGTGTATGTACGAAAACCCATACTTTTGAGTTAGTCTTACCGTTTGTCTATGTGCAGGCAACGTTGCACTGGTCCTTGGGAGCATAGGTTGAGGCGATACGGTGACTTCCTTTGATGATGTCGGCGGGGATGGCTGGATATGTGTCCGGGAAGGCATGGGAATGACCCCCGGTTGCTGTCTGTTGAGCGTTGGGAGGCAGTGGCTGCAAAGTAGCATAGGGTGTTCTCTAGCACTTGTTTGGCACTTGCTTGTAGATTGAAGTTTCTTGTGTTTTTGCTCCTGCATATGGTATCGTCTGGATATGTCTGTAATTTTGCGTTTTTGTGGTCTTTTTTCCTTTTGCATAAATTGTTATTTTTTTGGTTTCCTATTATTTAATTACATAGCATGTATTTTCTATAAAAAATAGTGGCTTAAATTAAAAAAATTCATGGACCAAGAGAAATGCGACATGGGCTAATCAATAGGGCTGAAATTAGTTGGCCTTGGACTGATTTGAAATTTAATGGGCTGAAATTCCAATTGGGCCGACTACTACATGGTGGTAGGTAATGAAAAATAATGGGCTGAAATTATAATTGGGCTGCTTAGTTTATGGGCTGCCATGTCAGATCCATGTCAAATGATGACGTGGAAGACATGTTAACGCCGTTATGAGCATGTCAGTTAAGTGACATGCATGACGGTCAAAAACTATCATGAATCCATGACGGTCTCACTGATCCGTCAAGGATGGCATTGTGGTCAAATTATGACGCGATATACATGACGGATTACAAATCCGTCACGCGTGCCCTTCCTTGACGGTTTAACGCTAGTCCATGACGGACTTATACCGTCATGTATTAACAGGATTCTTGTAGTGAATGGGAGGGCCTCGAGGAGATGATGGCCCTCTCTGCGGCCGGCGACATCGCCATCCTCGAGCTGGAGATGGTGGACGATGAGGAGGAGGTCAAGAAGGAGTAGCCCACCGTCGCCTTTCACCCGGGGCTGGTGGTCCAGGGATGGAGCTGGTCATGCACGGCTCCGGAGATGGCCGACGCCGTGGGAGGCGTGAACTGGTGCCCCACGCTGTCGCGGTCACCGGAGCGGGAGGCGTCGCTACGGGAGGAGGTGGTGCAGGCACCTCCCGCCTTCCAGCCCGCCCCCGTGTAACAGGTACCGCCGTCCCACCTCTGGACGTCACCGGAATACGTCGACCTCGTCAGCGACGACGAAGACAACGATGACCACTGAGAAGACGGCGACGGCCACGGCATCGACAGACACGGCAGGAGCGCGCGGGCGTCGGATTGGCCAGATTTTGTCCCTTTGGGGCGCCGATGGGTTCGCCCGTGTCTGGCCTTGTCCGTTGGGTCGTGCGTGCGCCCACCGCGCGGCCGCACCCCAAATCACGTCCGCATCAGAACATGATTTAAAAAACAGAAAACATAAATAAAATGACTAAAAAAGTAAATAAACGCAGTTTAATAAACATAAAACTTAGTTAGGGGGGTCACGGCCACAAAACGGCCCAGTTTCACGTCCGAGTGACATTAATAATTAAACATAAAAAAGAAAAGAAAAACGGCAGCCGCCCTCGTGCTCCTGCCCGTGCCCGTCGATGCCGTCATCGTCGCCGTCTTCAGTGGCCGCCGGTGTCGTCGTCGTCGTTGACGAGGTCGACGTAGGCTGGCGGCGTCCAGAGGTGGGCCGGCGGTGCGTGGTAGACGGGGGCGGGCTGGACGGCGGGAGGTGCCTGCACCACCTCATCCCGTGGCGACGCCTCCCGCTCCGGTGACCGAGGTGGAGTGGCGCACCAGTTCACGCCCATGCCGGCGGCCATCTCCGGAGCAGTGCAGGACCAGCCCCACCCCTGGCCCAGTAGACCCAGGTGGAGCGCGGCCACGGGCTCCTCCTCCATCGCCGGCTCTGCGGCCACCATCTCCAGCTCGGGGATGGCTACCTCACCGGCGGCGGAGCGAGCCATCATCTCCTCGAGGCCCTCCCATTGGCGCTCATCGTGCGTGCGCATGGAGTCCTCCATGACACGCGCCATGAGACGGGCCTCCTCCTCCGCTGTCATGCGAGGAGGTGGTGGTGGCGATGGAGATGGCGAAAGCGGCGGGGCGTGAGGCGTGAGCGCGCCCGCCTCGCTTCGCGCTCTGAGGAGCCGCCGCTCGGCGCTTCTGGCGTGGCCGCCGTGGCCGTCGGCGTCTTGCCGAAGAAGGACGCCCGCCGCGTGTCGCGCTCATCGCGAAACCAAGTGTCCCACAATGGCGAGTCGGGGGCGTACCTCTCGTCGTAGTAGAGGTCCTCCGGGAGGAGGAGGCGGCGGTGCTCGATCTCCTCGCGGCGCACACGGCCGGTCACGGGGACCGGCGGGATCGGCACGCGGTCGGCCGACAGGTGCCAGTTGTTGGGGAGGTGGGCGTCGCTCCAGGGGAGTG
Source organism: Aegilops longissima (assembly GCA_021605205.1). NCBI lineage: Eukaryota > Viridiplantae > Streptophyta > Magnoliopsida > Poales > Poaceae > Aegilops > Aegilops longissima. The sequence goes on along the minus strand of CM038676.1, from coordinate 482,828,272 downwards.
GCGTCCTCGTCTCCCAGTAACGTCGACACACACTAGCGCGGATGTAGTGTCGGTCGCGCTCGTCGGCGAATGCGGGGGCGATGGAGAACGCGGGCGGCAAGGGGGCCCGGCGTGGTGGAGACGCGGGCTCCTTCTTCACGGAGCCGGCGCGACGCCCCGACGAGGAGCCAGCCTCGCGGTCGTGGTTCCCCTTGCGGCCTTGGTTCCAGAAGCCCATGGCTTCGAGGTGGCCGGCCGGCGAGCTCGAGGACGGGGGAGGGCTAGGGTTTGGCGCTGCCGGGTTTCGAGGAGGTCGCGGGATGGAGTGGGACAGTGTGGACGACGACTGGTCCACGGGTTGCCCATTTAAGAAGGACGGGGACCTTCCACTGGGCCGATGACAGGTGGGGCCGGCCGCCCTTGTGCATTTATGTTGGCGGATGGGAGGTAGGTGACCGTCCCGCCATGCGGCCAGACGCGGACGAGCGGTGCGTCCATTCGGTGTCCGCGGCGCCCCAAACCCGGAGCAACTTTGCTCTCCAAATGTGTGGGCCTGGACATAAAACAGACCAGATGGTACAGGCCGTCGCGCGCTGAGCCGCTTCGTTTGTCCGTTTTACCCCAAACGGACGGGGCCGGACAGGATAGGGTCGCGCGGTGGGGTTGTCCTTATGTCAGCGGGGGGTGTGGTGTGCCTCCATTGGTTTGTGTGTGTATCTTGCACGTAGCATAGGGTAAATGTGTTGGAAAGCTGTGTTGTGGACAAGAGATGACCGTCTCACACGAAACCGTACTGGACTGACATGAGAGAGAGAGAGAGAGTGGATGGGTAGCAAGCCATGGAAGGGGCAAGCATGTTTTGGACCAGCGGTCAAGAACCTAGAAAGAGCGAAACGCCTCCTGAGTAAAAGAGGTCACATCCATCGCCCCGCTCCGCTCAATAAAAGAGCCCTCGTCTCCTCCAACAATCCCACCCAAACCAAGTTCCCTTCCTTTCTTCTTCCCAAGCTTCCGCTCTTCGCCTTCCGTCGACCATGGCCGCTCCTCCCGCTGTAGCTGCTGCCGCCGCTGCTGTTGGTGCTCCACCTGCTGCCGCGGCCCTTGTTGCTGCCGCAGCCGCCCTTGTTGCTGCCGCCGCCACCCTTGCTGGTGCCGTCGGCTTTGCTGGTGGTGCCCATCCAGCTCCAGCTGCTGCCGCTGCCCTTGCTGGTGATGCTCCTCCGGCTCCACCTGCTGCCGCCATTGATGTTGCTGTCCCTCCTGCTGATGATGCCCTTGTCGCTGTTCCTGCTCCTCCTCAGGTTTTTGTTTTTTTGGCTCATTTCATCCCAATCGTATTTGTGTTCTTGGCTTCGTGGTTAACTTGCTGATCACCTTTGGTTTGTTGAACTTGTACAGCTCATCTTGCCACTGATACCACGCGACATCGGCGAAGCAAGCAACGTCCAGTTCCTCGTACGTGCATCGCTCGCTTCGTCCGCGGCGCTGTCCTTCGTCATGGGCCTTGTCGCCATTCTCGTCGTCATCGGGACTTCCTACCACTACAGGTTTGGATGCCCTACGATGTCCATCACCATGGTGTGTGCTTTGATTAGGTATGTGCTCATTGCCATGGGGTCCTTCGCTGCGCTCTGGGCCGTCATGACTGCGGCCCTTTCTGGCCCTTAGATTGACAGATCTATGCGGCAGGTGTTGGTCTAGGGTACTGTAGCACTCATCTCGTAGGCCGGTGTTTACTTTTCTAGCTATGTCCATCAGCTCTTCGTGATGTATGAACAACCTATTTATCCTTTTAATTATGCGGCCCGTGTGTAGTTTCGATTTGCTTCAAGGGTATGAATGTCCATGGGCTGTGATTTATGATGTATATGAACGAATCGATGTATCCACTTAATTAAGCTACTTCTATTATATTATCTGTAGTTTGGTGGTCGAGCTACCTGGAGGCGGAAGCCAACCACGTACTCTGTATTTCCTTTCCGCATCGAGCCATTTACGCAGGACCGTATTCCTCTTTAACGAACAGCGGCATCCCCTTGTGTTCCAGAGGCAGAACTAGAGAGCAGATTATGGACTTGAATTTGGTCAACAACCGTAATGTTGAGACCCCGCGAAACGGAACATCACGAATAGCTACTTGTTTATGTTTTTGTTCGTGCGAATCAATGAGAGAATAGATACTCGTTCTGTTCCCCTAGCTTAATCCAGAGACACGCACGCATAAACTGGATACCAGGAAAAACTCAGCCAGTTTTGGTAGCAGTAGCCTGCATAACATCAAAGTAAAAATAGTTTTCCCATATGCAGAATACAAGCAGCTAGTACATGTCTATCTGTAACAATTCCACCGCACTATTCTCGTCTACACAGACAACACACACCAAATTTCTTTGAGGCACACTTACACGTTGAACTAGACACTGAAGTTATACATGTTCATCAGATGCAAATCTAGGCAAAGCTACAAGTAACCAACGACCGCAGATTAATTGAGACTGCTGAAAGCATCATGGTAGTAAATATCTCAATAAGTTTATCTTATCATTCAGACACGTCATTCTTGGGAGAGTTACCATTTTGGCAGATCATACCTTTGTGGACATGTAGTACTTTTGTGACCTTAAAACCTGAAGATAAAACCATCCCAGACCCTACAGAATCAGTTGCCATCTCCCTGTCGGACAATTCCAAACCATCGAACACGGCAGCAACAGGCTCCAGTGCAACTTTGACATCTCTTAATATTTCCAGAGCCAGAGAGTATGCCTCCACATTACTGTCCCCTAGTGCTTTTACAATTTCCAGGCACGGTAGGTGCATAGTGTTGTGTTGCCGTGAAGAGTACTTTGGTCCTTTCGGTAGCGCCAAAAAATAACTAATTCCTCCACATTACCTTGGTCCTTTTGGTGGCGCCAAAAATTTCAGCGGCAGTATATCCCTCGCATCGCCGGTCCAACATTTCAGCACATGTTTGGCTGGAACCTCCTGCAAGTTAAGCTGAATCATCCCTGCAAAAAAAAAAAAACCAATGTTCACCGCATATAGCCATGTTTATCGCCTGCATCAACTAATTCAAAAAATGTGTAAGAAAAATAGGCATGGCATAATACCTTAAGTGCATGGCTGCACACGATACCGCGGTGTTCAAACGCCCCACAGTCACACTTGAACTCATCGACAAATTCATTTACCTGTACCAGGAATTCAGATTTACACCACTTCTCCCCTCTTTCAAAATGTCGGACACTCCTTCATATAGCATCTCACCAAACTTTTCAAACATGGTTCTTGTGTAAATTTTAGATGCATATATCTCGATTGGCAAATTTTAGATGCATATATCTCGATTGGCAAATTGGCAAATTTTAGATGCATGGTTCTTGTGTAAACTTTTCAAACACTTAGAACTACTCTTCCCTACACGGAAACATCTCAAACTTTATCGGCTGAGATGATATAATTTACAAGCATGCTTTGCAAACGGATGTGTAAAAGGCGAATGTTCATCTCGCCAATTTTGTCCTCTTCTCCTGATAACTCTACTCTGAATCCCTGTTGAACTGCATCTTCTCGTATTGTCTGACAAACAGGTGACTAGGTCCCGGGTGTATCTATCAGTGTGTCGACAGGTCTCGGGTGTTTCCATCTATGTGTCGATAGATACTTTGCTTATGCTTACATATTGTTTTCCCTTAGTTGTTTCACCAGGTCCCGGGTGTTTCTATCTATGTGTCGATGCGACTTCCATTGTAACTTATCCATACAGTTAACAGAGAATTCATGATTGTGTTTTGCTTATGCTCTGACCTGTGTTTGCACACGTAGCATCCATTATTGTCTGATCTCAATAGCATCATCGTAGCAGTGCAGCCACAATGTATCACTGAAGCGGTTTACCCTACAAATGATGCTCGAATCAGTCAGTATGACCACATTTTAAGTTTTTAACACAGCCATTAAAAAAACATGTTTAGAGCAACTCCAACGGGACGACCCATTTCGCCCGCTGCCGTCTGTTTGGGTTTGCGCGGACAAAAGTGATGACCCAACGCGCCGACTCATTGCCAAAACCCGTCCGCGCCGACCCATTTTCGGCCCAAATTTGGGATTGAAATGCGTCGGCGCGGACGTGCCGCGCGCCTCCTCGATGTCCGCCTCGTCCACACGCGGCGCCCGTCCACCTGCCGCGGTCAACATTATTTATGACGGGCACCTACCGTAGGCCCACCTGTCAGCGAGGGCGGGCGTCCTTTTATAATCCGAGCGTGCGGGTGGGGACCGTCCTCATCAGCTTCCAGAAGCCCCCCGTCCCCATCTCGCCACCCTCTTTGCTCCCCGTCGCCGGCAAAGATGGGCTTTTTCTCTGGCAAGGCAAAGGGCAAGGCCCCCGCCAACTCTCCTGATGTAGGGTGGAACCCTATCCGGCCGATCTTTCACGATTGGAGTGGATTCCTGCGAAGAACACAAAGAACACGAGGGGAAACACGAGGAAACACAAGGGAAACACTCAAGAACAAGTCCAATCACACATCCACTAGACCAACAAACACATGAGATTCACAAGGTACAAGAACAATCAAAGGGAAACAAGATACATGGTAAAGTTCATCCCAAATCCTATAAAGGAGATGGGGTCTTGATGATCTAGATAGATCCTTCCCACAAGGGGGCCTTGATATCCACTTGGGGGATCTTTTCCGAAGAGGTCTTGCATCCACACATGGATCTTCTCCTAAGAGGAATCCCACAAGGGGAGATACATGAGCTAAGCTCTAATGTCTAGATCTATTCTTAGCTAAGTCTAAATGGATGAGGGGAAGGAGTATATATAGTCCTAGGCAAAGAGAGGGGTAAGTGAGGGTGAAATGATAATACAAGGGCAAGGCCCGCAGCAACACACAGGGTGCCCCGTGCGCACAGGGTCTCCAGCGACCTGGTGACTTAGCCCGTGCGCGCGGGTCCTGTGTGCACGGTATACGCTCGTGCGCACGGGGTCCTGTGTGCACGGTATACGCTCATGCGCACGGGTCCTACATGGGCTATAGGAGAGGGGGCCGTGCGCACGGGGTCTTTTGGGGCCGTGCGCACGGGGTCTTTTGGGGCCGTGCGCACACGGTATCGTCAAGCCTTGCAGTCAGCCTTCTCATGGACTCACGTCGGTGCTTGAGGGACTTGGCCTTCTTCTTGGTGGTTCCTTCTCCGCTTACAGGCTTCCCTCTTAGATGGTGTAGTTGTTCTCTTGAGCTTGGACTCCTCCTCGATGAATGTATAGCTCCGCTCACACCTATATATGCACACGAGAGAGGGGTCAAGTAGTATACCGTCCTCGAAGGGTACAAGTGGACACGTGTAATGGATATGATTCGCCTTTGTATGTATGAAGTAGATGTCGCATGTGTCACTTGCCAATGGACTCTTGACATGGTGATGTACATAGGATGCTCCGCATCATCCCCTCCCCCCAGGAAAGATACGACCTCAGATCAAAATCCAAATGACCATGGGAAAGAGATGTCGTCGTCGTGTATAAGTGGACGATCACCAAGCATTCATCATCTTGAAGTTCAAAATGGGCACTCTCCAATGTCGCACCGTCTTGGGATTCTCTCAGAAGGAGCAAAGACAACAAGCACTTGGAAAAATAAATGTGGTTAGCGTTAGTGCAAAACCAAGCATCCAAGAGGTGATTCACCGAACAAGTGTCGCCATCAAGCATAGCATAAGGTGTGACAAATAAGTGTGGGATGGCAAGTAAGCATATAAGTTGAGCACAATCAAGTACATCATGGAAACAAGCATGCAGGTGGGAGGTAGAGATGCAAATTTGTTTGACAAGTGAACAAGCATCTACCTCAAGGTCATAGCGAACATGCACAAAGCGCTCAACAAATGTCCTATGGTATGTATAGGAATCATTCACAACACCAAATAAAATAAAGTGTCTAAACACATGGGTCAAGTGCAAGACAATCCAATCATAACATGCACAAGGTGTAGGAATATAGTGTGACACTCAACACAATAGAAAGAGCAATTGGTCATCATGTGTGAGGCAATCAAGTCAAGCATGTGACAAGCAAAGGGACATGGCATATGTGAAGTGGTGACATTAGTGCAACCAAACATGTGATATGAGCAAGTATGCAACAAGTTGGATGCAACACACAAGGCATATATGTCATAAGGCATGGAAATGTGGCAATGATAAGTTGAAGCACTATCTCTAGCATGTGTGCGAAGTGTCATGGTGCAAGAGGGCCCGAACCTAGGTAAAACATCGTCTCCCTGTTCCAGTTACCATCCTTCCGAGATCCATAGCTTGGGACCCCCTACCCCGAGGTCTGCCGGTTTTCACACCGCCACCGGACCAAAAGTTCTTCGGATAAAGTAGCATATTCACAAGGGATAACATAGTTAAAAGATAGAGAATAGAGTTCACCCCCCTCTGGTTGATATAGTCACGGTCCTAACAATCACACCTTTCTAAAAAGAGTGTCCTCGTCACCGAAGAACGGAAGAAAAAATGGGTCGCTAAAAGAGAAACGAGGATCGTGGATCCAAGAGGGGTAGGAAGTGATAATGGTGAGTGGCTTCCCTTCTAATATTTGGGCATGTCGGGCTTGGTGTTGAGCTTCAGAACTTGTGTTGGCTCTGTTAAACTATTTTCCATTGGCTATCTTCGATATGTTGAACTATTTGCTATGTTTGATTTGTTGAAACTATGCGATGCTATCTATTTGTTCCATGTTGAAACTATATTAGTGTGATATATTTGTTCAATGTTGAAACTATATTACTGTGATCTATATCATGTTTCGAAAAGCAGAGAAAGGTTACTCTACTTTTAATGGGTAAAGTACCCTACCACCAAGGTCTCTGTCAGTAGTGTTACACACCTACCGCCTAGGAGAATTCTTTCGAGGCAACGGTAAGTATGCCCATAGTTTTCAACCCTCTTGTCAGGGACATTGGCGGTATGCTTGCATGTGCTACCGCCTAGAAAAGTATCTCCAAACAATAGAAGGGTGTTGAGGGGTTGATCCCCGATTGCCGAAGACCTTGGTGGTAGGGTATAACTGAAGGAAATATGCCCTAGAGGCAATAATAAAGTTATTATTTATTTCCTTATACCATGATAAATGTTTATTATTCATGCTAGAATTGTATTAACCGGAAACATAATACATGTGTGAATACATAGACAAACAGATAGTCACTAGTATGCCTCTACAAGACTAGCTCATTAATCAAAGATGGTTGTGTTTCCTAACCATAGACATGTGTTGTCATTTGATTAATGGGATCACCTCATTAGGAGAATGATGTGATTGACATGACCCATTCCGTTAGCTTAGCACTTGATCGTTTAGTATATTGCTAATGCTTTCTTCATGACCTATACATGTTCCTGTAACTATGAGATTATGCAACTCCGCCACGGAGGAACACTTTGGTACTACCAAACGTCACAACGAATCGGGTGATTATAAAGGAGTACTACAGGTGTCTCCAAAGGTACTTGTTGGGTTGGCGATTTGAGATTAGGTTTTGTCACTCCGATTGTCGGAGAGGTATCTCTGGGCCTTCTCGGTAATACACATCACATAAGCCTTGCAAGCATTACAACTAATGAGTTAGTTGTGAGATGATGTATTACGGAACGAGTAAAGAGACTTACGGTAATGAGATTGAACTAGGTATTGGATACCGACGATCGAATCTCGGGTAAGTAACATACCGATGACAAAGGAACAAACGATGTCGTTATGCGGTTTGACCGATAAAGATCTTCGTAGAATATGTAGGAACCAATATGGGCATCCAGGTTCCGCTATTGGTTATTGATCGAGAATGGTTCTAGGTCATGTCTACATAGTTCTCGAACCCGTAGGGTCCGCACGCTTAACGCTTCGATGACAGCTTCATTATGAGTTTATAAGTTTTGATGTACCAAGGTTGTTCGAGTCCCGGATGTGATCACGGACATGACGAGGAGTCTCAAATGGTCGAGACATAAAGATTGATATATTGGAAGCCTATGTTTGACTTGGAAAGGTTCGGATGAAAACAGAAGTTACTGGAACACCGGGGTTACGGAACCCCGGGGGTCTATGGGCCTTGATGGGCCATAGAGAAGAGGAAGGGCCGGCCAGGGCAGGCCGCGCCCCCTCCCCTCTAGTCCGAATAGGACAAGGAGAGGGGGGGCGCTTCCCTCTTCCCCTCCTCCAATCCTAATCCAACTAGGAAGGGGAGTCCTACTCCCTGGGAGTAGGACTCCTCAGCGCCGCCCTTGGGCTGGCCGCACTTCCCTGCTCCTTTATATACGGGGGCGGGGGCACCCTGCACACACAAGTTGATCTACGGATCGTTCCTTAGCCGTGTCGGTGCCCCTTCACCATATTCCACTTCGATCATATCGTCATGAGCTTAGGCGAAGCCTGCGCCGGAGAAGTCATATCGTCGCGGAGCTTAGGCGAAGCCCTGCGTCGGTGGAGCATCATCATCGTTACCACGCCGTCGGCCGACGGAAGTCATCCCGACACTTTGCTGGATCGAGTCCGGGGATCGCCATCGAGCTGAACGTGTGCGTAACTCGGAGGTGCCGTGACGCTCGGTGCTTGGATCGGTCGGATCGTGAAGACGTCGACTACATCAACAGCGTTGTTATAACGCTTCGCTTTCGGTCTCGAGGGTACGTGGACGACATCTCTCCCTCTCGCTGCTATGCCATCACCATGGTCTTGCGTGTGCGTAGGAATTTTTTGAAATTACTACGCTCCCCAACAAAGGCATCCGAGCCTGGTTTATGCGTTGATGTCATGTGCACGAGTAGAACACAAGTGGGTTGTGGGCGATATAAGTCATACTGCTTACCAGCATGTCATACTTTGGTTCGGGCGGTATTGTGAGATGAAGCGGCCGGACCGACATTACGCCAGACGCTTACGCGAGACTAGTTTCACCGCTTGAGCACTAGTTGCTTAAAGGTGACCGGCGGTGTCGCTTTCTCTCACTTTAGTTGAACTGAGTGTGGCTACGCCCGGTCCTTGCGAAGGTTAAAACAGCACCAACTTGACAAACTATCGCTGTGGTTTTGATGCGTAGGTAAGAACGGTTCTTGCTCAGCCCGTAGCAGCCACGTAAAACTTGCAACAACAAAGTAGAGGACGCCTAACTTGTTTTTGCAGGCATGTTGTGATGTGATGTGGTCAAGACGTGATGCTATATCTTATTGTATGAGATGATCATGTTTTGTAACCGAAGTTATCGGCAATCGGCGGGAGCCATATGGTTGTCGCTTATTGTATGAAATGCAACGCCATGTAATTGCTTTACTTTATCACTAAGCAGTAGTGATAGTCATAGAAGCAATAGTTGGCGAGACAACAACGATGCTACGATGGAGATCAAGGTGTCGCGCCGGTGATTTATGGTGATCATGACGGTGCTTGGCGATGGAGATCACAAGCACAAGATGATGATGACCATATCATATCACTTATATTGATTGCATGTGATGTTTATCCTTTATGCATCTTATCTTGCTTTGATTGACGGTAGCATTATAAGATGATCTCTCACTAAAACTATCAAGAAGTGTTCTCCACGAGTATGCACCGTTGCCAAAGTTCGTAGTACCCGGACACCACGTGATGATCGGGTGATAAGTTCTCGTCCATCTACAACGGTGCAAAACAGTTGCACACGCGAATACTCAGTTAAACTTGACGAGCCTAGCATATAACAGATATGGCCTCGAACACGGTGACCGAAAGGTCGAACGTGAATCATATAGTAGATATGATCAACATAGTGATGTTCACCATTGAAACTACTCCATCTCACGTGATGATCGGACATGGTTTGGTTGATTTGGATCACGTAATCACTTAGATGACTAGAGAGATGTCTGTCTAAGTGGGAGGTTTTTAATATGATTAATTAAACTTAAATTTATCATGAACTTAGTACCGATAGTATTTTTGCTTGTCTATGTTTCTTCGTAGATAGATGGCTCGTCTTGTTGTTCCGTTGAATTTTAATGCGTTCCTTGAGAAAACAAAGTTGAAAGATGATGGTAGCAATTACACGGACTGGGTCCGTAATTTGAGGATTATCCTCATTGCTGCATGTAAGAATTACGCCCCGGAAGCACCGCTGGGTGCCAGCTCGCTGCAGAGCTACGCCGAAGTTGTGAACGCTCGGCGAGCAAAGTCGATGACTACTCGATAGTTCAATGTGCCATGCTTTACGGCTTAGAACCGGGTCTTCAACGACGTTTTGAACGTCATGGAGCATATGAGATGTTCCAGAGTTGAAGTTAATATTTCAAGCAAATGCCCGGATTGAGAGATATGAAGTCTCCAATAAGTTCTATAGCTGCAAGATGGAGGAGAATAGTTCACAAGGTGAACATATACTCAAAATGTCCGGTATAATAATCACTTGATTCAACTGGGAGTTACTCTTCCGGATGATAGTGTCATTGATGAATTCTCCAATCACTACCACCAAGCTACAAGAGCTTCGTGATGAACTATAATATGCAAGGGATGACCAAAACAATTCCGAGCTCTTCGCAATGCTGAAAGCATGGAGGTAGAAATCAAGAAAGAGCATCAAGTGTTGATGGTCAACAAGACCACTAGTTTCAAGAAAAGGGCAAAGGAAAGAAGAAGGAAACTTCAAAAGAACAGCAAGAAAGTTGCTGCTCAAGAGAAGAAACCCAAGTCCGGACCTAAGCCTGGCCGAGTGTTTTACTGCAAGCGATGGACACTTTGAAGCGGAACTGCCCCAAGTATTTGGCGGATAAGAAGGATGGCAAAGTGAACAAAGGTATATGTGATATACATGTTATTGATGTGTACCTTACTAGAGCTCGTAGTAGCACTGGTATTTGATACTGGTTCATTGCTAATATTTGCAACTCAAACAGGACTACGGAATAGACGAGCACCGGCAAAGAACGAGGTGACGATGCGCGTGGGAAACGGTTCCAAAGTCAATGTGATCGCGGTCGGCACGCTACCTCTACATCTACCTTCGGATTAGTTTTAGACCTAAATAATTGTTATTTGGTGCCGGCGTTGAGCATGAACATTATATCTGGATCTTGTTTGATGCGAGACGGTTATTCATTTAAATCGAGAATAATGGTTGTTCTATTTATATGAGTAATATCTTTTATGGTCACGCACCCTTGAAGAATGGTCTATTTTATTGAATCTCGATAGTAGTAATACACATATTCATAGTGTTGAAACCAAAAGATGCAGAGTTGATAATGATAATGCAACTTATTTGTGGCAATCGCCGTTTAGGTCATATCGTGTAAAACGCATGAAGAAACTCCATACCGATGGGCTTCGAATCACTTGATTATGAATCACTTGGTACTTGCGAACCGTGCCTCATGGGCAAGATGACAAAACGCCGTTCTCCTAACTATGGAGCGAGCAACTGATTTGTTGGAAATCATACATACCGATGTTTGTGGTCCAATGAATGTTGAGGCACGCCGGTATCGTTATTTTCTCACCTTCACAGATGATTTGAGCAGATATGGGTATATCTACTTAATAAAACACAAATCTGAAACATTTGAAAAGTTCAAAGAGTTTCAGAGTGAAGTAGAAAATCATCGTAACAAGAAAATAAAATTTCTACGATCGGATCGTGGAGGAGAATATTTGAGTTACGAGTTTGGTTTACATTTGAAACAATGTGGAATAGTTTCACAACTCACGCCACCCGGAACACCACAGAGAAATGGTGTGTCCGAACGTCATAATCGTACTTTACTTGATATGGTGCGATCTATGATGTCTCTTACCGATTTACCGCTATCGCTTTTGGGGATATGCTTTAGAGACGGCCGCATTCACGTTAAATAGGGCACCATCTAAATCCGCTGAGACGACACCGTATGAACTGTGGTTTGGCAAGAAACCAAAGTTGTCGTTTCTTAAAGTTTGGGGCTGCGATGCTTATGTGAAGAAACTTCAACCGATAAGCTCGAACCCAAATCGAGAAATGTGTCTTCATAGGATACCCAAAGGAGACTGTTGGGTACACTTTCTATCACAGATCTGAAGGCAAGGTTTTCGTTGCTAAATTCGGATCCTTTCTAGAGAAGGAGTTTCTCTCGAAAGAAGTGAGTGGGAGGAAAGTAGAACTTGATGAGATAATCAGATTCGCTCCCTTATTGGAAAGTAGTTCATCACAAGAAACGGTTCTGTGACAACTACACCAATTGGTGAGGAAACTAATGATGATGATCATGAAGCTTCAGATCAAGTTTCTACTGAACTTCGAGGTCAACCAGAGTAAAATACGCACTGAGTGGTACGGTAATCCTATTCGAAGTCATGTTACTTGACCATGGCGAACCTACAAATTATGAAGAAGCGATGGTGAGCCCAGATTCGCGAAATGGCTGGAAGCCATGAAATCTGAGATGGGATCCATGTATGAGAACAAAGTATGGACTTTGGTTGACTTGCCGATGATCGGCAAGCCATTGAGAATAAATGGATCTTTAAGAAGAAGACCGACGCCGATGGTAATGTAATCTGTCTACAAAGCTCGACTTGTTGCGAAAGGTTTTCGACAAGTTCAAGGGGTTGACTACGATGAGACTTTCTCACCCGTGGCGATGCTTAAGTCTGTCCGAATCATGTTAGCAATTGCCGCATTTTATGATTATGAAATTTGGCAAACGGATGTAAAAACTGCATTCTTGAATGGATTTCTAGAAGAAGAGTTTTATATGATGCAACCGAAGGTTTTGTTGATCCAAAGGGTGCTAACAAAGTGTGCAAACTCCAGCGATCAATTTATGGTCCGTGCAAGCCTCTCGAGTTGGAATAAACGCTTTGATAGTGTGATCAAAGCATATGGTTTTATCTGAGACTTTTGGAGAAGCCTCGTATTTACAAGAAAGTGAGTGGGAGCTCTATAGCATTTCCGATATTATATGTGGACGACATATTATTGATTGGAAATGATATAGAATTTCTGGATAGCATAAAAGGATACTTGAATAAAAGTTTTTCAATGAAAGACCTCGGTGAAGCTGCTTACATATTGGGCATCAAGATCTATAGAGATAGATCGAGACGCTTAATTGGACTTTCACAAAGCACATACCTTGATAAAGTTTTAAAGAAGTTCAAAATGGATCAGGCAAAGAAAGGTTTTTACCTGATTATAAGGTGTAAGATTGAGTCAAACTCAATGTCCGACCATAGCAGAAGATAGAGAGAAAATGAAAGATGTTCCTATGCTTCAGCCATAGGCTCTATCATGTATGCAATGTCTGTGTACCAGACCGACGATGCTTAGCTGTAAGCTTGGCAGAAGGTACCAAAGTAATCCAGAGTGGATCATCGGACAACGGTCAAGAACATCCTGAAATACGAAAAGGACTAAGGATATGTTTCTCGATATGGAGGTGACAAAGAACTAGTCGTAAATGGTTACGCCGATGTAAGCTTTGACACTGATCCGGACGATTCTAAATCGCAAACCGGATACGTGTTTTTATTAAACGGTGGAGCTGTCGGTTGGTGCAGTTCTAAACAAAGCGCCGGCGGGATCTACATGTGAAGCGGAGTACATAGCTGCTTCGAAGCAGCAAATGAAGGAGTCTGGATGAAAGAGTTCATTTCCGATCTAGGTGTCATACCTAGTGCATCGGGACCAATGAAGATCTTTTGTGACAATATCGGTGCAATTGCCTTGGCAAAGGAATCCAGATTTCACAAGAGGACCAAGCATATCAAGAGACGCTTCAATTCCATTCGAGACCAAGTCCAAGTGGGAGACATAGAGATTTGCAAAATACATACGGATCTGAATGTTGCGTACCGCTGACTAAGCCTCTTCCACGCAAAAAACATGATCAGCACCAAGACTCCATGGGTGTTAGAATCATTACCGTAATCTAGATTATTGACTCTAGTGCAAGTGGGAGACTAAAGGAAATATGCCCTAGAGGCAATAATAAAGTTATTATTTATTTCCTTATACCATGATAAATGTTTATTATTCATGCTAGAATTGTATTAACCGGAAACATAATACATGTGTGAATACATAGACAAACAGATAGTCACTAGTATGCCTCTACAAGACTAGCTCATTAATCAAAGATGGTTGTGTTTCCTAACCATAGACATGTGTTGTCATTTGATTAATGGGATCACCTCATTAGGAGAATGATGTGATTGACATGACCCATTCTGTTAGCTTAGCACTTGATCGCTTAGTATATTGCTAATGCTTTCTTCATGACCTATACATGTTCCTGTAACTATGAGATTATGCAACTCCTGCCACCGGAGGAACACTTTGGTACTACCAAACGTCACAACGTGAATCGGGTGATTATAAAGGAGTACTACAGGTGTCTCCAAAGGTACTTGTTGGGTTGGCGATTTGAGATTAGGTTTTGTCACTCCGATTGTCGGAGAGGTATCTCTGGCCTTCTCGGTAATACACATCACATAAGCCTTGCAAGCATTACAACTAATGAGTTAGTTGTGAGATGATGTATTACGGAACGAGTAAAGAGACTTGCGTAACGAGATTGAACTAGGTATTGGATACCGACGATCGAATCTCGTAAGTAACATACCGATGACAAAGGAACAAACGATGTCGTTATGAGGTTTGACCGATAAAGATCTTCAGAGAATATGTAGGAACCAATATGGGCATCCAGGTTCCGCTATTGGTTATTGATCGAGAATGGTTCTAGGTCATGTCTACATAGTTCTCGAACCCGTAGGGTCCGCACGCTTAACGCTTTGATGACATTTCATTATGAGTTTATAAGTTTTGATGTACGAAGGTTGTTCGAGTCCGGATGTGATCACGGACATGACGAGGAGTCTCGAAATGGTCGAGACATAAAGATTGATATATTGGAAGCCTATGTTTGACTTGGAAAGGTTCGGATGAAAACAGAAGTTATCGGAACACCGGGTTACGGAACCCCTGAGGGGTCTATGGGCCTTGATGGGCCATAGAGAGAAGAGGAAGGGCGGCCAGGGCAGGCCGCCCCCCCCCCCTCTAGTCCGAATAGGACAAGGAGAGGGGGGGGCCCCTTCCCTCTTCCCTCCTCCAATCCTAATCCAACTAGGAAGGGGGAGTCCTACTCGGTGGGAGTAGGACTCCTCCAGCGCCCCCTTGGGCTGGCCGCACCCCCTTGCTCCTTTATATACGGGGCAGGGGGCACCCTGACACACAAGTTGATCTACGGATCGTTCCTTAGCCGTGTCGCGTGCCCCTCCACCATATTCCACTTCGATCATATCGTCGCCGAGCTTAAGCGAAGCCCTGCGCCGGAGAAGTCATATCGTCGCGAGCTTAGGCGAAGCCCTGCGTCGGTGGAGCATCATCATCGTCCTGCCACGCCGTCGGTTGACGGAACTCATCCCCGACACTTTGCTGGATCGGTCCGGGATCGCCATCGAGCTGAACGTGCGTAACTCGGAGGTGCCGTGACGTTCGGTGCTTGGATCGGTCGGATCGTGAAGACGTCGACTACATCAACCGCGTTGTTATAACGCTTCGCTTTCGGTCTCACGAGGGCGTGGACGACACTCTCCCTCTCGTTGCTATGCCATCACCATGGTCTTGCGTGTGCGTAGGAAATTTTTTGAAATTACTACGTTCCCCAACAATAACTCCCTACCGCCAGATCCTCTCGCGGTAGGATACTTATCCAGGTTAGCACGACTGACGGCCTCATCTCCTCTGTCGTCACTCTTACCAGCTGGGCCCCCAACAGTAGGCAGTTATACCATACCGTCAAGGTCTACGGCGGTAGGAAAAGGGTCGTATTCAAAAAAATTTACAAACGTGGCTCAACTAGTGCTTAAGTTCGACAAAAAGGTCAAAATGGTGATTTTGGTCGTGTAAACACACGTTACACAAGCAACTAGTAAGCATGCACGTGCAACGCACGTATTATCGTGTGAAATATCAATAAAATGAACAAAAATATAAGCAAGACAATAGAGAATTAGAGATGTTTAACAATTGTGGAAATAATCATAACTTAATGTAAAAATAAGATCATAACTTGAAAAAATTAAATGTGTAGCAAAAATAACCTAAACTTGCCGAAATAATAAAGATGTACATAGCATCTTCTACTCTCTCAGTCCAAAAACAAACTTTGCGCTACTGAAGTTTTTAAGAACGCACATATGTACATAGTATCTTCCAAAAACTGAAGTTGCTTCTTTCTTTATGACAATGTTAGAGGTGTACAACACTGAACAAAAGAGACTATAGGAACATGTAGTGTCTTTAGCACAAAAGAAGTTGTACAAGTTATTCCAAGGATGTCAAGATGAAATGTTAGTAGATGCACCAGCTTGATTATTCAGAACTGAGTTCCAAGGATGTCATTTCAAGTTACATTATTCAGAAAATTTCAAGATACATAAATAAATCGAACAGTCACAACCTAATTCAAGGTACATTATGGAAAGATCTGCCACCA
Source organism: Aegilops longissima (assembly GCA_021605205.1). Taxonomy (NCBI): domain Eukaryota; kingdom Viridiplantae; phylum Streptophyta; class Magnoliopsida; order Poales; family Poaceae; genus Aegilops; species Aegilops longissima. The sequence goes on along the minus strand of CM038676.1, from coordinate 482,811,777 downwards.
TTGATTGCTCTTGTGTGATTGTTGTTGGGCCTAGGGATGCCGTGGACACTTACTCAAGCCACGTGTTGACATCGGGAATCTTGCTAGGCCACTGTTTAGAGGTCTTAAACTGCAGTGTTGCATCTGAGTATGGACACTCTAGCTATAGTTACAATCCATTGGACAGATGAACTGTGAAATCTCAAACCATTTTTCAACTCTCACATGCTACACCTCCGAGAGTTTCGGGAAAAGTAGAAGTTCAAATATTAGCCGTGGTACAAATATTAAGAAACTTGATGTACTATCTTACATTTGTTTTCATAGAAACCAATAAATAAACATCACTCCAGTCTAGTAGCATGGCAAACAAAATAAAGACTATATGTAGACAAGAACGAAAACTATGTTAATAAGCTACACAGTGCCACTTGAATGGGAGAATACATATTGCTAATACACTTTGTCACTCCTCTCATGGAGAATGAATGAATTGCAATTGGCGAAACTTTCTTCCAGGTAAATGAGTGCATCGAGGTAAAATTGCAAAGACATGATTATATCATTCGTGGGGACAAAAATACTTTAAAGAAAGCAACAACTCCAAAGGATAATTTATGACTTTCAGCTCAAGACGATTTGCCTCTACCACCAGCATTTGAAAGACCGATGGACTGAAGATCTAAGGTGCCACAGGCATAGAAGTTTCAAGTGATATTTCTATTTTTATAAACCGAAGAAATATAGTAATAAAAGGGAAGCTAATGCCATGTGTGCACAACCAGCATATGAAAGACCAATGTATTACAGGAGGGTATATTTAGTTCATAGATAATCAGTGAACAAGAGGGCATAATTTCAGTTCATAGCCAGCCTACTATATAATTCATGCTAATTAAAAGACACTACTCTTAACCCGTCTTCAATAATTCTACAGCAAGAGCAAATTAGAACACAACCTTTCATTATAAATTCATTTTCTAAGATGACATTTCCATCACCATGTCGTGTTTTACAAAGTTCCCCTGGCCAAAGGTTAAAATGTAAGAAAAAATACATTTCAACAGTCATGCTCTCTGGAAACACAACTTTTTGGTACGGTGTGTAAGGTGGGTGGTTTGGTAACCCCGTTTATAGAAGTTTAATGGTGAATAAACCTCAATGTGAGAGTGGGTCTTACCACACTTCCGAGGACTTTAAAGCCTCATCAGGAGCATTTCAAGCCAAATTCATGGTCGCTATAAAATCTCCGTAAAATAACACAGGTGAGGTTAATATTGCAAGGCAGCCTTATCAGAGAACTCTTGTTACAGCTTGAAGAGATAAATGCTTCAACAATTATGAGAGTTTTTCTGACCTGCGAGTTTATCTGGCACCATGAGGGGGCATCAGGAGAGAGTGGCCGATTTTTGGTGAATTTATGTTCTACTGTCATCATGGGAGAGAGGAGTTAATACATACTGAATGAATGCGGCAAAAAGCATTATAGATGCTCTTGCATTTAATTGTAACCACGAATAGCTAGAAACAAGTGGGGCCTGACCAAAAGCTGCAAGTAGAAACACATGATGTTAGATATGAGAATTGTTGTACAGAGATGAACCATAGCACAGTCTAATAGAAAAACACATGTTTGTGATAATTGGTCATGGTTAAGACAGTCGAGAGCTGCAACTCCCTTGTGTGATCAGGATATATGATGTTTCGTGTTGTATTCCGCTTTCTTCTCATCAAACGTTGGATTATGTGTCATATTTGCACTACAATCCATAGTTATGTTTCCTTAAACAGGGAACATTCTCTTGATTCAAACAGAGGCACATCAATTTTTTTCTAACTCATTTGCAGATATAAAAGTACAAATGATAAACAATATATAGAAGGGCATAGAGATAGTGGTGAATATCATTTAGGCACGAAGTATAGTAATGTGAACCAGATCCTGACTATTATGTACAAAGCATCACCAATCAGTTTCATAAAAGTAAAATAAAGATTTGAGTATAACCGCTATATGACTTGGGAGAAATGTACGTGTATAATATAGTTTTAAATAATTAGGGTGTTTGACATCAACAAATATTGCAGTTATAAACCTTTAACGCCCCGGATTCGATGTGCCAGATGTCATTCAGTTATTCGCCGTCTTTGCCATGTCATTTGCTTGCGTGTTGCATTTTATCATGTCATCATGTGCATTTCATTTTGCATACGTGTTCGTCTCATGCATCCGAGCATTTTCCCCGTTGTCTGTTTTGCAATCCGGCACTCCTATGCCCTCCGGCGTCCCCCTCTTCTCTCTTTTCGTGTGCGGGTGTTAAACGTTCTTGGAATGGACCCAGTCTTGCCAAGCCGCCTTGGTATAGCACCGGTAGACCGCCTGTCAAGTTTCATGCCATTTGGAGTCTGTTTGATACTCCAACGGTTAACCGGGTAACCGTAAAGCCCCTCTCTCTTTGCAGCCCAACACCCCTTCCAAAGTGGCCCAAAACCCATCTAACTCCCCTCCATGCTCTCGGTCGTTCGATCACGATCGTGTGGGCGAAAACCGCTCCTCATTTGGACTCTCCTAGCTCCCTCTACCTATAAAATGCCCCTCTCCCCGAAAATCCCGGATCAAATCCCCCCCGAAACCCTAGCTTCATCCTCATCCCGCGACCGGACACGTCCGGACCAGGCCGGACATGTCCGCCGCCGCGCCCCAGCCAATCCGGAGCCGCCACGTGGCCACCCGCCACCACAGCGCCGCCCGCCGAGCCTGTCCCGGCCCCCTGCTGCCCGCGCCCGCCGCCCGCGGCCGCGCCCGCCTCCTCCGCCCTGCCCGTGCCCGCCTTCTTTGCCGCCGCGCGCGAAGGCCGCCGCCGCTTAGCGCCTGTCGCCGATCGCCGCCGTTCCCTGCCGGCTCCCTCGCCGCTTGTCGCGGGATCGAGGCCCCGCCGCCGCCGAAGGCTTCGCCGCCGGCTCCTCCGCCGCTTTGTCTGCGGATCTCTGAAACCCCGCCGCCGCCGAAGAGCTTCGCCGCCCGCTCCGTTCGCCGCCCCATCGCTGGATCTGGCGCCGCCTCGCGGATCCGCCCGTCAGCGTCGCCGCCGTCCGCTCCGTCGTCGCCGCCGCCTTGCGGATCGGGAGGAGCCCGATCCGGTTGGCGCGCCCCGTTGACCGACCGCATGGGCCGGCCCAGCCGCGGCCCAGCCTGCAGCCCAGCGCCCCGGCCTGCCTCACCTCCCCTGCAATGGGCCGAGCCCAATGGGTGAGAAGCCCGCTTAATCCCCGCCTGGTGCACGTCTTAGTTATATTGCGCTCGGCTCTATATTTTTTTCACCAAGTCCCCGATTCTGCAGTAATTTTCATGCCATGTTCATCGCGTCGTATCTCTGCATTCGTAGCTCCGTTTCGTGCGTATAATATGTCAAATTGTTCGCATCGACGAGTACATTATTTCGTTCCATTGCATCATATTCATTTGAGGTCATCTAGATGCCTGAATCATCGTTGTAAGAGTGCTTCATAATGTTTTCTGCTGTCTGTTAACAGAACGAGCTCTTTTGTCATTTTTGCCATGATTGATGTGTGCATCCTATGAGGTTGATGTCTACATGTGTTTTGAACTACGCCATGTCGTATTTACAGAGGTGTTTACCATGTATTTTTGTGATCAATGTGGTGACTAGCACAAGCATGCAAACTAGGCATCGTGATGTTGCTGATTTCAGTCCCTGTTCTGCTGTTATTTTGATGCCATGTAAACTTGATGCTACAGAGAGATACATGCATATTTTGAGATACTTAAGTAAGGATGTTTTGAACATATGGTTATTATCTATCCATCCCTGCCCTTGGTTGCAATTATGGAGTAGTCTAGCATGCTTTTTCGTGCTCTACTTTTGCTTCAAAATGTTTCCTGACAGATTGTTTACATGTTATTCAATTTGGCCAAGCTTGTTGTAGTTGATCCTTGCATGCTATGAACTTTTTCTTGCCTTGGTTTGTTTCACAAACATGTCTTCTTGATGATGCTATGCTTATCTTGTCATGCAATGACTTGTGGTGAGTGAATCAAGCTTGTTAAGTAGTGTACTTGATGTTGCTGTTTTGTTAGGCTGAATCTGTTATTTCGTGATGCTATATAAACATGTTGCTACTAATCATTCTATGCATAATCTGGAGATGCTCACTAAATATGTTTTGTTCTGCATGTCATCCTCTAACCATACATGCCCCTGGTTGCATTTATAGCTCGCTGTAGCTTGTTCATATCTTGCTCCAAAGTTGCTTCATAATGTTGCTGTCAGCCTGTTAACATTAAGTTCAGTTGTTACCATGATCTTTGCTAGTGTTCCATGTACCCTATGACCTTGCTATTGCCATGCTTAGCTTCACACATATGTCTTCTTACTGTTGGTTGCCTTGCCATGCCATGTTTTGCTTTGTAGTGAGTTGCACAAGCTCACCAACATGCCTTCATAATTCTGTTTCTGCCATGTATGAATATGTAATATAACTTGCCATGTTTACATGGGTGCCATCATATTTTCTGATCCTTTTTGGCTTATGGTCAGTAAGGGACTCTTGTTCTATGCATTCAGTAGATTCATGCCATGCCTTTGTTTGCCATTATAAGTTCCTGTAACATGTTGTTTGATAGCTCCCAACATTGCATCGTGATGTTATTTTCTGCAAAGTCTGAATTGTTATTACTTGCAATCTTACCATGTGTGTTTGAGCATGTTCTAGTGATTTCTAGAGATAGCTCAGTGTTAATGTTTTGTAGTGCTTTACCTGTACATCATGCCCATGTCTTTTTCTTTCTTGTTGTGGTACTGTAGCATGTTGTTTTGATGCTTGCAATATGCCTAGTTGTTGTTTTGGACAGATTATTGCTATAACTTGTTTCATGTGTGTGTGTTGAACCGTTGCTCCGTTTTGGGTGAGCTCTATATGAAACTTGCTTGATTTTGCATGTAGTTTCATATTATCATGTTGCATCCATGTTTTGAGGTGTTTTCTTGATGTTTGAGTGCATTTTGCTTCAATGCCATGTTTAACTTGTTTTGCTCATATCTTCTAGGCCGTAGCTCCGAATTAAATGGACTTTAAATGTAACTTGACTAGAATCTCGTGTAGATCATCGCTGTGCATCTTAACTTGCTGTTTAACAACTTGAACATAAGGTTTATTCAGATCTGGAGTAACTTCGAAATTTGCATATGAGGACTTACCGGAATTGTTATATGTTGTTCCCGGCCTCATTTAAACTTGCCTTGATGTGTTGTTCTTGTTTGCACCATCTCTTGCCATGAGTAGCTTCATGTAGTCTTGTCATGCATCATGCTTGTTGTGCATCATGTCATGTTCATGTGTGGTGTGTTACTATGTTGTGTGCTTCTTCTCGATAGTTCCCGTTTCGTTGCGATCGTGAGGACTCGTTCGTCTACGCTTGGTTCGGCTTCATCCGTTCGTCTTCTTCACGGACTCGTTCTTCTTCCTTGCGGGATTTCAGGCAAGATGACCGCTACCCTGGATCTCACTACTATCATTGCTATGCTAGTTGCTTCGTTCTATCGCTATGCTGCGTTACCTATCTTTTGCTCATCAAGCCTCCCATATTGCCATGAACCTCTAACCTTTGACACCTTTCCTACGCAAACCATTGTTTGGCTATGTTACCGCTTTTGCTCAGCCCCTCTTATAGCGTTGCTAGTTGCAGGTGAAGTTGAAGATTTCTTCATGGTGGACAGGATTTTGGTTGGGATATCACAATATCTCTTATATTATTAATGTATCTATATACTTGGTAAAGGGTGGAAGACTCGGCCTTTTGCCTGGTGTTTTGTTCCACTCTTGCCGCCCTAGTTTCCGTCATACCGGTGTTATGTTCCCGGATTTTGCGTTCCTTACGCGGTCGGGTGATTTATGGGACCCCCTTAACAGTTCGCTTTGAATAAAACTCCTCCAGCAAGGCCCAACCTTGGTTTTACCATTTGCCTCACCACCACCTACCTTTCCCTTGGGTCGGCCAACCCGAGGGTCATCTTTATTTTAGCCCCCCGGCCGGTGCTTGTCTAAGTGTTGGTCCGAACTAGAGCCCTTTGCAGCCCCTCGGAAACTTGAGGTATGGTTTTAGTTGTACGGATTGCTCATTCGGTGTTGCCCTGAGAACGAGATATGTGCAGCTCATATCGGGATTTGTCGGCGCATCGGGCGGCTTTGCTGGTCTTGTTTTACCATTGTCGAAATGTCTTGTAAACCGGATTCCGAGTCCGATCGGGTCTTCACGGGAGAAGGTATATCCTTCGTTGATCGCGAGAGTTTATCATGGGCTAAGTTGGGACACCCTGCAGGTATAATCTTTCGAAAGCCGTGCTCTGGTTATAGGCGATGGGAATTTGTTAATGTCCGTTGTAGATAACTTGACACCAGATCCGAATTAAAACGCATCAACTGCGTGTGTAGCCGTGATGGTCTCTTTTCCGCGAGTCCGGAAGTGAACACGGTTTCGGGTTATGTTTGACGTAAGTAGGAGTTCAGGATCACTTCTTGATCATTACTAGTTGACGACCGTTCTGCTTGCTCTCTTCTCGCTCTTATTTGCGTATGTTAGCCACCATATATTCTTAGTCGCTGCTGTAGCCTCACCACTTTACCCCTTCCTTTCCCTTTAAGCTTTGCTAGTCTTGATACCCATGGTAATGGGATTGCTGAGTCCTCGTGGCTCACAGATTACTACAACAACAGTTGCAGGTACAGGTTGTTGCGATGATCATGACGCGAGAGCGATGTTTGCTTGTGTTGGAGTTCTTCTTCCGCTTCTTCTTGATCGGGGATAGGTTCCAGGTCGGCAGCCCGGGCTAGCGGTGGTGGATGTCGTTTGAGTTTCATTTGTGTTTCATCCGTAGCGGATGATGCTCTTATGTATTGTGATGTTGTATTCGGTGTGCGTTGTATGCCTTATGTATGTATCCCCATCTATTATGTAATGTTGATGTAATGATATCCACCTTGCAAAAGCGTTTCAATATGCGGGTCTATCCTTGGTGGGACCTTCGAGTTCCTTTTGGATAGGGTCGCATATTGGGCGTGACAAGTTGGTATCAGAGCCTCGACCGACCCTAGGAGCCCCCTTGATTGATCGTGTAGTTTGGCCGTTGTTGAGTCTAGAAGAAAACTATTTTCAGAGTCTAGTTATCTCGGAGAGTAGAAATTCTTTTTACTCCTCATCCCCTTCGTCGCTCTGGTAAGAAATCTTGACGTAGGTGTTTTGAATTACTCCTCTTCCCCTTCAAATTTTTCTTTAGGATCACGCAGTTGGTTTTCCGATCGTTGGTTCTCAGCTCTTTTCATCCGGTGCATTTCTCGTCAAGTCGACTCGACCCTCTTCATCTTTGAGTTCAATCCTCAGTTGTCTTCTTTTCCCACCCACAACCCCTTCTTCTTCTCGGAACCGGAGTCCGTATTCGAGTATCCATCCTACTCGTGCGAAATCTTTGCCTTCTTTTCCTCAATGATTTCAACCGGTGTTTTTCTCTTCAAGATATTCTTCGGTTTCCCCTTCCAAGTTGCCTTTGTTTTCCCGCCCTCCCACCCTTTCTCTTCCCGGAGTCTGACTCTCTTTCGAGCATCAATTTCATTCGTGTGGAGCCTCTTCAATCTTTCGTCAATTGTTTCAACCGGTGAATTCTCGTCTCGTTCGTCATTCTTCATCCCTTTCTTTTCCGGTGCACTCAATTCAAGTTTTCGGTGTTGTTCGTATTATTTTCCTTGGATCATGTGTTCTCCTTGCTCGTTCGCCTCTCGCCAGTTTATCATTCCGGAGTTCGGAAGACATCTCAGGAGATTCGTCTGTGTTCGAATTAATTCGAGGTTGCCACCTCATTCAAATATTTCAATTGTTCCGGTGCATCATCTATCTGTTCATCATCCTTTCCAACGGTGTTTTTCTCTTCAGTGGGCCCTAACCCACAGGTCTTTTCCCAGGATCTTACCTGACTCTTCTAATTCCCCGGAGTTATTCTCAATTCTTTTCAAGTCTGACGTAAGAATAAATTTCATCAGTCAGATGCCATCTCCAAGATCGCTTTCAAATTCTTTTCATCTCGGGTTCTACCTTTCCTCTTTTTCATTATTCCGGAGTTTCTCAACAATTTCGGTGGTGTTTCTCGTCGTCATTTGAAGACCGAAGAAGAGTATTTCCTCTAAATCATGCCGTCCTCTCGAAGATTCGTGGTTCTAGCTTCATGTTATCAGTCTCGAATTATTCCATTTGCCATATATTCTTTTTACCTATCCGGAGTTTGTCAGGAGTTGTTTCTCCATTTCTTTTCACCGGAGGCCATCGTTCTAGAAGAATTCTTCGTCCTTATGTTTCAGCTACCGTTGTCCAATTATCCCGGTGCTTCGTTCAAGTGTTCATTAATCAGCTCATGATCTCTTTGTTCTTTTGCATCTAAATCCCCTCGAGCATATTTGATCGCCTAATTCTTCCGGTGATTATTTCTCTTTTCGTCAGTCATTTCCGAATTTTCACGGTGGTTCTTTCAGATTCTATTTCCTTGATTATCATTCAATCCTTTTCTTCAGAGTTTGTTCATGAGGAATAAATTCTAGTTCCAAGTGTTTTCATCTTTTCTTTTCCGGAGTTCAATTTCCTCGGTCATCTCGTCGGAACCTCCATCTAAATCACCCCAAGGCTCATCTTATTCTTTCTTCCTTCATTCTATCTCATCATCCTTTTGTAACCGGAGTTCTTCATGGTGGTTCTTCATGATTTAATTCATTCTCTCCAGTGTTCATCAAGATTCTTGTAGGCGAAGCTCAAGCATCCTTTGCTTCTCGCGTCTTGAAGCGCAAGTAATTCTTCATTTTCTTTTGAAGTGGAGTTTTGGATTTCTTCGTTCTTCTAAGTTATCCAATCATTTTCGTTTGCGGCTGGTTATCACCCCATAATTTCGGAGATGTTACCTATAAGACCACAACAAGCTTATTCTTTCGTTGTTGATTTTCTCAACAACTCTAGTCAATCCTTCCTTCTAATTTCTTTTCATTCCATTCTTTCAATTCTTCCGGAGACATTGTTTGTTCATCTCGTCAAGTGTCATTCCATCTTGTGAAGTTCAGATTCTATTCCTCCATGTTTCAACCGGAGTGCTGCCTAAATCATTTCAGTCTTATTCGTTTCTTATCTCGTGCTAACCGGAGTGGTTTCAGAGTCTATCTGATTCTGTGAACTTTCGATTCTCGTCATTCTCGTCGTTCCTCTCTTTTTCTCGAGTGCTCTCGATTCTTTGCTTCTTCTCTTGAGTTCTTGCTTCACCTCATCCCTTTTCCCTTCCGTCTCGGTCCTAAGATCTCGGGAGGAGATCTCTTGTTAGTGGAGGAGTGTTGTAACGCCCCGGATTCGATGCGCCAGATGTCATTCAGTTATTCGCCGTCTTTGCCATGTCATTTGTTTGCGTGTTGCATTTTATCATGTCATCATGTGCATTTCATTTTGCATACGTGTTCGCCTCATGCATCCGAGCATTTTCCCCGTTGTCCGTTTTGCAATCCGGCACTCCTATGCCCTCCGGCGTCCCCCTCTTCTCTCTTTTCGTGTGCGGGTGTTAAACATTCTTGGAATGGACCCAGTCTTGCCAAGCGGCATTGGTATAGCACCGGTAGACCGCCTGTCAAGTTTCATGCCATTTGGAGTCCGTTTGATACTCCAACGGTTAACCGGTAATCAGAAAGCCCTCTCTCTTGCAGCCCAACACCCTTCCAAAGTGGCCCAAAACCCATCTAACTCCCTCCATGCTCTCGGTCGTTCGATCACGATCGTGGGCGAAACCGCTCCTCATTTGGACTCTCCTACCTCCCTCTACCTATAAAATGCCCTCTCCCAAAATCCTGATCAAATCCAAAACCCTAGCTTGTCCTCATCCGTGACGGACACATCCGGACCAGGCTGGACATGTCCGTCGCGCGCCCAGCCAATCCGAGCCGCCACGTGGCCACACCACCACAGCGCCACAAACCCGCCGAGTCCCGTCCCGCCCCAGCCCCGCGCCTGCTCGCCGCCAAGGCCCGCGTCCGCCTCCTCCGCGCTTCTGCCCGTGCCCGCCTCGCTGCTGCCGGCGAAGCGCTCCGCCGCCCTAGCGCCTCGTCGCCGTCGCCGCCTGCCTCGCCTGACTCTCCCGCCGCTTTGTCTGCGGGATCCCACGCCCCGCCGCCGCCGGAGCTTCGCCGCCGGCCCGTTCGCCGCCCATCGCGGATCTGGCGCCGCCTCGCGGATCCGCCCTTCCAGCTTGCCGCCGCCTTGCGGATCGGGAGGAGCCCGATCCATTGGCGCGCCGTTGACCGACCGCATGGGCGGCCCGGCCTGCCCGACCTGCAGCCAGCGCCGGCCTGCCTCACCTCCCCTGCAATGGGCCGAGCCCAATGGGTGAGAAGCCCGCTTAATCCCCGCCCGGTGCACGTCTTAGTTATATTGCGCTCGGCTCTGTATTTTTTTCACCAAGTCCCCGATTCTGCAGTAATTTTCATGCCATGTTCATCGCGTCGTATCTCTGCATTCGTAGCTCCGTTTCGTGCGTATAATACGTCAAATTGTTCGCATCGGCGAGTACATTATTTCTTTCCATTGCATCATATTCATTTGAGGTCATCTAGATGCCTGAATCATCGTTGTAAGAGTGCTTCATAATGTTTTCTGCTGTCTGTTAACAGAACGAGCTCTTTTGTCATTTTTGCCATGATTGATGTGTGCATCCTATGAGGTTGATGTCTACATGTGTTTTGAACTATGCCATGTCTTCTTTACAGAGGTGCTTACCATGTATTTTTGTGATCAATGTAGTGACTAGCACAAGCATGCAAACTAGGCATCGTGATGTTGCTGATTTCAGTCCCTGTTCTGCTGTTATTTTGATGCCATGTAAACTTGATGCTACAGAGAGATACATGCATATTTTGAGATACTTAAGTAAGGATGTTTTGAACATATGGTTATTATATATCCATCCCTGCCCTTGGTTGCAATTATGGAGTAGTCTAGCATGTCTTTTTCGTGCTCTACTTTTGCTTCAAAATGTTTCCTGGCAGATTGTTTACATGTTAGTCAATTTGGCCAAGCTTGTTGTAGTTGATCCTTGCATGCTATGAACTTTTTCTTGCCTTGGTTTGTTTGAAAAACATGTCTTCTTGATGATGCTATGCTTATCTTGTCATGCAATGACTTGTGGTGAGTGAATCAAGCTTGTTAAGTAGTGTACTTGATGTTGCTGTTTTGCTAGGCTGAATCTGTTATTTCGTGATGCTATATAAACATGTTGCTACTAATCATTCTATGCATAATCTGGAGATGCTCACTAAATATGTTTTGTTCTGCATGTCATCCTCTAACCATACATGCCCCTGGTTGCATTTATAGCTCGCTGTAGCTTGTTCATATCTTGCTCCAAAGTTGCTTCATAATGTTGATGTCAGCCTGTTAACATTAAGTTCAGTTGTTACCATGATCTTTGCTAGTGTTCCATGTACCCTATGACATTGCTATTGCCATTCTTAGCTTCACACATATGTCTTCTTACTGTTGGTTGCCTTGCCATGCCATGTTTTGCTTTGTAGTGAGTTGCACAAGCTCACCAACATGCCTTCATAATTCTGTTTCTGCCATGTCTGAATCTGTAATATAACTTGCCATGTTTACATGGGTGCCATCATATTTTCTGATCCTTTTTGGCTTATGGTCAGTAAGGGACTCTTGTTCTATGCATTCAGTAGATTCATGCCATGCCTTTGTTTGCCATTATAAGTTCCTGTAACATGTTGTTTGATAGCTCCCAACATTGCATCGTGATGTTATTTTCTGCAAAGTCTGAATTGTTATTACTTGCAATCTTACCATGTGTGTTTGAGCATGTTCTAGTGATTTCTAGAGATAGCTCAGTGTTCATGTTTTGTAATGCTTTACCTGTACATCATGCCCATGTCTTTTGCTTTCTTGTTGTGGTACTGTAGCATGTTGTTTTGATGCTTGCAATATGCCTAGTTGCTGTTTTGGACAGATTGTTGCTATAACTTGTTTCATGTGTGTGTGTTGAACCGTTGCTCCGTTTTGGATGTGCTCTATATGAAACTTGCTTGATTTTGCATGTAGTTTCATATTATCATGTTGCATCCATGTTTTGAGATGTTGGCTTGATGTTTGAGTGCATTTTGCATCAATGCCATGTTTAACTTGTTTTGCTCATATCTTCTAGGCCGTAGATCCGAATTAAATGGACTTTATATGTAACTTGACTAGAATCTCATGTAGATCATCGTTGTGCATCTTAACTTGCTGTTTAACAACTTGAACATAAGGTTTATTCAGATCTGGACTAACTTCGAAATTTGCATATGAGGACTTACCGGAATTGTTATATGTTGTTTCCGGCCTTATTTAAACTTGCCTTGATGTGTTGTTCTTGTTTGCACCATCTCTTGCCATGAGTAGCTTCATGTAGTCTTGTCATGCATCATGCTTGTTGTGCATCATGTCATGTTCATGTGTGGTGTGTTTACTATGTTGTGTGCTTCTTCTCGATATTTCCTGTTTCGTTGCGATCGTGAGGACTCGTTCGTCTACGCTTGGTTCGGCTTCATCCGTTCGTCTTCTTCACGGACTCGTTCTTCTTCCTTGCGGGATTTCAGGCAAGATGACCGCTACCCTGGATCTCACTACTATCATTGCTATGCTAGTTGCTTCGTTCTATCCCTATGCTGCGTTACCTATCTTTTGCTCATCAAGCCTCCCATATTGCCATGAACCTCTAACCTTTGACACCTTTCCTACGCAAACCGTTGTTTGGCTATGTTACCGCTTTTGCTCAGCCCCTCTTATAGCGTTGCTAGTTGCAGGTGAAGTTGAAGATTTCTTCATGGTGGACAGGATTTTGGTTGGGATACACAATATCTCTTATATTATTAATGCATCTATATACTTGGTAAAGGGTGGAAGACTCGGCCTTTTGCCTGGTGTTTTGTTTCACTCTTGCCGCCCTAGTTTCCGTCATACCGGTGTTATGTTCCCGGATTTTGCGTTCCTTACGCGGTCGGGTGATTTATGGGACCCCCTTGACAGTTCGCTTTGAATAAAACTCCTCCAGCAAGGCCCAACCTTGGTTTTACCATTTGCCTCACCACCACCTACCTTTCCCTTGGGTCGGCCAACCCGAGGGTCATCTTTATTTTAGCCCCCGGGCCAGTGCTTGTCTAAGTGTTGGTCCGAACTAGAGCCCTTTGCAGCGCCCCCTCAGGGAAACTTGAGGTCTGGTTTTAGTTGTACGGATTGCTCATCCGGTGTTGCCCTGAGAACGAGATATGTGCAGCTTCTATCGGGATTTGTCGGCGCATCGGGCGGCTTTGCTGGTCTTGTTTTACCATTGTCGAAATGTCTTGTAAACCGGGATTCCGAGTCTGATCGGGTCTTCCTGGGAGAAGGTATATCCTTCGTTGATCACGAAAGCTTATCATGGGCTAAGTTGGGACACCCCTGTAGGGTATAATCTTTCGAAAGTCGTGCCTGCGGTTATAGGCAGATGGGAATTTGTTAATGTCCGGTTGTAGATAACTTGACACCAGATCCGAATTAAAACGCATCAACCGCGTGTGTAGCCGTGATGGTCTCTTTTCGGCGGAGTCCGGGAAGTGAACACGGTTTCTGGGTTATGTTTGACGTAAGTAGGAGTTCAGGATCACTTCTTGATCATTACTAGTTGACGACCATTCTGCTTGCTCTCTTCTCGCTCTTTTTTGCGTATGTTAGCCACCATATATGCTTAGTCGCTGCTGCAGCCTCACCACTTTACCCCTTCCTTTCCCTTTAAGCTTTGCTAGTCTTGATACCTATGGTAATGGGATTGCTGAGTCCTCGAGGCTCACAGATTACTACAACAACAGTTGCAGGTACAGGTTGTTGCGATGATCATGACGCGAGAGCGATGTTTGCTTGTGTTGGAGTTCTTCTTCTGCTTCTTCTTCGATCAGGGGATAGGTTCCAGGTCGGCAACCTGGGCTAGCAGGGTGGATGTCGTTTGAGTTTCTGTTTGTGTTTCATCCGTAGCTGGATGATGCTCTTATGTATTGTGATGTTGTATTCGTGTGGCATTATATGCCTTATGTATGTATCCCCATCTATTATGTAATGTTGATGTAATGGTATCCACCTTGCGAAAGCGTTTCAATATGCGGGTCTATCCTTGGTGGGACCTTCGAGTTCCTTTTGGATAGGGTCGCATATTGGGCGTGACAAAACCATAGTATCATATATACTGTATGTTTTGAGTATTAAAAAAACAGGTCAGGACCTCTTTTTTCTAAAATGAGAACGCTTTTTTCCCTTCTCTTTCTCACCCCATCCACACTTCACTACTGCCTAGTCTTTTCTACTTGAGTGCTTCAGTTGCATCTTAGTTCTGAGCCGTGCGTACAAACTTTAAAGCATTTGCTAGACAAAGATACTTGTTCATCGTTCATCATTCAGGATACTGATGGGTAAAAGTGGACAGTGGTTGAGGAAGGTCCAGGTCCTTCAACATGGCATCAAGCATGGCTCTGATTGGGATTTTGACGATGCCCATGGTCTCAACCTATGAAGAATGCATGGTGTCATTGGGTAAGGCAAAGGAGGAAAATAACAACTGGTAGTTTCATATAAAAAGCACTCTACAATTAATCAATCTGGAAGAAGGGTGACTCTAACCTTCAGTGTCATTCTGGACTATTCTGGACTTCTGGTGCGAAAAATATCTAAGCTAAATCATATATACTCACGTTGTATATATATAATCCATGTCAAAGATAGACATGGAGCAGTCTATTAGTACTTACTCCATGCATCACCACAATTATGAAGCAGTAAAAAATAGATGAATACATTTGCTAGTTTGTCCTAGTGGAGAACCCAAACTAAACGTGAAGACAAATATTCTATTCTTAAGAGGGGATTCTCTGAATTAGTAGATGTCTAAAGGACGGGGATCTCACTTCAAAGTCGCTGAAAAAAGATCATGCTACACAAATCAGGTGCTACAAATTTCTTCAGTGGTGTACCAAAGATGAATTGCTCTATGTAAAATCAATTGCGATGGATTCTGAAGATACAAAGGAAACGATAGGGATGTCTAGAAAGAACTGTTGGTGCCTTTCGGTGGAAGTTGTTTCTTGCGGAGGGTTTGTCAAGACTCGGCTGCTCTGCAGGAAAATGAGGACGGAGGAGGGTTAGGAGCGGGATTAGCGGGATAGAGTAGATCAAAGAAAAGAACTAAGCAGATCCATGGCGTGGTTGTACCTCGTGCAGGGTGAATGAACAATACCATGTGCAATGACTGAAACTGTAAACGTGTACTGGCTTCAAAGACCCAAAAGACCACTTCGCCTCGCCTCCATCGATCACGCGAGTCGCGTGGCCTCGCGAAACGGGTAGACTTCATGGTCGGACAACGGAGAAGCGCCGGTGCAGGGCATGTGTGCCGAGCGCCGCCACAAGGCGAAGAATTGCGGGCAGCACGGTGGGGCCGGTGTGAGGCACGGCAAGATGGTGGGGCCGGTGTGAGGCACGGCAAGATGTTCCAGCGGACGGCGTTGCGCGGGGGAGCGAGGCGTCGGCGTACCTGCGGCAGCAGAGGAGGAGACCTGGCTCTCCCCCGGCGCGCGACAAACGGAGGCTCCGCGGCTCCGGCTCTCCCGTGGCGAAGGGCGGCGACCTGGGGCGCCTCTCCCACGGCGCGCGACGGGCTGCGACTTGCGGACGACTCCCGCAGCCAAGGGCAGCAGCACCGGCTCTCCCACGGCGAAGGGCGGGGACCTGCGACGGCTCTCCCCCGGCGCGCGAGGGCGGCGGCTCCGGCTCTCCCCCGGCGAAGGGCGGCGACCTGCGGTGGGGCTCCCCCGGCGCGCGACGGGCGGCGGCTCCCGGGGCGACGGGTGCGGCGACCGACGGCGGCTGTAGGAGGCGGCGAAGGGCGCGGCGGGGCGGCTCCGTTGGCTGGGGAGGCGACGACCCGCGGCGGGACGGCTCCCGTGGTGGGGGCGTGCTCTCGTGGCTGGGGAGGCGGCAACCCGTGGCGGGGGCGGCCTCCCGCGGCTGGGGAGGCGGCGAACGGTGCGGCGGGGGCGGGCTCCCGGCGACCTGCGGCGGCTTCCCGTGGCTCCAGCGGCGCGAGGCGGCGGTGAAGGGCGCGGCTTCCCGTGGCTCGGCGCGAGGCTGCGGGAGGCGAACGGCTCGGGAGGAGGAGGAGGTCGTGCGGGAGGAGAAGGTGGAGGTGTGCGGGCGACCGGTTTTCTTAACGCGGGGCGATTAGCGATCGATTGTGGCTTGTTGTGGTCGGTAGCGTTAAACACAGAATGACTAAGGACCATTAGATTTTGATGATGGATGGATAGGATTGTTTGGATCTGCCCTTTTTTTCTTTTATAGTGGTAGTAGATACACGACCGCACGCATTCAGCGACAGAAATGATAAAAGGCCCGATGAAACTGCATGTAGGCCCAGCCACTGAGACACGAACGGACAGGCTTCGTTATATATATAGTAATATTTTTTTCTCAAATAAATATACGGAGTACTACCTCGGTCCTAGTTTATTAGTCTCCCTTGTATTATGGGCTAAATTTTGTTCTTAAATTTAATTATCAAAATGTTAATGCATGTCATAAAAAATAATATAATTGAAAACTATGTTCAAATATATATCAATCATATAATTTTGTATGACATGCATTAATATTTTATTAGTTAAATCTCTAGTCAAAATTTGACACAAATACAAAAAAGACTTATAAAACAGGATAGAGATAGTATATATAATAATAATAAAAGTAAGGGACAATTTCATTTCTCCCCCCAACTTGAGACACCACCTTGGATTTGCCCCTAGTTTTCAGGTATGCTAAAAATACCCTCTTCCGTTCTCATCGCCTTACAAAAACTTCTTCGCCGTTTAGTCGGGTCAATGGTCTTTGATCGGTAACTTGGCGTCTGTTGGACATTTTGGCCCCTGGTTCTTACATGTGGGCCCGTATCAAAACGTTATCCACTCGCTCACTCTGTTTCTTCTACCTCGCGACGCACCTCTTCTCTCGTTCCCTCTTGGCGACCAGCCGGCGCGCATTTAACGGCATCGCTCGAGCTCGGGCGGTGAGGCGGCGTGGATGTGCACCTCACGCATGTCGTCCGCAAGCTCTTACAGTCATTGTGGAGGTAAGTTATTCTTCTCTGATTTGTGTGCTCCCGCGGATTTCTCGTTAGGGTTTGAGGTAAAATTGGGGATTTGCTCTCTCCTAGGTCGATGGGGTCGGCATTGTGCAGTTCTCCTCCGAGTTCTACATGCCGGATCCGAGTTATTGCGGTCTTGAGAAGCTTTCCAAGCATCGGTGCCCGAGGCACAGGCTCGTTCCCGCTCGCCGTGTCGCCTGGGGAGGAGCAAGCACGGGGAGACGTTTTCTTGAATGCCCACTGGATGTAATTTGGTAGATTGTATCTGCTTTGCAACAAATTGGTGCCAAGATCGCATTTTGACGATATTTTTTATGTTGCAGCTTCCTGATGAATGTGAATGGGTTGTGTGGGTTGACCCTCCTCCTCCAGTGTAACGCCCCGAGACCGACGCTCCAGATGCCTTCCTTGTATTCCGAGATTCGTCGTGTGATTTGTTTTGCTCGTTGCATTCATCCTTGCATCATGTGCATTGCATCATGTCATCATGCAACCCCTTTTTAAAACTCACCTAAATAAATTGCATAGATCGTTGATCTATTTAAATCGAGGGATATTCACATGGTGATTTCTCTTTAAAACATATTTAAAGTCTCCTACTTTTATTAGGGAGCTATAGTAAATATTCCATTAATTTGGAATTGTCCATGACACACTTGCATTTGAAACTCCTCTCGTCTCTAAATTATTTAAATCCTCCATCCTTCTCCCCTTGCTCCAAATCTAGTTGTGGAGCTTTGAAATTATGTCAAAGTAGTTCCATGGCATTTCAGTTAACTTCAGGTTTAATTGAACCTCCAAATAAATCCCTTGGCTCTTTTCTTTTTCTGAAATATGGAAAAGAAACCCCTTTTCTTTCTTTTGGCCAGCCAAGCAGGCCTCCTGGCCTTTCCCTTCCATCCGAAGTTGCCCCAAGGTCAAGTTGGGCCTCCAGGCGAGCGAAGGCCAGCCTAGCCTCTCTCCCTCGCTAACCCTAGCGCCAGGGGAAAGCCTCCTGCTCGATCCCCATCTCCCTCCCGAGCGCCGCCCCCTCGACTCTCCTCCACGCGACGCCTCCCTTCTGCTTCCTCGTCCTCGCCTCGTACCCGCCACCGCGGGCTGCTCTGTCCCTGCCCATTGAGCCGTCGTTCCCGTGCCGCTGCCGTGCCATCTCGCCTCCTCCTCACCTCCCCATGTGCCTGCACCAGCGACCTCCGCCTCCAGCCGTGTCGGTGAGCAAGCCGCTGTCGTCCGCCTCGTCGCGTTCCCCTTCGCCTTCGTCACATCAAGATCCGCACCCGAGCCCTCTACTCGACCAGGATCTCGTCACCTCCAGCGCCTCTACATGTCCAAGCCCCTGCCCCGCCTCTGCTTCGTTCGATCGGGGAGCAGGACGCACCTCCGCTCGTCCGCATCGACCAGCGCCAAGTCCCTGCCGCCGGCCTTCGGTCTTGCTTCTTTTGGACCCGCAAGAACGCCGCCAAGAACCGTACGCGGACGCATCGTCTCCAGGATTTTTCGCCAAGTACCTCTACGTGCGGACTCGCCAAGTACTCGACCCGGATGCGCCAAGTTTGACTATGACTACGTCCGACCCCGTTCTCAAACCTCAAGCGCCAAGTTCCACTACCGTTGTCGTGTATCCAACAAGACCAAGTGTACAACTACACCCGGTGATGCGTCAAGTACCTCTACCGACGACTTGAACATCTACAAAACGTGAACCACTACTTCCACTACCATCGCGTGAACGACTACTTCCACTACAGCCCGTGTACCACTACTTCCTTCGACGAACTCGTTCCACCCGAAAACGCACGCTTCAAAGGTATAACCCCAAGACGACATCCGTGGACCGAATGCATGTGTTGTATGAGATGCACCCTATGTTTGGACCATGTCCCGAATTGATCCTTGCACGTTCCTCCTCGTTTGCAATGTCGTCGACCCGTGGGGACCCGGTAGTCGGGATCACCCCATCACCTTTTGCATGACACACTCATCCGCACACTTCTCTCTTGCATCGGTATCTCAATCGAGTTACCGGGACCCGAATGTTGCCGTGGCTGTTGGGGAACGTAGTAATTTCAAAAATTTCCTACGCACACGCAAGACCATGGTGATGGCATAGCAACGAGAGGGGAGAGTATCTGTCCACGTACCCTCGTAGACCGAAAGCGGAAGCGTTATAACAACGCGGTTGATGTAATCGTACGTCTTCACGATCCGACCGATCCAAGCACCGAACGTACGGCACCTCCGAGTTCTGCACACGTTCAGCTTGATGGCGATCCCGGACTCGATCCAGCAAAGTGTCGGGATGAGTTCCACAAGACGGCGTGGTGACGATGATGATGCTCCACCGACGCAGGGCTTCGCCTAAGCTCCGCAACGATATGACTTCTCCGGCGCGGGGCTTCGCCTAAGCTCCGCGACGATATGACCGAAGTGGAATATGGTGGAGGGGCACCGCACACGGCTAAGGAACGATCCGTAGATCAACTTGTGTGTTATGGGGTGCCCCCGCCCCGTGATATAAAGGAGCAAGGGAGGAGGTGGCCGGCCTAGGAGGGCGCACCAGGGGGAGTCCTACTCCCACCGAGTAGGACTCCTCCTTTCCTAGTAGGAGTAGGAGAGTAGGAAGGGAAGGGAGGAAGGTGCGGCCCCCCCTAGTCCAATTCGGACTAGGCCTTGGGCGCGCGCCTGCCCTAGGCAGCCCTCTCTCTTTCCGCAGGCCCAATAAGGCCCAATACTTCTCCCGGCGAATTCCCGTAACTCTCCCAGACTCGAAAAATACCGAATCACTCGGAACCTTTCCAAGTCCGAATATAGTCGTCCAATATATCGATCTTTACGTCTCGACCATTTCGAGACTCCTCGTCATGTCCCCGATCTCATCCGGGACTCCGAACTCCTTGGTACATCAAAACTCATAAACTCATAATATAACTGCATCATCGAAGCGTTAAGCGTGCGGACCCTACAGGTTCGAGAACTATGTAGACATGACCTAGAACCATTCTCGGTCAATAACCAATAGCGGAACCTGGATGCCCATATTGGTTCCTACATATTCTACTTAAGATCTTTATCGGTCAAACCGCATAACAACATACTTTGTTCCTTTGTCATCGGTATGTTACTTGCCCGAGATTTGATCGTCGGTATCCAATACCTAGTTCAATCTCGTTACGGCAAGTCTCTTTACTCGTTCGTAATGCATCATTCCGTAACTAACTTATTAGCTACATTGCTTGCAAGGCTTATAGTGATGTGCATTACCGAGAGGGCCAGAGATACCTCTCCGACAATCGGAGTGACAAAACCTAATCTCAAAATCGCCAACCCAACATATACCTTTGGAGACACCTGTAGTACTCCTTTATAATCACCCGATTCGTTGTGACGTTTGGTAGCACCAAAGTGTTCCTCCGTAAACGGGAGTTGCATAATCTCATAGTTACGTGAACATGTATAAGTCATGAAGAAAGCAATAGCAACATACTAAGCGATCAAGTGCTAGGCTAACGGAATGGGTCATGTCAATCAGATCATTCTCCTAATGATGTGATCCCGTTAATCAAATGACAACTCATGTCTATGGTTAGGAAACATAACCATCTTTGAGTAACGAGCTAGTCAAGTAGAGGCATACTAGTGACACTCTATTTGTCTATGTATTCACACATGTATTATGTTTCCGGTTAATACAATTCTAGCATGAATAATAAACATTTATCATGATATAAGGAAATAAATAATAACTTTATTATTGCCTCTAGGGCATATTTCCTTCAGTCTCCCACTTGCACTAGAGTCAATAATCTAGTTCACATCGCCATGTGATTTAACATCAATAGTTCACATCTATATGTGGTTAACACCCATAGTTCACATCGACATGTGACCAACACCCAAAGGGTTTACTAGAGTCGATAATCTAGTTCACATCGCTATGTGATTAACACCCAAAGAGTACTAAGGTGTGATCATGTTTTGCTTGTGAGATAATTTTAGTCAACGGTCTGTCACATTCAGAGCCGTAAGTATTTTGCAAATTTCCATGTCTACAATGCTCGCACGGAGCTACTCTAGCTAATTGCTCCCACTTTCAATATGTATCCAGATTGAGACTCGAGTCATCTAGATTAGTGTTTAAAACTTGCATCGGCGTAACCCTTTACTGACGAACCTTTTTCACTTCCATAATCGAGAAACATATCCTTATTCTACTAAGGATAATTTTGACCGCTGTCCATTGATCTACTCCTAGATCACTATTGCACTCCTTGCCAATCTTAGTGGTAGGGTATGCAATAGATCAGTACACAACATGACATACACATGACATACTTTATAGAACCTATGGCTGATGCATAGGAATGACTTTCATTCTCTTTCTATCTTCTGCCGTGGTCGGGTTTTGAGTCTTACTCAATCTCACACTTTGTAACACAGGCAAGAACTCTTTCTTTGACTGTTCCATTTTGAACTACTTCAAAATCTTGTCAAGGTATGTATTCATTGAAAAACTTATCAAGCGTCTTTGATCTATCTCTATAGATCTTGATGCTCAATATGTAAGCAGCTTCACCGAGGTCCTTCTTTGAAAAACTCCTTTCAAATACTCCTTTATGCTTTGCGAGAATAATTCTACATTATTTCCGATCAACAATATGTCATTCACATATACTTATCGAAATGCAGTAGTGCTCCCACTCACTTTCTTGTAAATACAGGCTTCTCCAAAAGTCTCAGATAAAACCATATGCTTTGATCATACTATCAAAGCGTTTATTCCAACTCCGAGATGCTTGCACCAGTCCATAGATGGATCGCTGGAGCTTGCACATTTTGTTAGCTCCTTTAGGATTGACAAAACCTTCTAGTTGCATCATATACAACTCTTCTTTAATAAATCCATTAAAGAATGTAGTTTTGACATCCATTTGCCGATTTCATAAAATGTGGCAATTGCTAACATGATTCGGACAGACTTAAGCATCGCTACAGCTTGAGAAAATCTCATTGTAGTCAACACCTTGAACTTGTCGAAAACCTTTTGTGACAAGTCGAGCTTTGTAGATAGTAACACTACTATCGTGTCCGTCTTCCTCTTGAAGATCCATTTATTTAAACATGGCTTGCTGATCATCGAGCAAGTCAATCAAAGTCCGTACTTTGTTCTCATACATGGATCCTATCTCAGATTTCATGGCCTCAAGCCATTTCATGAATCTGGGCTCATCATCGCTTCCTCATAGTTCGTAGGTTCATCATGGTCTAGTAACATGACTTCCGAACA
Organism: Aegilops longissima; assembly: GCA_021605205.1. NCBI lineage: Eukaryota > Viridiplantae > Streptophyta > Magnoliopsida > Poales > Poaceae > Aegilops > Aegilops longissima. The sequence continues at coordinate 482,789,280 of CM038676.1, read as the reverse complement.
TGATTACCGTACCACACCGGTGCGGATCTTACTCTGGAAGACCTACGAGGTTTGGTAGCAACTTGATCTGAAGTTTCATGATCATCATCATTAACTTCCTTACTAATTGGTGTAGGAATCACGGAACTGATTTCGTGATGAACTACTTTCCAATAAGGGAGAAGGTACAATTACCTCATCAAGTTCTACTTTCCTCCCACTCACTTCTTTCGAGAGAAACTTCTTCTCTAGAAAGGATCCATCTTAACAACGAATAACTTGCCTTCGGATCTGTGATAGAAGGTGTACCCAATAGTTACCTTTGGGTATTCTATGAAGACGCACTTCTCCGATTTGGGTTCGAGCTTATCAGTTGAAAACTTTTTCACATAAGCATCACAACTCCAAACTTTTAAGAAACGACACTTAGGTTTCTTGTTAAACCATAGTTCATACGGTGTCATCTCAACGGATTTAGATGGTGCCCTATTAAACGTGAATGCAGCTGTCTCTAATGCATAACCCCAAAACGATATTGGTAAATCGGTAAGAGACATCATTGATCGCACCATATCAAAATAAAGTACGGTTATGACGTTCGGACACACCATTACGTTATGGTGTTCCATGTGGCGTGAGCTGTGAAACTATTCCACATTGTTTTATATGAAGGCCAAACTCAGAACTCAAATATTCTCCTCCACGATCAGATCGTAGAAACTTTATTTTCTTATTACGATGATTCTCCACTTCACTCTGAAATTATTTGAACTTTTCAAATGTTTCAGACTTGTGCTTCATTAAGTAGATATACTCATATCTGCTCAAATCATCTTGTGAAGGTCGAAAATAACGATACTTGCCGTGAGCTTTAACACTCATCGGACCGCATACATCAAGATGTATTATTTCCAATAAGTCATTTGCTCGCTCCATTGTTCCGGAGAATGAGTCTTTAGTCATCTTGCCCATAAGGCATGGTTCGAAGCATCAAGTGATTCATAATCAAGTGATTCCAAAATCCCATCAGCATGGAGTTTCTTCATGCGCTTTACACCAATATGACCTAAACGGCAAAGCCACAAATAAGTTGCACTATCATTATTAACTTTGCATCTTTTGGCATCAATATTATGAATATGTGTATTACTACGATCGAGATCCAACAAACTATTTTTATTGGGTGTATGACCATTGAAGGTTTTATTCATTTAAATGAACAACAATTATTCTTTGACTTTAAATGAATAACCGCTTTTGCAATAAACATGATCAAATCATATTCATGCTCAACGCAAACACCAAATAACATTTATTTAGGTTTAACACTAATCCCGAAAGTATAGGGAGTGTGCGATGATGATCATATCAATCTTGGAACTAATTCCAACACTCATCGTCATTTCCCTTCAACTAGTTTCTGCTCATTCTGCAACTCCGTTTGAGTTACTACTCTTAGCAACCGAACCAAGTATCAAATACCGAGGGGTTGCTATGAACATTAGTAAAATATACATCAATAATCTGTATATCAAATATACCTTTGTTCACTTTGCCATCCTTCTTATCCGCCAAACACTTGGGGTAGTTCCGCTTCGAGGACCAATTCCATTGTAGCAAAAGCACTTAGTCTCGTGCTTAGGTCCAGACTTGGGCTTCTTCACTCGAGTAGCAACTTGCTTGCCGCTCTTTTGAAGTTCCCTTATTCCTTTGCCCTTTTCTTGAGACTAGTGGTCTTGTCAATCATCAACACTTGATGCTCTTTTCTTGATTTCTACCTTCGTCGATTTCAGCATCACGAAGAGCTTGGGAATTACTTTTGTCATCCCTTGCATATTATAGTTCATCACGAAGTTCTACTAACTTGGTGATGGTGACTAGAGAATTCTGTCAATCACTATCTTATCCGGAAGATTAACTCCCACTTGATTCAAGCGATTGAAGTACCTGGACAATCTGAGCACATGCTCACTAGTTGAGCGATTCTCCTCCATCTTTTAGCTATAGAACTTGTTGGAGACTTCATATCTCTCAACTCGGTATTTGCTTGAAATATTAACTTCAATTCTGGAACATCTCATATGGTCCATGACGCTCAAAACGTCTTTGAAGTCCCGATTCTAAGCCTTTAAGCATGGTGCACTAAACTATCAAGTAGTCATCATATTGAGCTAGCCAAACGCTCATAACATCTCATCCGCTCCTGCAATAGGTTTGTCATCTAGCGGTGCATTAAGGACATAATTTTTCAGTGCAGCAATGAGGATAAACCTCGATCACGGATCCAATCCGCATCATTGCTACTAACATTTTTCAACATAATTTTTCTCTAGGAACATATCAAAATAAACATATGAAAGCAACAAACATAGGGAAGCAACAACGCGAGTTATTGATCTACAACATAATTTGCAAAATACTACCAGGACTAAGTTCATGATAAATTAAAGTTCAATTAATCATATTACTTAAGAACTCCCACTTAGATAGACATCTCTCTAGTCATCTAAGTGATTACGTGATCCAAATCAACTAAACCATGTCCGATCATCACGTGAGATGGAGTAGTTTCAATGGTGAACATCACTATGTTGATCATATCTACTATATGATTCACGCCGACCTTCGGTCTCCGTGTTCCGAGGCCATATCTGTTATATGCTAGGCTCGTCAAGTTTAACTGAGTATTCGCGTGTGCAACTGTTTTGCACCGTTGTAGATGGACGTAGAACTTATCACACCCGATCATCACGTGGTGTCCGGGTACTACTGAACTTTGGCAACGGTGCATACTCGTGGAGAACACTTCTTGATAATTTTAGTGAGAGATCATCTTATAATGCTACCGTCAATCAAAGCAAGATAAGATGCATAAAGGATAAACATCACATGCAATCAATATAAGTGATATGATATGGTCATCATCATCTTGTGCTTGTGATCTCCATCGCCAAGCACCGTCATGATCACCATCGCCACCGGCGCGACACCTTGATCTCCATCGTAGCATCGTTGTCGTCTCGCCAACTATTGCTTCTCGACTATCGCTATCGCTTAGTGATAAAGTAAAGCAATTACATGGCGTTGCATTTCATACAATAAGCGACAACCATATGGCTCCTGCCGATTGCCGATAACTCGGTTACAAAACATGATCATCTCATACAATAAAATATAGCATCACGCCTTGACCACATCACATCACAACATGCCCTGCAAAAACAAGTTAGACGTCCTCTACTTTGTTGTTGCAAGTTTTACGTGGCTGCTACGGGCTGAGCAAGAACCGTTCTTACCTCGCATCAAAACCACAACGATAGTTTGTCAAGTTGGTGCTGTTTTAACCTTCGCAAGGACCGGGCGTAGCCACACTCGGTTCAACTAAAGTGAGAGAAACCGACACCGCCGGTCACCTTTAAGCAACTAGTGCTCGGCGGTGAAACCAGTCTCGCGTAAGCGTCGCGTAATGTCGGTCCGGCCGCTTCATCTCACAATACCGCCGAACCAAAGTATGACATGCTGGTAAGCGGTATGACTTATATCGCCCACAACTCACTTGTGTTCTACTCGTGCACATGACATCAACGCATAAAACCAGGCTCGGATGCCATCTTGTTGGGGAACGTAGTAATTTCAAAATTTCCTACGCAAACGCAAGACCATGGTGATGGCATAGCAACGAGAGGGAGAGTCTCCACGTACGCACTCGTGAGACCGAAAGCGAAGCGTTATAACAACGCTGTTGATGTAGTCGTGCGTCTTCACGATCCGACCGATCCAAGCACCGAACGCACGACACCTCCGAGTTCGCACACGCTTCAGCTCGATGACGATCCCGGACTCGATCCAGCAAAGTGTCGGGATGAGTTCCACAAGACGACGGCGTGGTGGACGATGATGATGCTCCACCGACGCAGGGCTTCGCCTAAGCTCGCGACGATATGACTTCTCCGCGCAGGGCTTCGCTAAGCTCATGACGATATGACCAAGTGGAATATGGTGGAGGGGGCACCGCACACGGCTAAGGAACGATCCGTAGATCAACTTGTGTGTTATGGGGTGCCCCCTGCCCCGTATATAAAGGAGCAAGGAGGAGGTGGCCGGCCTAGGAGGCGCGCAAGGGGGAGTCCTACTCCCACCGGAGTAGGACTCCTCCTTTCCTAGTAGGAGTAGGAGAGTAGGAAGGGAAGGGAGGAAGGGTGCGGCCCTCCCCTAGTCCAATTCGGACTAGGCCTTGGGCGCGCGGCCTGCCCTAGGCAGCCCCTCTCTCTTTCCCGCAGGCCCAATAAGGCCCAATACTTCTCCCCGGCGAATTCTCGTAACTCTCCCAGTACTCGAAAAATACCGAATCACTCGGAACCTTTCCAAGTCCGAATATAGTCGTCCAATATATCGATCTTTACGTCTCGACCATTTCGAGACTCCTCGTCATGTCCCCGATCTCATCCGGGACTCGAACTCCTTCGGTACATCAAAACTCATAAACTCATAATATAAGCATCGCCGAATCGAACGTTGTCAAGGGACCCTACGGGTTCGAGAACTATGTAGACATGACCTAGAACCATTCTCGGTCAATAACCAATAGCGGAACCTGGATGCCCATATTGGTTCCTACATATTCTAAGAAGATCTTTATCGGTCAAACCGCATAACAACATACTTTGTTCCCTTTGTCATCGGTATGTTACTTGCCCGAGATTTGATCGTCGGTATCCAATACCTAGTTCAATCTCGTTACCGGCAAGTCTCTTTACTCGTTACGTAATGCATCATTCCGTAACTAACTTATTAGCTACATTGCTTGCAAGGCTTATAGTGATGTGCATTACCGAGAGGGCCCAGAGATGCCTCTCCGACAATCGGAGTGACAAAACCTAATCTCAAAAATACGCCAACCCAACATATACCTTTGGAGACACCTGTAGTACTCCTTTATAATCACCCAGATTCGTTGTGACGCTTGGTAGCACCAAAGTGTTCCTCCGTAAACGGAGTTGCATAATCTCATAGTTACAGAACATGTATAAGTCATGAAGAAAGCAATAGCAACATACTAAACGATCAAGTGCTAGGCTAACGGAATGGGTCATGTCAATCAGATCATTCTCCTAATAATATGATCCCGTTAATCAAATGACAACTCATGTCTATGGTTAGGAAACATAACCATCTTTGATTAACGAGCTAGTCAAGTAGAGGCATACTAGTGACACTCTATTTGTCTATGTATTCACACATGTATTATGTTTCCGGTTAATACAATTCTAGCATGAATAATAAACATTTATCATGATATAAGGAAATAAATAATAACTTTATTATTGCCTCTAGGGCATATTTCCTTCAGTGGCACCATTTCCGTTTCGCCGCGGTGGCACCCTTTTTGTTCTGCCATGGTGACCAAATGCTTCATAACATGCTCATGCCAACATTTTCATAAATATTGCCTAAAACTTGCATATGTCATCCGCATATGTCATCCTCTAACCATACATGCCCCTGGTTGCATTTATAGCTCGCTGTAGCTTGTTCATATCTTGCTCCAAAGTTGCTTCATAATGTTGCTGTCAGCCTGTTAACATTAAGTTCAGTTGTTACCATGATCTTTGCTAGTGTTCCATGTACCCTATGACCTTGCTATTGCCATGCTTAGCTTCACACATATGTCTTCTTACTGTTGGTTGCCTTGCCATGCCATGTTTTGCTTTGTAGTGAGTTGCACAAGCTCACCAACATGCCTTCATAATTCTGTTTCGCCATGTATGAATATGTAATATAACTTGCCATGTTTACATGGGTGCCATCATATTTTCTGATCCTTTTGGCTTATGGTCAGAAGGGACTCTTGTTCTATGCATTCAGTAGATTCATGCCATGCCTTTGTTTGCCATTATAAGTTCCTGTAACATGTTGTTTGATAGCTCCCAACATTGCATCGTGATGTTATTTTCTCGCAAAGTCTGAATTGTTATTACTTGCAATCTTACCATGTGTGTTTGAGCATGTTCTAGTGATTTCTAGAGATAGCTCAGTGTTAATGTTTTGTAGTGCTTTACCTGTACATCATGCCCATGTCTTTTTCTTTCTTGTTGTGGTACTGTAGCATGTTGTTTTGATGCTTGCAATATGCCTAGTTGTTGTTTTGGACAGATTATTGCTATAACTTGTTTCATGTGTGTGTGTTGAACCGTTGCTCCGTTTTGGGTGAGCTCTATATGAAACTTGCTTGATTTTGCATGTAGTTTCATATTATCATGTTGCATCCATGTTTTGAGGTGTTTTCTTGATGTTTGAGTGCATTTTGCTTCAATGCCATGTTTAACTTGTTTTGCTCATATCTTCTAGGCCGTAGCTCCGAATTAAATGGACTTTAAATGTAACTTGACTAGAATCTCGTGTAGATCATCGCTGTGCATCTTAACTTGCTGTTTAACAACTTGAACATAAGGTTTATTCAGATCTGGAGTAACTTCGAAATTTGCATATGAGGACTTACCGAATTGTTATATGTTGTTCCGGCCTCATTTAAACTTGCCTTGATGTGTTGTTCTTGTTTGCACCATCTCTTGCCATGAGTAGCTTCATGTAGTCTTGTCATGCATCATGCTTGTTGTGCATCATGTCATGTTCATGTGTGGTGTGTTACTATGTTGTGTGCTTCTTCTCGATAGTTCCCGTTTCGTTGCGATCGTGAGGACTCGTTCGTCTACGCTTGGTTCGGCTTCATCCGTTCGTCTTCTTCACGGACTCGTTCTTCTTCCTTGCGGGATTTCAGGCAAGATGACCGCTACCCTGGATCTCACTACTATCATTGCTATGCTAGTTGCTTCGTTCTATCGCTATGCTTTGCGTTACCTATCTTTTGCTCATCAAGCCTCCCATATTGCCATGAACCTCTAACCTTTGACACCTTTCCTCGCAAACCGTTGTTTGGCTATGTTACCGCTTTTGCTCAGCCCTCTTATAGCGTTGCTAGTTGCGGTGAAGTTGAAGATTTCTTCATGGTGGACAGGATTTTGGTTGGGATATCACAATATCTCTTATGTTATTAATGTATCTATATACTTGGTAAAGGGTGGAAGACTCGGCCTTTTGCCTGGTGTTTTGTTCCACTCTTGCCGCCCTAGTTTCCGTCATACCGGTGTTATGTTCCCGGATTTTGCGTTCCTTACGCGGTCGGGTGATTTATGGGACCCCCTTAACAGTTCGCTTTGAATAAAACTCCTCCAGCAAGGCCCAACCTTGGTTTTACCATTTGCCTCACCACCACCTATACCCTTCCCTTGGGTCGGCAAACCCAAGGGTCATCTTTATGTTAGCCCCCCCGGGCCAGTGCTTGTCTAAGTGTTGGTCCGAACCGGGCAGACTGCGGGGCCACCTCGGGGCTACTCGAGGTCTGGTTTTACTCGTAGGCTGACCTATCCGGTGTTGCCCTGAGAACGAGATATGTGCAGCTCCTATCGGGATTGTCGGTGCATCAGGCGGCTTTGCTGGTCTTGTTTTACCATTGTCGAAATGTCTTGTAAACCGGGATTCCGAGTCTAATCGGGTCTTCTTGGGAGAAGGTATATCCTTCGTTGATCGCGAGAGCTTATCATGGGCTAAGTTGGGACACCCCTGCAGGGTATAATCTTTCGAAAGCCGTGCCTGCGGTTATAGGCAGATGGGAATTTGTTAATGTCCGGTTGTAGATAACTTGACACCAGATCCGAATTAAAACGCATCAACCGCGTGTGTAGCCGTGATGGTCTCTTTTCGGCGGAGCCCGGGAAGTGAACACGGTTTTTGGGTTATGTTTGCGTAAGCAGGAGTTCAGGATCACCTCTTGATCATTGCTAGTTGACGACCGTTCCGCTTGCTCTCTTCTCGCTCTTATTTGCGTTGGTTAGCCACTATGTATGCTTAGTCGCTGCTGCAGCCTCGCCACTTTACCCCTTCCTTTCCCATTAAGCTTTGCTAGTCTTGATACCCATGGTAATGGGATTGCTGAGTCCTCGTGGCTCACAGATTACTACAACAACAGTTGCAGGTACAGGTTTATGCGATGATCATGACGCGAGAGCGATGGTTACTTGTTTTGGAGTTCTTCTTCTGCTTCTTCTTCGATCAGGGGATAGGTTCCAGGTCGGCAGCCTGGGCTAGCAGGGTGGATGTCGTTTGAGTTTCCGTTTGTGTTTCATCCGTAATCGGATGATGATCTGATGTATGATGTATTGTTGTATTCGTGTGGCATTGTATGCCTCTTATATGTATCCCCATCTATTATGTAATGTTGATGTAATGATATCCACCTTGCAAAAGCGTTTCAATATGCGGTTCTATCCTTGGTGGGACCTTCGAGTCTCTTTAGGATAGTATCGCATATTGGGCGTGACATCCAGATCTTGTGGGGCGTGCATTTGAGACACTACATGATGGACTATAAGCAAGTTGGCTCAAATCTCATCATTTAGAGAAGAGGGTGACACATCTCAGAGAGAAAAAGAAGAAGTTAAAGTTACAATTGCAAAAGAAGCATGATCAAATGGAAACATGGGCATTTTTTATGATAATTGTTGGCATATGCATTCTATCATATTTGTTTGGTTCAAAGAATGCATATTAGTCAGTGATGTGAGTAGTTCCTGGTTGTGTAACTTTGATGCTATGCATCTTTTGGAAAGACAAAGTAATTGAAAAGCATCAGTTGGATCTTGTGATCTCTCTCTGTCTTATTGTTTCTGTTTGTACCTCTCCAATCCATATTACTTGTCGATCAAATGGTCCCAACGAAACATGATCGACATCCATTTGAGCGACAAGTAATACGTGCCGGAGGAAGTGATCGACAACATCAATAATGAACAACAACAAGTTATGACCAGGATCAATTCCAAATAATACCAACAAAATGCCAACATCGACAACAAGGTATGACAACAGTAACATGAGACAACATGATCCATTACATAGTTTACACAACAACATCAACTAAATAGTTAAAACAAACAGATGGTTCAAAGCTTCTACTACATAGTTCGAACATGACTCAAATGACATGATCGCACAGTGTTCACAGCAAGTTTCCCCTCTTGCTCCTAGTGTTGCATGCAGGATTAGAAGAGAGCCTGGACTTGCTCCTAGCATCAGCTGGGACCTTCTTAGGAGAAGCAGACCTGCTAAGTTGGTTGCTTCCAGTTACAGAACCACCAGTCGTGAGCGTATCGCCTTTCGACTTCTTATTTGGTGAAAGAGGGTTATCACCTCTCTCTGCTAGCCTCTTGTAATTTTTCCTTGGGCTGAAAAGTAACAACACAAGCTTTTATTAGTTAATAATGAAGTAATTTGTTAGATAAATCAATTAGTTGTAGTTATAATAGTAGGTTACCTCATAGTAGTTCCTGCAGCGTGCTACAGTAGGTGCATCAGTTACAGGAACTGGTGCATCATCTTCTTCAAGATCTGCTTGTGCTTCTGTTTCTTCTACTTCATCATCCTCATTTGTTGCTGCAGGTTCATCTGTATCAGATGGTACATCATTGTGTTCAGGCGCATTGTCAGCACCCCAGTGCTCATCCTCTTCTCCAAAAGCTGGGTCAATTGACTCTTTGCACTTATTGCCATGGTGACCAAGTCTGCCACATCTAGGGCATTTCTTTCTCCTGCCCCCAAGTCCTTTTCCTTCTGACTTTGCCCTAATCCTGGTCTTTCTAGGTCTACCAGGGGGCCAGTTTTGAACTGGAGCACACAGTTTGAACCCAGGATCAACTACATCCCACTGTTGCTTCCCCTCCATTGCAGGCAAGTTGTCAGCATATGTTGCATTGAACATTTGTACTGAGTAATATGGGTGCACATACTGGTCAATCTCACTGGCTGGACCTCTCATTGATGTAATAAAGTATAGTGCATGTATGCAAGGTTGGCCTATAATTTGCCACTTTCTGCAGCTACAAGTGTTAGCTTTCAAGTCTACAGGATATCTCCACTCCCTCTTTTCTCTGTCAACTGCAGTGACCTCTGCCTCATGTGTACTTCTTTTCACTACAGTCATGTCCAACCCCTTTGATTTTGCAAGCAACATTTTCATAACTTTTGGAATTATTACATGACCAACATATGTTGCTGTAGCAATGCTTTGCCTAGTGTCAAATTTCTCCACTATGTATTGTCTTATTCTGTCAAGCAGATCAACAATGTGTAGCCCTTTCCACTTTCTAATCTTTGAATTAAAAGACTCTGCAAGATTATTGTTAACATAATCTAGCTTGCAAGTTTCATTGAAAAGAGCCCTTGACCATAACTTGGTGTGGTGCTCCTCTATGTACTCTTGCACACCTTGCTTGCTGTACAACTGAGTGAGATGGTACTTGTGCTTTTTCAAGCTGTAGGTCAAAGAACAGGGCCACAAGTTTTCATCAAAGAATTTTCCTCTAAACTTTTTACTAAAATTAGCTGCAAGATGCCTCATGCATTCCCTGTGCTCTACACCTGGGAACACATCTTCTACAGCTGAATCAAGTCCCTTGCAGGCATCAGTGTGAATAACCAATCCCTCTGGATGGCCTATTAGGTCTTTCAAGTTCTGGAAAAACCAAGTCCAACTCTCAATGTTCTCTGTCTCTAGCACTCCATATGCAACTGGAAAGATCCAGTTGCATGCATCTACATCACAAGCACTAACTAGATGTCATCTATACCTTCCATTTAATGATGTTGCATCTACTGCTAGATATGGTCTACAGCCAGCTAGAAAACCTTGCCAAGAGGCCTTAAATGATACAAAAACTCTCCTAAAGCACTCTTTGTACCTTTTCTGTCCATTGAGTTTAAACTCTCAAAGTGTCTATCAATATTAACCACACTACCAGAGATGCCTTTTCTACTTCAGCTTTGAAAGTATACAAGAGTTGGAATGAATCAGTCCATTTACCATAGATGTTATCCAAAGCCATTTGCTTACCATAAAAACTCTCATGTAAGGGAGCTGCACCCCATACTTCTTTTTCAAGTCTGTCTGCAGAGTTGGCACTGAAATATTTGAGTTCTCCCTCACCCAGTTCTTCACAGCATCTGCCACCCACCTACTCTTTGCAGACCTGAGCCTTTGCCTCCTTGTAACACTTGGGCATATGTGAGTTGTCTTGTTCACTTTGACCTGCAGCAAGTAATAGTCAGCAACAGTCCATACAATTATGAATGCACAATTATTACTAAGGAAAGTTATTATTTGCACTAACTACATTAGTCCTCTGATGTATTACACGAAAAAGTGTGCTATTTCTCATTCTAGAGGCATGCATCCTCCACTTACACCTTTTGTAAGCACAGTGAACAGTTAGTCTACTGGGCTCACTCTTGTCAATTATAAATTCACTCTGGGTCTTGATTGAAAAGGTGGCAAGTGCATTCCTACAATCTATGACATCTGAAAATATAGTTCCTTCTGCTAAAGAAGAATCATCTCTGTTATACTGCACATCAGGCCTACCCTCATCCTCTGTCTCAGAATATCCCATGTACATGTCCTCCTCTCTTTCATCAGAGTCTGTCTCCTCAAATTGTGGGGGTGGAATGTAATCTTCACCATCATCCTCATTAGGTGGTTTCCTAACAACAAACTCTGGGTGCATTCTTTCATCCTCGTCGTCTGTGGGCACTTCATCAGGAAATTCCTCTTCTATGATTGGATAAGTTGTTGCTTTGCTATACTTAGGACATGGTTGACTAGGCAAGTTGGCACTTGGGGTTCCTGGTTGATGTACTGTGCTGTGAGTTCCATTTCCTCTTCTAGCTTTGACCGCTATCAGTTCGAGTTGCAGCTGCTGATTTCCTTCCTGTAGATACACACCTTTGAGACTGTGAACTAGTAGCTGCTGCTTTCCTTCTACTAGCTGATGCTTTCCTTCTACTAGTTTGGTTGCTTCTAGGCTGTGAAGGACTGGGTGCAGATATTGCTAATCTGCTCTCTGTTTCCCCTCTTTTCCTTTGTATGACATTAATTTCCAGCTGCACTGAATTGCTCTCAGCATTTGTGGCAAACATAACCCCTAACTCATCATCATTTTGAATTGGAACCCATACAGTATTCTGCATGTCCCAATATCTAAATTCTACAGCATCAAAAATACCCCATGGATATTTATCACTTATAGCACCTCTAAATTGGACAAATGTTGATGTTTTGTCCACCACAAAAGGAAATGTGAAGCCTGTACCGGCTCCTTTTGTGCCACCATTGCCTATGATAGTGGTCTCCATTCTACAGTTGAGACGAAAAGCTCTCTCTGGTTTCATCCTACGATAAAAGCATGTAGTAACCACTAAGAGCGCATTCAATCGGGGTAAATCTATGTACAATAACAGATCCAGGTCAAGATTCAAATAAACTTGGGACAAGAAACTTACCCTGCTGGAATTTGCATTCCGGTCGTCTGCGTCGTCTGCCTGGATGCTTCTTTGGCACCACCACAATCACCGGCAGCCGCCATCGTCGACACCGCCTCCTTTAGCGCCGTAGCAGAGGGGAAAAAGATGGTGGATAATCACCTCCACTCCCACCGCATCCCGACGCCCGCAGTCCTACAGATCCGCGACAGCTACTGGACCGCCGGTGAGGGATTTAGGGTGACCTAGGGTTAGGGTTTCGGTCGCCAAGAGGGGAACGAGAGAAGAGGTGCGTCGCGAGGGAGAAGAGAGAGTGAGCGAGTGGATAACGTTTCGATACGGGCCCACATGTAAGAACCAGGGGCAAAAATGTCCAACAGACGCCAAGTTACCGGTCAAAGACCATTGACCCGACGGAAACGGCCCGGAGGAGGATTTCTGTAAGGGCCACAGACAGAAGAGGGGTATTTTTGAGCATACCTGAAAACTAGGGGCAAATCCCAGGTGTTGGCTCAAGTTAGGGGGAGAAGTGTAATTGTCCCTAAAAGTAACGGTTTGGCTATTTATCAGATGCTTCCTCTGTTCCTGAATATTTGTCTTTTTAAGATTTCAAATGGACTACCACATACGGATGTATATAGACATATTTTAGAGTGTTGATTCACTCATTTTACTCTGTATATAGTCATTTGTTGGAATCTTTAAAAAAATAAATATTTAGGAGCGGAGGGAGTAGTATATATATACTACAAAAATGGATATATTTGCTGTGCGGCGGTCGAACAGCAGACCTCGCGCTCAAACACGCGTTCCCTAACCACTCAAATAAGCGTGTCCTTGCTACAGGTGGAGTTAAATCCTTTATATTCACTCCGGCCACGGGTGGCGTGTACATGAATCTACCTCCTGTGATGTGACTTTACCATCATGCTCCTTTCGGGATATTAATCATGTGGTGCTGCAATAGGATGTTGTGTTAATATAATACAAGGTGTAGGTCTTGTCAAACTAGGTCTCATCAACGTTGACCTGTAAATTTTCTCCTGAATTTGTCACCGTATAAGGAGCCAGTCCATATACAAACGAATGCGGAAGGCCGTCATCCAATCATAGTCGTGTATATTTCAAACACTTTACGAATTAACATGACGCAATTCATGCAGACACGTCAGATGTCATTAAAATTCAGACATCATTTACATAAAAGATCTATGTTTTGATTGTTTACTAAAAACTTATAAAAAAAAATTAAACTCTATACCGGACGACAACCTCGCACACATGGAAGCCCTTTCCTGTCGCACCGCTGCCGTCATCGTTATGGCTCCTTGACCCGCGCCGACGATGATGGTGTCGGGCCCATTTGACGGAGCGAGCCCTGCGTCATTATTTCCATCGAACGGACGAAGAGCTGCCTCTGCGAGGACGCGCGACCGTTGCTCCGGCTGCTGGTCCTCCTCCTGGGGCGGCATGAATGCGACGCGGTAAGCGGTGCGTGCATCATAAGGAAAGCGTGGGAGGAGCGGGGTGGGGGCTCTGGGTGGGTCTGGATGGTCAGAAGTGGGCGTGGGTGGTGTCCAGACGCCCGCGAAGCCCCCACGGTTGTCTCCGGTGTGCGAAAGAAAGACTTCTGGACCGTACCGCGGACCGACACAAGACCACGTTGAATGGCTTCCGCAGTCCATGCGTATGCGGACGATTTGAGAGTTGGCATTGGAGATGCCCTTATCCTTTTCAAACAAACAATCAAGAGTTTTTTTCCTCAAAGGTGAATGTCGTGCTCCTGTTTATATACTTGTCTATACTGCACTTTTCCAAAGGACTGATAGACTGATATACTGATAATCCACATGAACCCAACCTTTTTCATGAGTGATGAGGATACTGAACTTCTCGCGGATTCACTCCCTTTCTTATTATCTACTTATGCATCATTAGAGCATCTACAACCGGACCTCTTAAATCCGTCTCATACGTTCGAGCCAGCCGCCCGGTCATTGCCCAGTCACGATTTTTTGACCCAGACGGGCCTCTTAAACGGCCCTCATACGCCCGGACTGACCGGCACCCTCTATATCCAGCCCAAATATGTGGAAGATATTGGGGCGTCCGGATGCGCTCGGGCACGCCCGCCACGTCGGACTGATGAAGGGTCCTAGCCGGAAACGCCCTCAAACCCGACGCTCCGAAGCTCGTCTCCCCCGTCGGACCGGTGGCGCAGCTCCGACGGGCCGCGTAGTGCATTGCCCAGCTATTTAAGTCGACCGGCGGCACCGAAACCCTACCATCGATCCCCATTGTCCTCCTCCTGCCTACCGCCGCTGCCACTTTCCACTCCACTTGTTCGCCTAGTAGCCATGCCCCCATGCCGCCGGGTGAGGAGCGAGCCCTTTCTGATGCCGGAGCGCTGGCTCGAGCTCCTTGAGCAGATACGAGTTAGGCGCGAAGCCCAGATCGCCACGGGGCTATCTCCGGATGCAGGGGACCTGGAGGAGGAGTTGGAGGAGGAGTAGGGGAAGGAGGAGGAGGAGGAGGAGGATGTGGGGGACGCTGGCGACGGGGATCTACAAGCAGAGCAACAGGCCATCCTTGATTCCCTTCAGTCGGAGTCGGCTGCGGAGCCCTCCTACCTGCCCGTTCAGCCGGCGCCCGGCACCGTCGTCATGGACATTTCCGACGACGAAGAGTAGCTAGGGTAGTACGTCAATATAATGTAGTACATAGGAATTTTTTTGCATGCTTTGTATGGATCTAGACGATAAAATATGAGAGAGACGAATATAAAGTTGCTAATTTCAGGCGTGTCCGGTCAGTGCTCGCGGATACGTCCGGTCACGTCCGCGGATGTTTGAGGGGCTGGATTTGCCAAGTCTAGCTATAGATGATCTTAGCATTCTCTATTGTAGAACCTTCACGCATTGTACAATTCTTTCTGCACAACGGAAACCGAATGTGCTGAGAGAATGCGAGCAGGTTGACAACATAAAAAGATCACCAGAATAACAATCGCTTAGTTGTATTGCGCATAAGAAAATAATTTATGTAGGAGTTCTTTTTTTTTTTGAGAGTACGCCAAAGGCGTACCTTATCTTTATAGAAGAGGGGAAAAACCATGTACAAGAAGCCAAAGGGTGGAACAAACCTCCACCTCAGGCACACACCCTTACACCCCACACTTACCCTATACCTACACTCTCACAAAACGTAGTGAAACCTCCTCCACCTAGACCCGCCGCCTTCCACTCCTTGATCTCATCTAAAATGGCAGTGGTCAGGCCATGCGCCTGCAGTTGCTGACGAGTCCTGTTGAAAACTCTCGCGTTCTGTTGCTTCCATAACGCCCAGATTGTGGCAATAACTAGGGTATCAAATCCACGTTTCCCACTCCTCCTAAAGAAGCTCCTGCCCGCAAGCCACCATTCCAACAAAGTGTCCCGAGGCTCCGGGATGCGGCCTTGCAGACCTAGCGTGTTCCAGATACAGTGCCACACTTCTCTAGCATACACGCACTGCACTAAGATGTGTTCCGCATTATCTTCCTCTTGGAGACACAGGTAGCAGGCTGAGGGTTCCTCCTGCAGACCATGTCGCGCCCTCCTATCGGACGTCCAAATCCGATGCTGCACCGCCAGCCAGGCAAAGAGTTTACACTTGAGGAGCGCCCAACTTTTCCAAATGCAAGAAGCAAACGGCACCCTCTTCGTCCCAAGGCATAATCTATGACAGGTGGACCGAGCAGTGTACCGACCGGATGGATCCGCCGGCCAAGAGAACACATCATCACTGGTAGGGTCCCTGATTACCGGGCTGACATCCAAGTTAAGGTGCAAGAGTTGCAGGTGACTCCCAAAGTTCAGCTCCCCGTTTAGATCCGATAGCCACCTTCCATTGGTCAACCCCTCCTGCACCGTCCTTCTATTAACTGTGCGTGTGTCCACAGGAGCGTACAAAAGCGGCGCAATATCCTTAACGACAAATCCATGGATCCATCTATCTCGCCAGAACAACACCTTATCCCCTCTGCCCACGGCAATGTGAACGAGGCTGTCAAATACCGCTCTCGCCTCTCGGTCCACCAACATCGACAGCCCTTGCCACGCCCTCCCAGGGTCAGTACGTCGAAGCCACTCCCATCGGACGCGCAGGGCGAGGCTTTGGAGCCGCAAGTCCCGCACCCCGAGACCACCAAGCTAGGTAGGCTTGCACACCAAGTTCCAAGCAACCAGACATTGACCTCCATTCACCTTGTTTTTACCCGCCCAAAAGAAGCCGCGCATCCACTGATCAATCTCTTCGAAAACCCAGAGCGGAGCATCATCAATCATGAAGTGGTGGATCGGTTTTGCAACGATCACCGACTTCACCAACACGAGCCTACCGGGGCGGTGCAATAGCCCTCTTTGCCACGCCGGGGCAAATCCCTTAGCATGATCCAACATGGGCTGCCATTCCGCTCTCGTCAACTGCCGAATAGCCAATTGCAGCCCAAGATATTTACAAGGGAAGTTCCCCCATGCGGCATCTAAGCATCGACTCCACCCGGTTTCTATCCTCCTCATCCCCATGTATCATGACCGCCAGATATTTGTTGTAGTTCACTCTCAATCCCGATGCATCCCCAAACGCCTTGAGAGCAGCCGTGATGAAGTTGAGGTCCGGCACCCTTGTTTTAACAAATAGAGCGACATCATCAGCATAGATTGACACCGATTGTTGAGCCGCGATGCCCGAAAATGTGCTTATCACTCCCAAGTCCGCCGCCTTCACCATGATCTTGTAGAGAACATCCATAGCAATCACAAACAGCAAGGGCGAAACTGGATCACCTTGCCTCAAACCTTTGACATGAACGAAACTTCGGCCTGGCACACCATTAACGAGCACTTTGGTGTTGGCAGTCCTAAGGAGAATGCCAATCCACTCACACCATTTATGACCAAAGCCTTTACTTCTCATCACCTCAAAAAGGAATGGATAAGCAAGGGAGTCAAATGCGCGTGATATGTCCAACTTAATGAAAACTCCCGCCTCCTTTCTCGCATGGATTTTCCTCGCCACTTGTCTTACTAAGAGAAAGTTATCATGTAAATGCCTCCCACAAATAAATACCGATTGGTTCGCTGTCACAATCTCTTTCATCCTCCTCCGAGCCTTGTTCGCCAGCATTTTGGCAAAGATCTTTGCCGCACTATGGGTGAGGCTGATCGGCCTAAAATCCCCTACTTCCTCGGCGTCAGACTTTTTGGGGATGAGCACAATGTGTGCCCGGTTTAGCCTGCCAAACCCATGTCCATCCCCCACATAGAGCTTTAGAAACACCGCCATCACGTCTTGCTTAATGATATGCCAAGCCTTTTGGTAAAAAGCATTAATAAACCCATCCGGTCCCGGAGCCCTATCCGGTGGCATGTCCTTGATGGTGTTCCAGACTTCCTCCTCCGTGAAAATTGCATCCAGCTCCGAGAGCTCGTGTTCCTCCATCTCCAAGAACTGGAGATTCACATTTGCCTCCCACGTGGGCAAACGACCCAACAAATTCTCGTAAGCATCCGTGAAGAACTTTTCTTCCCTCTCCTGGTCCGTAACCAACTCCCCATTGTACCTTAGGTGCGAGATGAAGTTTTTTGTCCTCCGACCGTTCGCCACCGCTTGGAAGAGTTTGGTATTCGCATCCCCTTCCCTAATCCAACGAAGGCGCGACCGTTTCCTCTCGATCGTGCGCTGAAGGGAAGCCAAGCCCAACACCATCTTCTTAAGCATACGTCTCAACCAACGCTCTTCCACCGTCAGACTGCAGTCCTCCATACCCCTGTTGTCGGTGTCAAAACCGGCGGATCTCGGGTAGGGGGGTCCCAAACTGTGCGTCTAGGCGGATGGTAACAGGAGACAAGGGACACGATGTTTTTACCCAGGTTCGGGCCCTCTCGATGGAGGTAAAACCCTAATCCTGCTTGATTAATATTGATGATATGGGTAGTACAAGAGTAGATCTACCACGAGATCAGAGAGGCTAAACCCTAGAAGCTAGCCTATGGTATGATTGTTGTTCGTCCTACGGACTAAAACCCTCTGGTTTATATAGACACCGGAGAGGGCTAGGGTTACACAGAGTCGGTTACAATAAGAGGAGATCTACATATCTGTATCACCAAGCTTGCCTTCCACGCCAAGGAAAGTCCCATCCGGACATGGGACGAAGTCTCCAATCTTGTATCTTCATAGTCCAGGAGTCCGGCCAAAGGTCATAGTCCGGTCATCCGGACACCCCCTAATCCGGGACTCCCTTAGTAGCCCCCGAACCAGGCTTCAATGACGATGAGTCCGGCGCACAGATTTGTCTTCGGCATTGCAAGGCGGGTTCTTCTCCAAATCCCATATACCTGTTGAATAGTGTCCGGCTTCTGGTGAATGTTGCGCTCCTTGGCTTCTGTGCCCAATAATGGCCATCTTCCACGTGTCAAAAGAATGCGAAAAGACAGGGTGTTTTTTCATTTACCCCCCTAGCTGCGCAAATGGGCCGCCTACAAAAGAGACGGGGATTTAGATCCGAATCACACCATATTCCCTCCTCGAGCATTCATCGGAGCGCATTCGACAGAGATCCATTCCATCATGGCCGGTCGATGCAGCTCCTCCTCTCGCCCCCCCCCCCCCAGCCCTCAGCCTTGAGATTGGGCGAGGTGTTTCGTCCCGCACAGCGAGCTAGTGGCGCTCCAAGCCAAGGGGCTTCTCCCCCCAGCTTACATGGTCCAGGTTCGAGTCGGGCTTGCCACCTATAACGGCGGAGAGCAAGTGGAGAGCGTCCCCAACCCCTCCAAAGGAGAGAGGGTATGCCTTGTCCCTTATTTGATAAGAGGGCAAGGATTTCCAATTCATCCGTTTCTCCGGGGGCTCCTGGAGTTCTATGGCCTACAGTTGCACCACCTTACGCCTGCCTCCATATTGCATATTGCGGGCTTCGTAGCCCTTTGCGAGCTGTTTTTGGGCATCGAGGCCCATTTCGCTGTGGAAGAAGTTGTTCTCGCCTCGTGCCCCGCTCTCGGGAGGGGTCGATATATCAAGTGGGCGGAGCGAACTATGGCGCATCGCCGGGACGGATATCTATCCGAACCCCAAAGAAGGCGCCCAAAGACTGACCTTCGTAATGGTTTTATATAGAAGACGCCCCTGCGGACCTGCTCGGATCGGCCTCCCTGAGTTCGATAATGCTCCTCTGAAGAAGCGCCTAAGCTGGCGTCCACGGAGCCCTCAGAAGGAAAATGACAAGGACGTCCCTTATCTGATGAACCGGATAAGGTTGTTAGCTCATTCCGGACTGACCATGATTGAGGTCATGGCCACATGCATTATGACGGGGGTGCAGCCACTTTAGTACAGAGGCCACCCCATGTGGGATTTCAACGGGGAGGATGACGCCACCCGGTGTGGCCGTAAGGGGTCGGAAATGGCCGCCGCTCTAATAAAGATCTTATCCGCTTTGTACAAGGGAGAAGAGGAGGAATTCCTCCGCGTCAACCCACGGGGCGGATTTTCTATGTACAATCCTCCAAGCTGGGTAAGCGAACACTTTCACTTGCCCATCCGTTTCATATTCCCATAGTTAAGTATTTAGTCTAGCAATTTCAACACAGGAGCTACGCCAGACTGTAAAGGAGATAAACAACCCTCCTCCACAACCCGAGGACCCGGAACGGTCCCTCGACCCGGACTCCCAAGAGGACCCGGACTCATGTGTGGAGCTGATCGATGGGGTGTTTCATCAATTGTGCAAGGACAACACCTTAGTGGCCATTACGGCTGATTATACGGGACTACTTCCAGCCTCACAAGTAACCGAGACCGAAGTCCCAGTACCTTTAAGATGATCCACCCATGCTTATTTTTAATCACCGTATATCAATGGCGTTTTTGCAGGGGAATTCCTTGAGGCGGAGGGCCGAGCCTGCGGCGGCTAGCCAACAAGGGGCATCAAGGCCTAGCAGGCTGAAAAGAAGTGCGGTCCGGTTTAAGACGCCGGTGCAACGGTATGGCGTGCCATTCTGTTCCCATGTTGTATTCCCTCAAGGCATACTAACGCTCGTGCTTTTTCCAGGAAGAAGAGCGCTCGCCGGACAATATCCGAAGAGGTTGCTAATCGCGCCTCTACCGGCCAGGCTCCAAGGCCGGGTCCGGAAGCGGAGGCGAACACGAGGCACGCACCGGACGCTCCTCCGATAGACGATGCAGACGGGTTGTCTGCCACGAATTCCGAGGTGGAGAGTGCCATGAACCACGGGCGTCGCCGGACAGTTCTTCGTGACGCTTGTTTCTCCCAAGAGGCATTGGATGCCTTTAATACGGAAGATGCGTACCTCCGTGCCGCTCAAAATGCTCTAGCTGGAGCCACAGAGCAGTATGTAAAAGACATACGAGTGAGAAAATTTGATGGTTATATATGCTAGTAGCCCCCGAGACTTGAAACAGTTAGAACAACTGATTTAAGGATCATTTGTTATGCATGATCTTACAGAAAAGAATACCCAACTGTCCCAGGAGCTGGAAGAGTGCAAAGCCCAACTTGAGGCCGCACTAGCCGCGGCAGGGGAGGCCAAGGAGACCCCCTCTGGTAATATATGCTTCGAAAGATAAGTATGTTTGTGAAGTGCGGCATGTGTGCAAATCTGACAATAACATTGAAGATGGCGCCGGAGTGGATCCGGACAAGAAACAACTCTTGCGCCGGTTAAAGGCCGGCGAGAGCATGCTTACGAGGGTGAGGCAAGAGAAGAATAATCTCCAAGATGAAAACACCCAGCTGGGCGAGGAACTAAAGGATGTTCGTGCTCAGCTGTCGGACTCCGTGAAGGAGAATCGGCGGCTTCGACGCGGCATTTTTAGTAAGTGCTTGAATGAACTTCGAAAAAGAGTTCGGCTAGGAAGTCGATTGACAGAGTTATGTCTGTAGGTATGTTGACAGGTCGGCCTGCAGAGGAAATGCCCGGTTCTACGGGTGACCTCCTTCCCGAGCTGTCACAACTGCACGAACGAGTTCGGCAGGTAATGCAAGGCGTCGCCCATGCCTTGTGGCCATCCGTCTCCATGCCCGAAGGCCTTGGAGAGCTTGCAGAAAGCTGAAGGAGCGCGCGGCGCTCCGATTATGGAAGATATCGGCCTGTCGTCAAGGTGCCCGGAGGCTGGGCCATGGTGAAGACGCGGTACATGAAGGTTGACCCAAACCACATGGCCGAGGTCGGACTGTGGGGCCTGATGGGAAGGAGATCCTGTCGGTTTAGTGTACGCCGTAGAACTGGCCATTATATATCCCAACAGGATCAAAATTAGACAGCTGTTGGATGGTATTGAAGAAGAATATACCCATCAAATTGACTATGTAATTTAAGATGACATGTAAAATGCCTTCTAGCCGGATTGTAGATCGCTTTGTCATGGCGGACCTTTTCGCTTCAACCTCGGGACCCGATAGTCCGAGTGTGTCCGAATACCCTCTCGGTTATGTAAGAACCAGGGCATGCGTGGAGACCAAAGCGTAGGGTCATTAGTGCTTGAATGCATAAGTGCCTAACTAGTTATGTTATATTACACGGTTAGTAAGAAACATCTTCCAGGGAGAATAGTTCCGTTAGGGGTTCCTTTCCCTGGGAACCATGCCCTAAAGTGCATGTCCGGACTGCGTAAAAAGCAGAAAAACATCTGGGGGCAGATAAATAAACGAGTGAGAAATCATCTTTTAGTTCATCGACCGAATATTCCCTTAAGAACACTAGCTTTCGGCTTCACCCGTCTCGAGGTACACATCCGCTGACCCGGCAAGAATAATCGCAGAGGTGCTCCTTTACCGCCTAGCCGAACAATCGGGAACGAGGGGTAAGCACAGAGCCGAGCAACCCAGCTTGGCCAAAACTTAAGTCATATCGATGCATATAATGGTGAATAAAAGGTACAGGCGGAAGTGTGACACATGTGTTGGGTATGAGGCCCGTATAAACAAGCTTCTGTTAAAGAAGCCCCTAGGTATAATGAGCACGGATAGCGCGCCAATTGTGTGCAAACGAGGCACAAACGAGCCCTTTAAAAGGTTGTAAGAGAAAAGGAGGGAGAAGGAGAGAAATATAAGACAACTAATGTGTAAAAAATGGATAGAGGAAGGAGACGAACACAGAGTCCGGCGCTAGGCGTAGAATCTTCGTAGACGGGCTGTGTTCCATGGGTTCGGCTCGAGTCAGTTATCCGATACGTTTCGCAGACGGTACGCTCCGCCAGTCAGGACTTGGTCGATTATGAAGGGACCTTCCCATTTGGGCTTGAATTTGTCCTTTTTCTTGTCCGGTAGGCGTAGAACTAGTTCGCCAACATTGTAAGTTTTGGCCCGTACTTCTCTGCTTTGATATCTTGGAGCCTGCTGTTGATAGAATGCGGAACGGGCTTTTGCCACATCGCGCTCCTCCTCCAAGGCGTCCAAACTGTCCTGCCAATCTAGTTCGGCCTCTCTTTCTTCGTACATGCGCACACGAGGTGAGTCATGAATTATGTCGCAGGGCAGAACTGCCTCTGCGCCGTATACCATAAAGAATGGTGTGAATTCGGTAGTGCGATTCGGCGTGGTCTGCAGCCCCCAGAGTACAGAGTCGAGCTCCTCTACCCAGTGCGTGTTAGATTCCTTGAGGGACCGCACTAGCCTGGGTTTGATGCCGCTCATGATTAGACCATTTGCTCGCTCGACTTGACCGTTAGTTTGTGGGTGATAGACTGAGGCGTAGTCGAGCTTGATGCCTATGTTTTTGCACCAGAGTTTTACCTCGTCGGTCGTAAAGTTCGTGTCATTATCAGTGACGATGCTGTGGGGGACGCCGTAACGGTGTACGACGCCTGATATGAAGTCTATCACCGGTCCGGATTCGGCCGTCTTAACAGGCTTGGCCTCTATCCATTTGATGAATTTGTCCACCATGACCAATAGGTATTTTTGCTTGTGGGTTCCTCCTTTAAGGGGTCCAACCATGTCAAGCCCCCAGACCGCAAAGGGCCA
This sequence comes from Aegilops longissima, assembly GCA_021605205.1. NCBI lineage: Eukaryota > Viridiplantae > Streptophyta > Magnoliopsida > Poales > Poaceae > Aegilops > Aegilops longissima. The sequence goes on along the minus strand of CM038676.1, from coordinate 482,765,906 downwards.
GGTGATGGGTATATTTTGGAGGGCGGTGGGTGGCATATGGCTTTGGTTAGCAAATAATTGGCAACCGACGCATCGTTGGACTAAGTCCTCAGCATCTGCCCGGGCCATCGGCCAATAAAATCCAGTACGAAAGGACTTGCTTACAAGGGCCCGGGCTGCGGCGTGGTGCCCGCCGAGTCCGGCATGAATTTCAGCCAGAAGGTTCCGCCCTTCCTCTTCAGAGATACACCTTTGAAGGACTCCGGTGGTGCTTTTCTTATAAAGCTCTCCTTCATGGACTTTATAGGCTTTATATCGCCGCACTATGCAGCGTGCCTCGTTTTGGTCCTCGGGAAGTTCCTGCCTAGTTAAGTAGGCTAAAAATGGTTCTGTCCACGGAGCAATGACTGCCATTATTACGTGGGCTGAGGATGTTACCTCGTTGGCAGAGCCTCCCGTTGTGTCAGAATGTTCGGTGTCAGGTGGTGCGGTTGGGTCCGGGTTGTTATTTCCGGATTCCCCTTCCCATTGTACAGATGGCTTGAATAGCCTCTCCAAGAAAATGTTGGGGGGGACTGCATCGCGCTTTGCGCCGATGCGCGACAAGACGTCTGCTGCCTGATTGTTTTCCCGGGCTATATGGTGAAATTCGAGCCCCTCGAACCGAGCTGACATTTTTAGGACGGCGTTGAGATAAGCTGCCATTTTCGGATCCTTGGCGTCAAAATCTCCATTTATTTGGGATATCGCGAGGTTCGAATTGTTGGGGAACGTAGTGATTTCAAAAAAATTCCTACGCACACGCAAGATCATGGTGATGGTATAGCAACGAGAGGGGAGAGTGTTGTCCACGTACCCTCGTAGACCGTAAGCGGAAGCGTTATGACAACGCGGTTGATGTAGTCGTACGTCTTCATGATCCGACCGATCCAAGCACCGAACGTACGGCACCTCCGTGTTCAGCACACGTTCAGCTCGATGACGTTCCCCGGGCTCCAATCCAGCAAAGCGTCGGGGATGAGTTCCGTCAGCACGACGGCGTGGTGACGATGATGATGTTCTGCCGGCTCAGGGCTTCGCCTAAACTCCGCGATGATATGACCGAGGTGGAATATGGTGGAGGGGGGCACCGCACACGGCTAAGGAACAATCCATAGATCAACTTGTGTTGTTCTGCCTAGAGGTGCCCCCCTGCCCCAGTATATAAAGGAGCCAGGGGGAGGGGGTCGGCCGGCCAGGAGGGGCGCGCCAGGAGGAGTCCTCCTCCCACCGAGTAGGACTCCCCTTCCTTGTTGGAGTAGGAGAGAAGGAAAGAGGGGAGAGGGGAAGGAAAGGGGCTGCACCCTTGTCCAATTCGGACGAGAGGGGCTGCGCACCTCCTTCCTTTCGGCCTCTCTCCTCTATTCCCGTATGGCCCAATAAGGCCCATATACTCCCCGGCGAATTCCCGTAACTCTCCGGTACTCCGAAAAATACCCGAATCACTCGGAACCTTTCCGAAGTCTGAATATAGTCGTCTAATATATCGATATTTATGTCTCGACCATTTCGAGACTCCTCGTCATGTCCCCGATCTCATCCGGGACTCCGAACTCCTTAGGTACATCAAAACTTATAAACTCATAATAAAACTGTCATCGTAACGTTAAGCGTGCGGACCCTACGGGTTCGAGAACTATGTAGACATGACCTAGAACTATTCTCGGTCAATAACCAATAGCGGAACCTGGATGTCCATATTAGTTCCTACATATTCTACGAAGATCTTTATCGGTCAAACCGCATAACAACATACGTTGTTCCCTTTGTCATCGGTATGTTACTTGCCTGAGATTCGATCGTCGGTATCCAATACATAGTTCAATCTCGTTACCGGCAAGTCTCTTTACTCATTCCGTAATACATCATTTCACAACTAGCTCATTAGTTACAATGCTTGCAAGGCTTAAGTGATGTGTATTACCGAGAGGGCCCAGAGATACCTCTCCGACAATCGGAGTGACAAAACCTAATCTCGAATTATGCCAACTCAACATGTACCTTTGGAGACACCTGTAGAGTACCTTTATAATCACCCAGTTACGTTGTGACGTTTGGTAGCACACAAAGTGTTCCTCCGGTAAACGGGAGTTGCATAATCTCATAGTTACAGGAACATGTATAAGTCATGAAGAAAGCAATAGCAACATACTAAACGATCAAGTGCTAGGCTAATAGAATGGGTCATGTCAATCACATCATTCTCCTAATGATGTGATCCCGTTAATCAAATGACAACTCTTTTGTCCATGGCTAGGAAACATAACCATCTTTGATAAACGAGCTAGTCAAGTAGAGGCATACTAGTGACTATATGTTTGTCTATGTATTCACACGTGTATCATTATTTCCGGTTAATACAATTCTAGCATGATATGAGGAAATAAATAATAACTTTATTATTGCCTCTAGGGCATATTTCCTTCAGTCTCCCACTTGCACTAGAGTTAATAATCTAGTTCACATCATCATGTGATTTAACACCAATATTCACATCTGTATGTGATTAATACCCATAGTTCACATCGTCATGTGATCAACACCCAAAGGGTTTACTAGAGTCAATAATCTAGTTCACATTGCTATGTGATTAACACCCCAAGAGTACTAAGGTATGATCTTGTTTTGCTCGTGAGAGAAGTTTAGTCAACGGGTCTGTCATATTACAGAGTCGTATGTATTTTGCAAATATTCTATGTCTACAATGCTTTGAACGGAGCTACTCTAGCTAATTGCTCCCACTTTCAATATGTATCCAAATTGAGACTTAGAGTCATCTGGATCGGTACAAAAGGTTGCATCGATGTAACTCTTTACGACGAACTCTTTTATCACCTCCATAATCGAGAAACATATCCTTATTCTACTAAGGATAATTTTGACCAATGTCCAGTGATCTACTCCTAGATCACTATTGTACTTCCTTGCCAAAACAGGGCAAAGTATACAATAGGTCTGGTCTATAGCATGGCATACTTTTATAGAACCTATGACTGATGCATAGGGAATGACTTTCATTCTCTTTCTATTTTCTGCCGTGTTCGGGTCTTGAGTCTTACTCAATTTCACACCTTTGCAACACAGGCAAGAACTCTTTCTTTGACTGTTCCATTTTGAACTATTTCAAAATCTTGACAAGGTATGTACTTATTGAAAAAACTTATCAAGCGTCTTGGTCTATCTCAATAGATATTTATCCTCAATATGTAAGCAGCTTCACCGAGGTCTTTCATTGGAAAAACCTTTTATTCAAGTATCCTTTATGCTTTTCAGAAAATTCTACATCATTTCCAACTAATAATATGTCATTCACATATACTTATCAGAAATGTTGTAGTGCTCCCACTCACTTTCTTGTAAATACAGGTCTTCCAAAAGTCTGTATAAAACCATATGCTTTGATCAACTCATCAAAGCGTATATTCCAACTCCGAGATGCTTGCACCAGTCCATTGATGGATTGCTGGAGCTTGCACACTTTGTTAGCATCTTTAGGATTGACAAAACCTTTCTGGTTGCATCATATACAACTCTTCTTTAATAAATCCATTAAGGAATGCAGTTTTGACATCCATTTGCCAGATTTCATAAAATGTGGCAATTGCTAACATGATTCAGATAGACTTAAGCTTCGATACGAGTGAGAAAATCTCATCGTATTCAACACCTTGAACTTGTTGAAAACCTTTCGCAACAAGTCGAGCTTAGTAGATAGTAACACTACTATCAGTGTCCGTCTTCCTCTTGAAGATCCATTTATTTAACATGGCTTGCTGATCATCGAGCAAGTCAATCAAAGTCCATACTTTGTTCTCATACATGGATCATATCTCAGATTTTATGGCATCAAGCCATTTCGTGGAATCTGGGCTCATCATCGCTTCCTCATAGTTCGTAGGTTCATCATGGTCTAGTAACATGACTTCCAGAACATGATTACCGTACCACTCAGTGCGGATCTTACTCGAAGACCTACGAGGTTTGGTAGCAACTTGATCTGAAGTTTCATGATCATCATCATTAACTTCCTCACTAATTGGTGTAGGAATCACTGGAACTGATTTCTGTGATGAACTACTTTCCAATAAGGGAGAAGGTACAATTACCTCATCAAGTTCTACTTTCCTCCCACTCACTTCATTCGAGAGAAACTTCTTCTCTATAAAGGATCCATCTTAGCAACGAATAACTTGCCTTCGGATCTGTGATATAAGGTGTACCCAACAGTTTCCTTTGGGTATTCTATGAAGACGCACTTCTCCGATTTAGGTTCGAGCTTATCAGGTTGAAACTTTTTCACATAAGCATCGCAGCCCCAAACTTTACGAAATGACAACTTTGGTTTCTTGCCAAACCACAGTTCATAAGGCGTCGTCTCAACGGATTTTGATGGTGCCCTATTTAAAGTGAATGCAGCTGTCTCTAATGCATAACCCCAAAACGATAGTGGTAAATCGATAAGAGACATCATAGATTGCACTATATCCAATAAAGTACTGTTATGACGTTCACCATTAAGCTGTGGTGTTCCAGGTGGCATGAGTTTGTGAAACTATTCCACATTGTTTTAATTGAAGACCAAACTCGTAACTCAAATATTTGTCTTCGCGATCAAATTGCAGAAACTTTATTTTCTTGTTACGATGATTCTCCACTTCACTCTGAAATTCCTTGAACTTTTCAAATGTTTCAGACTTGTGCTTCATTAAGTAGATATACTCATATCTGCTCAATTCATCTTGTGAAGGTCAGAAAATAACGATACCCGCCACAAGCATCAACACTCATTGGACCGTATACATCGGTATGTATTATTTCCATCAAGTCAGTAGCTCGTTCCATTGTTCCGGAGAACGGAGTTTTAGTCATCTTCCCCAAAAGGCACGGTTCGCAAGCATCAAATGATTCATAACCAAGTGATTCCGAAAATCCATCTTTATGGAGTTTCTTCATGCGCTTTACACTGATATGACCCAAACGGCAGTGCCACAAATAAGTTGCGCTATCATTATTAACTTTGCATCTTTTGGCATCAATATTATGAATATGTGTATTACTACGATCGAGATCCAACAAACTATTTTCATTGGGTGTATGACCATCGAAGGTTTTATTCATGTAAACAGAACAACAATTATTCTTTGACTTTAAATGAATAACCGTATCGCAATAAACATGATCAAATCATATTCATGCTCAACGCAAACGCTAAATAACATTTATTTAGGTTTAACACTAATCTCGAAAATATAGGGAGTGTGTGATGATGATCATATCAATCTTGGAACTATTTCCAACACTCATCGTCACTTCCCCTCAACTAGTCTCTGTTTATTATGTAACTCCTGTTTCGAGTTACTAATCTTTAGCAACCGAACAAGTATTAAATACTCAGGGGTTACTATAAACACTAGTAAGGCACACATCAAACACCTGTCTATTAAATATACCCTTGTTCACTTTGCCATCCTTCTTATCCATCAAATATTTAGGGCATTTCCGCTTCCAGTGACCATTTCCTTTGCAGTGTAAGCACTCAGTTTCAGGCTTTGGTCCAGCTTTGGTCTTCTTCACGGGAGTGACAACTTGTTTGCCATTCTACTTGAAGTTTCCCTTTCTTTCCCTTTGCCCTTTTCTTGAAACTAGTGGTCTTGTGAATCATCAACACTTGATGCCCTTTCTTGATTTCTACCTTCGTTGATTTCAACATCACGAAGAGCTCAGAATCGTTTTCGTCATCCTTTGCATACTATAGTTCATCACAAAGTTCTACTAACTTGGTGATGGTGACTAGAGAATTCTGCCAATCACTATCTTATCTGGAAGATTAACTCCCACATGATTCAAGCGATTGTAGTACCCAGACAATCTGAGCACATGCTCACTAGTTGAGCGATTCTCCTCCATCTTTTAGCCATAGAACTTGTTGGAGACTTCATATCTCTCAACTCGGGTATTTGCTTGAAATATTAACTTCAACTCCTGGAACATCTCATATGGTCCATGACGCTCAAAACGCCTTTGAAGTCCCGATTCTAAGCCGTTAAGCATGGTGCACTAAACTATCAAGTAGTCATCATATTGAGCTAGCCAAACGCTCATAACGCCCGCATCCGCTCCTGCAATAGGTCTGTCACCTCGCGGTGCATTAAGGACATAATTCTTCTGTGCAGCAATGAGGATAAACCTCAGATCACGGATCCAATCCGCATCATTGCTACTAACATCTTTCAACACAATTTTCTCTAGGAACATATCAAAATAAACATATGAAAGCAACAACGCAAGCTATTGATCTACAACATAATATGCAAAATACTACCAGGACTAAGTTCATGATAAATTAAAGTTCAATTAATCATATTACTTAAGAACTCCCACTCAGACAGGCATCTCTCTAGTCATCACGTGATCCAAATCAACTAAACCATAACCGATCATCACGTGAGATGGAGTAGTTTTCAATGGTGAACATCATTATGTTGATCATATCTACTATATGATTCACGCTCGACCTTTCGGTCTCCGTGTTCCGAGGCCATATCTGCATATGCTAGGCTCGTCAAGTTTAACCTGAGTATTCCGCGTGTGCAACTGTTTTGCACCCGTTGTATTTGAACGTAGAGCCTATCACACCCGATCATCACGTGGTGTCTCAGCACGAAGAACTTTCTCAACGGTGCATACTCAGGGAGAACACTTCTTGATAATTAGTGAGAGATCATCTTAAAATGCTACCGTCAATCAAAGCAAGATAAGATGTATAACAGATAAACATCATATGCAATCAAAAATATGTGACATGATATGGCCATGATCATCTTGCGCCTTTGATCTCCATCTCCAAAGTACTGTCATGATCTCTATCGTCACCAGCACGACACCATGATCTTCATCATCTTGATCTATATCAATGTGTCGTCACATGGTCGTCTCGCCAACTATTGCTCTTGCAACTATTGCTATCGCATAGCGATAAAGTAAAGCAATTATTTGGCACTTGCATCTTATGCAACAAAGAGACAACCATAGGGCTTCTGCCAGTTGCCATTAACTTCAACAAAACATGATCATCTCATACAACAACTTATATCTCATCACGTCTTGACCATATCACATCACAACATGCCCTGCAAAAACAAGTTAGACGTCCTCTACTTTGTTGTTGCAAATTTTACGTGGCTGCTACGGGCTGAGCAAGAACCGTTCTTACCTACGCATCAAAACCACAATGATAGTTTGTCAAGTTAGTGCTGTTTTAACCTTCGCAAGGACCGGGCGAGCTACACTCAGTTCAACTAAAGTTGGAGAAACAGACACCGCTAGTCACCGTGTGTGCAAAGCACGGCGGTAAAACCAGTCTCGCGTAAGCGTCTGGCGTAATGTCGGTCCGGGCCGCTTCATCCAACAATACCGCTGAACCAAAGTATGACATGTTTGGTAAGCGGTATGACTTGTATCGCCCACAACTCACTTGTGTTCTACTCGTGCATATAACATCAACGCATAAAACCTAGGCTCGGATACCACTTGTTGGGGAACGAGTGATTTCAAAAATTTCCTACGCACACGCAAGATCATGGTGATGGTATAGCAACGAGAGGGAGAGTGTTGTCCACGCACCCTCGTGAGACCGTAAGCGAAGCGTTATGACAACGCTGCTTGATGTAGTCGTCGTCTTCACGATCCGACCGATCCAAGCACCGAACGTCGGCACCTCCGTGTTCAGCACACGCTCAGCTCGATGACGCTCCCGGGCTCCAATCCAGCAAAGCGTCGGGGATGAGTTCCACAAGACGAAGGCGTGGTGGCGATGATGATTTTCGCCGCGCAGGCTTCGCCTAAACTCCGCGATGATATGACCGAGGTGGAATATGGTGGAGGGGCACCGCTGCGGCTAAGGAACAATCCGTAGATCAACTTGTGTTGTTCTGCTTAGAGGTGCCCCCTGCCCCAAAGATATAAAGGAGCCGGGGAGGGGTCGGCCGCCAGAGGGCGCGCCAGAGGAGTCCTCCTCCCACCGAGTAGGACTCCCCTTCCTTGTTGGAGTAGGAGAGAAGGAAAGAGGGGAGAGGGGAAGGAAAAGGGGCTGCACCCCTGTCCAATTTGGACCAGAGGGGGCTGCGCACCTCCTTCCTTTCGACCTCTCTCCTCTATTCCCGTATGGCCCAATAAGGCCCATATACTCCCCGGTGAATTCCGTAACTCTCCGTACTCAAAAATACCGAATCACTCGAACCTTTCCAAGTCCGAATATAGTCGCCTAATATATCGATCTTTACGCCTCGACCATTTCGAGACTCCTCGTCATGTCCCCGATCTCATCCGGGACTCCGAACTCCTTCAGTACATAAAAACTTATAAACTCATAATAAACTGTCATCGTAACGTTGTTGCGTGCGGACCCTACGGGTTCGAGAACTATGTAGACATGACCTAGAACTATTCTCGTCAATAACCAATAGCGAACCTGGATGTCCATATTGGTTCCTACATATTCTACGAAGATCTTTATCGGTCAAACCGCATAACAACATACGTTGTTCCCTTTGTCATCGGTATGTTACTTGCCCGAGATTCGATCGTCGGTATCCAATACCTAGTTCAATCTCGTTACCGGCAAGTCTCTTTACTCGTTCCGTAATACATCATTTCATAACTAGCTCATTAGTTACAATGCTTGCAAGGCTTAAGTGATGTGTATTACCGAGAGGGCCCAGAGATACCTCTCCGACAATCGGAGTGACAAAACCTATTCTCAAATTATGCCAACTCAACATGTACCTTTGGAGACACCTGTAGAGTACCTTTATAATCACCCAGTTACGTTGTGACGTTTGGTAGCACACAAAGTGTTCCTCCGGTAAACGGGAGTTGCATAATCTCATAGTTACAGGAACATGTATAAGTCATGAAGAAAGCAATAGCAACATACTAAACGATCAAGTGCTAGGCTAACAGAATGGTGTTGGAAATATGCCCTAGAGGCAATAATAAATTAGTTATTATTATATTTCCTTGTTCATGATAATCGTTTATTATCCATGCTATAATTGTATTGATAGGAAACTCAGATACATGTGTGGGTACATAGACAACACCATGTCCCTAGTAAGCCTCTAGTTAACTAGCTCGTTGATCAATAGATGGTTACGGTTTCCTAACCATGGACATTGGATGTCGTTGATAACGGATCACATCATTGGCGAGAATGATGTGATGGACAAGACCCAATCCTAAGCCTAGCACAAAGATCGTAGTTCGTATGCTAAAGCTTTTCTAATGTCAAGTATCTTTTCCTTAGACCATGAGATTGTGCAACTCCCGGATATCGAGGAATGCTTTGGGTGTACCAAACGTCACAACGAATCGGGTGGCTATAAAGGTGCATTACGTATCTCCGAAAGTGTCTTGGGTTGGCACGAATCGAATCGGATTTGTCACTCCGTGTGACGGAGAGGTATCTCTGGGCCCATTCGGTAGGACATCATCATAATGTGCACAATGTGACCAAGGGGTTGATCACGGGATGATGTGTTACGGAACGAGTAAAGAGACTTGCCGGTAACGAGATTGAACAAGGTATCGGATACGGACGATCGAATCTCGTAAGTAAGTACAATACCGCTAGACAAAGGGAATTCTATACGGGATCGATTGAGTCCTTGACATCGTGGTTCATCCGATGAGATCATCGTGGAACATGTAGGAGCCAACATGGGTATCCAGATCCCGCTGTTGGTTATTGACCGAAAACGCCTCGGTCATGTCTCAGATGGTTCCCGAACCCGTAGGGTCTACACACTTAAGGTTCGGCGACGCTAGGGTTATAAAGGAAGTTTGTATGTGGTTACCGAATGTTGTTCGAGTCCCGGATGAGATCCCGGACGTCACGAGGAGTTCCGGAATGGTCCGGAGGTAAAGATTTATATATAGGAAGTCTTATTTTGGTCGCGGAAAAGTTTCACAGATTATCGGTATTGTACCGGAGTGCCGAAGGGGTCCGGGGTCCACCGGGGTCCACCTGCCCGGGGGAACATGGGCTGTGGGGTGCGCCTTGGCCCATATGGGCCAAGGGCACCAGCCCCAAGAGGCCCATGCGCCAAGGAGACTTGGGAGGGAAGAGTCCAAGGGGGGAAGGCACCTCCAGGGTGCCTTGGGAGGATGGACTCCTCCCCTCTTGGCCGCACCCTTCCTTGGAGGAAGGGGCAAGGCTGCGCCCTCCCCCTCTCTTGCACCTATATATAGTGGAGGGAGGGAGGAAGCCACACCTGAGTCCCCTGCACCTCCTCCCTCCCGTGACACCTCCTCCTCTCCCGCAGTGCTTGGCGGCCCCGCAGATTGCCACGCCCTCCACCACCACCACGCCTGTTGTGCTGCTGCTGGATGGAGTCTTCCTCAACCTCTCCCTCTCTCCTTGCTGGATCAAGGCATGGGAGACGCCACCGGCTGAACGGTGTTGAACGCGAGGTGCCGTCTGCTCGCACTAGGATCATCGATGATTTGAATCACGACGAGCACGACTCCATCAACCCTGCTCACTTGAACGCTTCCGCTTAGCGATCTACAAGGGTATGTAGATGCACTCTCCTTCCCCTCGTTGCTAGTTTCTCCATAGATAGATCTTGGTGACACGTAGGAAAATTTTGAATTTCTGCTACGTTCCCCAACAAATGGGTCATGTCAATCACATCATTCTCCTAATGATGTGATCCCGTTAATCAAATGACAACTCTTTTGTCCATGGCTAGGAAACATAAACGAGCTAGTCAAGTAGAGGCATACTAGTGACTATATGTTTGTCTATGTATTCACACGTGTATCATTGTTTCCGGTTAATACAATTCTAGCATGAATAATAAACATTTATCATGATATGAGGAAATAAATAATAACTTTATTATTGCCTCTAGGGCATATTTCCTTCACGAATCCCCACACACCTCTAGGCGTTGGATGCCCATGGAGACTGCCATCCGGAGACCATGTAGAAGGGCCTCGTATTCGGCTGCATTACTAGAGTCCGTATACATTATCTGGAGTACATATTGAACTGTATCTCCTGTTGGTGACGTCAGAACGACGCCAGCCCCCAGACCCGCTAACATTTTGGAGCCGTCGAAGTGCATGATCCAGTTGGAATATGTGTCGTACTCTTTAGGGAGTTCGGCTTCAGTCCATTCGGCGACAAAGTCGGCCAAAACTTGCGATTTGATAGCTCGCCTGGCTTATAGGTTATGTCGAACGGAGGAGCTCAATGGCCCATTTGGCAATCCGCCCGTCGCGTCATGTTGTTTATAATAGCGTTAAGAGGTACTTTGAGGCTACTATTATTGAACACTCTTGAAAGTAGTGTCGTAGCTTCTGGGATGCTATGAACACCGCGACGCTATCTTTTGATAATGCGGATACCGTGACTTGCATGGAGTGAGGACAAGGACACGTAGTAAACTGGTTTTGAAGGGGAATTTGTGTTCCGTCCGCTTTCGCTCGACGACGAAAGCAATCGCGCTTACAACTTGATGAGTTGCCGCAATGTATAATAGCATTGGTTCGCCGGTGTTAGGCGCGGCCAGGACCGGGTTTGTTGCCAATATGGCTTTTATTTCTTCGAGTCCGGCCGTGGCGGCATCCGTCCACTCGAAGTGTTCGGTGCGCCGGAGGAGGCGATAAAGGGGTAATGCCTTTTCTCCCAAGCGGGAGATGAAGCGGCTTAGAGCCGCCACACATCCAGTCAATTTTTGTATTTGCTTGAGGTCCTTTGGAATATCCAATTGTGACAGAGCTCGGATCTTGGCTGGGTTTGCTTCAATTCCTCTACCGGATACAATGAAGCCCAAGAGCTTTTCGGCTGGTACGCCAAAACGATTTTCCGGTTGCTTGATGTCATATGTTCGGAGGTTATCGAATGTGAGCCTCAAGTCGTCTACTAGAGTTTCAACATGCTTGGTTTTGACGACCACGTCATCTACATATGCTTCAACTGTTTTGCCGATCTGGTTTGCCAGACATGTCTGAATCATGCGCTGATATGTTGCGCCGGCGTTTTTGAGCCCAAAGGGCATTGTGTTGAAGCAGAATGGGCCGTATGGGGTGATGAATGCCGTTGCGGCCTGGTCTGGTTCTGCCATCTTAATTTGATGGTAGCCAGAGTATGCGTCGAGGAAACACAATGAATCATGTCCTGCGGTAGCGTCGATGATTTGACCGATGCGGAGGAGGGGGAAGGGATCCTTTGGGCAAGCCTTGTTGAGGTCCTTGAAATCGACGCATAGGCGCCAGGATTTGTCCTTCTTTGGTACCATCACCAAGTTTGCTAGCCAGTCCGGATGCTTTATATCTCTGATGAATCCGGCCTCTAGTAGTTTGGCTAGCTCCTCTCCCATGGCTTGTCTCTTAGGTTCGTAGAAATGCCAAGAGATCGCTAATGTGCTTGAATCCTTTTAGGATGTTTAGGTGTGCCCGCCACCTGCGTGGGATTCCCGGCATGTCTGAAGGTGCTGTGCAAAATGTCCCAATTTTTGCGTGGAAAGCTCAGAGTCTTGGCGTCTACACCAGGGTTTAATTGCGCCCCGATGGAGGCCATTTTTGTAGGGTCCGTTGGATGGACTTGGAATTTGACTATTTCGTCCGCCGGTTTAAAGGAGGTGGACTTGGATCTTTTATCGAGTATCACGTCGTCCCTGTTCACCGTGGAGCGCAGCGCACTCAGTTCTTCGGCCGCTAGGGCTTCGGATAGTGCCTCAAGGTCCAGTGCGGCTGTCTTGTTTTCGGCGCGGAGTGCTATGTCCGGGTCACTAGCAAGAGTGATGATTCCGTTGGGTCCGGGCAATTTGAGCTTCATGTACCCGTAATGGGGTATAGCTTGAAAAATTGTGAATGCCTCTCGCCCTAACAGAGCGTGGTATCCCCTGCTGAACGGGGCCACTTGGAATGTGACCTCCTCGACTTGTAATTATCCGCGTGTCAACACCACATCCAGCAGTGATTTTTCCCAGACAACACGCTTCCGATCGGGATTATTCCTCTAAAGGTTGTGTTGCTTCGCTCAATGCGGCTCCAGTCTATTTCCATTTCTCGAAGGGTTTCCTCATAAATGAGGTTTAATCCACTGCCACCGTCCATGAGTACCTTGGTAAGTCGAAAGCCGTCCACTATTGGACTGAGGACCAATGCGGCTGGTGCTCGAACTGTTCGGAATTTAGGTTCATCACTGGCATTAAAGGTAATAGCCGTGTCGCTCCATGGGTTTATTGTTGCTACCTGGTAGACTTCGGTAAGGCTGCGGATTGTTCGTTTCCGCATATTGTTTGATGCGAAAGTCTCGAAGACTGTTGATACCGTACTGGTATTCCTGGGCTGGTGCTCTGTAGATTCTGGAGTTAGAAGCTCCTCGCCACTTCTGGCCACCTGCCGGAGTATCCAACATGCTCTAAGGCTATGAGTTGGTGTGGCGTCCTCTGTACTATGAATTTTACAGGGTCCATTGAGCCATCCATCCAGTACGGTTCCATACCCTATAGAGGGTTTTTGCTTTTTGGTGTTTAGCCCAAGTGCCTGGCGATAATGCGCCCTTTTATTTCGGGCTGGGGTTGTATTCAGGGCCGGATCGTCCTAGAATTTTATTTCGGTTTTCCGGACGCTTTCCATCGCACAGTATTTTCGTACTATGGATGCCAAGTCAGCGAAGCGTGTAATTTCACGGCGACTTATGGCGTTGAGGATTCCGATGTCCGTGCAATTATTGCAGAAGAATGAAATTGCATCCTCCTCGCGGCAGTCCTCTATCCTGTCATAGCCAGGAGGAATCTGGCCCAGTAATGGTGTACTGTTTCTGTGGGCTCTTGCCGAATTTGGGATAGATCCCTGATATTCGGGTGGGCGGGTGGAGTTAAATCCGGAACCTCGCCCAATCTGAGACTCAGGGGCCAAGGAGTTTCCGAACTCGAAAGCCTGGGTTCTTGGATGTTGTCCCATGGATCTAGCCCGCTGCCTGACTTTAGGTTCGTGGCTTGAGGACGCCCTCCCTCCGCTGGTACCCGGCTTGGAGGATCGAAATCTGGACATATCTGGTCCTTAAGATGGGTGAAGATTCGCCGCATTGTTCCTCCACCACTGCAACGTGGTGGGTGACCTGGGGAGAGTCAATCTCTCTCGGATCGGGTTTAAGCCCAATCTGATCGTAGTCTGTAGCGACTCCCAGGGCGGCGATGCGATCCAAGAGCTCGTTTAAGGAAGAGAGCTCCATCGGATCTAACTGCTCGGCGAGTTCCGAGTTGACATGGAGATTGCTTTCGATGACCCGAGAAGTCATCGTCCGCGCGGTGGCCGAACAGGCGGTCATAAGAAAACCGCCTAGCCGGAGAGTTTGGCCGATAGCCAAAGCTTCTTTAGCAACAGCGCCGTCTTTAAAGACGGGATGCGGCATCCTTCCTGATGGCGACGGCACAACGGAACTCTCAATGAAAGCACCAATGTCAGTGTCAAAACCGGCGGATCTCGGGTAGGGGTCCCGAATCAAGGCCTAGGTAGATGGTAACAGAGACAAGGGACACGATGTTTTTACCCAGGTTCGGGCCCTCTCGATGGAGGTAAAACCCTACTCCTGCTTGATTAATATTGATGATATGGGTAGTACAAGAGTAGATCTACCACGAGATCAGAGAAGCTAAACCCTAGAAGCTAGCCTATGGTATGATTGTTGTTCGTCCTACGGACTAAAACCCTCCGGTTTATATAGACACCGGAGAGGGCTAGGGTTACATAGAGTCGGTTGCAATGGGAGGAGATCTACATATCCGTATCGCCAAGCTTGCCTTCCACGCCAAGGAAAGTCCCATCCGGACACGGGACGAAGTCTCCAATCTTGTATCTTCATAGTCCAGGAGTCCGGCCAAAGGTCATAGTCCGGTCATCCGGACACCCCCTAATCCGGGACTCCCTCACCTGTCCAACCGGAGAATGACATAGTTTGCAATCGCCAACTAGACCTTGATATTACCAGATTTCCTCTGTCCCCAAGCTTGCAGAGCCATGGCAGTGTTTCTAAGCAACGCATCAAGCCGTTTGAAAGGGTCAACAATTGCATCTTCGCACACCCAAGCATCCTTCACTGCCTGCTCAAAACCCTCCAACCGAATCCAATATAACTCGAATATAAACCTTCTCTTAGCACAGAAAGGTGCAGAAGTGGAAATATGTAGCGGGGCGTGCTCTGAAATGTTCGTAGACAATGCTTGAAGAAGGACATCAGGAAAGTGCAACTCCCACTCCACAGAGATGAGAACCCTATCGATCTTGGTCATCACCACATGTTCCCTCTCATTAGACCAAGTAAAATGCCTCCCGTGCATGTAAATCTCCTTGAGTTCGTTGTTATCCACAAACGTCCTAAACCTCCTCATCATATTTCGATTGAGATTCACATTGTTCTTCTCATTGGCATTGAGGATCATGTTGAAATCCCCAAGGACCATCCACGGTCCCGGGCACATGTCACGTCGATGTTGGAGTTCCGCCAAGAATTGAGTCTTGAGCTCATCACCTTGGGGCCGTACACCACCGTAAGCCACCAATCCCACCCATCCTTGTTATGCACCTGTCCCGTGAGGGCAAAGTTATCCAACGCCAAAACGGATGTGTCCCATCCGACAAGAATGCCACCCCTAGTCTCCTTCACCGGCACGTAAGCAAAGCCATCAAAGGACGGCCCTATACATTGCATAACCACGAAAACATCTATTACATCAAGTTTAGTCTCTTGGAGACACACCAAGTTGACCTTAGCCTCACTAATAAACTTCCTCACGACATTTCTTTTGGACATGTTGTTCAACCCCTGCACGTTCCAACATAGTACTTGAGGGTTCCAATCCATGGGCCCATATGCATCCACCCGACACCCCCACAAAGGCAGGCATCAAGCTGCCCCTACCACGACCGTCGTGCCCGAACTCATGTCTTGCACCGGTGGCACTTCCTTGCCGAACATCGCCGCAATAACCCGGATGTGTTGCTCCCTCAGAGGTGACTCAAATAGTTCTGCCAGCTCCGCGATATGGTCAACATTACCCTCCAAGTCCTCTGGAACAATTCCCATCGCTCGCATGAGAACGTTCTCAGCCTGGGTCGCCTTGTTTTTAGAAGCAGGAGCCCTCTTGGTACTCTTCTTCGCTCTACGCGGAGTAAAAGGCTCAGCTTCCGGTCTCAGCGTAGACTGCACCTCCAATAGAAGCGGCGGCGCAAGCTTCTTCACGAGCGCATTGCAGAACCACTTCAGTTTCCTGAACGGAATCGACTCCTGAGGATTTATTCCGTCTCTGGCAGTCAGGCCCCGCGATTGCATGGCCAAATCCACGTCCTGCATGCCCGGCACGGAGACCAGCGAATCCTGGCATGCCACTTGTGCGCGCATGTCCACAGATGCTGGGGAAACTTCCTCAATAATTGGCCGCACCGGCTCCCCAGCGTTAGTCGCCATCACCTCAGGATTCCCTGTGTCCCCACCCACATGCATCGAGACAGCCTTATCCACCTCTGCAGCTGTCGCGTCCGGATCCTCTGTGGACGGCCCTTCGACCCGCACGCAACCGACCGGGGGCGTGGCCAATGGCAGCACATCCACCCTTGGGTGTGCATCCGCCAACTAGATCGGCCTCCGAACAGGCCCCACCTGCAACACCCCCTCGCCAGCCGGCTGGTCTGTCCTTATCTCCTCGTGCTCAGCAACCTGCGTTGTCCCAGCTGCCGCCACAGGTCCCACCTGCTGCGCTCCCTCTTTCCCAATCACAAGCCGATCCGACACATCCATCAACGGCTCCTGGGTTGGATGTAACGGCCTCAAACTCTGCTCCTAAATCGCTGATTCCCGCCCAACGCCGCCATGAACATTCGAATTAGTCCCCAACTCGGTCTCCCTCGCACGCGCTTCAACCCCACCCAAGTGGTCAAAAGCTGACTGGCGACGTGTCAGCCTATCTTGGACCATGGTGGGTCCTCTACCCCGCCCCACCTGACGCACCGACGCCATGGGAGGAATCCTCCAGTCCTCTCTCCCCTGGGCACCAAGCACCACGCCGGCGTAACTCCGGCCAGCCGGAGCAGAAGCTCCTCCAGTCGCATTATCTCCACAGACGTCCCGACCCCCAAATTTCCAAGTGCAGCGACGGGTCGTCTCACCCCCTCCCATGTCATGATCTGAATCAGGCAGGCCACTCTGTCCGCTCCCCGACGATCCATCACGCAGAAACCATGGCTCCTCACCGTCTGGGAAGGAGGTGACCGAGTCAAGATGAATCAGCACCCGGTACTGCAACGTCTTGGGCTGGAAAACATCTCTCTGCTCCTCCGGCTCCGGAACTGCCAACCACCTGCGGGTGGGGATCAAATCAGGATCCACCGTCCAGGCCAGCAGCTTGAAGGACGCTAGATCCGACCTCGACGAAGTCTCCGGCGCCACCGACTCAATGAAACAAGACCCACCAAGCAGGCTCTCTACCACCTCCAACTCCCATGCATGCGGAGGAATGCCCTCCAGCACCAAACAAACTCTGGTCCGAAGCACCGTGAACACGGCCTGGTTCTGCCTGATCCATTGCCGGAAAGCCAACCTCTTTCCCTGGAACTCGAGCACTGGCTTCAGCTCCATGCGAATGCGGTCTTCCTTCCTCGCAAACACCACCAGAAAATCCTCAGGGCGAAACCGGTGAACCGAAACTCTGTCCGCCGGAATCCCCAATCTCTCCCGCAGAGCCATCAAGACCAGCTCCGGCGAGAGCTCAGAGCGATCACCACCGACGTACACCACCATGGCCTGCTGCAACCTGTCCTCGAGATGCTCCACCGCATGAGACCGCCTGACCACACACAGATCCGCCGGCACCATGTCCAAGTCCTCCTCCACCTCGAGACACGGAGGCGCCAGACGTGGCCAGTTCTCCGCCGGAGCCGCGCCCGAAGAAATCCTAGGGGGCGGCCTGACCGACGCCGGCACGCCACCAGCGGAGGAGCCCGGCCAGCACTTCGGAGGCCCCGACCTCCGAGCGACCTTGGCCGCCGCTTCGCGCCGGAGATCCTCCACCGGCGAGGGGCTGCGAGGGCGCTTGCACTGGCTAGCGATATGACCAGACAAGCCGCAGCGGAGACAAACAACCAGATTGGTGCAATCCTTCAAGAAGTGACCTTTCTCCAAACACTTGAAGCAGCGATTCCTTATCTCCGGCGAGACCCAACGTGAATCCACCACCGGAGGCCCAGCCTCCCGTCGGCGCTTCTAGAGGGTGCGCTTCGATGCCGGAGCCTCCTGCCATGGCACGATACGGCGAGAGGAAACCGCCAAAGGATCCGCCACCACCTCCCTCACCGGGGCCACAGCCGCCACTGAGCCCTCCGACGCCGAGGAGAGGCCAAGGCCGGAGACCACGGGGTGCTCCCCATGGCACGAGGAGGAAGCAGAACGCGGGCTTGCTGCCATGGGAACCAGATCTAGCAGCCGCGACGAGACAAGGAGACGAAGCCAGAAACCCCGGGGTGGCCGCCGTAGCCGGAGTGGCCAACGACGGGGGAGTGGCCGCCGGCGCCCGAGTGGCTAGCGGCGGGGAAGGTGGACGCCGGCGCCGGAATAGCGCACGGGCGGGGGGCTCAACTGGTTTATGTAGGAGTTCTTGAACGTTCCTTGCTAATTGACTGCAAGGGAAATAAGTCAACAAAGCAGAAAGATAAGTAGCTAATTGACGGGGACCCGCACAACGGTCACAGTTACGGTCAGCGTCCGTAAACTAGGGATAAATGAATATAAAAAACGCATCTCAAAATGCAACAAGTAACTTGTCCCGCTCCAGCGGTTAGTACGTCCATAGCAGCTGAGCGGCCTATGCGTGAGGTCTCATGTTCGCGGCCACTTTCCGTTTTAATTAATTTTGTATTTCTTTCTCCATGACACTGACAAGTGGGCCCGTTTCCATCCTGGCGTACCACAAACGCGGGTTAGGCTGGTCATAGTGGGAGTAACATAGGTAGTAACATAGATGCCACATAAGCAAAAACGGTGATGTGGCAAGTAGTTAATGAGGAGAGAGGCAAATAGAGTAACATAATATGTTACTATCACATAGCGCTTTCCAATGCATAATAAGTCTACAAAGTAATAAATGAAGGCAACTATGATACCACACCTATGACACTACCCACTATGAAGGTAGTAACATATGTATGTTAGGCTGGTCACAGTGGGGAGGAACTTTGCTTATGTGACGCGTATTTAATGAAGAGAGAGGTGCTTGTGATAACTAGCTAAGTTATCGAAACATCACACACTCCAAGAAACAATTAGTCTATAAGGCTGGTCATAGTGGGGAGTAACTTAGACTAGTAACATGTATATGTTACTAGGCTATGTTACTATCTCTATAGTGGGTAGTAACATATATGTAGTGTCATGCATCACTTCATTTATTACTTCATAGACTCATTTAGCATTGGGAACCGCTAGGTGATGGTAACATATTATGTTACTCTATTTGTCTCTCTCCTCATTAACTACTTGACACATCATCACTTTTGCTTATGTGGCATCTATGTTACTACTTATGTTACTCCCACTATTAGACTAGCCATAGTGCATAGTAACATACACTAGTAACATACACATATCCCTAGACTATGTTACTACCTTCATAGTGGGTAGTAACATAAGTGTGGTAACATGCAAAGCTTCATTTATTATGTTATAGACTCATATTGCATTGGGACATGTGATGTTACAGTAACTAGCTAAGTTACTACAACTACCTCTCTCCTCATTAACTCATTGCCACATAAGCAAATTTGCTGAGTTGGACTCGATGTTACTGCTGAAGTTACTCCCACTATGGCTAGTCTGACCAGCCTAACCTAATAAATACATCGTTGCATGACACTACATAGATGTTCCTACCCAATATGAAGGTAGTAATATAGTCTAGGGAAGTGTGAAGTTACTAGTTTATGTTCTTGCCCATTGTAACCAGTCTTACTAGTCTAAGTTACTCTCCACTATGACTAGCCTTATAACGGCGGGAGACGGTGCACGGGCTGAGTTGACGGAATTAGACTAATTATGGTATTAACTCGTGATTTTGTTTGCCATGCTCCTGGTTCATTTAAGCTTGAGGAAGATTCGTGGAGCAGAACCCAGGTTGCTACGACCGGACGGAAGCAAGGGAGGAAACGAAAATCTGTTTCTGAGCTCGGGCTCAGCTGATCCCGATATCCACATCAATGGTTTGCATCAGGATCCGTGTGTATTGTTGTATTTCACGTCCATATATGCTGTTTTTCGTCCGCCAGAGTCGCTCATTTATTGCGACAGAGCGTCACATTGCTGTCCCGAAACAGATAGTCCAAGGATGGCTCGGCACTGTTTATGAGCCATCATGAGCCGTACGAGGCACCTCGCCACTCAGACGGCGTCCATCCCACCGGCCATAAATGCACATTTTCGTCCTCAACTAAGCAGCCATGTCCGCCTCGTCGTCATCCTCTCTCCCCTTCCTAGCGGATTGGCAGCTCCCTCATGCCGTTCCCACTCATGCGCCGCTGAAACAGATGCAGAGATCATCACAAAATACACCTCCGGGAGGAAAACTGAAAACTTCACCCGAAGATTCAAGACGCCGAACGCATCACCCTCTCCACTGTCATTCTGGTTGTCCCACTCCTTGACGATTCAGCAAACCAGCGCCCCGTCGGATGCAGATGATGGTTTCAAAAAAATCCGAGTCAGTGGCGAAATGGATGAACTGAAGGAAAGCAGGCTGAGACCCCTACAGCGTTTGGGGTACGCCACAGTAGCTCATTTAATCCAAGTGTTTTTGAATTATGAATCACAATTCCGCAAAAAAAAAATTATGAATCACAGCGCCACCCCTGCATGTCTGCATGCATGGTGCCCAAGTGTCAATAGACCACAAGTTCAGCATGCAAAATCAATGAACGCACCATGTTTGTGGAAGAAAATCAGAACATAAAAATAACTGACAAAAGAAAACAAACCCATGGCGTGATTTTCTGGCAACTAGAAAATTCTATTAACACATAAGAGTTATACAGATGAAGTGAAGCATTTACACATACGAATCATGCTCAAGAACAATGTTACTGAAAGATGTTCTTTTCCCAAAATTAATTTTTTACAGGATTTCGTCAATGTAGCTCACCCTCAGCGCATGGCAGCAAAGCATTCCTGCGTGCTCAAACTGAGCACACTCACAAGTGAATGGTCACCTCGTACTCAACTCTGCTCCACTTCTCTCTTTCTGCTGCATTATTGCGAGTTGTGATGTACTTCCTCATCCTTTCCACTTCAGTAACATTGTATGCGGTTCCTTCGACCAGTAGGATGCAGATGATGGTTTCAAAAAAATCCGAGTCAGTGGCGAAATGGATGAACTGAAGGAAAGCAGGCTGAGACCCCTAAAGCGTTTGGGGTACGCCACAGTAGCTCATTTAATCCAAGTGTTTTTGAATTATGAATCACAATTCCGCAAAAAAAAAGAATTATGAATCACAGCGCCACCCCCTGCATGTCTGCATGCATGGTGCCCAAGTGTCAATAGACCACAAGTTCAGCATGCAAAATCAATGAACGCACCATGTTTGTGGAAGAAAATCAGAACATAAAAATAACTGACAAAAGAAAACAAACCCATGGCGTGATTTTCTGGCAACTAGAAAATTCTATTAACACATAAGAGTTATACAGATGAAGTGAAGCATTTACACATACGAATCATGCTCAAGAACAATGTTACTGAAAGATGTTCTTTTCCCAAAATTAATTTTTTACAGGATTTCGTCAATGTAGCTCACCCTCAGCGCATGGCAGCAAAGCATTCCTGCGTGCTCAAACTGAGCACACTCACAAGTGAATGGTCACCTCGTACTCAACTCTGCTCCACTTCTCTCTTTCTGCTGCATTATTGCGAGTTGTGATGTACTTCCTCATCCTTTCCACTTCAGTAACATTGTATGCGGTTCCTTCGACCAGTAGGCCGCCAAATTCCGCGAACATATTCCTAGTATGAACTTTGCTGGCATGCAGCGCAAGGTTAGTCCGCCGCACGGCGCCGCCCTGCCACAATAATAAATAGAAAGCAACCGGCAAATTCGAAAGGGAGGGCATCGAATTAAAAAATACAGCTATAAGGCATGTTGCTGATCCTGACTTGTGAGTATTATTTTAGGTGCAGGCCCGCCCATCATACACAGAAATTCTGAAAACACCCATTCAAAGCTCTCTTCCTGTTCGTCACGCATCAACACCCCAGCCAGGATGATACTCTGGTAGTGATTGTTAACTCCCAACAAATAACCCAAACGGCATGTCATACAAGTTTGTCCTGTACGTGGTGTCGAAAGTGACCACATCTTCAAAAAACTTTTACTGCATCCGGCTGCTGCCATTAGCCCACATCAGATTTTTCACCTTGCTGTCTTTCTCAGCAAGCACCACATAGGAGAAACCAGGGTCGCCGGACCGGATGTCAGCAAACGCCTGAAGTGTCTTCCGCACATTGTCTTCAGCCTGTTCACGGCTAATCTTTCCAGAAATATTCCTGAGAGTCCTTTTCGTGAAAGGCACCTTCTCAACTGAGCCGAAGAAGCTCCCAATTATGTTATATACCTTCCCAAGGCTCGCATTGTTCTCCCTCAGTTGTTTGATGCTCGCTCGGTGCTCTGTGATGTACCAACTATTGTCAGATGCACGCAGAAGCCTGATCAGAGCTGGGCACTCGCACCTGCAGGATCTATTGTTTTCGGTGTCTGGTTTCCCATGAAGGACATATAGCGAACAAGTCAAAATTAGCCCAGCATTTGCATTCTCCAAACAATCGTTACTTCCGACGATAAAACAAGTCAGATCATTGTCTTTATCTGCAAGTAAATGGCTACTTACCGAGCAACCACAAACTGTCTCCTCCATGCTGTTTGTCCTCTCGACGTTGAGTTTGATTTTTCCGTATCTTATCCCAAACCCGATTTCCCAAGAATATAAGTTATAGAAATCATACGCCTCACTCAACGAATCAAAACTAAGACCTAGCTCTGGACGCACCACGCTCTTGTCAGGCAGGCTGCTCTGCATACTTGCGAATTGACAACTCTAGAGCGCTCATCCTTGATGGACAGAGCACACCGGTCTGGAGGCGCACTCCCCAGCCGAAGCCTACATTTTTTTTGTAAAAAGCACAATGTAAATTTGTTTAAAATCATGGACAGCTTATAATTATACTAGCAGGAGTTTATTTTTTAAAATTTTCAGGTTAGGATCTGTGTAACAATTTAGTTTCCAAGCGAACAGTATGTATGATCATGTAAATATTAAATATGCATCCATCAGGGGCATTTTGCAACAATCTCATTCAGTTATACTCATACTAGCAGGGTTTTACTTTTTTTCATGTTTTCAGGTTCCAATTTTTGTAACAATTTAGTTTATAAACAAACAGTATGTATGATCATGTAAATCTTAAATACACATCCATCAGGGACATTTGCAACAGCAAAACGGGGGGGTGGGGGGGGGGGGGGGGTTGGGGTGATGGGCGTATTTTGGTCATCACCTTTTAGTCCAGCCGGGGATATTGAGCAGACCTCGTCAGAGATTCCTCACAGCGACGCCGGGCACCTCCTTGTGCTTCAGTATTTAGACCTTCGCAGACCATCTCAGCCAGCGCAGAACCACCTTTTTGCATCACCAGCCTCTGGATTTGCAGCCCCCTTCTCCAGTAGGTAAAGCAGTGGAACTGGATTTGGGTGGTCAAGGCTGTCAGCAAACTCCTCCGCACGGGAATCTGCATATGGAAGAGTGAATCGCCGGCATAAACATTAGTTCTCCAACCATGGTAATCAGGCACAGATCAAGCCTATCGTATCTAATCTACAGCAAAATAAAGTGCAAAGATCTGCCCGAAACCAACCTGTCGGCCGCATCAAGTAGCAATTCCATACCCTCAGCTTCCATCCCTCACTACCCCGACGGGAAAGCACCGGCACCGCCGCCGCAAAATTCACTAGTGCGGCCTCGGCGAACTGTCCCCCTTTTTTTTAGACGGCGGCGAGGGTCCTCTAGAATGAACCACCCAAAGGGAGGGAGATAACTTTCTTTTTTTTTTAGACCGAAAGGCGGCTCAGAAAACGTCCTGGCCCACGGCCTAGTTAGGAATTGACGGTCCTAGTCCACGGCCCAGAATGAGAAGCCGCGACGTCCGTCCGGTTGCGACGCGCCGTCCCCACTTCTTGACCACTGTTTCCTACCGTATTCGCCGGTTTTCTCGTTTTACCGAAGCTCGCATCTGACATGCCAGCGGGAGTTGTTCACATCCCAAGACTAGAACGGACGAGCTAGATTATGGGTGCAGCTGAGCCCGAGCTCCAAATCGCCGCACTCGGGAGGAAAAGCTTTCTTGTTTGAAAAAGAAATGTGATCCGTTTGCATGCTACTCTACTCCGGCAGTGCCCTGGTCATGGCCATGATGGTCTGACCTGGTCATGGCAGGGAGATCACCGGAACAGCCTGCGTCGCGATCCTGCCCTGCCCACCCCTTCCGTGTCTTTCCGAATCCCGAGACAAGCTAGGAAGAAAGGGCAATGCATGCATGACCATAGCGAATGACGATCAGCAGGTACACGCCACCCCGTGCGAATGATTCCGCGCAGGGCAGGGGCACGGGTGCGGGATGAACTGCGAGTCCGGGCCCGGTGGTTGCTGGTGCTGCTGGTTGCGGGATAAACAAGCACAGAACGCAGCCCCAAGGCCCACAAATCAGGCGCGGTGATTTTTTGCCATGCTCCTCGAGCTTGAGGAAGATTCGTGGAGCAGATCGCTCGTTGCTACGACCGGACGGAAGCAAAGGGAGGAAAGGCTTTCTTGTTTGAGAAAACAGGGTGGTCCGTTTCCAGTCCGGCTGTGCTCGTCATGGCCATGATGGTCTGACCTGGTCATGGCAGGCCGACAGGAGATCACCGGACAGACCTGCGTCGCGATCCTGCCCTGCCCACTGCCCCTTCCGTGTCTTTCCGAATCCCAAGAGAAGCCACGAAGAAAGGATGCATGCATGCATGCATGATGCATGACCATAGCTAATGGCGATCAGGTACACGGCCCAACCGGCGAATGATTTCGCGCAGGGCGCGAGACCGGTCCCGGCGGTGGGGGTTGCTGGTGCTGCTGGCTGCTGCGTTCCCGTCCTGTGCTTTACTTGACCGCCAAGACAACTCTCCTCTCTCTCATGCCCTTCTCCAGTGTCGTCTCTGCGTGCCTCCTAGGGTTGCAACCAGTGTCCGTTCGATTCGTGCCGTCCATCTAGGTAGCTGCGGTGCGGTGCATGCACCCAAGGACGTGCAGCGGTGCAGATTGTACGAGCCGGCTGTTACGTCTGCACACGACTACACCAATGCTCGTCAAATCATGCGCCCGTGTTTAGCACCATGCATTAAATCCTTCCCGCGCACTACCAGCACCAAATAACCCATCCCGGCAGCGCGTACGCTCCACGCCACCTCTCTCTCTCTCTCTCTCTCTCTCTCTCTCTCTCTCTCTCACCACGCACACATGCATCCCTCTCAATCGGTCAATCCCTCCCGCCCTCTCTGGCAGCGACGCGCGCGCAGGCACGTACTCACGTCACGTCACGGCGCAGGCGCGAGCGCGGCAGCCCAAGCACCGCGCATCCCGGCTTTGTTTTGCGCCTTGCACGCTTTTGCCCGGCGGGCGCAGCAGCAGCAGCTTTCGGGCACGAGAGGAAGGGACCGGAGGGAGGAGGGAAATTAATGGCGCAGGGCTCTCTCGATCATGAACGGTTGTGGCGACTGGCAACTATCCATTTGCCCGGCCTGCGTGCCCAGATGGCAACGATCCTTTTCCCAGCCACACGCAAATTATCAAGCAACGCCAACTACATGCGTTTCAATTTTCAAACGCGCTCCAGTTTTCCTTTCCTACACACGCGCGCTCGCATTGCTCCATCGCTCAAATCACCTACGCGGCTGATAAATTTTAATCATGTCACTCATTGTGATCGTCAAGCCACAACGGCGGACTGCTCAATCCACCAACTCACACGAAACAGCACTGGACTGACTGACATTAGAGAGAGAGACAAAGGGAGGAGAGCATGGCTTGACCAACGGTCAAAAGCCTAGACTGCCGGCAAAACACCACGGCAGGTATGCGCACAGTACATCAATGGCAGCGCGTACAGTACGTGGAATATTTCCATCATTCCCAGAGGGCATCCGTTTGATCACCAGCCAGACGCAATGCCTGCGAGCCATAACTCCGGTGCGGTCACACTCACACAAATTGGATTGTCGCGTCAGCGTGTGTTTGGCTTCGGGCTGGCTCCGTGCTCGGCCATGTTACACTGGGCGGTCGATCATTGGCATTTGCACAAGAGACAAGACAAACCCTATCTACCCATGTTGCCCCACAACTCCGCATGCACACATGGACGTGCATCGGTGCGGTGCGGTGCGGTGCATGCACCAATGGATCATGCACCAATCGGTGCGGTGCGGCTAAAAGTGAAAACGGGAGGGCCCGGTTTGAACTAAACCGTAAAAAACCGGTTTAATAAAATTAAACCTACCGCTTTGGCTAGATCAAATCTTACGCGTCATAAAAGGATCTAACGGCGGGGGTCCGGTGCTCACAAGTGGCTTCGTGGTTGACAACGACGGTGCTCCGGTGGGTCTCCAGCGAGGGTGAGGGCGGCAGACAATGAGGACGAGCGAGGCGGCGAGGCTCGGAGAGCACTATGGCGAGCGGGGCGAGCTTGAAGGTGGGCGGTGGCAGTGGGGATTCCGCGAGCGATTGCGGGTGAGAGATAGAGCATGGGAGAGAGGGTTTTGGGGGGGGGCGAGGGAGGCGAGGGCTTTACAAGGGTGGGTTGCTTGGGGCAGGGGACGCATTGGAACAAGATGGTACTGGGCCGTGACGGCGATCTCTGGCGGATGGAAAGAAATCACGGCGAGGAGGGAAGACGAGCACTCGGGCGTGCGAGCGGGCGGTGGGGTCCACGTGCGAGTGAGAGGGGGGAATTGAATCGGATCAATGTCGATTCGATACCCATTCTACTCGGGTGCGCGCGGCTGGGCCAGATCCACTAGTGGGTCTACCTCGGTTGGGTTTCTAAAAAAATCTTTTCCTTTTTTAAATAAACAGAGAAGAAAAAGAATAAAAAGAAAATAAAATAAAAATACCCTATGTACATATTATATACCAAAATGATCAAAATAAAATATAGAAAATAGTGAATTATTTTCCAGAGGCAAAAAAGGAACTTTGTAAAAAACATTTTTCTTTGAAAATTCCAAGTAAAAGGCAAAATGACCTTCGATTCTTTTGGCATTGTTTCTTCCGACTTTTTAAAGGGTCATGTTACCTCCTCTCATATTTTCATTGTGAGAGAATTTTGAATATAACTCAAATGCCAACTTTTGAAATGAGGTCAAATACAACTTAAAAATTCAAATGGCACTACAATTCAATCAAAATGTATAGATGCTTAGCTAAATTTGTAAAATATTCCAAATTTAAAATTTGGGATGTTACAATCAAGCTAAGGAAGGATTGTTGTGGGCAACTTTCTTTCTCTCCTCTACAGAAATGCACGACTGCTTTTAGGATGCTTGCTTATGGTAAGGCTGTAGATGCTATTGATACGGAAATCCGGATGGGAGAGACCATATGTTTAAACACGATTGTGCAATGTGCACACACCACGGTGAAGGTGTTTGGACAAGAGTACATGAGAGAACCAACTGTGGAGGACACCGAAAAAATGTTGGCAATTGGAGGATCAACATGATTCTCAAGTATGTCCAGTTCAGTTGATTTTATGCATTAACAATGAAAGAAACTGCCACAAAGGTTTGTGCGGGCGGTATCAAGGTCACACCAAAAAGGCCACCATCATACTTAAAGCAGTGGCATCGAAAGACTTGAGGATTTGGCATGCTTTTTTTGGCACACCTTGTTCTAACAATGACATCAATGTGGTAGCAAGGATGTGAAGAGGGCATTCGGAGTGCTCCAAGCTTGTTGGGGTATTGTTCGTGAAGCTGCAATGATATGGGAACCAGAGACACTTTGGCAGCTCATGCCATGTTGTGTAATTTTGCACAACATAATTGTCGAGGATGAGGGCGAAGGGGCAACCCACGCAAATGATTTTGAGAAGCCCGGAGTTCAGGTTCCCCTCCCGGAACAAGAGGCCAAGCATATTGCCAGCTTTGTTGAGATGCATAGACAATTTCAAGACCAACATGTGCCCATGCAACTTCTCAATGATCTTGTGGAGCATATATAGAGTCACGCTGGAAATCACCGGACTATGCTTTTATGTTTAAGTTATGCATTGTGAACAAACTTTATGTTTGGACTATGTATTTGTATGTACGAATAAATTTTGTTTATGTGTGATATTCATTGTTTGTTTGTGATGATCAACGTGCATGTGCATTCATGGATTTGAGATTTCAAAAGTAAATATTTTGGTTATAAATAGGGACATTTGAGGGCCGGACCTGCGCTAGTTGTAGATGCTCTTACAAGCTAAAACGAATCCTACAGATAAAAAAGGAGCGCTGTGTCTATTAGAGTAAAAAAATGAACAATGCAGAAAAGAGAGGTCGAAATTGATAGGTGGTGGTGGGGATGGAGGGGGGAGGATACTGGCATGTATGCCAATGGTAAGCGGATCAGGGGAGGACAACACAAGCGTCCTCGGCGTGTCCATGCAGAGGACAACGCAAGCGTCCGCGGCATGTCCGTCAGACACAACCCAATCCTAATGGGCCGCAATGGATAGAAAAAACAGACATCGGTCCGTTTACGTCGCTGCATTGGATTGTGTTTTTCTTTCATGCGGACATGAACGGATGCGGCCGGAAGAAATGCGCTAGCCCGTTGGAGTTGCCCTTATCCCTCACATGATTATTGATTAATGAGGTAAGTATATTTACAAGCTACTAAAAGACGAGTCTTACTAATAAAGGGAGGTGTTGTGTCTACAATAGTCTACAAAAAGTGGAAAAGTAAATGAATAGTGGCAGCCGGCAGCTGGCAGCAGCACATCCCATTACTCGAAGCACATTGTAGCGCGGTTGACGAGTGCCAAAGCGGAAAGGCAGTGAATACGCCTTCGACCAGACCCACTAGCTGCCGCTGGACCGTCGATCCTCGAGCGAACAGCTGGGATGCCATACGGTCCCGCCACAGAGCAGTGGGAGCACATGCCTCAGCTCACCGCGGTTGACGAGTGCCAAAGCGGAAAGGCAGTGAATACGCCTTCGACCAGACCCGTCTGCTGGCCGCTCGCAGTGTGAACCGTTGATCGACGATCGAACAGCTTGGATGCTACACGGGTCTGGCCACTGCCTATATAATCCCCCTCGAAGCTCTTCTTCCCTTCCGTCGAAACCTGCAGGCGTCGGCCACCCATCACCTCGCCCTCTCCCCAAACCCACCTCCACCTCGCCGAGCGCGCCATGGCGTCCGGTGGTGCTCCTCGTCGGCCATCGGCGCATGCTATGTGGAGATCCTTGACTTCCTCGCTGGGCGGCCCTTCATCGACTACGGCGCCGGCTACATTCCTGTCCTGGTCGAAGGCGCAGGTGCATATGCTTCTTCCCCATGCTTTTAATTTCGACCTGTTCTAGATGAATCTGGGCCGTAAATTCGGTGAGAGCAAGGTGATTATCGATCTGAACCTGTGGGGGATCGGCTCGCAACAGCGCCTGCAGTATCGCATCGCTAGGACTGCTCGTTCCCGGTGCGGTAGATGTGATGTATTTTCGTGAAATTAAAGTTTGTCCCGACCCGCCCCAATTGTTTCCGTTAGCTATGGGTAGTTTAGGTTTGCTCGTAAACACTTATTCCACTACCGTACCTCTTTTGGTCTGTCGATTAGAGTAAGGAATACTGGAATAGCATCAGCACGTTGGGGTCAGCCAAGACAAAGGAGTACGCGGACTGATGGTTTCGTGTTCTCTTGACTTCCGGTGCTTAAATCATTTTTTACTGTTGTCCTTTGTTCATTCCCTAGATGCATTCTGTTCCTGTATTTTGCGCTGGGCTTTGTTCCTCCCTGCTTTTTTTAACAGTCCTTTTTTCGTTTTTTTTTCTTCAGTTGCTGTTGGTGAAAAGGGGTGTGTCCTTCAGATTCGTTGGTGCCCTGAATCTAATGTTCGGTGTCACCGGGGGCTTAGGGACTGTCTTCTATTTCGGTCATGGTATTACCGACCAGCCCGCAACACCCGACACCGCCAAGGACATGGGCCGCATCTCATTCTATGGGCACCTCAGCGCCTTCTTCCTGGTACTCGCGCTGGCGCATGTCGCGCTGGCTAAGTTCTGTCTGATTGGCTTCGAGGGCGTCATTACTCAAGAGGGTGATCTGGAAGCCGCGGCCGAGTTGGACTCAGAGAATGCTATGGAGCTAGAACGCCAAGATCTGCGAACGCAGCTTGGTAACGCACAACGAGTTCTTTTGGCTGCAGAGGAATCCCTGAAGATAAGGTTGGAGAAGCCTATGATGGATGAGAATGCTATCGTCCCCATCGACACTAGAACACTGGGCGAACTGACGGACTTCACCCAGGTTGCCCGTGGTTTGGTGGATGACATGCAGGCACGGCTCCTTGCTGCAGAACGCAACGTGGGCCAAAGAGGGAGGGCGTACAGGGCAAGGGGTTTGGCACGAGTCCCGCTGTGTCTCCGGGTCATTATCCGTCTGTTTTTCGTCATTGCTACATGTTCATCTGCTGTTTGCACACTCTCTGGATGCATCGCCTGGAGGCTGATAGTGCTGTCGAAGGACAAGGCCGGCCACGAGTCTTCTCATACTATCAGAGTCTGTATCTCATGGGCCCTCATTTTGCTGGGGGCCTATCTCAGTGTGGCGCATCTCTTCATCCTCTGGATTGCGGTGATGGAGTACTAAACTGTGGAAAGAGCTCTTCAGAGATTGTAATCGGTTTGGGTCTGTATTGCCTTCTAGCAGCAAGGTACTAGTTGGAAACCGTGTTATTTCGATCCGTTAATCTTCATTTCAGGGGTAGCGAGAGTTAGCATGGAGACTTTCTGTTGCGTTCTATTTTTCTTATGAACCATTTACTATTATTTGCCTGTTATGATGGAATAGGGTGTGCTTATTTTAGAACTTTTATAAGAGGAATGATGTAAGTTATGATGGACAAAATAGTTTCTGCTGCTGTCTTTGTATAATATTTACTTGATTGAAGATCAGTTCGGTTCTGCTATAATTCGGTTGTGTTCCTTGAATACTTATTTGCAATGTCTGATGCGCTTGGTTTTTGAAGCTTTCCTAGTACTCCCTCCGTTCCAAAATAGATGACCCAGCTATATACTAACTTTAGTACAAAGTTGAGTCATCTATTTTGGAACGGAGGGAGTAGTATACTACTGCCTGTTTACCATAGCACTTCAATGAGACATACTTGTCCTTACTGATGGTCGATTTATTTGCATTGACCTTTGCGCCAATGCATGTCCTTCACCGTGTTGATTAGCATCCAATGTACTCCCTCCGTCCAGAAATACTTGTCATCAAAATGAATAAAAGGGGATGTATCTAGATGTATTTTAGTTTTAGATACATCCCTTTTTGTCCATTTTGATGACAAGTTTTTCTGAACAGAGGGAGTATATATCTAGCTGAATAGACCCAATGGACCATTAGACTCAGGAGAGAGAAGCTTGGAGATTCCAGATCGATTTGCTCTCTATGGTTTGCCTCATTCCTTTTTGCTCCTGTGATAATCTAGCACAGTGCTTGCCCTGGGCCTTTACCTCTCCTTAGAAAGTACTTTGCATATAAGAAAGTTCAGAAAATGTGGTCACAAGACAGTCAAATCTCCGGTCATGAGAGCATCTACAACCGGAGTTGCGCTCGATGCATTTGGCAAAGTAGAATAATTTATGCAAACTTACTTTACATACCGTATGGATGATCTTCGTTTTCATTAATAGTAGATATGTTTTATGTTTTACTGGCATCATTCTTCACTTGATCTTCAGGTTCCAGCGACTTTTCAAACTTTTACTTGATGATGAGAAGTTCCTAATTTAATTTTTCTTTCACATGATCTTCAGCTTTACATGGTTAATAATTGGGATCCATGTTTCAGCGACTTTGTAGAAGTGCGTTCACTTAGCTACCTTTCTGGTCTCCCTATTCACTTCATTCACACTTCGTCCATCCCAAAATAAGTGACTCAACTTTATACTAATAGTACAAAGTTGAGTCACTTATTTTACGACGGAGGGAGTATTATTTACTATTTAGGTGCACATGAGTGATATTATTAATTGTAGCTCTTATCTTGAGTTTACCATAACTTTTGACCGCGTCGACATCTTGTGATATACGGACCAACATTAGTGTGTTATTCTAGATAGATCCTGGGCATATTTATATGATAAAAAATATATCAAAATGTGCAACGATCTATGATAATTAATCTTTGGAAAAAATATGTGCATTGATCTATGATATTGCACGAGTTGTTCAAACACTTGTGTCATTCTAGATAGATCTTGTGTGTATTTCTCATAGATTATTTTTGTTTAGTTAAAATATGGATGAACTTGCCGAGCCATGACCTCATCAAAGACGGGGACGACATTGCAAACGGTAGCGAGCAGCGGAGTCGTAGTCGGAGGCGAGTAAGAGGGCTGACGGGTGCGGTTAGGGGTGTCGTGGTTCACCGGAAAAATCTTGTCGTTGGTCTGGTTTAGAGGGATGGCCGAGGGTGACAGCGAGGAGGATGTGGCAAGCGGATTGGCCAGTGGTGGTTGGCGGTTCAAGAGGAGGAAGAGGCTTGAGGTAGAAGACAAACGACGAAGATGCAACGTCGCTGGAGTAGGGGCGTCGCAGTCGAAGGCAGGAAGAAGGTTGACAGGTGAGGGTGCGATGGTTCGCCAAAAAATTCTGGTCACCAGGGTGGTCCAAAGGGATGGTTGAGGGTGTTGGCCGGTGGTAGTTGGCTTCTTAGGAGGAACAGGCTGGAGGTGGGAAACAACAACCATCCGATGAAGATCCAACGGCCCAGAAAAATTGACTTGCATCAAAAAATTAGTCGACTTATGTATAGTCACACCCTTGAACAGAGCGATGGCCATTTTTGACGAGACACGTCTTGCTTTGGAGGCATGTGAGAGGTTACAACAGTTAATGCTTGAAAAGAGTACTCCCTCTGTCCGCGAATAATGTACATCTAGCTTTTGTCTTCAATCAAAGTTTTAAATTTTTGACCACCTTTATAAGGAAAAGTAGCAGCATTTATGGCACTAAATTAGTATCACTAGATCCTTTTTGAAATGTATTTTCATAATATACCAATTTGATGTCATATATGTAACTATTATTTTCTATAAAGTTGGTCAAAATTTTGAAATTTTGACCCAAAAGCTAGAAGTACAATTAATCGCGGACGGAGGGAGTAGGTATGTAAGCATATAAGAAAGGCTTTACAAACTGTCAACAAAATGCTTTACAATTTGTTGTTGTTTTTAATTATTGAGCATCCATGATCCAACACAATATAATCTATCTCATGTCAAAGAGAACCCTGAAGGTACTGTTAGACGTGAGTAGTACTATTGAATTACTAAAATATGTATACCTCCATTGCAACATTGCAACACACAGACAATGCATATTCATACATTCCCCCATAGTAATGCATGTATATCCCCGTTGCTATGCATGTATATCCCCGTTGCAACGCACAGACAACACTGGTGGGAATGACATAGGAGGTGTTCAAGCGAGTGAATGACATGTACGCCGTGGCGGCAGAATTCTGCTACGAGGAGAATAGGACCGATGCCCTATAGCTAACATCACATCATTCGGGAAAGTTAAACACACTTGTCAAAATGCTTCGATGATATATTGCACACCGATTTCATAATACTTTGATGTAACAATAAACAATTGTAGTATAAATTGTTCTTGTACAAACAAGGGGGGTGGTTATTTCCCGCTCCGCCTCCAATGGCCTTTGGCCTGTGGAGGTGCGGAGGATCTTGGCCCCCCGCCGACGGAAGGGACCCTGTTCTCGTTTTTGCTAGGTTGAACATCTTGGTTGGGGCTGTGTGGCGGCGACGATGTCCCTCGGCAGCAATAATGTCTCACACATCCTATCCCCGCCCCGATGATGCGAATAGCGTTATCGGAGGATGTGTGGAGATGTGTCTCCGTCGGATCTCATGGGATTCGGTCGATGCTGGTCTTCGGTGGATCTATTTGGATCCAGTTTTTGTTCGTTTGTGTGGTTCCAGGTTTGATCTTTCCGATCTACAACTCTCTTCATCGACGATGGTTGCTGCTCTGGTGTGCTGGTCCTTTGGGGGCTTAGCACGATGACTTCCCGACTGTCTATTACAACAAGGTTTGCCCGACTCCGGTGATGGTGGGGCGATGACGGCTGCGCGCCTTCGGCTCGCTCCAGTGCTTGTAGTCGTCGCTAGGTGGTCCATAGACCTGGTTGTAATTTTTATTACCTCTTGTGCTCTCTGTACTGCCATGATTGATGAATAGATTGGAAATTTCTCTCAAAAAAGGGGGTGGTTATTTCTTTCTATGCGTTAAATAAGATTACGATTGAACAAAGCACTCTGGAAACTTGAGACCAGCTGCCAACATGACCAGATTGTCAATTTTTATGCTGTGAAATCTAAAGCTGTAAGCGTATATGTCATGATATATTTTCTCTTATAACCTTCTCATTTATCTCTTAATAAACTAGCTTAAACTGCGCGGCGGCACGCCGCGCCCGTCTGTATGTCGTGATAGAATCATGAAACATTATTATAAGCTAAAGAAAATATATGTGATGGCTTCACGCGTGTTATATGTTATTACATGAAGAAAAGCACATTGATGCATACACAGGGAAGGTGATATAAGAGCTCAAGATGGGAAAGAAGTACATTTATTACAACCATGCATGATGCATGTTGACAAACAAAATGACACACATTTATACACTTCTAATAAAATGTACATATTAAAACCGTGTACAGTCCGCTCTACACAGCCATGTCCGTGCAGCGGCATGCCGCGCCTGCTGATATGTTGTGTGAGAAAATCTGTATACGATGGTATTAAACTTTATTTGATAATTACCTGATTAACTACTCAATTGTTGCATGATCACTTTTTTTATATTGTGGTGTGTGTATAAACATCATATTGGTACGGATGTTAAAATCTTCAAACATTATCTAGACGCTACATAAAGTTTTGTATGTGTGGATAGAAAGAGCGTTGATAATTTGGCTAATTGGTGTGTTGTGTTGTCCAAGAGTTTTCCGGGTTCATGAAAGTTTAACTGTATGTTTTTTTGTCACAGTGTGTTTGGTTTTCATCTTCATATGTAGTTTCGTGTGTTTGGTATTAACTCATGTTTTTTATTTTGTTTGGTTCGATTATTCCGCTTTTGTTAATTTCATGTGAGATAGATGATGTGTGTGTCTTTATAGTAAAGATACAATCGGTTATGCATCAATAATGCATGACTTTTAGGACTCTCAACCACTCGAAAAGTTGGCCTCAAGTACCTAGCAAAAACTTCTACTTTTCATCCAAAATGGAGAGTAGCATTCTCTTTGTTCTCCAAAGAAAGCACATCCTGAGCTCTTCTGTTCTTCCACTGATTTTGAAGAGAACAAAAAAAGGCAGGCCTTAATTTGAGAACAAAGAGGTGCATGCTGAATCAAATCTTAGGCGAATAGTACATAAATATATGAATAGAGACCCTCGTTGAAATGTCGTCCTAAAACAATAAGAAACTTGAGACTATCTTTTCTGATGGCAAATTCTGCTTGCACCGAATTTCCATATATATGTACGGAACAGTTCTGAAAAAAAACCATACACCATTAGCAAAAAACAAATATATAGTGATGAACCATCTATTTTGCGAACAAAGTATGTGTTTTCTGCACATGAAGCTTGAATGATATAACCATTAATGTCTATGATGTGGTTGTTATAGAGGTGACCTAGTGAGACCTGAGCAACACTTTCCTTGGATTCATCCAGTATTGTTGTTTGCACTGCCGGTGAACATCGATTTGTTGAGTTCACGGATGCATGGTTGCTTTCGTAGTAATAGTATCAATGATTATCCATGCTTGAACAGTGTCGTGTTGTCTGTTCCAATGGCCATATCGTTAATCTTGTAGATGTGCTGTTAAAGCCAGTGCTATACAGGAATGTAAATTCTTTTTTGTTAGTTGGTACATAAAGGATGGAAAGTATCACCACATGACCACCTAGGAAAAATGAGAGAAGAAATGTATTATTACTACTTTTCTTGTGGCATTGGCTTAGCCTTTTTTTAACTTTGCTCGTGCCTTAAATGGCAAAGCAGTCAGCAAATCAGAACCACCTAAAGCATCAGCACTCGTCAGAGGCAACTATGAAAACGGTGGTCGACTTAAAACAGATAACAACCAAATGACACCGCATACCACCGTGAATAACAACACCAAAGTAGCAAAACACCAGTTCAAAAAAAAAAAAGGTAGCAAAACACAACATGTCCACGGTAAAACATTCCTTTTACTAAGAAGAAACGACTACGAAGAAACATGTCAAACACCACGCGTCAAATCCCAGATCCAACACACACGAATAAAAAAAATAGAACCGCTTAACGTAATCAGCCGGAGCACTAATCTTAGCAAATAACTTCTAGTCACCCCCATCGCAAAAAAAAAAAAAACCCTTCCTAGTCACCCATCGTAGACACATCCGTTCCTATTCTCACGCACGTAGTCAAATAGTCTACCCCAAATACCCAAAACTGACCAGAAAAACAGTTCGCTACGCGCACACATGCAACATTGTGTTGGAGGAAGCCAGGCTAACAGTAATAACCGAATTGACTCAATTTAGCTAACATTGTAGTTGTAGAGAGTATGGATAGGAGGTTAGACGTGGGCGCGTACGTGCGGAATGTGTCAGCAACGATGATGGCGTACTTTTTTTTAGGGGAATGATGGCGTACTTGAGTCTCTTCTTAGAGCGGCCAACACGGCGACCCCAGGAAGTAGGAGTAGAGGTTCGTTCAGTGGACCGCCGTCTTTGGCCGTCTTCTCCATGACGGAAGTGTCGTTGATGATATCCTCGACGCTGCAACATGAGACCATCATCTTGGTGACCGTGGCTGCGGTCAGCTAACCGGTCACCTCCAGGCCGAAGTTCTACTGGTGGATTCTAGTGGCCAGCTCCATGCCTGAGCTAGCCCTTGAGCTTTTCGTGAAAAGGAGTTGTCACTCCTCCCCAAACTGGCAGCCGGAGACCTCTTGCACTTTGCTATGTGTTTTTGTCTGCGCAGACAAAAACACAACCAACACCACAAGTGCATGATTCGATCTATGCATACATGTAAAAGATCACGTATCTAGTTTACAACAGAAACCCTATACAGCAAAGTAAATGCTTAAAAGTAAAAGAAAGACAGAAAAAGGGGCCGTCCATAAACTATCGGGAGAACGCTGGCGCCGGCTGTGCCAAAAATCCGCTCCATGGCGTGGAGCGCGCGCCCGCGGTGCCAATGTGGATTTCCTTGATGCTCGTCAGCAGCGGCATGACGACCTTGAAGTTCTAGTTGCACCCGTGCATGCTCTGGACGCGCGACAACATCTCCGTTGAACAGCCCCACCTTCTGCATGCGCGACGTGATGGTCGAGTGCATGGCATCCTCCATCGGAGTGGCCGAATCCGAGCTAGAGATTGGCATCTGCTCGACTGCTCCAACCTCACCATGCTCGGCCTCGCAGAGACCAGCATCTCTGCCCCCTCGCGGCGAGCTCGACCAGACTCAAGAACCTGGACATGCTGGCCATCTACATGGTGCTGCTCTCCGGCCTGATCTTGCCGGAGCTCGGCGAGTTCCTTGCTTCGCAACAGGTCGTATCTACCCTACACATCGACGCATCCGCCTGCAACCGGTTCCTCAGCTCACTGACGCGTGCTCTCATGGCCTCCGCGCGCAAGCACACTGAGCCCCGCCAACGCCCACCGTGCATGGTCGACCTGCAAGCCACCTGCCTCGTGCTCGCCGCCGCAGAGTCGTGTGTGCCCTGCGCTGGCCGTCACCATGACTGTCGGCACCATCGCGTTCGGCCCCACTGGCTGGAGGCCTCCCCAGATGTCGTCGTCATGCCCTGCACCCGTCGTTCCTTCTGCCTCAGATCCACGCCCAGGCGAAGGAGAAGACGCACACAAGACGAAGAAGGGAAGAGGGCCTCGCCGAGAAATCCACCTCACCTGAACTTCCGCTCATCCGAAGGCCTCGCCGATCAGCCACATAAAGTCGTTGAGAACCACATCACGTGCTAGGGGTTGGCTGCACCTTGCTGCCTGACAGTGCGTGCTCCACCGCCGCGGCCGGCGACGATGGCATGAATGCCGACGGCGCAGATAGGCATGGAATGCTGCATGCCGCAGGCCATGAAATGCAACTTGAGGAGATCTCGTATCTGTAGTCTGATGGCAACTCTACATTGAGCTATGGATAAGGCACTAATGATACACAACCCACATGGCAATGAGTAACAAGCGTGGGCCATCATATTTATAGTAACTATAGGGCAGAAAGAAAACATTATTAAAAAAAAGGCGCACAACCATCCCGGACGATCTAGACGGCCAACACCAGAAAGCGGTGGCAATCAACTAAACCAAAACCTAGACAGGCACATACGTTGGAACCTCCCATTAGGATAGCAAATCCAAAGAAAAAGCTCATCAAACCGAACAGCACCACCGTGTAGCACACACGCACACACGTGTTTGCAGAAGAACATGAAGAAAAATACAACAGGCAGCCAAGCGATGGCCTAGCCTAGACCTAACAATGGGAAGCGGCAGCATTCACTACAATCAAAGCCGAAGTCAACAACTATAGCTAGCCTAGACCAATGATGGAAAGCGGCACCGTTCAGGAAAGAACCAAAGCCCAAGTCAACAACCAATGATGGCCCACAAACACACACATATTTGCTAGCCGCACAACAAACTCGCAACACACGTTAGGAAAATTTTAGCAGAAAGTTTACATCCACATTAGATTTTACCCCATGCCCTACCAAATTAATGCACGTGGCTGCATTCTATAGGCCACCCAGTCCCCATCCGCCAAGTGGCAAAACATGGGGATGAAAAGCTCTTCAGATATAGAGGCTTGGTTATGTGGCACTTTTTAATTTAGATTGTTTCTGCCAAGTTTTTATTGACAACAAGAATCGATAACCGTTCTTAATTGCTGGTGGGATTAACTAACCCACCTGGATTTGAGAGTCTGTGAACCGCGATGTCAAAGCTGCAGAAATGTGAAGTTATTTTACCTGTAAACGTGTCAAGAAAGTTATGGTTTGGGTGTATTGGAGTGAGAGGGGAGAGATCGAGGGTGGGAGGAAGAGGGGGAGAGATCATGCATGTATATATATACATTGGTAGGACAACCACGGCCTGAAATATATATATGATTTGGTGGTAAGTCATCATTGTGTTTGTTGCCAATCTGTCAGACACCATAACTTTCATGTCGAATGTGTTGTAGAAATGTTCCTTGATAAATATGTTTTTAGCTTCTGATATTTTAGTATGGTTGTAAATTAATACAATCACATATCACTCCGAGAAACATTTTAGTTGGGG
Organism: Aegilops longissima; assembly: GCA_021605205.1. NCBI lineage: Eukaryota > Viridiplantae > Streptophyta > Magnoliopsida > Poales > Poaceae > Aegilops > Aegilops longissima. Next base: position 482,726,148 of record CM038676.1, on the reverse strand, counting down.
GAGGAAGAAAGGAAGAAAAGAAGAAAAGAAGAGCATTTTAACAATAAAAAAGAAGTCGCCAATGCAGCCTGTTGCAACACACAGTCATTCTACTAGTGATATAGTAAACGAGAGATGCACAAAGTATAAAACTGGTGAGAAAGTCGTGCATGATCTATTAAACTTGGAAGAAATAGAAGTCCATATGTTGAGGCTTCCGAAATTGAGAGAAGTAGTAGCCACCACATCGTGGTATCTTTGGTTTGAACACCGAAAAATCTATCATGAAGAAGATATTCAGAACCCCATGCAGATTGCTCTAGCTATACATGGACTCGTTGCAAATTTCAGTATTGCCTGCACACCAAAGGCAAAAGTTCGTGTAGAAGCTTGGAAGAAGCCGCCGCTGGGATACACAAAATGAAACGTAGGCGCTTGATTTGACCAAGATTTACTTGAAGGATCTGTGGGGGCAGTTATTCGTGATCACAGTGGGAAACTTATAGCGACAGTTAATGAAAGAATAGACATATGCTATGATTCTTAATGGTCAATTATTAAGAATCTAACGATTAATTGGGTTGGGCCCTTGTGGTCAAAAACACCAAAACAGGGCCTCCCCTTCATTAGCCTCCCACACATTGCACTTCATCTCCCGTTCGATAGGACATGTATTGTGTAGTGTTGTCCTATTTTATTTGTCATTGACTCATTGTTTGACATATACTATGTAGTTTCCAATTTTTTTTTACTTTATTAGTGTTTGGAACATAGGAATTCCAAGCAAAAGCTGGTCAATTAATAGCCGATCGATAAAATCGATTAATCGTCAGATTTTCGATTATTTTGAAATCCCGAACCGATTGAAGCGCTAACGATAAGCGATATACTCATCATTCCTAGTATATATCATACAACTTATTTCTACTACGCAATTACCCAATGCTCTGCAGGTAATTTCTATCATGCTTCGTCCGTTCATAATTTTTGTCGCGGTTTTAGTTAAAAGAACGGAGAGAGTGCCATCTAACTTACTTTCACTAGTTCTTCTGTATCGTAGACGAAATTAGGTCTTTAGGGCATGCCTTGTTGAGGTTGGTGTAGTCCACGCCCATGCGCCATGTGTTGTTCTTCTTCAACACCTTTATTGGGTTTGCCAGCCACTCCGGGTGTGCAACCTCCCTTATGAACTAGGCTGCAAGCTGACGTGCTATCTCTTCCCCTATTGCCATTCGTTTTTTCGTAGCAAAACAGCGTAGGGCTTGTTTCACCGGCCTCGTGTCCTTGTGGACGTTCAAGCAATGATCAGCTTTGTTGGCTGGCACCCCTGGCATGTCAGCGGGATTCCTGGCAAAAATGTTCCAGTTGGCTCGGAGGAAAGCGAGGAGCTCCGTCTCCTAGCTATCCGAGAGGTCTCCTGCAATCGTTACCGTCTTGCTGGGATCTTCCGGGTGCACCTGAAACTTCTTTGTTTGTTTGGTCGATTGGAACACGTGTCCTGGCCTCGGCTTTTGTGGGAGCTTGCCCTCTAATAGTCCTATTCATTTCCTTATTTTGGCGAGCTTGGCGGAGGCCAAGGCGGCCTCGGCGAGCTCTACGTTGGCCACTTCGGCCTCATAGGGCTTTTCTGAGCTTCCTCACACGGTGATTGTGCCGTTCGGGCCCAACATCTTTAACTCTAGATAGGTGTAGGACGGGACTGCCATAAATTTGACGTACGCATGCCTGCCCAGGATTGCATGGTAGCCGCTCTGGAAAGGGCTGACCTCGAACTGGATGCCTCGCTCCGGTAGTTGTGCTTGTCTCCGAAGACGACTTCGAGCACGATCCGCCCAAAGGGGCGGGCTGAGAGGCCCGGCACCACCCCGTGAAAACCCACGTCTGACCTCCTTAAGCCGGATAGCAAGATCTTCATCTTTTCTAGGGTGTTGGTGAAGATAATATTGAGGCCACTGCCTCCGTCCATCAGGACGCGCGAGAGGCGGCAGACCCCTACGTTTGGATCTAGTACCAAGGCGTGTTTTCTTGGTTGTACGACGTCTTTGGGGTGATCCCCGACGTTTAAGGTCACCGTTTCCTGGGACCACGTGAGCTGTTCTCTGGTTGCGTCCTTTGTTACGTAGATTGCACGTCGCGCAAGCTTTTGGTTTTCGGCGTGTATCCATCGTCGTTAATATCATATTCACGGAGGCCCCGCGGTGAGGGGTCTTATGAGCAGGCCCATGGCGTCGCAGAGCCCACCCGATGCGCCTCCACGCAAGGTGGTCGGGGCGATCGTAGACCCCTTGAGCTCGTCCTTCTTCATAATACATGTGTTTGACGAGGCATGAAGGCGAGATGTCAAGGAATTGTATTGAACCATCAGCAAATAGCTTGAAAGAGCCAAATGTGAGGCAATGGCCTGGCGGGAGATCGTCGACCTTCTCCGTTTCTCCGCACTAGGTTTTCTTTCTTTGATCACTGTAGCCCGTTCCTGGAACGCCAACTGACGGAGCAAATTCCCATTAGATCCCTCGGTAGGGTTCATGACGAGATCAGGAGTACGACAACATAGTCTGCACACACAATTTATCCAGGCTCGGGCCTTCGAAGAGTAATACCATACGTCCTACTTCTTTTTGTTATTCATGGTGAGGGGATACCTCATGCAAAGGATTACAATCGTTTACGGAATGTCTATGAGAGTTTGGATCTAAGACTCGATCATGAGTGAAGACTTAGACCCCCCTTTATATAGACAGGAGAGGTCTACGGTCTACACTAGGGGGGGGGGGATAAGGTCGGTTCCACCACCGGCCTCTAATCTTGGAGAGCATGTACATCGTCTCTGAAGGAAATATGCCCTAGAGGCAATAATAAAGTTATTATTTATTTCCTTATATCATGATAAATGTTTATTATTCATGCTAGAATTGTATTAACCGGAAACATAATACATGTGTGAATACATAGACAAACAGAGTATCACTAGTATGCCTCTACTTGACTAGCTCGTTAATCAAAGATGGTTAAGTTTCCTAGCATTGACATGGGTTGTCATTTGATTAATGGGATCACATCATTAGGAGAATGATGTGATTGACTTGACCCATTCCGTTAGCTTAGCACCCGATCGTTTAGTATGTTGCTATTACTTTCTTCATGACTTATACATGTTCCTATGACTATGAGATTATGCAACTCCGTTTATCGGAGGAACACTTTGTGTGCTACCAAACGCGTCAACGTAATCGGGTGATTATAAAGGTGCTCTCTGGTGTCTCCGAAGGTACTTGTTGGGTTGGCGTATTTCGAGATTAGGATTTGTCACTCCGATTGTCGGAGAGGTATCTCTGGGCCCTCTCGGTAATGCACATCACTTAAGCCTTGCAAGCATGGCAACTAATGAGTTAGTTGCGAGATGATGCATTACGGAACGAGTAAAGAGACTTGCCGGTAACGAGATTGAACTAGGTATTGAGATACCGACGATCGAATCTCGGGCAAGTAACATATCGATGACAAAGGGAACAACGTATGTTGTTATGCGGTCTGACCGATAAAAGATCTTCGTAGAATATGTGGGAGCCAATATGAGCATCCAGGTTCTGCTATTGGTTATTGACCGGAGACATGTCTCAGTCATGTCTACATAGTTCTCGAACCCGTAGGGTCCGCACGCTTAACGTTTCGATGACAGTTATATTATGAGTTCATATGTTTTGATGTACCGAAGGTTGTTCGGAGTCCCGGATGTGATCACGGACATGACGAGGAGTCTCAAAATGGTCGAGACATGAAGATTGATATATTGGAAGCCTATGTTTGGATATCGGAAGTGTTCCGGGTGAAATCGGGATTTTACTGGAGTACCGGAGGGGTTACCGGAACCCCCCGGGGGTTAATGGGCCTTAGTGAGCCTTTGCGGAGAAGAGGAGAGGCGGCCAGGGCTGGGCCACGCGCCCCTTCCCCCTAGTCCGAATAGGACAAGGAGAGGGGGGCGGCACCCCCCCTTCCTTCCTCTCTCCCTCCTCTTCTGGCGCGCCCCCTCTAGGCCAGCCGCACCTCTCCCCTTGCTCCTTTATATACGGGGGCAGGGGGCACCCCAAAGAGACAAAAATTGATCGTTTGATCTTTTAGCCATGTGCGGTGCCCCCCTCCACCATAGTCCACCTCGATAATACTGTAGCGGTGCTTAGGCGAAGCCCTGCGTCGGTAGAACATCATCACCGTCACCACGCCGCCGTGCTGACGAAACTCTCCCTCAACACTCGGCTGGATCGGAGTTCGAGGGACGTCATCGGACTGAACGTGTGCTGAACTCCGAGGTGCCGTGCGTTCGGTACTTGATCGGTCGGATCGTGAAGACGTACGACTACATCAACCGCTTGTGCTAACGCTTCCGCTTTCGGTCTACGAGGGTACGTGGACAACACTCTCCCCTCTCGTTGCTATGCATCACCATGATCTTGCGTGTGCGTAGGAAATTTTTGAAATTACCACGTTCCGCAAAAGTGGCATCCGAGCCAGGTTTTATGCGTAGATGTCATATGCACGAGTAGAACACAAGTGAGTTGTGAGCGATATAAGTCATACTATTTACCAACATGTCATACTTTGGTTCGGCGGTATTGTTGGATGAAGCGGCCCGGACCGACATTACGCGTACGCTTACGTGAGATTGGTTCTACCGACGTGCTTTGCACATAGGTGGCTGGCGGGTGTCAGTTTCTCCAACTTTGGTTGAACCGAGTGTGGCTACGCCCGGTCCTTGCGAAGGTTAAAACGGCACCTACTTGACAAACTATCGTTGTGGTTTTGATGCGTAGGTAAGAACGGTTCTTGCTAAGCCCGTAGCAGCCACGTAAAATTTGCAACAACAAAATAGAGGACGTCTAACTTGTTTTTGCAGGGCATGTTGTGACGTGATATGGTCAATACATGATGCTAAATTTTATTGTATGAGATGATCATGTTTTGTAAGCGAGTTATCGGCAACTCGCAGGAGCCATATGGTTGTCGCTTTATTGTATGCAATGCAATCACCCTATAATGCTTTACTTTATCACTAAGCGGTAGCGATGGTCGTAGAAGCATAAGATTGGCGAGACGACAATGATGCTATGATGGAGATCAAGGTGTCGCGCCGGTGACGATGGTGATCATGCCGGTGCTTCGGAGATGGAGATCACAAGCACAAGATGATGATGGCCATACCATATCACTTATATTGATTGCATCTGATGTTTATCTTTTATGCATCTTATCTTGCTTTGACTGACGGTAGCATTATAAGATGATCCCTCACTAAATTATCAAAGTATAAGTGTTCTCACTGAGTATGCACCGTTGCGAAAGTTCTACGTGCTGAGACACCACGTGATGATCGGGTGTGATAGGCTCTACGTTCAAATACAACGGGTGCAAAACAGTTGCACACGCGGAATACTCAGGTTAAACTTGACGAGCCTAGCATATAACAGATATGGCCTCGGAACACGGAGACCGAAAGGTCGAGCGTGAATCATATAGTAGATATGATCAACATAGTGATGTTCACCATTGAAACTACTCCATCTCACGTGATGATCGAACATGGTTTAGTTGATATGGATCACGTGATCACTTAGAGGATTAGAGGGATGTCTATCTAAGTGGGAGTTCTTAAGTAATATGATTAATTTAACTTAAATTTATCATGAACTTAGTACCTGATAGTATCTTGCTTGTCTATGTTGATTGTAGATAGATGGCACGTGTTGTTGTTCCGTTAAATTTTAATGCGTTCCTTGAGAAAGCAAAGTTGATAGATGATGATAGCAATTACACGGACTGAGTCCGTAATATCCTCATTGTTGCATAGAAGAATTACGTCCTAGAAGCACCGCTGGGTGCCAGGCCTGCTGCTGATGCAACTGACGACGTTAAGAACGTCTGGCAGAGCAAAGCTGATGACTACTCGATAGTTCAATGTGCCATGCTTTACGGCTTAGAACCGGGACTTCAACGACGTTTTGAACGTCATGGAGCATATGAGATGTTCCAAGAGTTGAAGTTAATATTTCAAGCAAATGCCCGGATTGAGAGATATGAAGTCTCCAGTAAGTTCTATAGCTGCAAGATGGAGGAGAATAATTCTATCAGTGAGCATATACTCAAAATGTCTGGGTATAATAATCACTTTATTCAACTGGGAGTTAATCTTCCGGATGATAGCGTCGTTGACAGAATTCTCCAATCACTGCCACTAAGCTACAAGAGCTTCATGATGAACTATAACATGCAAGGGATGGATAAGACGATTCCCGAGCTCTTCGCAATGCTAAAGGCTGCGGAGGTAGAAATCAAAAAGGAGCATCAAGTGTTGATCGTCAATAAGACCACCAGTTTCAAGAAAAAGGGCAAAGGGAAGAAGAAAGGGAACTTCAAGAAGAACAACAAGAAAGTTGTTGCTCAAGAGAAGAAACCCAAGTCTGGACCTAAGCTTGAGACTGAGTGCTTCTACTGCAAGCAGACTGGTCACTGGAAGCGGAACTGCCCCAAGTATTTGGCGGATAAGAAGGATGACAAGGTGAACAAAGGTATATATGATATACATGTTATTGATGTGTACCTTACTAATGCTCGCAGTAGCACCTGGTATTTGATACTGGTTCTGTTGCTAATATTTGCAACTCGAAACAGAGGCTACGGATTAAGCGAAGATTGGCTAAGGACGAGGTGACGATGCGCGTGGAAAATGGTTCCAAAGTCGATATGATCGCGGTCGGCACGCTACCTCTACATCTACCTTCAGGATTAGTATTAAACCTAAATAATTGTTATTTGGTGCCAGCGTTGAGCATGAACATTATATCTGGATCTTGTTTGATGCGAGACGGTTATTCATTTAAATCAGAGAATAATGGTCGTTCTATTTATATGAGTAATATCTTTTATGGTCATGCACCCTTGAAGAGTGGTCTATTTTTGTTGAATCTCGATAGTAGTGATACACATATTCATAATATTGAAGCCAAAAGATGAAGAGTTGATAATGAGAGTGCAACTTATTTGTGGCACTACCGTTTAGGTCATATCGGTGCAAAGCGCATGAAGAAACTTCATACTGATGGAATTTTGGAACCACTTGATTATGAATCACTTGGTACTTGCGAACCGTGCCTCATGGGCAAGATGACTAAAACGCCGTTCTCCAGAACTATGGAGGGAGCAACAGATTTATTGGAAATCATACATACAGATGTATGTGGTCCGATGAATGTTGAGGCTCGTGGCGGATATCGTTATTTTCTCACCTTCACAGATGATTTGAGCAGATATGGGTATATTTACTTAATGAAACATAAGTCTGAAACATTTGAAAAGTTCAAAGAATTTCAGAGTGAAGTTGAAAATCATCGTAACAAGAAAATAAAGTTTCTACGATCTGATCGTGGAGGAGAATATTTGAGTTACGAGTTTGGTCTTCATTTGAAACAATGTGGAATAGTTTCGCAACTCACGCCATCTGGAACACCACAGCGTAATGGTCTGTCCGAACATCGTAATCGTACTTTACTAGATATGGTGCGATCTATGATGTCTCTTACTGATTTACCGCTATCGTTTCGGGGTTATGCTTTAGAGACGGCCGCATTCACGTTAAATAGGGCACCATCGAAATCCGTTGAGACGACGCCTTATGAACTGTGGTTTGGCAAGAAACCAAAGTTGTCGTTTCTGAAAGTTTGGGGTTGCGATGCTTATGTGAAAAAGCTTCAACCTGATAAGCTCGAACCTAAATCGGAGAAATGTGTCTTCATAGGATACCCAAAGGAGACTGTTGGGTACACCTTCTATCACAGATCCGAAGGCAAGACTTTTGTTGCTAAATTCAGAATCTTTCTGGAGAAGGAGTTTCTCTCGAAAGAAGTGAGTGGGAGGAAAGTAGAACTTGATGAGGTAACTATACCTGCTCCCCTATTGGAAAGTAGTTCATTGCAGAAACAGGTTTCTGCGACACCTACACCAATTAGTGAGGAAGTTAATGATGATGATCAAGGAACTTCAGATCAAGTTATTACTGAACCTCGTAGGTCAACCAGAGTAAGATCCGCACCAGAGTGGTACGGAAATCCTGTTCTGGAAGTTATGTTACTAGACCATGACGAACCTACGAACTATGAAGAAGCGATGGTGAGCCCAGATTCAGCGAAATGGCTTGAGGCCATGAAATCTGAGATGAGATCCATGTATGAGAACAAAGTGTGGACTTTGGTTGACTTGCCGATGATCGGCAAGCAATTGAGAATAAATGGATCTTCAAGAAGAAGACAGACGCAGACGGTAATGTTACTGTCTATAAAGCTCAACTTGTTGCGAAAGGTTTTCGACAAGTTCAAGGGATTGACTACGATGAGACCTTCTCACCCGTAGCGATGCTTAAGTCTGTCCGAATCATGTTAGCAATTGCCGCATTTTATGATTATGAAATTTGGCAAATGGATGTCAAACTGCATTCTGAATGGATTTCGAAAGAAGAGTTGTATATGATGCAACCAGAAGGTTTTGTCGATCCAAAGGGAGCTAACAAAGTGTGCAAGCTCCAGCGATCCATTTATGGACTGGTGCAAGCCTCTCGGAGTTGGAATAAACGCTTTGATAGTGTGATCAAAGCATTTGGTTTTGTACAGACTTTTGGAGAAGCATGTATTTACAAGAAAGTGAGTGGGAGCTCTGTAGCATTTCTGATATTATATGTGGATGACATATTGTTGATTGGAAATGATATAGAATTTCTGGATAACATAAAGGGATACTTGAATAAGAGTTTTTCAATGAAAGACCTCGGTGAAGCTGCTTATATATTGGGCATCAAGATCTATAGAGATAGATCAAGACGCTTAATTGGACTTTCACAAAGCACATACCTTGACAAAGTTTTGTAGAAGTTCAAAATGGATCAAGCAAAGAAAGGGTTCTTCCCTGTGTTACAAGGTGTGAAGTTGAGTAAGACTCAATGCCCGACTACTGCAGAAGATAGAGGAAAATGAAAGATGTTCCCTATGCTTCAGCCATAGGCTCTATCATGTATGCAATGTTGTGTACCAGACCTGATGTGTGCCTTGCTATAAGTCTAGCAGGGAGGTACCAAAGTAATCCAGGAGTGGTTCACTGGACATCGGTCAAGAACATCCTGAAATACCTGAAAAGGACTAAGGATATGTTTCTCGTTTATGGAGGTGACAAAGAGCTCATAGTAAACGGTTACGTTGATGCAAGCTTTGACACTGATCCGGACGATTCTAAATCGCAAACCGGATACGTGTTTACATTGAACGGTGGAGCTGTCAATTGGTGCAGTTCTAAACAAAACGTCGTGGCGGGATCTACGTGTGAAGGGGAGTACATAGCTGCTTCGGAAGCAGCAAATGAAGGAGTCTGGATGAAGGAGTTCATATCCGATCTAGGTGTCATACCTAGTGCATCGGATCCAATGAAAATCTTTTGTGACAATACTGGTGCAATTGCCTTGGCGAAGGAACCCAGATTTCACAAGAGAACCAAGCACATCAAGAGACACTTCAATTCCATCCGGGATTTAGTCCAGGTGTGAGACGTAGAAATTTGCAAGATACATACGGATCTGAATGTTGCAGACCCGTTGACTAAGCCTCTTCCATGAGCAAAACATGATCAGCACCAAGGCTCCATGGGTGTTAGAATCATTACTGTGTAATCTAGATTATTGACTCTAGTGCAAGTGGGAGACTGAAGGAAATATGCCCTAGAGGCAATAATAAAGTTATTATTTATTTCCTTATATCATGATAAATGTTTATTATTCATGCTAGAATTGTATTAACCGGAAACATAATACATGTGTGAATACATAGACAAACAGAGTATCACTAGTATGCCTCTACTTGACTAGCTCGTTAATCAAAGATGGTTAAGTTTCCTAGCCATTGACATGGGTTGTCATTTGATTAACGGGATCACATCATTAGGAGAATGATGTGATTGACTTGACCCATTCCGTTAGCTTAGCACCTGATCGTTTAGTATGTTGCTATTGCTTTCTTCATGACTTATACATGTTCCTATGACTATGAGATTATGCAACTCCCGTTTACCGGAGGAACACTTTGTGTGCTACCAAGCATCACAACGTAACTGGGTGATTATAAAGGTGCTCTACAGGTGTCTCCAAAGGTACTTGTTGGGTTTGCGTATTTCGAGATTAGGATTTGTCACTCCGATTGTCGGAGAGGTATCTCTGGGCCCTCTCGGTAATGCACATCACTTAAGCCTTGCAAGCATGGAAACTAATGAGTTAGTTGCGAGATGATGCATTACGGAACGAGTAAAGAGACTTGCCGGTAACGAGATTGAACTAGGTATTGAGATACCGACGATCGAATCTCGGGCAAGTAACATATCGATGACAAATGGAACAACGTATGTTGTTATGCGGTCTGACCGATAAAAGATCTTCGTAGAATATGTGGGAGCCAATATGAGCATCCAGGTTCCGCTATTGGTTATTGACCGGAGACATGTCTCGGTCATGTCTACATAGTTCTCGAACCTGTAGGGTCCGCACGCTTAACGTTTCGATGACAGTTATATTATGAGTTCATATGTTTTGATGTACCAAAGGTTGTTCGGAGTCCCGGATGTGATCACGGACATGACGAGGAGTCTCGAAATGGTCGAGACATGAAGATTGATATATTGGAAGCCTATGTTTGGATATCGGAAGTGTTCGGGGTGAAATCGGGATTTTACTGGAGTACCGGAGGGGTTACCGGAACCCCCCGGGGGTTAATGGGCCTTAGTGGGACTTTGCGGAGAATAGGAGAGGCGGCCAGGGCTGGGCTGCACGCCCCTCCCCCCTAGTCCGAATAGGACAAGGAGAGGGGGGCGGCGCCCCCCCTTCCTTCCTCTCTCCCTCCTCTTTCCCCCAAGTCCTAATCCAACTAGGAAAAGGGGGAGGAGTCCTACTCCCGGTGGGAGTAGGACTCCTCCTTGCACCCCCCCATCTAGGCCGGCCGCACCTCCCCCCTTGCTCCTTTATATACAGGGGCAGGGGCACCCCAAAGAGACAAAAATTAATCGTTTGATCTTTTAGCCATGTGCGGTGCCCCCCTCCACCATAGTCCACCTCGATAATACTGTAGCGGTGCTTAGGCGAAGCCTTGCGTCGGTAGAACATCATCATCGTCACCACGCCGTCGTGCTGACGAAACTCTCCCTCAACACTCGGCTGGATCGGAGTTCGAGGGACGTCATCGGGCTGAACGTGTGCTGAACTCGGAGGTGTCGTGCGTTCGGTACTTGATCGGTCGGATCGTGAAGACGTACGACTACATCAACCTCGTTGTGCTAACACTTCCGCTTTCGGTCTACGAGGGTACGTGGACAATACTCTCCCCTCTCGTTGCTATGCATCACCATGATCTTGCGTGTGCGTAGGAAAATTTTGAAATTACCACGTTCCCCAACAGTCTCCACCCTTTAGGGCTTCTGGATATTCCTTGGGTCTGGTGGGCCCCGGACATGGTCGAGGCCGGTCTCCCTGATGTCAGGTACCCCGAGTTTAGGACCCCCAGCGTCCATGCAGCCGTACTGACTGCACGGCGGGGACGCCAACGTTCAATCTGGACGTCACGATGGTACGGGGGTGAGGCTGGCTCATCCCTCATGCGGATCCGATCTGGATGCCGCAGTTGTGCTGGGGCAAGGCCGACTCTTCCTTCAGAGGCCGGAGCAGGGACGTCGACTCCTCCTTGACGCGCGCCACCGACGGCGGTGACGGCCCCAAGTATCGGAGCGACCGCTCTGTCATTAGCTTGATCTGACGGACGAAATGTTCGTCATAGAGTGGCCTCTTTGAGGAGTCGGGGCAGTTGCGGTGGCGGCGTCTAGTCCTCGTCCTCGTGGAGGAGATGACGATCTCCTCCTCGGCGGAGGAGCCGAACACCGTGGACGCCGACGAGCCCAGAGAGCGTGGGCGGCGGCGCCGAGAACCGTTGGAGAAGGAGGTTTCTCCTACCCCGCTTGTCGGCATGCAGCACCACAACTTCGACATCGCCTCAGCTGGGGTCGCAGAGGAGGAGGGGCTCGGTCATGGAGACAGGGAGGGGGCCGGTGCTCGGGGAGAGGGAGTGCGACTCTGTGCGTCACCGGCGCACAGCTTAAATAGTCGCAGCGAGGCCCACACGAAGGGGCGATCAACCTGCTTCGATGCGGTGCAGCGGCTGGAGTTGGTTCCTTAGGACACGGCGTACACATTGAATTGGTGTCGCCCGAGAGGTCACGTCCGTCAGCGCCACCCTCCCGTCTGGTCAAATTGCGGCAATAATGTCGGAAGCTGCATGCTCTTGACCGGCATGAATGCAGCACGACAAGCGGCGCGGCGCGTGGATGGAAAACGCGGGAGGGGCGGATGGGGGGTTTGGGTGGGCCAGGGCGGTCAGATGCGGGCATGGGTGGTGTCCGGACAGTTGCAAAGCCCCAACATTTGTCTCCGATTTACAAGAGAAAGTACATCCGAACCGCCATGTGGACCGATACAACCCCATATTGGATGTCTTTCGTGATCCAGACAGCACGTTCCGGGCGGATGAAGACGGTTAACCTTTTGCTTCTTGTATTGTACTAGTTAACCTTTTGGACTTGGACGTTACCAACAACCGCAAGTTACATGTTTTTCGCGTAACTCTGAAACCCTCCTGAGGCGATTAGGGCACGGCGGACCTGGCGGTGCCCGCAGATCTCATCGGCGGGGCGCACCGGCGGCCGGGACAGATGGCTAGACCATCAGGCTCGGGAACTTCAGGCAACAACGGTGGCTCTTCACCGCGCTCCGCCAGGGCGCGGATGGAGGAAGCGCTTGGGAAACTCGACATATCGGAGGAGGAGGCGACTCCGCTCGTGATCAATGATCTGGAGGATGGGACAGCACCGAAGTGGCTCCTGGCAGGCTAGGTGCTGTTCAGTAACCTATTCCACATCCAAACGATCACCAATGCCCTCCGCCCTGCTTGGGGAAACCCTAGGGGCTTGGCTTTCCGTCTTCTAGGAGAGAATAGATTCGTTGCCGAATTTGAATCCAAACGTGATAGGGATCGTGTCTGGGAGGGCTCTCCCTGGCACATCAACAAGCATGCAGTGATCCTCGAGGAATTTGAGTCTCACATGTAGCCATCTGAATTGAAGTTTGATAAGATGCAAATCTGGGCAAGGGTAGTCAACTTACCCTACAACCTGAGGAACGATAAGTGGGGGCTTTCTATAGCCCGTCTGATTAATAAGGAAGCTACGGTGGTGCAGATAGATCCAGTTGGAGGTTTTCTCCGGGCAAGAGTGACGATTGATGTCAAGAAACCGCTGCGCAGATGGATCGCGATTGACTCGGCCAGAAGGAACAAAATTGACTGGTATGATATTGAGTACGAACAAATTCCTCACTTTTGTTTCTCCTGTGGCCGTCTGGGGCACTCTGATCTCTTTTGTCCTACCCCAGGCACAAGGGATGAGAATGGCGACCTGCCGTTCAAGCAAAGCCTTTGGGCTAGTGAGGATCGTAAGAAAGCAAGTTCTGGGGACAGCACGGCGAAGGACAAGTCAGAGACGCAAAACAGCACTAAGGAATCACGCTCGTCTAGCTTTCCTCAGAAGCAACAGAAGGAGGTAACTTCCCCGGTCAAGCCTGTGCCGCAAAAACGCAAAGGTGCTCCACAACAAAACCAGGTTTACAAGCCGGTGACGAAAACTTCCCTCGCTATTACTCAGGGCAGGGGGGAAGATGGAAGCAACAACATGGTGGGTATGGTGTTCTCTGCGGGTGAACAAAGCACTGACGAGACTGAATCTTCTGAGAAAGAGCCCAAGAAGAAAAGACCAACGCCACCGTCTTCAGATATTTCGGCAGAGGCTGCTCGTCAGCCCTGCCAGAATCAATGAGTACGTTAATTTGGAACTGCCGAGGGCTTGGGAACCCTTGGTCAGTTCGAGAGCTTCGCAAAGTGGTGAAGCAAGAAGGTCCCGCCCTCTTATTTGTAATGGAAACTAAAATAAAGGGCAAGAAAGTGGAGGAGCTGAAGACCTCCCTAGGTTTTTCCGGATGTTTTGCCGTCGATAGCGACGGGCTTAGTGGTGGTATAGGTTTGTTTTGGACAAGAGATGTTGATGTCACTTTACAAAATTTCAGCATTGCTCATATTGACGTAACCGTCAAGCAGGACAGCAAAGAATGGCGGTTTACAGGCTTTTACGGGGCGCCACGAGTGGAGAACCGGCACCACAGTTGGCGTTTCCTGCGTACCTTGTTCGCTCTTCCGCACCAAGCATGGATCTTTATGGGAGACTTTAATGAAACTTTGTTTGCAGAAGAGCATTTCGGAACAAATGCGAGACCTGAGAGCCAAATGAGAGCATCCGAGAAGCAGCAGAGGAATGTTCTCTCCAGGATCTGGGGTGGAGGGGAGTCCCATTCACATGGGATAATAGGCAATCTGGAGCTGCAAACGTGAAAGCAAGGCTGGACCGGGCCCTTGCAAATGCAGCTTTCCTAAACCTCTTTGAATTTACCACGGTAAAACACATTAGCAGCGCTGAATCAGATCATTGCTATGTCCTAGCAGAATTCAGATCACATGAGGCAAGCAAATGGTCTCGAGCAGCGAGAAGCTTTCGCTACGAGAATGTCTGGCGGTCACATGCGCAATATGATAAGCTTGTTCGCTCGATCTGGCTGAGTGGAGCTGGCCAGGGGGGCTCCAGGGAGTGGTTGATGCATTGACAGTTGTTCAGCAACAGTTGGGACCCTGGGGGGCGCGGGAGTTTGGCAACCTGACGAAAAAGGTACGACAACTTCAGCAACGCCTAGATCGCCTACGGCATTCCTCGATTGGCCGGGGGCCGTCGGAGGAGGAAAAGAAAGTGGCAGCGCAGCTGCGGGAAGCACTCCTCCAGGAGGAGGTGTGGCTCAAACAACGCTCGCGCGTGCTATGGCTTAAAGAGGGCGACCGCAACACGGGCTACTTTCAAGCTCAGGCCGCCCTAAGGAAACAGATAAACAGAATTACGTCACTGGACCGATCAGATGGTCACACTTGCATTGAACCAGACGAAGTCAAAGCTGAAATATCCAGTTTCTATCATACATTATACCAATCACAAGGGTACAAGGAGATGGATGATCTTCTCAACTGTGTGACTCCTACTGTATCAGATGGTATGAATGAACAGCTGCAAAAAGAGTATACGACCGCAGAAGTCAAGAAGGCCTTATTTGATATGGCCCCATCAAAGGCTCCGGGCGTGGACGGCTTTACAGCCGGATTTTACCAACGACATTGGGATGTGCTAGGCGAAGATATCTCACGTGCTGTGTTGGATTTCTTGAACGGGGGAGAATTACCGTTTGGTCTAAATGACACCTCGATCACGTCGATACCCAAGGTTCGGAATTCCCAGAGGATTTCCCAGTTTCGCCCTATCGCTCTATGTCCGGTCTTATATAAAATTGCTGCCAAGGCGATAGCAAATAGGGTGCGACTGATTCTTGATGAAGTTATTAGGGAGGAACAGAGCGCTTTCATCCCGGGGCGGTTGATCACCGACAATGTGCTCGTTGCCTATGAAAGTGTCCACACTATCAGAAGGAGGAAAAAAAGGCAAAAACTCGTGTTGCGCTGTCAAACTTGACATGCTGAAAGCCTATGATAGGGTGGAGTGGCATTACCTAGAAGCCATGATGAGCAAGCTAGGTTTCAATGCTAGTTTTATCAGTCTAGTGATGAAATGCGTGACTTTTGTCGGATTCACGATTAAGGTCAATGGCGAGCTCTTACCATTCTTTGATCCATCCAGAGGTCTCCGCCAAGGATGCCCATTGTCACCTTACTTATTTCTCATCTGCGCCCAAGGACTAACATCATTGTTAAATCATTTTGGTGGCCCGCAGATTGACAGAGGAATCCGGGTTAGTTTCTACTCACCTTGGGTATCTCATTTATTGTTCGCTGACGACAGTTTAATCTTCCTGAGTGCAAATGTTCAGAGTGCCCTCAGACTGAACAACGTTCTTCAAATTTATGCTGACTGTTCGGGACAAGCTGTTAATCGGGAGAAGAGTTCTATCTTTTTCAGCGATAACACAGATGCAACTGTTCGTGGAGAGTTGAAGTGCATCCTTGGCATTGCAGTTGAAGCGTTTTCAGAGCGTTACTTTGGCTTACCAACTGCAGTTGGCCGAATCACAAGCGGCTCATTTGAGCACATCATTGAGAGGAGCCGGAGAAAAATGCAAGGATGGTCCGAACGGAATATGGCTTGTGCTGCACGCGAAGTCCTGCTCAAATCCATCACACAATCGATTCCGACGTTCAGTATGAGTTGTTTCTTGTTGACAAAGAAGGTATGCAAGGGGTTAACCTCTTGCATGGCCAAGTATTGGTGGGCAAGCTCTTTGGACAAGCGATCCCTTCACTGTGTTTCCTGGAAGAATCTTGCAACACCCAAAGCAAAGGGCGGGATGGGCTTCAAAGACTTACATCTTTTTAATCTTGCCATGTTGGGGAAGCAAGGATGGCGTTTGATCACCCATCCGGATTCCTTATGCTCCAGAGTTTTAAAGGGGAAGTACTTCCCGCTGACAGATTTCCAAAATGCTACTGCCCCAGTTCGGTCTTCAACCACCTGGAAAGCCATCGTAGCAGGACAGAAGGCACTCGACACGGGACTCATCAAACGTGTCGGGGACGGTTCGTCGATCTCGACTTGGACAAATCGATGGATCCCTAGCACCATCTCTCTGAAACCTACAGGTCGCATTGGCACTGCCCAAATTGACAGAGTTTCAGACCTGATCGACAACTACACAGGAGGTTGGAAAGTGGAAGTTGTAAGGCAGAATTTTCTTCACCCAGATGCAGAGGCTATATTGAACATTCCCTTGAATCCTGCGGGAGGCGAAGATACAATTGCTTGGGCCCTAGAAAAATCCGGCATCTACTCTGTTAAATCAGCGTATTGTTCTCTTGTGACTCACAACGAGCTTGGAACTCTAGAGGTAGGGACGATTACAGAAACTTCAAGGACAGATAAACATATGTGGGATGCTCTTTGGAAACTTCATGTGGTACCCAAAGTACGAGTCTTCTGGTGGCGTGTCTTGAGAGGTATTCTCCCAGACTCTGTCACTCTTCAGTATCGACACATCAAAACTCATGGCTTATGCGACATCTGCAAAGCCATGAATGAGGATCTGATGCACGCACTCATATGTTGTGTGCACGCCAAAGCTTTCTAGATAGCAGCGAGGGATCGGTTTGAATTTTCACTTCCGAGACTTCATCCAGTTTCTTGGGCTAGAGATATCTTGCTCGATGACATGTTTTATGATGACATAAGATGCAAGATTATTACCATTATGCACTCCATATGGACCTCACGGAACCACTGGACACATGACAGGGATGGTTATGACCCTGTTCAGGCGATCAAATTGGTGCATGAATCGTTGACAATACTGGAATTGCCAGCAAGTAAATCTAAGCTTTCTCCCATGCAGTGTTGGCGGCCACCGGACGTGGGGTGGGTGACAATCAACACAGATGGTGCGATCAATTCTGACGCTATGAAAGGTGGAGCAGGTGGTGTTGCTCGCTCGCACCTAGCGTTCTTAGCAGCATGGAGCAAGCCACTGCCCGGCGTGACAGACCCCTTCATCGCCGAGCTCAAAGCATTCCGGGAGGGAGTGATCTTCGCCAACCTCCGTGGATACTCACATGTGATCATGCAGGTCGACTGCCTTGAGTTAGTCAACCTATGGCACTCGCGAGACAATATGCGGTCTATTGCCTCGCCCATTCTTTCAGAACTAGGTGATTTGATAACCAGTTTTGCTTCCTTCTCTGTCATTCATGTCGGAAGGACTATGAATCAACCGGCTCATCTATGTGCCTAGCGAGCTGGTGCCCAAGATGGAACGGAGAGCTGGCTCGATGTGAGCCCTAGTTTCCTTATTAGTAGCCTACGGGCGGATTGTAATCGACTTCTAGTTCATTAATAAAGCTCCCTAGTTCGATACAAAAAAAAAGTTAACCTTTTGAATATATTTTTTTCTCAAACCCACGTCCGCCAGTACCACCGATCATGGGAAAGTTGGGACGAGCGAGAAGTGTGGGCAATCACGGGAAAAAGGGCAATTGGAGAGGAACATAGATGCAACATAGGATTCGGATCCGACGGTATTAGATGCGTTCGGTCCATATGAAAAAACGGTCTGTTGTGCCAGTTACAAATTCCGATATACACACACACCTACATATTCCTATTATTTTAGTGTTGGTCATAACCCCCTAGTCGGACAAACCCCTGCCGTCTTCGAAGTTTGTATCGCTCCCAGCACGCTGCAGTTTTGAGCCTCAACTTGGAGAAGGTTCCGAGTGGGACGTCGTCTTCAGACACGGTGCACCTCGCCTTGAAACTGCCGTCGCGACGAACGCACGCCGCCGCCTCCATCTCCGCCCTCTGGACGTGGATCCGTTCCACGAGCGCGCGATACCGGCCGAGGAGCACGGTGTTCCTCTTGCGCTTGTCGACCACGGTGTTTCTGAACACGGCGGGCTTCTCGCTCCTGTCCAGGATCTCTATGGATATCTTAACCTTGGCGATGGTCTCGGCGTACTTCTTCTCCTCCAGGGAGAAGTACGGGGCGGGGTCGGCGCTGACTATGAAGGTGACGACGTCGTGCCGCACCTGCGCCTGAATGTACCAGTGGTGGCCGCGGAACTTGAAGTAGGGGAAAGCTGGCTCCTCATGGAACTGTGAGGTGGAGTGGTTGCGAACCCTTAAGTCGCACGTGGTTGACTCGGTGCCCGTGGTGGGCAGCCTGCCCATGAACCATGGCTGGAGATCAGAATCCATCCGATCCTCCAATGCAGCACGTAAACACAAGTGCGGGCACCTTGTTTATTTATAGACGCGTAGGCGGACGGGAAAGGAGTCCGATTCTGTCCAAGTCTCTGCTAAGAAAAAAGGAAAGGGAACCGGGCACTACGAGCCCTCTTGTCCAGCTTTCCTTCGAAACGAAACCAGCACTTTCCCGGACTGGGCCGCATGTCGTCGGTTCCGACCCAAGTCCAGTAGGCGCGGGACGCGACTTGCGCGCGAGTAGTGCTATTCGCCGCCGGGGCATCCTCCCCACCGCGCACCCCCCACCAGACTCTCGCATCCTGGCAGTGCTCCACGGCTGCTGTTACAAATTGTGAAGATGAGAAACACATCTCGGCGGAGTGCACGAGTGACACCCGGTGTGTCTGTTGCAACGGCTTCGGCCACGTTGCGCGGGAATGTACTCGGCGGCGTAGCCCGTCGCCGTGTGACTAGCCGCTGCGCCCCCCTCCGGCGCTGCAGGCTTGGATGGCCCCGCCCCTCCTCGGGCCGCCTCACCCTCGGTGCTGCCACCATCGTCGCCCGGCCCGCCGCCTACCGGGGTGGTACGTCTTGCCAGGCCATGGGCGGAGGTGATCCGGTCTGTCACGGTCCCTGAGGCCTCCCCGGTGGGGAGAGTCTCGGGGCCGGCTTTCTCGGTGCCGGTGGGTGGCCGCATCTTAGTGATGGCACCGGTTGTGTAGGAATTGGTGGAGCACTGCTTTCTGGAGTCTTCCACGGACATCGCGCTGCTTGAGGACGAGCCTTCGGGCGCCGTCGTTGGTGACCATCACCGGCACGCGCCCCATCGATGGACCTGGCTTCGGCAGCGCTGCTCTGCATTTGGAGTTCACGATTGGCCCACACGACATGTCGATTCGTGCATGCCACCCCCAAGGACTTTCTTGTGCTATGCGGAGCAGAGTGGTGCGGGGATCTCATGGTGGCGGCGGAGCAAATCGCGCCAACTTGGTTCTTAAAGACCCTCAGACTGTGGATGCGTCATGCGCAGGCGGTGGGCGTCTCTTTTACACTTTTTTTTCGAAAAACTCTCCTTTTTTTTCATGATAATACGTGTCTCATTTATATTATATAAGGAGCATTATACAAGCCACGTACATATTAACCTGGCAAAACTGAATAAATAGAATGCTAACTTTTGCATAAAGGAACGCCAGGCAAGAAGTAAAACTACGAACAAGACTGAAGAAACCTACACCAACACCCGTCACCTGCCTGTGGCACCATAGCAACCACCAAAAGAAAAAAAATTACGGATCACCTCCACACTCGAGCTCGACGCGGCTCCATCGCCGATTCGCCGGTATGCAGTTTTGCGGATCTCCAATGTGGCTCGCCAAAGACGAAACCATTATCGTACAACATTGAAGAGTCTCTTTCACACTTCAGTAAGTTGTATTCTCACGTATTTGTACACATCAATACATGAGAATACAAACCTATTGTGGACCCCTATGCATGCCCATGCAACTTTTATGGGTCTACATGTGTGTAGTAGTGTGCCAATTAAACATGCACAAGTCTCTCTCCCAAGAAAAGACTAGTATTAAATTTGATAGCCAGAATTTTCGAGATTGATATCTTTTAAGCAATAAATTCAATTGTTGATATTTTTACATATTTGAATTACTGCCGCCCCTCGTTCCCGGCTGCTCCCTCTCGTCCTCGTCGGTCACGCTTCGATGACCATGGTGAGGCGGCGGTGATGATGGCAAGACTGTGGTGGCGCACGTTCGTGGGTGGCTTGTCTGGTGGAGCGCATCGGACCGTTCGGGGTTGTGGGTGTTTGGCGGATGGGAGAAATCCGTGCCGGCTTGCCGGCACCGACGCGGTGACGCCCGTGGGCGCCATCGTTCCTTCCTGAAGGGCGTCGGGTCTTCCCCTTCCCCACACCCCTCCGCGTATTGGGGGAAACCCTAGGACCTGTCCGGGCAACAGCGTCGTCGTCGTGTTCCTTTCTGAAGGTGTTGCTTGGTATGCGGAGGTTCGAGGTGCCTGGAGCGAGGTGGTACATCTCCGGTGGGCGCAACGGTCTTGGGTTATCATCGTTTTCGTCGATCCGACGCTGTTAACATTATTTTCTCTCTTCTTTCTCTTTTTTTTTGGCATGCTTGTGTTGTTTGCCTCAGCATTGGACTCTTTGTTGTATCGGGCGGTTGCTATATCTACATAGCGGGCCGAAAGCCTTTTTCTTACGAATTACCGAAGGCAAGACCTTTAAAACAAGATAAAAAATGGATACATTTCAACTAATTTTATTTCACTGATTCCAAATAACATATTTCACTCAACTAAAAAAACATGTTTCACTTATCTTAAAAAAAACTGATTTTGCTCATTCTCAAAATAAATATTTCACTCATTTCAATACATGATTTCACTTATATTATTTACAAAAGATATGTTTCACAAATTTAAAAAACACATTACACTCACTCAATTGAAATAATATATTTCACTCGTTTCTAAAAAAACGGATTTCACATACGCTTAATTTCTTTGAAATGTTGACATAATTGATTTCTGAAATATGCATGTAAAATATTCCACTCATCTTCGCAAATATATTTCCTTAGTTTCAATTAACATATTTCACTCAAAATGCATTTCACTCTTTATATAAAAACAGATTTCACACAGTTGAAAAACTAATTTTACTCATTTCTAAATAAAACACTGGTTTCAAGAAGTGGTATATGTGAAATATAACTGAAACTAAAATTAGTGAACGAATCAATTTCACAATAAACAGACTGAAAAATGGAGTTTCACACAAAATCATTTTTCGGTTTGAAAACTAATTTCACTTATTTACAAAATATAATTCAAATAAAACTTATTTCACTCATTTCAAAGGACTAATTTACTCGTTTCATTTGAAAGACATGTTTCAATTATTTTCAGGAGCTAATTTCACTCATTTCAAAATATAAATTTCACTCATTTCAAAAGACTATTTTGACTCGTTTCATTTGAAAGGACATGCTTCAAGTATTTTTAGGAGCTAATTTCACTCATTTAGAAGAAAAAAATGTTTCAAGAAGCTCATATATGTGAAATATAACTGAAATTGAAATGAGTGAACGAAGAAACAAAAGAAAGTCATTTAGAAAACACATTGAAATAGATTGAGTGAAATAAGTTGATTGAAATGCTAAAATTTAAACATGTATAAAGTGTTTCCATTGGTCTTGTTCTCATAGTCTTCGCGCCAGGAGTTCAAATATGTAAAAAAATTCAAAAATAGAGTTCTGGTTTAAAATATATGAATGACTTCAATTATAACGAGAAAATAAAAAGGAATAGGTTTTGATGGAGAGAGAGTAAACCCATGCATGTAATTGTACGTGAGTGGATGAGAGAAAGATGGCATCCCACCGTGGTGGGTCCATGAGAAGAAAAACACCAAATATGCAAATGGTTCAAAGAAATCAAATACAACAACCCGTATAAAGGTGCTAGATGTGGTATCAGTTACTCATTGGTGGCAAGACCACCGTTAGCTATTAAAACCGGTAAAAGTGACTTTGCGCACTTGCCTTCCCCTTCATCAGCTCGAACAATTGGAACCCTGAAGATTGTATAAGGATTGCTGGAATGAAATCGACACCGGATTAGAAGTCCGGCAAGAGAAGGGAAACCCTAGACGTCGTCGTGAGGGGAGTGCAAAAAAACTAGTATTTCAGCATCAAACCAGACCGAGTCGTATTGCGAATTGTTAGCTGAGGACTTGCATTTTCGCCCGTCTTGGGGACTTCAGTCCAGGCCGTACTTCTCCTGTGGAGGCTGGATAAACGAACCTCCATATCCGCACCAAAAAAAAAGGGAAAAGTTAGGAATGACGAAAAAAAAAGTCAATTACCCGGTGGTGCTAGAATTTGGCGTAAACGGTCACTTTAGTGCTAGAACTTGCGGTATACATTGAAGTGGTGCAAAAACTTGGCTTGAACGTGTAAATACGGTGCTAATCGCGTTTGTATACACCGATGATGCTGACGGGGCATGACAACATATGATGTCAGTGACTGCATGGTGAAGATGGGCCTGTGGCTTTTTTTCTTTCAAGAAACGCCTGTATTTTTTTTCTCTTTTTTTCAAGAAACAACTGTATTTTTATTTTATTTTGTTTTTTTCATAAATGGCCCCTGTCAGGTATAGACCTCGGTCAACCACGCACGCATGGCTAGCACCCAGCCCAGAGTTGAGTTGATTATACACAAGCATATGTGAGGTTTATATCTTCACACTAAATAACATAAATTAAGAATTTCAATCCAGTTACGGTTTCTAACCAGCGACCGTGTAAAAGAAGGAAGGCGTGCCCCTCCAAGTTATGGAATCTCATGGCTACGTAGAATTGTTGTAGTTTTTTTGTCTATAGCAGAACCTGCCCGTGGGCTATAATTTCTGTTAGTTCCTTTCATTTTTTATTTTCTTCAATATAAATTACAATATAAATAATATACAATAAAATATACTAAAATTGTTCACGTATTAATTTAGAAAATCCATCAAATTAAATTATGAATTATTTGTATAATTTTAATAAGTGTGTGCATTTAAATTAATTTTAGAAGATATATTTAGAAAAATTGATCATATAAGTTCAAAAATAAAAGGTTTTAATAAATATTAATGTTTTATATAAAAGTGTTCATGCTTTAACTTTTTATGGTGTTTTAAAACTGTTCATGCATTTTAATAAAGTTTATGTGTTTTATAAAAATGTACTTAAAACAAATATAACTATACGTATTGAAAAAATATGAGCCTAGTGTGCCAGCAGACAACGGATTCTCAAATAAATACATATTTACAGCTCTAATTGTAATTATAATTTACATATTCTTTACAAATTTGGAAAAATGAAAAGAAAAAATAATACGTATAAAATCCGCCGCTCGAACTGTAGTCTGGTTTTGTCCAGCGGGCGATCTGTCATAGACATAGATGCTAAAAATCCACTCTAGCTATGCCGAGCCAGTGGTTCTATTGGTAGTTCTTCCTGTTGGTATGGTATGTATCAGGTCGCTGGGTTGAAACCCCTCTGCCCTGTCTTTTTTTTCGAATAAAATTCTAGAGTTCATATCATTTAGCTAAAAGATATAAATGGTCACTATCCTAATAGGACATGAATTGTTATGTGGGTTTGTTGGCTAGCTACGCACGTGGGTTATCCCGATGTCTCCAGTTAGAATGCTGGGCGACCTGTTTTTAAAATTCTGATAAATTTTGTGATGTTGGCTCACAGATGAAACCCACCCGATGCCACACATACAATTAGTTTACACCTATAGGGGCCTTTCCGTAAAAAATGAAAAATAAAAACCAAAGGGTTTTTTTGCAAAAGGAGCATGCCACACGCCACAACTCCACCATGGAGTGGGCCTAATGCCATGCTGGCATGACCCATCAGCGTCACCGGCGTATAGAAATACGATTAGCACCATATTTGCACGTCTGAGCCAAGTTTTTGCACCAGTTCAATGTAACCGCAAGTTCTAGCACTAAAGTGACCGTTTACGCCAACTTCTAGCACCACCCGTGTAATTGACTCTTAAAGAAATACTCTACTTCGCTGTAAGTATAATGGCTCCATTTGGCCCAAGAGTAGTAAAAATGTTTCCAACCATTACATTTTAAAGAAGCTACTAAGAAGATACGTATAATGGCAAGCATATAAGATGCTCAAATTTAGCCTAAGTGACATCAAGCATTAAGAACTTCCTTATATACTATGTTCTGCGTAGTCGTTATTAAGGAATTTTTGCTCTGTTCCTTCCTCTTGTCCTTGAATGCGAGAATCTTAATGTTGGACTTTGCGGTAGCTCTGGACAACGCCACGTACAACTGACCATGGGAGAATATTGATTCCGGTAGGTACACGCCGACAATCGGGATGGTCTGCCCTTGCGCCCTGTTGATTGTCATGGCAAAGCTGAGTCTGATGGGGAACTGCTTCCTCTTGAATCAGAATGGGAACATTTCGTCGTCGGAGGGGCAGAGAGGTATGCGAGGAAGAAAAACCCTTCGTCCGGCGTGTCGTCCCATCACCATCTCGGCATCGATGGCGCTCCTCTGGAACCCACTGACCACAAGCCTCATGCCGTTACACAGCCCATTAGCTGGGTCAATGTTCCTCAGCAGTATAATGGGGCAGTTTATCTTCAGTATAAGTGCGTGCGGGGGAAGCCCATTTGGAGCCAGGTCATTCACAAACTCTTGATTGTAGTTGAAGGAAATATGCCATAGAGGCAATAATAAAGTTATTATTTATATTTCCTTATATCATGATAAATGTTTATTATTCATGCTAGAATTGTATTAATCCGGAAACTTAGTACATGTGTGAATACATAGACAAACAAAGTGTCACTAATATGCCTCTACTTGACTAGCTCGTTGAATCAAAGATGGTTGTGTTTCCTAACCATAGACATGAGTTGTCATTTGATTAACGGGATCACATCATTAGAGAATGATGTGATTGACTTGACCCATTCCGTTAGCTTAGCACTTGATCATTTAGTTTGTTGCTATTGCTTTCTTCATGACTTATACATGTTCCTATGACTATGAGATTATGTAACTCCCGAATACCGGAGGAACACTTTGTGTGCTACCAAACGTCACAACGTAACTGGCTGATTATAAAGGTGCTCTACAGGTGTCTCCGATGGTACTTTTTGAGTTGGCATAGATCAAGATTAGGATTTGTCACTCCGATTGTCGGAGAGGTATCTCTGGGCCCTCTCGGTAATGCGCATCATTATAAGCCTTGCAAGCAATATGACTACTGAGTTAGTTGCGGGATGATGCACTACGGAACGAGTAAAGAGACTTGCCGATAAATAGATTTAACTAGGTATTGAGATACCGACGATTGAATCTCGGGCAAGTAACATACCGATGACAAAGGGAACAACGTATGTTGTTATGCGGTTTGACCGATAAAGATCTTCGTAGAATATGTAGGAGCCAATATGAGCATCCAGATTCCGCTATTGGTTATTGACCGGAGACGTGTCTCGGTCATGTCTACATAGTTCTCGAACCCGTAGGGTCCGCACGCTTAACGTTCGGTGACATTCAGTAATATGAGTTTATGTGTTTTGATGTACCGAAGGTAGTTTGGAGTCCCGGATATGATCACGGACATGACGAGGAGTCTCGAAATGGTCGAGACATAAATATTGATATATTGGAAGGTTATATTTGGACACCGGAAGGGTTCCGGGGGTCACCGGATAAATACCGGAGTACCGGGAGGTTACCGGAACCCCTCGGGGAGTATATGTGCCTTAATGGGCTTTAGGGGAGAGAGAGAAAGGGCTGGTGATATGTTCATTTTGCATCATGCTTTTATATCAATATTAATTGCATTATGGGCTGTTATTACACATTATATATCAATACTTATGGCTATTCTCTCTTATTTTACAAGGTTTACCATGAAGAGGGGGAATGCTTAAATGGAATTCGGAAAAGGAGAAAACATTGGAAACCTATTCTGCACTGCTCCCAAAATCCTGAAACTCCATGAAACATGTTTTCGGAATTAATAGGAATTATTGAGCAAAAGAAATACATCAGGGGGCCCACACCTTGGCCAGGAGGGTGGGGGCGCGCCCCCTCTCTGGCGCGCCTGCCTCCTGGGCCCCTGGTGGGCCTCGTGTCCATCTTCGCTATATGAGAGATTTTACCTGAAAAAATCGTAGGCAAGCTTACGGATGAAACTCCGCCGCCACGAGGCGGAACCTTGGCGGAACCAATCTAGGGCTCTGGCGGAGCTGTTCTGCCGGGGACACTTCCCTCCGGGAGGGGGAAATCATCACCAACGTCATCACCAACGATCCTCTCATCGGGAGGGGGTCAATCTCCATCAACATCTTCACCAGCACCATCTCCTGTCAAAACCCTAGTTCATCTCTTGTATCCAATCTTGTATCAAAACCACAAATTGGTACCTGTGGGTTGCTAGTAGTGTTGATTACTCCTTGTAGTTGATGCTAATTGGTTTACTTGGTGGAAGATCATATGTTCAGATCCTTAATGCATATTATTACTCCTCTGATTATGAACATGAATATGCTTTGTGAGTTGTTACGTTTGTTCCTGAGGACATGGGTGAAGTCTTGCTATTAGTAGTCATGTGAATTTGGTATTCGTTTGATATTTTGATGAGATGTATGTTGTCTTTTCCTCTAGTGGTGTTATGTGAACGCCAACTACATGACACTTCACCATTATTTGGGCCTAGAGGAAGGCATAGGGAAGTAATAAGTAGATGATGGGTTGCTAGAGTGACAGAAGCTTAAACCCTAGTTTATGCGTTGCTTCGTTAGGGGCTGATTTGGATCCATATGTTTAATGTTGTGGTTAAGTTTACCTTAATACTTCTTTTGTAGTTGCGGACGCTTGCAATAGGGGTTAATCACAAGTGGGATGCTTGTCCAAGTAAGGGAAGTACCCAAGCACCGGTCCACCCACATATCAAATTATCAAAGTACCGAACGCGAATCATATGAACGTGATGAAATCTAGCTTGACAATAATTCCCATGTGTCCTCGGGAGCTCCTTTCTTATTATTAGAAATTGTCCAGGCTTATCCTTTGCTACATAAAGGATTGGGCCACCTTGCTGCACTTTATTTACTTTATTTACTTGTTACTCGTTACTATTTATCTTATCACAAAACTATCTATTACCTACAATTTGAGTGCTTGCAGAGAAAACCTTACTGAAAACCGCTTATCATTTCCTTCTGCTCCTCGTTGGGTTCGACACTCTTACTTATCGAAAGGACTACGATAGATCCCCTACACTTGTGGGTCATCAAGACTCTTTTCTAGCGCCGTTGCCGGGGAGTGTAGCGCTTTTGGTGAGTGGAACTTGGTAAGGAAACATTTATATAGTGTGCTGAAATTTTCATTACTTGTCACTATGGAAACTAATCCTTTGAGGGGCTTGTTAGGGTATCTTCACCCCGACCAGAAGAGCACAGAGTTGCTCCTCAACCTACTGAACTTTATGAAAATATTTACTTTGAGATTCCTTCGGGTATGATAGAGAAACTGCTAGCTAATCCATTTGCAGGAGATGGAACATTGCATCCCGATTTACACCTTATCTTTGTGGATGAAGTCTGTGGATTATTTAAGATTGCAGGTATTCCCGATGATGTTGTCAAAAGGAAGGTCTTCCCTTTATCTTTGAAGGGAGATGCATTGACATGGTATAGGCTATGTGATGATACGAGATCTTAGAATTATAAATGATTGAAGTTGTAATTTCACCAGAAGTTCTATCCTATGCACCTTGTTCATCGTGATCGTAATTACATATATAATTTTTGGCCTCACGAAGGAGAAAGCATCGCTCAAGCTTGGGGGAGGCTTAAGTCAATGTTATATTCATGCCCAATCATGAGCTCTCCCGGGAAATGATTATTCAAAAAATTTATGCTCGGCTTTCTCTTAATAATCGCAACCTGCTCGATACTTCCTGTGCTGGTTCTCATATGCTGAAGACTATTGATTTCAAATGGGACTTATTGGAAAGAATTAAACGCAACTCTGAAGATTGGGGTTCCGACGATGGTAAGGAGTCAGGTATGACACCTAAGTTCGATTGTGTTAAATCTTTTATGGATACCGATGCTTTTCGTGGATTTAGCACTAAGTATGGACTTGACTCTGAGATAGTAGCTTCTTTCTGTGAATCTTTTTCTACTCACGTTGATCTCCCTAAAGAGAAGTGGTTTAAATATAATCCTCCTGTTGAAGTGAAAGTAGTTGCACCTATTACAATTGAAGAAAAGACTATCACCTATAGTGATCCTATTGTTCCTACTACTTATGTTGAGAAACCTCCTTTTCCTGTTAGGATAAAGGATCATGCTAAAACTTCGACTGTTGTTCGTAAGAGTAATACTAGGACTTATACACCTCCTGAGCAAATCAATGTTGAACCTAGTATTGCTATGGTTAAATATCTCTTGGATTATGATTTAGATGGGCATGTTATTTATTTCTGTGATGAATCTGCTAATATTGCTAGACCAGATACTAAGACACATAGACCTGTCGTAGGCATGCCTGTTATTTCTGTTAAAATAGGAGATCATTGTTATCATGGCTTATGTGATATGGGTGCTAGTGCTAGTGCGATACCTTATACCTTATATCAAGAAATTATGCATGACATTGCACCCATCAAATTAGAAGACATTGATGTTACTATTAAGCTTTCTAATAGGGATACCATTAAACCATTTGGGATAGTTCAAGATGTTGAAGTCTTGTGTGGGAAGGTTAAATAACCTGCTGATTTTCTTGTTCTTGGTTCTCCACAAGATGATTTTTGTCCCATTATTTTTGGTAGACCCTTTTTTAATACAGCTAGTGCTAAGATTGATTGTGAAAAAGATACTGTCACCATTAGCTTAGATGGTATGTCTCATGAGTTTAATTTTGCTAATTTTCGTAGACAACCTCGTGATAGGGAACCACCTAGTAAAGATGAGATTATTGGTCTTTCTTCCATTGCCGTGCCTCCTACTGATCCGTTAGAACAATATTTGCTAGACCATGAAAATGATATGTTTATGAAGGAAAGAAGGGAAATAGATGAAGTGTTCCATAAACAGGAACCTATGCTGAAACATAACCTTCCCGTTGAAATTCTTGGGGATCCTCCTCCACCCAAGGGTGATCCCGTGTTTGAACTCATACCATTACCTGATAATCTTAAGTATGCTTATCTTGATGAAAAGAAAATATATCCTGTTATTATTAGTGATAACCTTTCAGAGCAAGAAGAAGAAAGATTATTGAAAACTCTGAAGAAGCACTGAGCAGCTATTGGATATACTCTGGATGATCTTAAGGGCATTAGTCCACATTATGCCAACACAAAATTACAGTGAAGAAAGATGCCAAACCAGTTAGAGATCCTCAACGACGACTAAATCCCAAGATGAAGGAAGTGGTAAGAAAGGAGATACTAAAGCTCCTTGAGGCGGGTATAATTTATCCCGTTGCTGATAGTGAATGGGTAAGCCCTGTCCATTGTGTTCCTAAAAAGGGAGGTATTACCGTTGTTCCTAATGATAAAGATGAATTGATCCCGCAAAGAATTATTACAGGTTATAGGATGGCAATTGATTTCCGTAAGTTAAATAAGGCTACTAAGAAAGATCATTACCCTTTACCTTTTATTGATCAAATGCTAGAAAGACTATCCAAACACACACATTTCTGCTTTCTAGATGGTTATTCTGGTTTCTCTTAGATACCTGTGTCAGCGAAGGATCAATCTAAAACTACTTTTACTTGCCCTTTTGGTACTTTTGCTTATAGACGTATGCCTTTTGGTTTATGTAATGCACCTGCTACCTTTCAAAGATGCATGATGGCTATATTCTATGATTTTTGTGAAAAGATTTGTGAGGTATTCATGGATGATTTCTCCGTTTATGGATCCTCTTTTGATGATTGTTTGAGCAACCTTGATCGAGTTTTGCAGAGATGCGAAGACACTAGTCTCGTCCTGAATTGGGAAAAGTGTCACTTTATGGTTAATGAAGGCATTGTCTTGGGACATAAGATCTCCAAGAGAGGTATTGAAGTTGATAAAGCCAAAGTTGATGCTATTGAAAAGATGCCATGTCCCAAGGACATAAAAGGTATAATAAGCTTCCTTGGTCATGCCGGTTTCTATAGGAGGTTCATTAAGGATTTTTCTAAAATCTCTAGGCCTCTGACTAATTTATTGCAAAAAGACATTCCTTTTGTCTTTGATGATGATTGTGAAGAAGCATTTGAAATACTTAAGAAAGGTTTGATCACTGCACCTATTGTTCAGCCACCTGATTGGAATTTACCTTTTGAAACTATGTGTGATGCTAGTGATTATGCTGTAGGTGCTGTTCTAGGGCAAAGAGTTGATAAGAAATTGAATGTTATCCAGTATGCTAGTAAGACTCTTGATACTGCCCAGAGAAATTATGCTACTACTGAAAAAGAGTTCTTAGCAGTTGTGTTTGCATGTGATAAGTTTAGACCTTATATTGTTGATTCCAAAGTTACTATTCACACTGATCATGCTGCTATTAAATATCTTATGGAAAAGAAAGATGCTAAGCCTAGACTCATTATATGGCTTCTCCTGCTCCAAGAATTTGATTTGCATATTATTGATAGAAAGGGAGCTGATAACCCCGTTGCAGACAACTTATCTAGGTTAGAGAATGTTCTTGATGACCCACTGCCTATTGATGATAGCGTTCCTGATGAACAATTAGCGGTCATTAATGCTTCTCATACTGTTCCTTGGTATGCTGATTATGCTAATTATATTGTTGCTAAATTTATACCTCCTAATTTCACATACCAGCAAAAGAAAAAGTTCTTTTATGATTTAAGACATTACTTCTGGGATGACCCACACCTTTATAAAGAAGGAGTAGATGGTGTTATTAGACGTTGTGTGCCTGAGCATGAACAGGAACAGATCCTACGCAAGTGTCACTCTGAATCCTATGGAGGACACCACGCTGGATATAGAACTGCACACAAGGTACTACAATCTGGTTTTTACTGGCCTACTCTCTTCAAAGATGCTCGTAAGTTTGTCTTATCTTGTGATGAATGTCGAAGAATAGGTAACATTAGTAGACGTCAGGAAATGCCTATGAATTACTCTCTTGTTATTGAACCGTTTGATGTTTGGGGCTTTGATTATATGGGACCTTTTCCTGCCTCTAATGGTTATACACATATTTTAGTTGCTATTGGTTACGTTACTAAGTGGGTAGAAGCTATTCCAACTAGTAGTGCTGATCATAACACTTCTATTAAAATGCTTAAAGAAGTTATTTTTCCGAGGTTTGGAGTCCCTAGATATCTTATGACTGATGGTGGTTCACATTTTATTCATGGTGCTTTCCGTAAGATGCTTGCTAAGTATGATGTCAATCATAGAATCGCATCTCCTTGTCATCCGCAGTCTAGTGGTCAAGTAGAGTTGAGCAATAGAGAGCTCAAATTAATTTTGCAAAAGACTGTCAATAGATCTAGAAAGAATTGGTCCAAAAAACTTAATGATGCATTATGGGCCTATAGAACTGCGTACAAAAATCCTATGGGTATGTCTTCATATAAGATGGTTTATGGAAAAGCGTGTCATTTACCTCTTGAACTTGAACATAAAGCATATTGGGCTATTAAAGAGCTCAACTATGACTTCAAACTTGCCGGTGAGAAGAGGTTGTTTGATATTAGCTCACTTGATGAATGGAGAACTCAAGCCTATGAGAATGCCAAGCTATTCAAAGAAAAAGTCAAACGCTGGCATGACAAAAGGATACAAAAGCGTGAGTTTAACGTAGGAGACTATGTGTTATTATTCAACTCTCATCTAAGATTTTTTGCAGGAAAACTTCTCTCTAAATGGGAAGGTCCTTACGTTATCGAGGAGTTCTATCGTTCTGGTGCCATAAAAATCAACAACTTCAAAGGCACAAGTCCAAGGGTGGTAAACGGTCAAAGAATTAAACATTATATTTCAGGTAATCCTATCAATGTTGAAACTAACATTATTGAAACCGTAACACCGGAGGAATACATAAGGGACACTTTCCAGAATGTTCCAGACTCCGGAAAGGAATAGGTATGTGGTACGGTAAGTAAACCGACTCCAAAATGACTCCAATGGCAATTATCAGTTTTGGAATATTTAAGAATTTTCGGAAGATAGAAGTAGTCTGAAAGGGACACGAGGCCCCCACGAGAGTGGAGGACGCGCCCACCCCTACTGGGCGTGCCCCCCTGTCTCGTGGGCACCTAGTGTGCCTCCCGGACTCTGTTTTCTTGCACGTTACGTATTTTGGTCGGTAAAAATTCATTATATAATCTCCCGAAGGTTTTGACCACCGTATCATGCAAATATCCTCTGTTTTCATCTCGAGTTGTTTCCGTTGCAGATCTAGAGCACCATGACTTCACCCTCCTCCAACAACGAAGACAAGGATGCTTGGCTATTGAAGATAGAGCTGAAAAGAGAAGAACCGTAAGAGATCAACATGGATGAAGGGATCAAGAAGGCCATGGAGGTTCAAGCTCCGGTGGTGAAAGAAGAAGACATCCCTCAACCTTTACCTAACCTCTTTACTCCAACAGAGATTGAAGCTTTCAAGATGATTGAGTTAGCTCGCATACAGAATAAGTATCTCACACAGGAGAATATTTTGTTGAAGGATCATATCGCCGGACTCAAGGGTATTATCCGCAAATTGGAGGAGCTTCTACGCTCGATGTGCGATTATCCACCGTCATCATCACCACCTCCATCACCTCCGAGGACATAATCACATGGGTATGGGCACTCCCCTTGGCAACTGCCAAGCTTGGGGGAGGGTATCGTATCACCATCACACTCTTATCTTTACGGTTTTATTTAGTTCGATCCTTTTAGTAGTATCTTGATCTAGTAGATTGAAGTTTTGATACCAAGTAGTTTCGAGTTTTGCATTGTGATCTCTTTTTGTAATCGAGTCCGTGAGCTGTCTATAATAAAGATTAGTGTTGAGTCAAGGGCTTTGCTATGTTGCTATGATCTTGAGAAAGTAGAAAGAATAAAAGAGTTCATATTGATCTTATGGATAGTGATGACTTCACACATAGAAAGTATGAGGCATAAGAATTGTTGAGAGTTGATAAACGTAGTTTTGGTCATCGTTGCAATTAATAGGAAGTGATAAGGAAAGAGGGGTTCACATACAAATATATTATCTTGGACATCTTTTATGATTGGGAGCACTCATTAAGTATGACATGCTAAAAGGGTTGACGTTGGACAAGGAAGACAACGTAATGGTTTATGTTTTTGCACATCTCAGTTAAAGTATATTGTCATTGACCTTCCAAACATGTTGAGCTTGCCTTCCCCCCCCCATGCTAGCCAAATTCCTTGCACCAAGTAGAGATACTACTTGTGCTTCCAAATATCCTTAAACCCAGTTTTGCCATGAGAGTCCACCATACCTACCTATGGATTGAGTAAGATCCTTCAAGTAAGTTGTCATGTTGCAAGCAATAAAAATTGCTTCTAAATATGTATGACTTATTAGTGCAGAGAAAATAAGCATTGTACGATCTTGTTGTGGAAGTAATAAAAGCGACGGACTGCATAATAAAGGTCCACATACAAGGGGCAATATAAAGTGACGTTCTTTTGCATTAAGATTTTGTGCATCAACCCTAAACGCACATGACAACCTCTGCTTCCCTCCGCGAAGGGCCTATCTTTTACTTTATGTTTTTACTTTATGCTTGAGCCAAGGTGATCCTCACCTTTCCCTTTTTCATTTTATCCTTTGGCAAAGCTCCTCGTGTTTGAAAGATCATGATATATATATCCAACTGGATGTAAGTTAGCATGGGTTATTATTGTTGACATCACCTAAAGGTGAATACGTTGGGAGGCAACACGATAAGCCCGTATCTTTCTCAGTGTCCGGCTGAAACTCCATAACCACAAGTATTGCGTGAGTGTTAGCAATTGTAGAAGACTACAAGATAGTTGAGTATGTGAACTTGTTGAAAAGCTCAATTGTTGACTCTTTCTGATGTTACGATAAATTGCAATTGCTTCAATGACTGATATTATAGTTTGTTAGTTCTCAATGAAGTTTTTGAACCATACTTAACATTGTGAATTGATTGTTACTTGAGCATAAGAAATCATATGATAAAATCTATATATGCTACTGCTACAAGAATGATCATGATGCCCTCATGTCCGTATTTTATTTTTACCGACACCTCTATCTCTAAACATGTGGACATATTTTTCGATTTCGGCTTTAAGCTTGAGGACAAGCGAGGTCTAAGCTTGGGGAGTTGATCGTCCATTTTGCATCATGCTTTTATATCAATATTTATTGCATTATGGGCTGTTATTACACATTATATCTCAATACTTATGGCTATTCTCTCTTATTTTACAAGGTTTACCATGAAGAGGGGAATGCCAGAATGGAATTCTGGCCGAAAAGGAGCAAACATTGAAACCTATTACAGACTTTGCTCCAAAAATCCTGAAACTCCACGAAACATGTTTTTGGAATTAATAAGAATTATTGTGCAAAAGAAATACATCAGGGGGCCCACACCTTGGCCAGGAGGGTGGGGGCGCGCCCCCCTCTACTGGGCGCGCCCCCTGTCTCCTGGGCCCCCTGGTGGGCCTCCGGTGTCCATCTTCTGCTATATGAGAGCTTTTACCATGAAAAAAATTGTGGGCAAGCTTACAGGACGAAACTCCGCCGCCACGAGGCGGAACCTTGGCGGAACCAATCTAGGGCTCTAGCGGAGCTGTTCTACCGGGGACACTTCCCTCCGAGAGGGGGAAATCATCACCAATGTCATCACCAACGATCCTCTCATCGGGAGGGGGTCAATCTCCTCAACATCTTCACCAGTACCATCTCCTCTCAAAACCCTAGTTCATCTCTTGTATCCAATCTTGTATCAAAATGTAACGCCCCGGAAGTAACTTTCCATATTTGTAACTCCAACTCTTGCCATTTTCGGCATTGTGATATGATATTTCCTCCGTGGTTGGGTTTCTCTCCTTTTGCATTTTGTCTGTGTCATGCATTTTATATTATGTCATCATGTGCATCGCATTTGCATACGTGTTCGTCTCATGATTCCGAGCATTTTTCCGTTGTCCGTTTTGCAATCCCAAGCACTCCTATCTCCCCGGCGGTCCCTTTTACGTTTTTCCGTATGCGGGTATTAAACCTTCTCGAAATGGACCGAGGTTTGTCTAGTGGCCTGGGTATACCACCGGAGACCACCGGTCAAGTTTCGGTCATTTGGAGCTCGTTTGGTACTCCAACGGTTAACCACACTCTCAAAAGGCCTCTTTTAAGTTGCAGCCCAACACCCTCCAAAACAGTCCAATAACCCATCTAAGTCACCTCCATGCTCTCCGTCGTTCGATCACGATCGTGTGGTAAAACTACACCTCATTTGGACTCTCCTAGCTCCTCTATGCCTATTTAAACAAACCCTCCCGTCCAAATCCGGATCAATTCCACCCGAAACCCTAGCCCTTCTTCCTCCATGCGCCCGACGTGTCCGCCCGGCGCGGACAATCGCCCGCCGCCCAGCAGCGGTGGCGAGCTGCCACGTATGCCGCCGCCGCCACCGCCCGCCCCGCCCGGGCCAGATCCGCCCGCCGGGCCGAACGGCCACGCGAACGCGCCCCACAGCGCCTCCGCGGCGCCTCTCCGCCGCCTCGCCGCCCGCCCGTGCCCGCCTCCTCCTCCGCCCATGAGTCCGGCCCGCCGCCGCCGGGATCTCGCCGCCTCCGCCCGCCGCCGCCGCCTCTCTCCCGCCCGCCCGCCCGCCCTCGCCCGCTTGCTCGTGCTCACTCCGCCAGCCGGGCCTCTCTCCGGCCCGCCTCCGGCGCCCTCGGCCGAGCCCGCCGCCTCCGGCGCCCTCCGCCTCTGCCCGCCTCGGCCCCCTCGCCCGGCCGCCTTCCCGGCGAGCTCGCGGGCAGCCAGCGCGGCGCCCGATCCGCTCGATCGGATCCGGCCTCGAGCCGCGCGCGCGTTGACCTCTTCTCCCCCTCCTTTTTTTTCTCTAAGTTTTTTTTGCATCTTTGTAATTTTGTGCATTTTTCAACATGCTATATCTTCGCATCCGTAGATCCATTTTTCGCGTATAATATGTCATAATGTTCGTCTCGAAGAGTAGATCATTTCATCTCATTGCATCATTTTCATTTGAGCTCATCTTGATGCCCGAAATGCTGTTGGAAGAGTGCTATGTGCTGTTAGTTTCTGATTTTTATCAGGACTTGCACTTTTGTTATTTTTGTCATGATTAATATGTGCACCCTATGGATTTGAGTCCTACATGTGTTTTGTAAAATGCCATGTCATCTTTCCAGTGGTATATGCCATGTATTTTTGTGATCTATGTGGTGACTAGCACAAGCATGCAAAGTAGGTGTCCTAATGTTGCTGATTTCAGCCCTGTTTTTAGCTGATTTTGATGCCATGTTTACTTGATGATACCGAGAGATCTATGCATATTTTGAGATACTTCAGTAAGGGTGTTTTGTAAAGCATGTCTTTCTCTATCCATTCATGCCTTTGTTTGCAATTATGGGATGCCATAGCTTGAGTCAATCGAGCTCTACTTTTGCTACCAAATGATTCCTGGCAGATTGTATACATGTTATTCAATTTTGCCTAGCTTGTTGTGGTTGATCCATATATGCTATGTTATTGTTCTTTCCATGTATGTCTTCTATGTCATGTCTTCTTGATGTAGGTATGCTTAGTTTATCATTTGGGGCTCTGTAGTGAGTGCATTGAGCTTGTTAACATGCCATCTCGTTATCAGTTTTTGACATGTCATGTTGCTGAATCTGTTAACGAGATTTTCAATATTGACATGGGTGTTACTATATTTTCTAGTCCTTTCTGGCTTATGGTCAGTAAGGGACTTTTGTTCTAGGCTTTGAGTAGATTCATGCCATGCCTTGTTTTGCTATTTTAAGGTCCTGTAGCATGTAGTTTTGATGCTCTGAACATTGCAACCTGATGCTGTTTTTGCCATGTCCAGCCTGATTATTAATGCACTTTTGCCATGCTTGTTTGAACATGTTATGATGTGAACTAGCCGTAGCTCAATGCTCATCTTTTGTCGAGCATCATGTGTAGATCACTGCCATGTGCTTTGTTGATACGTTTGGGTGCAGTAGCTTAATTATTTGTTGCTTGCTAAGTGGCATCATGCTGTTAATGGCAGATTTGCGCCATTCTTGTTTTGCTTGCCATTTGCAAACCGTGCATCCGTTTCCGGTGATCTTTATATCGATTTCAACCGAAATCATCTCATCTTTCCAATGGCATGCTTGGTTTTCCAAGTTGATGCCTGGTTCATCATTTACCTTCCGGAGCGCACATAAGCATTGCATTTCACATCCCGCATATCATGTCATGTTTTGCATCATGTTGATTGTGCATTGCACCGTGATTTATTGTGGTTCCTTTGTTTGTGTTGTTGCTTTGGGTAGAGTCGGAGGCGAGTACGTGAACGAGGAGCCTGTTGAGAACGTTTTCGAGGATCAAGCTTTCGACAACTCGAGAACATTGCGAGCAAGATGACCATACCCTCGAAATCACTTCTATCTTTGCTATGCTAGTTGCTCGCTCTTTTGCTATGCCTATGCTGCGATGCCTACCACTTGCTATATCATGCCACCCATATTGCCATGTCAGCCTCTAACCATCCTTTCCTAGCAAACCGTTGATTGGCTATGTTACCGCTTTGCTCAGCCCTCTTATAGCGTTGCTAGTTGCAGGTGAAGCTGAAGTTTGTTCCTTGTTGGAACATGGAGATGTTGTTCCTTGTTGGAACATGTTTACTTGTTGGGGATATCACAATATTTATATATCTGC
Organism: Aegilops longissima; assembly: GCA_021605205.1. NCBI lineage: Eukaryota > Viridiplantae > Streptophyta > Magnoliopsida > Poales > Poaceae > Aegilops > Aegilops longissima. The sequence goes on along the minus strand of CM038676.1, from coordinate 482,687,758 downwards.
TATGTTTAACACATCTATATACTTGGTAAAGGGTGGAAGGCTCGGCCTTATGCAGTGTTTTGTTCCACTCTTGCCACCCTAGTTTCCGTCATACGGTGTTATGTTCCTTGATTTTGCGTTCCTTACGGTTGGGTGATTTATGGGACCCCTTGACAGTTCGCTTTGAATAAGACTCGTCCAGCAAGGCCCAACTTTGGTTTTACCATTTGCCACCTAAGCCTTTTCCCCGGTTTTCGCGAGCCCGAGGGTCATCTTATTTTAAACCCCGGGCGGTGCTCCTTGACGTTGGTCCAAACTAGAGCACCGTCTGGGACCATTCCTTGGCAACATGGATTACGTCGGTTCAGACGCTTCGCTTATCCGGTGTGCCACGAGAACGAGATATGTGCAGCTCCTATCGGGATTTGTCGGCACATTCGGGCGGCTTTGCTGGTCTTGTTTTATTGCTGTCGAAATGTCTTGTAGTCCGGATTCCGATATTGATCGGGTCTTCCGGTAGAAGGAATATCCTTCGTTGACCGTGAGAGCTTATAATGGGCTAAGTTGGGACACCCTGCAGGTAATATCTTTCAAAGCCGTGCCGCGTTATGAGGCAGATGGGAATTTGTTAATATCCGGTTGTAGAAAACCTGAAGTTGACCTCAAATAAAATACACATCAACAAGTGTGTAACCGTGATGGTCTCTTCTCGTGAGTCCGGAAGTGAACACGGTGTTGGAGTTATGTCGGACGTAAGTAGTTCAGGATCACTTCTTGATCATTACTAGTTTCACGTCCGCTTTGCTTCTCTCCTCGCTCTCTTTTGCGATGTAGCCACCATATATGCTAGTCGCTTGCTGCAGCTCCACTTTACTACTCTGTCCTTCCTATTAGCTTAAATAGTCTTGATCTCGCTGGTGTGAGATTGCTGAGTCCCGTGACTCACGAGATACTTCCAAAACAGTTGCGAGTTCCGATGAGGCATGTGCAGTGATTCAACCGAGCTCAAGTGGGAGTTCGACGAGGAACGTGGTCGTTACTATGTGTCTTTTCAGATGATCGGTAGTGGTGCCCGGTTGGGACGATTCGGGATCTGTGTTAGCATTTGGGGTATCTTCTTTTATTTTGGTTCCGTAGTCGGACCTTGAGTGTACTCAATGATGGATGTTTATTTATGTCTTGTGTGAAGTGGCGATTGTAAGCCAACTATGTATCTCTTTCCTTAATTATTACATGGGTTGTGTGAAGATTACCTCACTTGCGACATTGCCTTCAATGCGGTTATGCCTCTAAGTCGTGCCTCGACACGTGGGAGATATAGCCGCATCGGGGGCGTTACAAGTTGGTATCAGAGCCTTCCCCGACTTAGGAGCCCCCTACTTGATTGTTTGCTGACGTTGTTGAGTCTAGAATGGAAAATGTTTTGAGTCTTAGGATTATATATATCGGAGAGTAGGATTCTTTTTACTTCCCAGTCCCTTCGTCGCTCTGTGAGGTCTCCTAACGTAGAGTTTTGACTCTTCTCTTCTCAAATTTCACTAAATTTTTTTTTAGGATCACGTGGGTATCTTGGAATCGTTCCGATGGTTTTGTGACGAGAACATTGTTCTTGGTGCCTCGACATTTAGAGGTTGTGGCGGTGTCCGGGGAGTTGAGCTCCGAGGTGTTGTCGTCACAATTTTATCGTTGCGATTCGGAATACCTGAGTTTTGCCGACATCGAAATCTCTTTTGTGCAGTTGTTGGTGAGATAACCTGATAGCCAAATCTTCGTGGCGAAAAGGGAGTATTGCCATGACTTGTATAACGGATGTTTTTCAAGGTCGAGGTACACGATTTCGAGGATTTCTTGGTTATGTGTTGACGGATGGATACAATGGATCTAGGTATTGTTAGTTTGGGTGATATATTTTGTGTCCCTGTATCCCCAACACCAGATTGCATAACCGAAAGTTTCGGAGTTTATAGGTGGGAATTCTAGTAGCTTACGGGATATTCTTTCCGACGGATGTATGATTTGAGATTGGGGTTCAACGTCTAGTGGTCCGCCCATTCACGGTCGATTCTGATGGTCGCGAGGCGTCTTAAAGAATCCTTGGCTATGCTGATTCGGGGCGTCTTGTTAGTCATTCGTGACGTCCGCTATACGTCGTGTCCGTGTGGGCCCCACCACGAACACTTTGAGCGAAATCTCTATCATGTGTTTGTTCCGGCTCATTCTAGAAGCCAATCTTTTGTTTTCAGTTGTGATATTCGATTTGTTGCTAAGACAGATGTTGTTTTCCATATCTGTATCTAAGTGGCTTCTCACCTTAATGGACGTGTGATGATTAACTTTGGAATTCATTCGTTCATTCTTGTTCGAATGTTTATTGTGAAGACTATATGTTGCAATTTCTATCCGTTGTTTCTACTTATCTATTTTTGTCTATCAAAGGACTAACGGATGTCACCCTCTCCAGGATGGCTCCGCCAACGCGTCTGAATCCGGATCGCAATGATGGGGATCAGTCGAATCCTCCACCTCCACCTCCACCTCCGCCTCCGGAGGCACGGCAAGCTATCATGGCAGCCACCAATGCCAATGCTCGATGATTTTGCAGCTCTTGCAAGAACGTACTCGAGGCAAGGCAATCAAGGCAATCAAGGCAATCAAGGTCAAGGCAACAATCAACCACACTTTGCTACTCTCGATCGGTTCCTCGCTAATCAGCGAAGTCTTTCGGTTTACGTGTTGAGGCAACAGACGCGATGATTGGTTAGTGGACATCTGCAAGCACTTTGATCAGAGCAATGTCGGACACGAGGATTTTGTCAAGTTTGCATCGTTTCAACTCAAGGATCAAGCTGCCGAGTGGTACCAGCAATACAAAGATTCCAGAGGAGGTCGTGTCATTACAGGATGAGTTCCGCCGTGATTTCGAGCTCATCACATTCAAAAGTGTTGTTGAGAGCAAGCGTGAGGAGTTCCGCAATCTCAAGCAGGGCAACATGTCTGTCTATCAATACAATATCCAGTTCGAAGCTTGCTCGTTTTGCTAAGCAAGGGCGTGCTGATGAAAGGAGTATGATCTATCGATTCGAGAGGTGGTGCGAGAGAAGATCTGCAATTACCTCTTGTGCTGTTTGAGCGGATAAGTATGATGATTTCTACAACATGGCTCTCAAGCAAGAAGCGGCTCAGCTCAAATGCGAGGCTTCCAAGAAGAGAATCAGGGATGCAGTTCAGTCCTCTTCGTCCTCTCAAGTGGCAGCCAAGCAGCGAAGTTTTACTGCCCCTCCTCTGTTCCGTCACCTTACCAGAGAAGAACTCGGTGGCCGTGGATCTTCCCACCCACCCAACCCAAGCTATCGTAACAAGTCTAATTCTCAAGCTCCAAGGTCAAGTGCTCCTTACCACCGTCCGCTCTCGAGGTCACTTGCAACAAGTGTCGCAGAAGGGTCACTATCTAACAAGTGCTTCAACCAGAGGCGTCTTCCGCCTCCTCCTCTGTGAAATCTTCCAGCAATGCGGTGGTCAAGCATAATCCCAAGTTTGCAAAGGTCAATATGATGAATGCAGCTCAAGCGGAGGAATCTTCCGATGTGATAATCGGTAATCTCTCGCTTAATGATATTCCTGCAAAAGTCTTATTTGATAATTGGTGCATCGCATTGTTTCATGTCCGAGATCGTTCTTTGCAAAGAATGATTTTTCTTGGTCTTACTGGATAAACCTTTGGGTGTTATTTCTCGGCAAAGTCAATGAGAGCCAACTCAATAGTTCATGATGTCTCTATCAAGATGGGCGATTATAGATTTCTTTCCAAACCAATGGTTCTTGGTGACCCGGATATTGATCTTATTCTCGGAATGGATGGCTTTATCGGACAAAGCTCAGCTTGATTGTGCTGCCGAGGAAATTCAATTGACTCACTCTTCTAATGATGTGATCATCTATGCCGCCGTGATGAAACCATTCGGTTGTTTTCTCTCAATGAGAAGGGCGAACTGAATGCCATCTCTCGATTCGATCGTTTGTGAGTACCAAGATGTCTTTCGGAAGAGCTTCGGTATGCCTCCTCATCGGCCGCTTGAGTTCGTTATCAATCTTGAGCACGCATCGAACCCGTTTGCAAGCGTCCATACAAGCTTGGACCCGATGAGCTGAAGGAATTGAAGAAGCAGCTCGATGAACAAGAGCGTCTGGTTTGATCGGACGAGTTCATCTCCTTGGGGTTGTGGTGTTCTTTTGTCCGAAGAAGGATGGCACGGACCGACTTTGCGTCGATTACCGTCCATTGAATAAGAAGACAATCAAGAACAAGTATCCACTTCCCAACATCAATGAGCTTTTCGAGCAACTCAAAGGTGCTACGGTGTTCTCCAAGCTTGACCTTCGTATGGGGTATCATCAGATTCGCATTCGTGAACAAGATATTCCCAAGACAGGCATTCGAACAAGCTTTGGTTCTTATGAATATACTGTCATGTCTTTCGGCCTCGTCAATGCTCCTCCAACATTCTCTCGGATGATGAACTTCATATTCAACCCCTACACCAATGAATTCGTCTTGGTCTATCTTGATGATATTTTGGTCTTCTCCAAGAATAAGAAGGATCATGCCAAACATTTGCGATTGGTACTAGACAAGCTCAGAGAGTATCAATTCTATGCTAAGTTCTCCAAATGTGAATTCTGGCTTGATGAAGTGCTTTATCTTGGTCATATCATCTCTGCCAAGGGCATCGCTGTTGATCCCGAGAAGGTGTCCGCAATTGTGAATTGGGAACCTCCTCAGAATGTCAAGCAGCTCCATGATTTTCTTGGTCTTGCAAGCTATTGCCGAAGATTCGTTGAGAACTTCTCCAAGATTGCAAAGCCTCTTTCCAACCTCCTCCAGAAGCATGTGAAGTATGTCTGGTCTCCCGAGTGTGACGTTGCTTTCAATACCCTCAAAGAGAAACTCGTCACAGCTCTGCTCGACTCCTCTGATGAATCCAAGCCATTTGAAGTTTTCGTGATGCTTCTCTTCAAGGTCTCGGTCTGTGTTAATGCAAGAGAAGAGAGTTGTGGCTTATACCTCTCGCCATTGAAGCCCAACGAGAAGAACTACCCCACTCACGATCTTGAGTTGGCGGCAGTTGTCCATGCATTGATAACGTGGAGACATCTCTTGTTGGGAAGGAAAGTGGACATTTTCACCGATCACAAGAGTCTCAAGTACATCTTCACTCAACCCAACCTCAACCTCAAAGACTCGATGGGTGAAATGATTCAAGAGTACAACCCAAGTATTGAGTATACTCCGGCAAAGCCAATGTCATTGCAGATGCTTTGAGCAGGAAAGCTTCTCGCAATAGTCTAATCCTCAAGCCCTTTCACCGGATCTCTCGTGAATCTTTCCGCAAGCTGAATCTTCAAGTTGTTCCTCAAGGCTTTCTTGCCAACCTCATAGTCTCTCCTACTTTGGAAGATCAGATTCGTGAGGCTCAACTTTTGGATGCCATGGTGAAAAAGGTGAAGCGTGGTATCGACAAGGGCATTTCCAAGTACAAGTGCTTCCACGTTGATGACAAAGACACTCTGTTCTTTGAGGACGGATTGTGGTTCCTAAGGGTGATCTGCGAAAAGTCATTATGAGCGAGGCTCACAATTCGCTTCTATCCATTCATCCCGGAAGTACGAAGATGTACCATGACCTCAAGCAGTCATATTGGTGGACTCGAATGAAGCGAGAAATTGCTCAATTCGTGAATGAATGTGATGTCTGCAGAAGAGTGAAAGCAGAACACCAAAGACCAGCTGGTCTCCTCCAACCTCTTGCTATTCCTGAATGGAAGTTTGATCATATTGAAATGGACTTCGTGGTGGCTTTCCAAAGTCCAAGCGTGGAAATGATGCTATCTTCGTTGTCATTGACAAGCTTACTAAAGTGGCTCATTTTCTTCCTATCAAAGAATCCATCACAGCAGCTCGGTTGGCGAGCTATATACCTCGAGATTGTCTCCTTGCACGGCATTCCTCAAGTGATCTCTTCAGACCGTGGCAGCATCTTTACCTCCAAGTTAAGGGAGTCTTTTGAAGGCCATGGGCACCAACATTCGTTTAGCACAGCTTTCCATCCTCAAACAAGTGGCCAAGTTGAGCGAGTAAATCAAATCCTTGAAGATATGCTCGGGGCTTGTGTCATTTCTTCGGTATGAAGTGGGAAGATTGCCTTCCATATGCCGAGTTCTCTTACAACAACAGCTTCCAAGCGAGTTCGGGCAAGGCCCCATTCGAAATTCTCTATGGCGAAAGTGCGTACTCCTCTCAATTGGTGCGAGACAGTGAGCGCCAACTTCTTGGCAATGACTTGATCACGAAGCGGAAGAAATGTGCCAAGTCATTCGTGAGAATCTCAAAGCCGCGCAATCGCGCCAGAAGAGCTATTATGATGATAAGCACCGTGATGTGACTTTTGATATCGGAGACCATGTCTACCTCCGCGTCTCTCAATGAAAGGCACTCGTCGCCCGGTATCAAAGGAAGCTTGCCCCTAGATCGTGGGTCCTTTCAAGATCATTGGGAAAAGAGGCGATCTAGCCTATCAACTTGAGCTTCCATCCAACTTTGCAAGCGTGCACGATGTGTTTCACGTGTCACAGCTTCGCAAGTGCTTCAAGACTCTGAACGCACTATCAACTTCAAGAGATTGACCTTCAAGAAGATCTCTCTTATCATGAGCACCCCGTTGCTATTCTTGAAGAAACCGAGCGCAAGACTCGCAACAAGTCAATCAAATTCCTCAAAGTGAAGTGGTCACACCATTCCGACCGAGAAGCTACCTGGGAGCGCGAGGATCACCTCCGTTCTGAGTATCCGGAGTTCTTTCAGTCCTAGATCTCGGGACGAGATCCTCTTGTAGTGGTGGAGTGTTGTAACGCCCCGGAAGTAACTTTCCATATTTGTAACTCCAACTCTTGCCATTTTCGGCATTGTGATATGATATTCCCTCCGTGGTTGGGTTTCTCTCCTTTTGCATTTTGTCTGTGTCATGCATTTTATATTATGTCATCATGTGCATCGCATTTGCATACGTGTTAAATCTCATGATTCCGAGCATTTTTCCGTTGTCCGTTTTGCAATCCGCACTCCTATCTCCCCGGCGGTCCTTTTACGTTTTTCCGTAAAGGGTATTAAACCTTCTCGAAATGGACCGAGGTTTGTCTAGTGGCCTGGTATACCACCCGAGACCACCGGTCAAGTTTCGGTCATTTGGAGCTCGTTTGGTACTCCAACGGTTAACCGCACTCTCGCAAAGGCCTCTTTTAAGTTGCAGCCCAACACCCTCCAAAACAGTCCAATAACCCATCTAAGTCACCTCCATGCTCTCCGTCGTTCGATCACGATCGTGTGGTAAAACTTCGCCTCATTTGGACTCTCCTAGCTCCTCTATGCCTATTTAAACAAACCCTCCCGTCCAAATCCGGATCAATTCCACCCAAACCCTAGCCCTTCTTCCTCCATGGCGGACGTGTCCGCCGGCGCGGACAATCGCCCGCCGCCCGCAGCGATGGCGGTTGCCACGTGGCGCCGCCGCCCCCCCACCCGCGCCGCCGGGCCCAGATCCGCCCGCCCGGGCGAACGCAATTGCGCCCGCTGCCCGCGCCCCACAGCGCCTCCTGGCGCCTCTCGCCCGCCTGCCGCCGCCGCCCGTGCCGCCTCCTCCTCCGCCCGGTCCGGCCGCCCGCCGCGCCGGATCTCGCCGCCTCCGCCGGCCGCGCCGCCTCTCTCGCCGCCCGCCCGCGCCTCGCCGGCCGCTCCGTGGCTCACGCCCGCCGCCCGCTCCTCCGGCGCCCGCCTCGGCGCCCCTCGCCCGGCCCGCCGCCTCTCGGCGCCCTCGGCCTCTGCCCGCCTCGGCCCCTCGCCGGCCGCCTTCCAGCGAGCTCGCGGCAGCCAGCGCCCGCGCCCGATCCGCTCGATCGGATCCGGCCTCGGGAGCCGCGCCGCCGTTGACCTCTTCTCCCCCTCCTTTTTTTTCTCTAAGTTTTTTTTTGCATCTTTGTAATTTTGTGCATTTTTCAACATGCTATATCTTCGCATCCGTAGATCCATTTTTCGCGTATAATATGTCAAAATGTTCGTCTCGAAGAGTAGATCATTTCATCTCATTGCGTCATTTTTATTTGAGCTCATCTTGATGCCCGAAATGCTGTTGGAAGAGTGCTATGTGCTGTTAGTTTCTGATTTTTATCAGGACTTGCACTTTTGTTATTTTTGTCATGATTAATATGTGCACCCTATGGATTTGAGTCCTACATGTGTTTTGTAAAATGCCATGTCATCTTTCCAGTGGTATATGCCATGTATTTTTGTGATCTATGTGGTGACTAGCACAAGCATGCAAAGTAGGTGTCCTAATGTTGCTGATTTCAGCCCTGTTTTTAGCTGATTTTGATGCCATGTTTACTTGATGATACCGAGAGATCTATGCATATTTTGAGATACTTCAGTAAGGGTGTTTTGTAAAGCATGTCTTTCTCTATCGATTCATGCCTTTTTTTGTAATTATGGGATGCCATAGCTTGAGTCAATCGAGCTCTACTTTTGCTACCAAATGATTCCTGGCAGATTGTATACATGTTATTCAATTTTGCCTAGCTTGTTGTGGTTGATCCATATATGCTATGTTATTGTTCTTTCCATGTATGTCTTCTATGTCATGTCTTCTTGATGTAGGTATGCTTAGTTTATCATTTGGGGCTCTGTAGTGAGTGCATTGAGCTTGTTAACATGCCATCTCGTTATCAGTTTTTGACATGTCATGTTGCTGAATCTGTTAACGAGACTTTCAATATTGACATGGGTGTTACTATATTTTCTAGTCCTTTCTGGCTTATGGTCAGTAAGGGACTTTTGTTCTAGGCTTTGAGTAGATTCATGCCATGCCTTGTTTTGCTATTTTAAGGTCCTGTAGCATGTAGTTTTGATGCTCTGAACATTGCAACCTGATGCTGTTTTTGCCATGTCCAGCCTGATTATTAATGCACTTTTGCCATGCTTGTTTGAACATGTTATGATGTGAACTAGCCGTAGCTCGGTGCTCATCTTTTGTCGAGCATCATGTGTAGATCACTGCCATGTGCTTTGTTGATACGTTTGGGTGCAGTAGCTTAATTATTTGTTGCTTGCTAAGTGGCATCATGCTGTTAATGGCAGATTTGCGCCATTCTTGTTTTGCTTGCCATTTGCAAACCGTGCATCCGTTTCGGTGATCTTTATATCGATTTCAACGAAATCATCTCATCTTTCAATGGCATGCTTGGTTTTCCAAGTTGATGCCTGGTTCATCATTACCTTCCGGGCGCACATAAGCATTGCATATCACATCCGCATATCATGTCATGTTTTGCATCATGTTGATTGTGCATTGCACCGTGATTTATTGTGGTTCCTTTGTTTGTGTTGTTGCTTTGGGTAGAGTCGGGAGACGAGTGCGTGAGCGAGGAGCCTGTTGAGAACGTTTTCGAGGATCAAGCTTTCGACAACTCGAGAACATTGCGAGCAAGATGACCATACCCTCGAAATCACTTCTATCTTTGCTATGCTAGTTGCTCGCTCTTTTGCTATGCCTATGCTGCGATGCCTACCACTTGCTATATCATGCCACCCATATTGCCATGTCAGCCTCTAACCATCCTTTCCTAGCAAACCGTTGATTGGCTATGTTACCGCTTTGCTCAGCCCTCTTATAGCGTTGCTAGTTGCAGGTGAAGCTGAAGTTTGTTCCTTATTGGAACATGGAGATGTTGTTCCTTGTTGGAACATGTTTACTTGTTGGGGATATCACAATATTTATATATCTGCTATGTTTAACACATCTATATACTTGGTAAAGGGTGGAAGGCTCGGCCTTATGCAGGTGTTTTGTTCCACTCTTGCCACCTAGTTTCCGTCATACGGTGTTATGTTCCTTGATTTTGCGTTCCTTACGGTTGGGTGATTTATGGGACCCCCTTGACAGTTCGCTTTGAATAAGACTCGTCCAGCAAGGCCCAACTTTGGTTTTACAATTTGCCACCTAAGCCTTTTCCCCGGGTTTCGCGAGCCCGAGGGTCATCTTATTTTAAACCCCGGGCGGTGCTCCTTGACGTTGGTCCAAACTAGAGCACCGTCTGGGACCATTCCTTGGCAACATGGATTACGTCGGTTCCTGACGCTTCGCTTATCCGGTGTGCCACGAGAACGATATGTGCAGCTCCTATCGGGATTTGTCGGCACATTCGGGCGGCTTTGCTGGTCTTGTTTTATTGCTGTCGAAATGTCTTGTAGTCCGGATTCGAGATTGATCGGGTCTTCGGTAGAAGGAATATCCTTCGTTGACCGTGAGAGCTTATAATGGGCTAAGTTGGGACACCCTGCAGGTAATATCTTTCAAAGCCGTGCCCGCGGTTATGAGGCAGATGGGAATTTGTTAATATCCGGTTGTAGAAAACCTGAAGTTGACCTCAAATAAAATACACATCAACCGCGTGTGTAACCGTGATGGTCTCTTCTCGGCGGAGTCCGGGAAGTGAACACGGTGTTGGAGTTATGTCTGACGTAAGTAGTTCAGGATCACTTCTTGATCATTACTAGTTTCACGTCCGCGCTTTGCTTCTCTCCTCGCTCTCTTTTGCGATGTAGCCACCATATATGCTAGTCGCTTGCTGCAGCTCCACTTTACTACTCTGTCCTTCCTATTAGCTTAAATAGTCTTGATCTCGCGGGTGTGAGATTGCTGAGTCCCCGTGACTCACGGATACTTCAAAACAGTTGCGAGTTCCGATGAGGCTGTGCGGGTGATTCAACCGAGCTCAAGTGGGAGTTCGACGAGGAACGTGGTCGTTACTATGTGTCTTTTCCAGATGATCGAGTAGTGGTGCCCAGTTGGGGACGATTCGGGATCTGTGTTAGCATTTGGGGTATCTTCTTTTATTTTGGTTCCGTGGTCGGACCTTGAGTGTACTCTGAATGATGGATGTTTATTTATGTCTTGTGTGAAGTGGCGATCGTAAGCCAACTATGTATCTCTTTCCTTAATTATTACATGGGTTGTGTGAAGATTACCTCACTTGCGACATTGCCTTCAATGCGGTTATGCCTCTAAGTCGTGCCTCGACACGTGGGAGATATAGCCGCATCGGGGGCGTTACACAAAACCACAAATTGGTACCTGTGGGTTGCTAGTAGTGTTGATTACTCCTTGTAGTTGATGCTAATTGGTTTACTTGGTGGAAGATCATATGTTCAGATCCTTAATGCATCTTATTACTCCTCTGATTATGAACATGAATATGCTTTCTGAGTAGTTACGTTTGTTCCTGAGGACATGGGTGAAGTCTTGCTATTAGTAGTCATGTGAATTTGGTATTCGTTCAATATTTTGATGAGATGTATGTTGTCTTTTCCTCTAGTGGTGTTATGTGAACGTCGACTACATAACACTTCACCATTATTTGGGCCTAGAGGAAGGCATAGGGAAGTAATAAGTAGATGATGGGTTGCTAGAGTGACAGAAGCTTAAACCCTAGTTTATGCATTGCTTCGTTAGGGGCTGATCTGGATCCATATGTTTAATGTTGTGGTTAGGTTTACCTTAATACTTCTTTTGTAGTTGCGGACGCTTGCAATAGGGGTTAATCATAAGTGGGATGCTTGTCCAAGTAAGGGCAGTACCCAAGCACCGGTCCACCCACATATCAAATTATCAAAGTACCGAACGCGAATCATATGAACGTGATGAAATCTAGCTTGACAATAATTCCCATGTGTCCTCGGGAGCTCCTTTCTCATTATTAGAAATTGTCCAGGCTTATCCTTTGCTACATAAAGGATTGGGCCACCTTGCTGCACTTTATTTACTTTATTTACTTGTTACTCGTTACTATTTATCTTATCACAAAACGATCTATTACCTACAATTTTAGTGCTTGCAGAGAAAACCTTACTGAAAACCGCTTATCATTTCCTTCTGCTCCTCGTTGGGTTCGACACTCTTACTTATCGACAGGACTACGATAGATCCCCTACACTTGTGGGTCATCAGCTGGCTAGGGCTAGGCCGCGCGCCCCCCAAGCCTAGTCCGAATTGGACTAGGGGGGAGGGGCGGCGACCCTCCTTCCTTCTCCTCCTCTCCTTCCCTTCCCCCTTCGCATACTCCTACTAGGAAAGGGGAGTCCTACTCCTAGTGGGAGTAGGACTCCCCCTTTGGCATGCCCTCCTCCTAGGCCGGCCGCCTCCCCCCTTGCTCCTTTATATACGGGGGCAGGGGGCACCCCAAGACACACAAGTTGATCATTGATCTTTAGCCGTGTGCGGTGCCCCGCTCCACCATAATCCACCTGGGTCATATCGTAGCGGTGCTTAGGCGAAGCTCTGCGTCGGTAGCTTCATCAACACCGTCATCACGCCGTCGTGCTAACGGAACTCTCCCTCGAAGCTCTACTGGATCGTGAGTTCGTGGGACGTCACCGAGCTGAACGTGTGCAGATCGCGGAGGTGCCGTACGTTCGGTACTAGGATCGGTCGATCATGAAGACGTACGACTACATCAACCGCGTTGTCATAACGCTTCCGCTTATGGTCTCACGAGTGCGTGGGCGACACTCCCCTCGTTGCTATGCATCACCATGATCTTGCGTGTGCGTAGGAATTTTTTTTTAAATTACTACGTTCCACAACAGTGGCATCCAAGCCAGGTTTATGCGTAGATGTTATATGCACGAGTGAGGGAGTCCTGGATTAAGGGGTCCTCGGACAGCCGGACTATATGCGTATGCCGGACTGTCGGACAGCCTCCCCCCTTGCGTGACCGTAGGAATATTTTTTGAAATACTACATTCCCCAACATCAAATACTTAAGTATGGCGTAACTCTTATACAATCATCTATCTATAGTGTATGAGATATTATTGACTATTTATAAACATTAGAAAGTTGATATCATGTACCACATACGAACAAACCAATTAGATCGACAGTGACAGGTTTAATTTGACTGCTAGATTCCATATGGATACCTTACGCATATTATATTTTAAAATTACTAAATATATTTCCAATATTTAATTCAAGCACAACTTACTATTTGAGATACTAACAGCAGAAACTCTTTACACCATGTGGTATAGAGCGCGTTGTGCATATGATAACTGAATTTTGTGTGTGCAAAAGTAGTAGAACCTATACTATTGTATGTTCGTCGATGATTACAATAGGCAATAATAATTTATTAAAAATATAGATCATCAACATATTATAACCTTATTACTAAATCCATTGTAAATTGTAAGACACATTTGACCATGAAAATATGATTAAGCCGATTTGTCAATTTATACCCTAGAAGTTTCTATATATTTGTTTACATAACCATACACTACACACCTATATTAAGATATTTGTTAGGTTGTATGTTTCGTAATGTCTACCAACTTATAGATTTAATGATATTAAAGCAAAGAAGGACATTCACAAAATAATATACATATATGTTATATAATTCATCAATTGTAAAAATTAATGTTTCGTGCGTTTTTCTTTCTTTTTTCACATTTAAACTCGTCTTTTTATCCTGTTAAGGACAATATCTCACGAAGAAACAAGTGCGCAACTCAGATATATTTTCAATGATATACATTACAATTATATAACAGAAAAAATTAAACAAATTATTATATGTTAAACAATACAAAGTAAGTAGTATACAACATATATATTTTTAACCACAATACGATAAGAAAAATTAATAAAGTATAAAAGTTAAGTATAATTATATTAACTTTAACTCGCCCCGGTCCAAATTTTAGGTGGAACGGCTCCGGGTCTCAGGTAATAAGTGCACAAAGTCGTAGACGAGTCAAAACTAAGGAATCATTGTCAACTTCATCGTTTTATTTTAGTACAAAACTAAGGGACGGCGCAGGGTCCAAATTCTGAGAGCGAGTTCCAACTTCGAAGTCGCTTGGATGGATTTCCATGATTAGCATCGTCCACAGGCCATCTATAGAAGGAAGATCAATGATCCAGCATGCATTGGACCAATCAGTGATCCACCAGCGATCAGACCAATGATAGATATTGCATTGATTGGACCTGCACGACCCATCGGAGCATATGCGGGGCTTGGACTTGAATTCAGTCCTGCGAGGACTACAAATGGAGGAGAAGGGAGAAGACCCAACCAGAGGACGATCAACGAGAGGGGGGAAATTGTTGATTCATGGAAGGTGGATAATTATAATGATGAGCCAACTTTTCATTGCAAGGAAATGGATGGGGAGTGGGAAGGTCGGAAGATACAAATCTGTTATATGATTGTGCCTAATACAGTGGAAGCAAGAATAATGGTGAAACTACTGCTTACATGAGGAAGCCGCTATCATGTGACAGGTTTCATAAAGGCATGGGATGACAACATCGGACACAACTTTGTAAGGCTCTTGTCAGACTCAGACCAAACAGTGGAGGTGCCCTCTGACCTATGGACTCCACTTCCTCTGATGATTTCTCTGTTGTGTTTGAGCAATGCTGAGGACGTTCAATTGAAAGTTGCTGCATATCTAACTCTCCATTCATGCTCGAACAGTGAGGAGCAAGCAATGAATGTGTCTGCTGATGAATGCTTCAAGCTCAACTAAAGAGCTGCCAGACAACATCGTGAGGTCATGGGCAACAAAATTTCTGTGGCTGTGAAATTCAGTACTTGAATTCCAACTAGAAACACAATTTTTGCTCCCTTGCTACTTTCTAGGACATCTATTCAGCTCTACATTTTCAGATTCTGCTGTTTCTTTTCTTCCTATTTTCTGGCAAATGTTGTAACCCTTGTTGTACTATGTCTATGAGCTTAATAAATTGGCACCTGTTGGAAGCTGATGGGCGATTTTCTTAGCCAAGTACCCGGCCTCCCGGAGCTTTGTAATGTCCTTCTCCTTGACGGAGCAGGCCATCCACTTGCCCTGCGCTCTGGATCCGGACATGGCTGGAGTGCTTTCTGGGGGTGGAGAGGATGAGAACTTGGGCGCTGGAGCTCGAGAATGGGATGGGCAGAGAGAGAAGGCGTGGGTGAAAAGGGTGAATCCTTATCCCTTTATAAAGGCAGTGAATATCATGCGCCTCCCCACTCGCCTATTCCCCAAGGGCCGTGCAAATGGCACGGTTGGGTTACCCATGCCCGTATTGATGAGAATCCCGCAATAAGGGGACACGATCTCTGCTTTGACAAGACATGCCAATGAAACC
Organism: Aegilops longissima; assembly: GCA_021605205.1. Taxonomy (NCBI): domain Eukaryota; kingdom Viridiplantae; phylum Streptophyta; class Magnoliopsida; order Poales; family Poaceae; genus Aegilops; species Aegilops longissima. The sequence continues at coordinate 482,672,529 of CM038676.1, read as the reverse complement.
GCACCTCAAAATATGGAGCGACAGGCTAAAAAACGGTTCGAATAATGGCCGAGCGGTGACGTGATGTCACGCTACAAAAAGTTGTCAGCGGATTGGACTCGTGAAATATTATACTCTCTACGGTTGTGTGTGGTATTTGTTTTGCAGAGCCAGACACGTTTTCCGTGTTCGAAGACTATTGTGGAGTATTCGGAGAAGGAACCCGCCTTGCAATGCCGAAGACAATCTGTGCGTCGGACTCATCGTCATTGAAGCCTGGTTCAGGGGCTACTAAGGGAGTCCTGGATTAAGGGGTCCTCAAACGGCCGGACTATTAACATGAGCCAGACTGTTGGGCTATGAAGATATAAGACAGAAGATTTCTTCCCGTGTCCGAATGGGACTCTCCTTTGCGTGGATGGCAAGCTTGGCGATTCGGATGTGTAGATTCCTTTCTCTGTAACCGACTTTGTACAACCCTAGTCCCCTGTGGTGTCTATATAAACCAGAGGGTTTAGTCTATAGGGCATAATCATAATCATATAGGCTAGACTTATAGGGTTTTAGCCATTACGATCTCGTGGTAGATCAACTCTTGTAATACTCATATTCATCAAGATCAATCAAGCAGGAAGTAGGGTATTACCTCCATAGAGAGGGCCCGGACCTGGGTAAACATCGTGTCCCCCGCCTCCTGTTACCATCAGCCTCGGACGCACAGTTAGGGACCCCCTACCCGAGATCCGCCGGTTTTGACACCGACGGAGGGCAACGGTTCTGCGGTCTGAGAGGCGGCGGCGGCTGCTCTAGTCGCTGGATTCGACAAAGGAGAGGAAGTGAGCATCTTTGAGGATTCGGGGGATCTTATACTCGGCGAGGTTCAAACCCAGCACGATCGGCAATCCCCACGTCTTGAGTTGACCGGCGGTTGCACACGCACGGAGCTCTACGCACTACGCAGCAGTTGTTGGGGAACGTAGTAATTTCAAAAATTTCCTACGCACACGCAAGATCATGGTGATGCATAGCAAAGAGAGGGGAGAGTGTTGTCCACGTACCCTCGTAGACCAAAAGCGGAAGCGTTAGCACAACGCGGTTGATGTAGTCGTATGTCTTCACGATCCGACCGATCAAGTACCGAACGCACGGCACCTCCGAGTTCAGCACACGTTCAGCTCGATGACGTCCCTCGAACTCCGATCCAGCCGAGCTTTGAGGGAGAGTTCCTTCAGCACGTCGGCGTGGTGACAACGATGATGTTCTACCGACGCAGGGCTTCACCTAAGCACCGCTACGATATTATCGAGGTGGATTATGGTGGAGGGGGGCACCGCACACGGCTAACAGATCCAAGGGATCAATTGTTGTTGTGTCTATGGGGTGCCCCTGCCCCCGTATATAAAGGAGCAAGGGGGGAGACGGCCGACCAAGGTGGAGGGCGCGCCAAGGGGGGAGTCCTACTCCCGCCGGGAGTAGGACTCCTCCTTTCCTAATAGGAGTAGGAGAGAAGGAAGGGAAGGAGAAGGGAAGGAAGGAGGCGAGCCCTCCCCTAGTCCACCCGGACTAGGCCTTGGGGGGGGGCTGCCCTAGGCAGCCCTCTCTCTTTCCTGTATGGCCCAATAAGGCCCATATACTCCCCGGCGAATTCCCGTAACTCTCCGGTACTCCGAAAAATACCCGAATCACTCGGAACCTTTCCGAAGTCCGAATATAGTCATCCAATATATTGATCTTTACGTCTCAACCATTTCGAGACTCCTCGTCATGTCGCTGATCTCATCCGGGACTCCGAACTCCTTTGGTACATCAAAACTCATAAACTCATAATATAACATCGCCGAAACCTTAGCGTGCGGACCCTACGGGTTCGAGAACTATGTAGACATGACCGAAACACGCCGGGTCAATAACCAATAGCGAACCTGGATGCTCATATTGGCTCCTACATATTCTACGAAGATCTTTATCGGTCAAACCGCATAACAACATCGTTGTTCCTTTGTCATCGGTATGTTACTTGCCCGAGATTCGATCGTCGGTATCTCAATACCTAGTTCAATCTCGTTACCGGCAAGTCTCTTTACTCGTTATGTAATGCATCATTCCGTAACTAACTCATTAGCTACATTGCTTGCAAGGCTTATAGTGATGTGCATTACCGAGAGGGCCTAGAGATACCTTTCCGACAATCGGAGTGACAAAATGATACGTCTCCAACGTATCTATAATTTTTTATTGATCCATGCTACTTTATCTACTGTTTTGGACTATATTGGGCTTTATTTTCCACTTTTATATTACTTTTGGGACTAACCTATTAACCGGAGGCCCAGCTCAGAATTGTTGTTTTTTTGCCTATTTGATGTTTGAAGAAACGGAATATCAAACGGAGTCCAAACGGAATGAAACCTTCGGAACGTGATTTACTCACGAACGTGATCCAGAGACTTGGACCCTACTCCAAGGAACAAAAGAGGCGGTCACGAGGGTGGGGGCGCCCCAGGCGTGCCCCTGCCTCGTGAGCCCCTGTTGCTCCACCGACGTACTCCTTCCTCCTATATATACCTACGTACCCCCAAATAGGGCTGGGCGTTCGGTTCCCCCGAACCGTTCGGGTCGGTGCTTCGGTCTTTCAAAAATTTCGGTTGTCCAAAATCGCTGACCGATCGGTCAATGGAAAGAGCACAAACCGATGAATGACCGCACTAAGATTTCGGTCCGGTCATCGGTTCTGACCGAACAGCACCGAACATTTAATAATGGTAGGAATCGTTGCACACTTGCACTTAGGGCTGGGCGTTCGGTTCCCCCGAACCGTTCGGGTCGGTGCTTCGGTCTTTCAAAAAATTCGGTTGTCCAAAATCGCTGACCGATCGGTCAATGGAAAGAGCACAAACCGATGAATGACCGCACTAAGATTTCGGTCCGGTCATCGGTTCTGACCGAACAACACCGAACATTTAATAATGGTAGGAATCGTTGCACACTTGCACTTGCACACCGATCAGCCCTGAACATTTAATAATGGCAGGAATCGCTGCACACCGAACAACCTTGATTATTTAATAAGTGCAGGAATCGCTACACGATTCTCCAGTTCCTTCTTGCCAAAACTAAACCCATTCCCCATCTTTGCTTAACAATCAGGAAGAGCAAACAAGTGATGGAATATAACAGCACGCTGCAGACGTAGCACAGATACGACATGATCATATCATTACCATCCAATAGTAGTTTAGCAAACACACGAATTGAGTCTCAAAACAGGACACAACTGGTAAATTTTGACTGACACACACACTTAGTTCTCAAGACTTAAATTTAGAACCTAAATTAAACGCAACAGGCAGCGTACAGTAGCAGTATAGCTACAATTTTCGAACTTCTAAACTTCAAGCTTTATTTCATCTGCTCCATCAACTAGCAGTAGTTTATTCAGAAGCGCAACCAACCAAAAAGAATATCTGGAATATGAACAATAATTCAGTTGAGTAGTCCATAGATAGAAACATAAATATATTACGATATCGATCTGAATTGAAGCAGCAACACGAATTCTTATAGCTCAGAAGTGGAAGCTCACCAATCCTTAAGTAGGCTTTGCGGTGGTGGGAGGCTTGGCATTGCTTTGGAGCTTCGCTTTCTCCTTATATTCCGCAATTAACTCTGAAAACAACAATGGTGGAAGCAAGCATTATATAACAGCAAATGAACACATATTACATAATGCAAGATTAATTAAATCAGGTTACCTTGTTCAAGCTTGGTCAATTCTTCAGTGTTCTCTACTATGCTGACATGAGTACCATATCGAAGCCAATCCTGAGTGCACACAAGGGCTTCAACCATGAATGGAGTCAGAGAAGATCTGAATTCATCGAGAATACGCCCACCAGTAGAGAACGCAGACTCGGATGCAACAGTCGAGATGGGGACTGCCAAAACATCCCGTGCCAAGCATGCCAATATAGGAAACCTAGATGAGTTAACCTTCCACCAATCTAATATGTCAAATTTTGGGCCATCATCTTCAGGCTCCTCAGCAAGAAACTTGTCCAGCTCAGACTTGCTGCTGCTGCTACCACCACTGTTCAGCCTCATTTTTTTGGCAATCACGGATCTCATCATGCTTGCACGCCCTCCAGTTGATTCAACTTCCTGAGAAGCACTACTTAGAGGTGATGCAACATTTGGAGCATACATCATCCTGTATTCCTCAAACAAATCTCGAAGACAAGTACTGACTGCAGCCCACACCTTAGGCCCTTTCTCCTCTCCATACACTTCTAAAATGGCAAATTGTGTGTATTCTGTAAGCTTGTACCTGCGACACAACAAGAAAGTTAAACTTTAATTTGTGTTGTGACGACATAAGAAAGCATTGCCTAATGAAGAATGGTAGATTATAATACTTGTAATTTTTTTTACCTTGGATCAAGTGCCGTTGCAATGAAAATCAGCAAGTTGAAATTCTCCTTTTCCTTTCCCTTTTTGCTGGTATCGAGCTCATGCCAATTTCCCCAATATTTATCAGACTTATCCTTCATCCTCTCTGCCATTGCAATTTGCAAACCATCCCCACTTTCCATCCAACTTTTCACTAACATATTCACCTCACCAATCTCATGGAAAAAGCTATTAGCAGTCACATACAATGAGGCAGAAACACGAGTTGTTAGATCCGTAAAATGAGCAAGAAATTCAGCCATCTTCTTGACATTCTCCCATCCTGCTCATCTGGAACTCCAACACCCTTCTCCTTACCTTTATCGATAAGTAGATCAATTGCAAAGTAAGGATCTTCATCTGCATACCTTGCAAAAACTTTCTCATAGCTAACAGCAGCCTTCAACATATAGTACGTCGAGTTCCACCTAGTGCTCACATCAAGAATCAAGAAGGCCTTGGTGTTAACCTTCTCAAGGTCTGCACATTCTTTGAACTTAGTCAACCTACTTGGGCTATTTCTCACATATCTAACAGCTGCACGCACACGCTTGATCGAAGTATCAACTTCTTTTAGACCATCTGTAACTATTAAGTTGACAATGTGGGCAGCACACCTCATGTGGAGAAACTTGCCTCCAGCTATGCAAGTCTTAGCTTTATTCAGTTCCTTTTTCATGTAACCAATACCACCATCATTGTTACTAGCATTATCAACAGTAATGGTCATGACCTTCTCTATCCCCCAATCGATCAAAGTTTTCTGCAAGTGTTTCCCAATATCATCTCCTTTATGACCCTTAACCTTGAAAAAGCTAATGACTTTCTTGTGGAGTTTCCATTCTTTACAAATGAAGTGGGCAATAACAGTCATGTAGCTATCTTTTGTTGAGAAGTCCAACCATCGGTTGTGAGACACACTCTTTCACATTGTTCTTTAAAGAAAATTTTCAGTTTAGCCTTTTGTTCAAAATATCTTGAACAACATCCCTAGTGCATGTTCTCCTAGATGGGCCGAGAAACGTGGGCAGGCTTTAGACATGAACTTTTTAAACCCAGATTTTTCACCAAATGCAAATGGGAGCTCATCTTCTATTATCATTTCAGCAAAAGCGGCCCTAATAGCATCAGGATCAAATTTCCAAGCATGTACACTATCACCGTGATTAACTTGCAGCACAGCTTGCTTATCATCACCAATATTCCTATGGGGATTACGCTTGCAAATATTAAAATGTTTGCGCAGCGGATGTACCATTGATGACGGATGGCGTTGATGTCAATCTTGCGAGAGTTGCATTTTCCTTCGCAATACACCATTAATAATGACCTTTTCAAAGTGGTTCCACATCTCTGATCTCGAAGCCATCTGCCTTCGCCCATCTTTCTTTTCAACCTCAACAACTTCATCTTTCCCATCATCCCTCTTCTCTCTTTGTGCTGCTTGCACCTCACCAATGACATCATCGCCACTAGCCTTCGCTTGTCCGGAGATCTTGTACAACCAACTGTCATAGTGGAAGTGGGCGCAGAAGCATCTGCCATAATGATCTCATGAGGCTCGGAGGACATCTACAATCAAACAAAGTTGCATCAATCAACAACGATTCCCTCATGAAAATATTGAAGCGGGTGGCGATGGCGTAATGGTCACAAGAATTTTGTGTTCTTTAATTAATAAAATAAAATGTATATGTGATTCAGACTCCAGATTTATTACATGAATCACAACAGCAAGGTCCTACTAATACAGTGAATACAAATTCATGGCATGCTAGTTACAGTAGTTGATATATAACTAAGAAATCTCTCATCAGTTTACCAAGATGGAAATAATTATTACATGAATCACAACAGCAAGGTCCTATTAATACAGTGAATACAAATACATGGCATGCTAGTTCTGTAGTTGATATCTAACTAAGAAATCTCTCATCAGTTTACCAAGATGGAAATAATAACCGTTGAAGATCTTAACAGATGAGTGAAACCAGACTGTGTGTGCTCCTTTGCTTTTTCTGAACCGTTGCTCTGTTTTTCTCCCTTGACCAACCAGTTCATGTGTGTGTGTGTCACCATCGGCAAGTTAGTGATTGGAAGGGACAAAGGCAACAAAACCAACTTGATAAACGACAACTAGTTCTTGCTGTCAGTATCAAAATTCAGATCCCTGTAGTTTTAGTTTTTTTTTGCGGGTGCCTGTAGTTCTAGTTTTGGCTGCAAGGCTTTCACACTCGTACAAAATTCAGAAGATCGATACAAAAAGTTCAGCCAAATATGCAACAAAATGACTGGCGTGAATGGTATCAGCTATGTATTGTTTTCTAAGTGAACCACGCAATCAGATTGATGAAGCTTGAATCAATTAAATCAGGAAACAAATATTACAGTGGGTAATAGGGTCGTACGTTGCAGGAGCGTCCTGTAGTCGTTGAACTGTCGTTGTTGTTCAGGTGCGGCGAATCAGGAGGACGGCCGCGCAGCAAACTCTGCTGCCGGCGGTGTTCCTATGGATCCCTCTCCGGCGAACCTACTAGGGTTCGGAGATCCTCTTCTCCGGTGAGTAAATCACTGACGGGGCGGCCGCCACATCCTTTATATACCACGACGGGAATGATGGGAAGGGCCGGAAATTTGGGGATGCGATGCGATGGGATGGGGATTGGGAAGCGAGGAGGCGGAGAATCAAACAGCAACGCTCACGGCGGTGGCGACGGGATATATTGAGCAGACTTGCCTACTTGAGGAAATTAGGAGGTAAGAGTAGACCGTAGGACTCAGGATAGGAATTAGGTGTAGGGCGTCGGTGCTTCGGTCTGTTCGGTGGACCGAGGGTACAGACCGAATTCACCGAACTTAATTCGGTTTTCTAGAATTGCTAACCGAGCTTTGTACCGAAGGTTTCGGTTTCGGTCACTTCGGCTTCGGTCCAGGTTAAATCGGTTCGGTAAATCGGTTTTCGGGTTATATGCCCACCCCTACTTGCACTTGCACACCGATCAGCCCTGAACATTTAATAATGGCGGGAATCGCTGCACACCGAACAACCTTGATTATTTAATAAGTGCAGGAATCGCTACACGATTCTCCAGTTCCTTCTTGCCAAAACTAAACCCATTCCCCATCTTTGCTTAACAATCAGGAAGAGCAAACAAGTGACGGAATATAACAGCACGCTGCAGACGTAGCACAGATACGACATGATCATATCATTACCATCCAATAGTATTTTAGCAAACACACGAATTGAGTCTCAAAACAGGACACAACTGGTAAATTTTGACTGACACACACACTTAGTTCTCAAGACTTAAATTTAGAACCTAAATTAAACGCAACAGCAGCGTACAGTAGCAGTATAGCTACAATTTTCGAACTTCTAAACTTCAAGCTTTATTTAAATCGCTCCATCAACTAGCAGTAGTTTATTCGAAGCGCAACCAACCAAAAAGAACATCTGAAATATGAACAATAATTCAGTTGAGTAGTCCATAGATAGAAACATAAATATATTACGATATCGATCTGAATTGAAGCAGCAACACGAATTCTTATAGCTCAGAAGTGAAAGCTCACCATCCTTAAGAAATAGGCTTTGCAGTGGTGGGGGGCTTGGAATTGCTTTGGAGCTTGGCTTTCTCCTTATATTCTGCAATTAACTCTGAAAACAACAATGGTGAAAGAAAGAATTACATTATAGAAAATGAGTACATATCATGCAAGATTAATTAAATCAAGTTACCTTGTTCGAGCTTGGACAACTCTTCTGTGTTCTCTACTATGTTGACATGAGTACCATATCGGAGCCAATCCTGAGTGCACACAAGGGCTTCAACCATGAATGGAGTCAGAGAAGATCTGAATTCATCGAGAATACGCCCACCAGTAGAGAACGCAGACTCGGATGCACCAGTCGAGAATGGGACTGCCAAAACATCCCGTGCCAAGCATGCCAATATAGGAAACCTAGATGAGTTAACCTTCCACCAATCTAATATGTCAAATTTTGGGCCATCATCTTCAGGCTCCTCAGCAAGAAACTTGTCCAGCTCAGACTTTGTAACACCCCGGAAGTAACTTTCCATATTTGTAACTCCAACTCTTGCCATTTTCGGCATTGTGATATGATATTCCCTCCGTGGTTGGGTTTTTCTCCTTTTTGCATTTTGTCCATGTCATGCATTTTATATCATGTCATCATGTGCATCGCATTTGCATACGTGTTCGTCTCATGATTCCGAGCATTTTTCCGTTGTCCGTTTTGCAATCGGCACTCCTATCTTCCCCGCTGCCCCTTTTACGTTTTTCGTGTGCGGTACTAAACCTTCTCGAAATGGACCAAGGTTTGTCAAGTGGCCTTGGTATACCACCCGTAGACCACCGGTCAAGTTTGGATCATTTGGAGCTCGTTTGGTACTCCAACGGTTAACCGCACTCTCGCAAAGGCCTCTTTTAAGTTGCAGCCCAACACCCTTCAAAATAGTCCAATAGCCCATCTAAGTCACTTCCATGCTCTCCGTCGTTCGATCACGATCGTGTGGTAAAACTACACCTCATTTGGACTCTCCTAGCTCCTCTATGCCTATTTAAGCAAACCCCCTTTCCAATCCGGGTCTTCTTCCCCGAAACCCTAAAATTTTCATCCCCGCGCCACCGGACGCGTCCGCCGCCGCCGGACGAAGCCGCCGCCGCGTCCGCGCCACTCAGAGCGCGACACCTGTCCCTCCGCCGCGCCGCCACGGCCAAAGCCAACACCCGGCGCCTTGCCCGCCAGCCCACACAGCCGCCCCCATGACGCCGCAGACTGCCAACCCCGCCGCCCGCTCGCCGCCGCCGCCGCCGCCGCCACCTCGCCCGCACCGTCCGGCGCCTGCCGCCCTGCCGGCCGCCTCCGCCCGGACCTCGCTGACCCGCCATGCCGTGCTGCTGCCATGCCCGGCCACCGCCGCCCTCCGGGCGGCCCGACCCGCCGGCGCCCTCCATCTCCCTCCGGCGAGCCCACGCCGCCCGCCGTCGCCGTTCGGGCCGGATCCCGATCCGATCCGGACCCAGCGCCCGTTGACCTTCTTCCCCCTCTTATTTTTCTTCTAAGTTTTTTCTCATTGTTATTTCGTGGCATTTTCATCATAGTATAACTTTGCATCTGTAGATTCATTATGCGCGTATAATATATCAAAATGTTCGTATCGAAGAGTAGATCATTTCATCTCATTGCATCATTTTCATTCGAGCTCATCTTAATGCCCGAAATGCTGTTGGAAGAGGGCTATGTGATGTTAGTTTCTGTTTCTTAACAGAACTTGCACTTTTGTTATTTTTGCTATGATTGATGTGTGCACCCTATGAATTGGAGTCCTACATGTGTTTTGTAATATGCCATGCCATCTTTCCAGGGGTGTATGCCATGTATTTTTGTGATCTATGTGGTGACTAGCACAAGCATGCAAAGTAGGTGTCCTGATGTTGCTGTTTTCAGCTCTGTTTTGCTGATATTTTGATGCCATGTTAACTTGATGATACCGAGAGATGTATGCATATTTTGAGATACTTCAGTAAGGATGTTTTGTTAAACATGTCTTGCTCTATCCATCCATGCCTTTGTTTGCAGTTATGGAGTGCCATAGCTTGAGTCAATCGAGCTCTACTTTTGCTATCAAATGTTTCCTGGCAGATTGTTTACATGTTATTCAATTTTGCCTAGGTTGTTGTGGTTGATCCATGTATGCTATGTTATTGTTATTGCCATGTATGTCTTCTATGACATGTCTTCTTGATGTATGTATGCTTAGTTTATCATATAAGGCTCTGCAGTGAGTGCATTGAGCTTGTAAACATGCCTACTTGTTATCAGTTTTGGACATGCCATGTTGCTGAATCTGTTAACGAAACTTTCAATATTGACATGGGTGTTACTATATTTTCTGATCCTTTTTGGCTTATGGTCAGTAAGGGACTTTTGTTCTATGCTTTGAGTAGATTCATGCCATGCCTTGTTTTGCTATTATAAGTTCCTGTAGCAGGTTGTTTTCGTGCTCTGAACATTGCAACCTGATGCTGTTTTTGCCATGTCCAGCCTGATATTTTGTGCACTTTTGCCATGCTTGTTTGAACCTGTTATGATGTGAACTAGCCGTAGCTCAGTGCTCATCTTTTGTCAAGCATCTTGTCTAGATCACTGCCATATACTTTGTTGGTACGTTTGGGTGCAGTAGCTTAATTTCTTGTTGCTTGCTAAGTGGCATCATGCTGTTAATGGCAGATTTGTGCCATTCTTGTTTTGCTTGTCATTTGCAAACCGTGCATCCGATTCCGGTGATCTTTATATCGATTTCAACCGAAATCATCTCATCTTTACAGTGGCATACTTGGTTTGCCAAGTTGAGGCCTGGTTCTTCATTTACCTTCCGGAGCGCGCATACGCATTGCATATCACATCCCGCATATCATGTCATGTTTTGCTTCATGTTGATTGTGCATTGCACCGTGATTTATTGTGGTTCCTTCGTTTGTGTTCTTGCTTTGGGTAGAGCCGGGAGACGAGTACGTGAACGAGGAACCTGTTGAGAACGCTTACGAGGATCAAGCTTTCGACAACTCTGAGAACATTGCAGGCAAGATGACCATACCCTCGAAATCACTTCTATCTTTGCTATGCTAGTTGCTCGCTCTTTTGCTATGCCTATGCTGCGATGCCTACCACTTGCTATATCATGCCACCCATATTGCCATGTCAGCCCCTAACCATCCTTTCCTAGCAAACCGTTGATTGGCTATGTTACCGCTTTGCTCAGCCCTCTTATAGCGTTGCTAGTTGCAGGTGAAGCTGAAGTTTGTTCCTTGTTGGAACATGGAGATGTTGTTCCTTGTTGGAACATGTTTACTTGTTGGGGATATCACAATATTTATCTGTTATAATTAATGCATCTATATACTTGGTAAAGGGTGGAAGGCTCGGCCTTATGCCTGGTGTTTTGTTCCACTCTTGCGACCCTAGTTTCCGTCATACCGGTGTTATGTTCCTTGATTTCGCGTTCCTTACGGTTGGGTGATTTATGGGACCCCTTGACAGTTCGCTTTGAATAAGACTCGTCAGCAAGGCCCAACTTTGGTTTTACCAGTTGCCACCTAAGCCTTTTTCCCCGGGTTTCGCGAGCCCGAGGGTCATCTTTATTTTAACCCCCGGACTAGTGCTCCTTCGAGTGCTGGCCCGAACTGAGCTGCCTGCGGGGCCACCACGGGGAAACTTGAGGCTTGGTTTTACTCGTAGCTAGTCTCATCCGGATGTGCCCTGAGAACGAGATATGTGCAGCTCCTATCGGGATTTGTCGGCACAATCGGGCGGCTTTGCTGGTCTTGTTTTATTGCTGTCGAAATGTCTTGTAGTCCGGGATTCGAGATTGATCGGGTCTTCCGGTAGAAGGAATATCCTTCGTTGACCGTGAGAGCTTATAATGGGCTAAGTTGGGACACCCTGCAAGGTAATATCTTTCGAAAGCCGTGCCCGCGGTTATGAGGCAGATGGGAATTTGTTAATGTCGGTTGTAGAAAACCGAAGTTGACCTCAATTAAAATACACATCAACCGCGTGTGTAACCGTGATGGTCTCTTCTCGGCGGAGTCCGGGAAGTGAAAACGGTGTTGGAGTTATGTCTGACGTAAGTAGTTCAGGATCACTTCTTGATCGCTACTAGCTTCACGACCGTGCTTTGCTCCTCTTCTCGCTCTCTTTTGCGAAATAGCCACCATATATGCTAGTCGCTTGCTGCAGCTCCACCTTACTACTCTGTCCTTCCTATAAGCTTAAATAATCTTGATCTCGCGGGTGTGAGATTGCTGAGTCCCGTGACTCACAGATTTTACCAAAACAGTTGCGAGTTCCGATGATGCGGTCAGGTGACGCAACCGAGCTCAAGTGGGAGTTCGACGAGGAACGTGGTCGTTACTATGTGTCTTTTCCTGATGATCGTGAGTGGTGCCCAGTTGGGACGATCGGGATCTGTGTAGCATTTGGGGTATCTTCTTTTATTTTGGTTCCGTAGTCGGACCTTGAGTGTACTCATATGATGGATGTTTATTTATGTACTGTGTGAAGTGGCGATTGTAAGCCAACTATGTATCTCTTTCCTTATGTATTACATGGGTTGTGTGAAGATTACCTCACTTGCGACATTGCTTTCAATGCGGTTATGCCTCTAAGTCGTGCCTCGACACGTGGGAGATATAGCCGCATCGGGCGCATAGACTTGTTTGCTTGCTACCACCACTGCTCAGCCTCATTTTTTGGCAATCACGGATCTCATCATGCTTGCACGCCTCCAGCTTGATTCAACTTCCGAGAAGCACTACTTAGAGGTGATGCAACATTTGGAGCATACATCATCCTATATTCCTCAAACAAATCTCAAGACAAGTCTTGACTGCAGCCCACACCTTAGGCCCTTTCTCCTCTCCATACACTTCTAAAATGGCAAATTGTGTGTATTCTCTAAGCTTGTACCTGCGACACAACAAGAAAGTTAAACTTTAATTTGTGTTGTGACGACATAAGAAAGCATTGCCTAATGAAGAATGGTAGATTATAATACTTGTAATTTTTTACCTTGGATCAAGTGCCGTTGCAATGAAAATCAGCAAGTTGAAATTCTCCTTTTCCTTTCCCTTTTTGCTGGTATCGAGCTCATGCCAATTTCCCCAATATTTATCAGACTTATCCTTCATCCTCTCTGCCATTGCAATTTGCAAACCATCCCCACTTTCCATCCAACTTTTCACTAACATATTCACCTCACCAATCTCATGGAAAAAGCTATTAGCAGTCACATACAATGAGGCAGAAACACGAGTTGTTAGATCCGCAAAATGAGCAAGAAATTCAGCCATCTTCTTGACATTCTCCCAGTCCTGCTCATCTGGAACTCCAACACCCTTCTCCTTACCTTTATCAGTAAGTAGATCAATTGCAAAGTAAGGATCTTCATCTGCATACCTTGCAAAAACTTTCTCATAGCTAACAGCAGCCTTCAACATATAGTACGTCGAGTTCCACCTAGTGCTCACATCAAGAATCAAGAAGGCCTTGGTGTTAACCTTCTCAAGGTCTGCACATTCTTTGAACTTAGTCAACCTACTTGGGCTATTTCTCACATATCTAACAGCTGCACGCACACGCTTGATCGAAGTATCAACTTCTTTTAGACCATCTGTAACTATTAAGTTGACAATGTGGGCAGCACACCTCATGTGGAGAAACTTGCCTCCAGCTATGCAAGTCTTAGCTTTATTCAGTTCCTTTTTCATGTAACCAATACCACCATCATTGTTACTAGCATTATCAACAGTAATGGTCATGACCTTCTCTATCCCCCAATCGATCAAAGTTTTCTGCAAGTGTTTCCCAATATCATCTCCTTTATGACCCTTAACCTTGAAAAAGCTAATGACTTTCTTGTGGAGTTTCCATTCTTTACAAATGAAGTGGGCAGTAACAGTCATGTAGCTATCTTTTTGTTGAGAAGTCCAACCATCAGTTGTGAGACACACTCTTTCACATTGTTCTTTAAAGAAAATTTTCAGTTTAGCCTTTTGTTCAAAATATGCGCGAACAACATCCCTAGTGCATGTTCTCCTAGATGGAACTGAGAAACGTGGGCAGGCTTTAGACATGAACTTTTTAAACCCAGATTTTTCACCAAATGCAAATGGGAGCTCATCTTCTATTATCATTTCAGCAAAAGCGGCCCTAATAGCATCAGGATCAAATTTCCAAGCATGTACACTATCACCGTGATTAACTTGCAGCACAGCTTGCTTATCATCACCAATATTCCTATGGGGATTACGCTTGCAAATATTAAAATGTTTGCGCAAAGCGGATGTACCATTGATGACGGGATGAGCGTTGATGTCAATCTTGCAGTAGTTGCATTTTCCCTTCTGCAATACACCATTAATAATGACCTTTTCAAAGTGGTTCCACATCTCTGATCTCGAAGCCATCTGCCTTCGCCCATCTTTCTTTTCAACCTCAACAACTTCAGCTTTCCCATCATCCCTCTTCTCTGTTTGTGCTGCTTGCACCTCACCAGCGACATCACTGCCACTAGCCTTCGCCTTGTCCAGAGATACTGTACAACCAACTGTCATAGTGGAAGTGGGCGCAGAAGCATCTGCCATAATGATCTCATGAGGCTCGGAGGACATCTACAATCAAACAAAGTTGCATCAATCAACAACGATTCCCTCATGAAAATATTGAAGCGGGTGGTAGTAAGCAGTAATGGTCACAAGAATTTTGTGTTCTTTAATTAATAAAATAAAATGTATATGTGATTCGTACTCCGTATTTATTACATGAATCACAACAGCAAGGTCCTATTAATACAGTGAATACAAATTCATGGCATGCTAGTTCTGTAGTTGATATATAACTAAGAAATCTCTCATCAGTTTACCAAGATGGAAATAATTATTACATGAATCACAACAGCAAGGTCCTATTAATACAGTGAATACAAATACATGGCATGCTAGTTCTGTAGTTGATATCTAACTAAGAAATCTCTCATCAGTTTACCAAGATGGAAATAATAACCGTTGAAGATCTTAACAGATGAGTGAAACAAGACTGTGTGTGCTCCTTTGCTTTCTGAACCGTTGCTCTGTTTTTCTCCCTTGACCAACCAGTTCATGTGTGTGTGTGTCACCATCGGCAAGTTAGTGATTGGAAGGGACAAAGGCAACAAAACCAACTTGATAAACGACAACTAGTTCTTGCTGTCAGTATCAAAATTCAGATCCCTATAGTTTTAGTTTTTTTTTGCGGGTGCCTGTAGTTCTAGTTTTGGCTGCAAGGCTTTCACACTCGTACAAAATTCAGAAGATCAGATACAAAAAAGTTCAGCCAAATATGCAACAAAATGACCTATGTATTGTTTTCTAAGCGAACCACGCAATCAGATTGATGAAGCTTGAATCAATTAAATCAGGAAACAAATATTACAGTGGGTAATAGGGTCGTACGTTGCAGGAGCGTCCTGTAGTTGTTGAACTGTCGTTGTTGTTCAGGTGCGGCGAATCAGGAGGACGGCCGCGCAGCAAACTCTGCTGCCGGCGGTGTTCCTATGGATCCCTCTCCGGCGAACCTACTAGGGTTCGGAGATCCTCTTCTCCGGTGAGTAAATCGCCGACGGGGCGGCCGCCACATCCTTTATATACCACGACGGGAATGATGGGAAGGGCCGGAAATTTGGGGATGCGATGCGATGGGATGGGGATTGGGAAGCGAGGAGGCGGAGAATCAAACAGCAACGCTCACGGCGGTGGCGACGGGATATATTGAGCAGACTTGCCTACTTGAGGAAATTAGGAGGTAAGAGTAGACCGTAGGACTCAGGATAGGAATTAGGTGTAGGGCGTCGGTGCTTCGGTCTGTTCGGTGGACCGAGGGTACAGACCGAATTCACCGAACTTAATTCGGTTTTCTAGAATTCCTAACCGAGCTTTGTACCGAAGGTTTCGGTTTCGGTCACTTCGGCTTCGGTCCAGGTTAAATCGGTTCGGTAAATCGGTTTTCGGGTTATATGCCCACCCCTACCCCCAAACGATCAGAACGGGAGCCAAAAACCTAATTCCACCGCCGCAACTTCCTGTATCCACGAGATCCCATCTTGGGGCCTGTTCCGGAGCTCCGCCGGAGGGGGCATCCACCACGGAGGGCTTCTACATCATCACCATAGCCCCTCCGATGAAGTGTGAGTAGTTTACTTCAGACCTTCGGGTCCATAGCTAGTAGCTAGATGGCTTCTTCTCTCTTTTTGGATCTCAATACAATGTTCTCCCCCCATCTCGTGGAGATCTATTCGATGTAATCTTCTTTTTGCGGTGTGTTTGTTGAGACCGATGAATTGTGGGTTTAGGATCCAGATTATCTATGAATAATATTTGAATCTTCTCTGAATTCATTTAGGTATGATTGAGTTATCTTTGCAAGTCTCTTCGAATTATTCGTTTGGTTTGGCCAACTAGATTGGTAGTTCTTGCAATGGGAGAAGTGCTTAGCTTTGGGTTCAATCTTGCGATGTCCTTTCCCAGTGACAGAAGGGGCAGCAAGGCACGTATTGTATTGTTGCCGTCGAGGATAACAAGATGGGGTTTTTATCATATTGCATGAATTTATCCCTCTACATCATGTCATCTTGCTTAAGGTGTTACTCTATTTTTAACTTAATACTCTAGATGCATGCTGGATAGCGGTCGATGAGTGGAGTAATAGTAGTAGATGCAGGCAGGAGTCTGTCTACTTGTCTCGGACATGATGCCTATATACATGGTCATACCTAGATATACTCATAACTATGCTCAATTATGTCAATTGCTCAATAGTAATTTGTTCACCCACCGTAGAATACTTATGCTCTTGAGAGAATCCACTAGTGAAACCTATGGCCCCCGGGTCTATTCTCATCATATCAATCTCCATTACTTTAATACTTGCTTTGTTTTTACTTTTCCTTTTACTTTTTACTTTGCATCTCTATACCAAAAATACCAAAAATATTATTTATCATCTCTATCAGATCTCACTCTCGTAAGTGACCGTGAAGGGATTGACAACCCCTAATCGCGTTGGTTGCGAGGAGCTATTGTTTTGTGCAGTACGAGGGACTTGTCGTGGCCTCCTCTTGGGTTGATACCTTGGTTCTCAAAACTGAGGGAAATACTTACGCTACTTTGCTGCATCATCCTCTCCTCTTCAGGGAAATCCAACGCAGTGCTCAAGAGGTAGCAAGAAGAATTTCTGGCGCCGTTGCCGGGGAGGCTCACGCAAGAGTAAGTCAAGCACCATACCAAGTACCCATCACAATCCCTATCTCCCGCATTACATTATTTGCCATTTGCCTCTCGTTTTCCTCTCCCCCACTTCACCCTTGCCATTTTATTCGCCCTCTCTTTCCCAACCCCCTCCTCTTTTTCCCGTTTGCCTTTTTCTCGCTTGCCTTTTGTTGGCTCGTGTGTTGGATTGCTTGTTTGTCACGATGGCTCAAGATACTACCAAATTGTGTGACTTCACCAATACCAATAATAATGATTTCCTTAGCACTCCGATTGCTCCTCTTGCCAATACTGAATCTTGTGAAATCAATACTGCTTTGTTGAATCTTGTTATGAAAGATCAATTCGTCGGCCTTCCTAGTGAAGATGCCGCTACTCATCTGAATAGGTTCGTTGATTTATGTGATATGCAAAAGAAAAAAGATGTCGATAATGATGTCGTTAAATTTAAGCTATTTCCTTTTTCGCTTAGAGATCGTGCTAAAGCGTGGTTTTCATCTCTGCCTAAAAATAGTATTGATTCTTGGAACAAGTGCAAAGATGCTTTTATCTCTAAGTATTTTCCTCCCGCTAAGATTATCTCCCTTAGGAACGATATTATGAATTTTAAGCAACTTGATCATGAACATGTTGCACAAGCTTGGGAGAGAATGAAATTAATGATACGTAATTGTCCTACTCATGGTTTGAACTTGTGGATGATTAATTGATTATACAAAACTTTTATGCCGGATTGAATTTTGCTTCTAGAAATCTTTTAGATTCAGCCGCCGGAGGCACTTTTATGGAAATCACTCTAGGAGATGCTACTAAACTTCTAGATAATATTGTGGTTAATTATTCTCAATGGCATACCGAAAGATCTACTAATAAAAAAGTGCATGCGATAGAAGAAATTAATGTTTTGAATGGAAAGATGGATGAACTTATGAAATTATTTGCTACTAAGAGTGTTTCTTCTGATCCTAATGATATGCCTTTGTCTACTTTGATTGAGAATAATAATGAATCTATGGATGTGAATTTTGTTGGTAGGAATAATTTTGGTAACAACGCGTATAGAGGGAATTTTAATCCTAGGCCTTATCCTAGTAATCCTTCTAATAATTATGGAAATTCCTACAACAACTCTTATGGAAATTTTAATAAGATGCCCTCTGAATTTGAGAGTAGTGTTAAAGAGTTTATGAATTCACAAAAGAATTTTAATGCTTTGCTTGAGGAGAAATTGCTTAAAAGTTGATGATTTGGCTAGGAACGTTGATAAAATTTCTCTTGAGGTTGATTCTTTAAAGCTTAGATCTATTCCTCCTAAGCATGATATCAATGAGTCTCTCAAAGCTATGAGAATTTCCATTGATGAGTGCAAAGAAAGAACCGCTAGGATGCGTGCTTCCAAAGATGCCTTTATTAAAGCGTGTTCTTCCAATTCCTATGAAAATCAAGATGAAGATCTAAAAGTTATTGATGTGTCCCCCATTAAATCTTTGTTTTGCAATATGAATCTTGATGAAACTGAATATGATCTTCCTTTACCAAGAAGGCGTTTTAAGAATTCAGAGTTTTTAGATCTTAATGATGAAATTGATAAATGTGGGATTGAAAGAAATAAAAACCTAGATGTTGCTAAACCCACTATTTTGGATCTCAAGGAATTTAATTATGAAAATTGCTCTTTAATTGATTGTATTTCCTTGTTGCAATCCGTGATAAATTCTCCTCACGCTTATAGTCAAAATAAGGCCTTTACCGAACACATTGTTGATGCCTTGATGCAATCTTATGAAGAAAAACTTGAGTTGAAGGTTTCTATCCCTAAAAAACTCTATGATGAGTGGGAACCAACTATTAAAATTAAAATTAAAAATCATGAGTTTCATGCCTTGTGTGATTTGGGTGCTAGTGTCTCCACTATTCCCAAAACTTTGTGTGATTTGCTAGATTTCCGTGACTTTGATGATTGCTCTCTAAACTTGCATCTTGCGGATTCCACTATTAAAAAGCCTATGGGAAGAATTAATGATGTTCTTATTGTTGCAAATAGGAATTATTTTCCCATAGATTTTATCGTTCTTGATTTTGATTGCAATCCTTCTTGCCCTGTTATTCTTGGTAGACCTTTCCTTAGAACGATTGGTGCAATTATTGAAATGAAGGAAGGGAATATTAGATTCCAATTCCCATTAAAGAAAGGCATGGAACACTTTCCTAGAAAGAAAATAAAATTATCATACGAATCTATCATGAGAGCCACTTATGGATTGACTACCAAATATGGCAATACGTGGATCTATCCTTGCTTTTATGCCTAGCTAGGGGCGTTAAACGATAGCGCTTGTTGGGAGGCAACCCAATTTTATTTTTAGCTTTTTTGCTTTTGATTCTGTTTAGGAATAAATAATCCATCTAGCCTCTGTTTAGATGTGGTTTTATGTTTTAATTAGTGTTTGTGCCAAGCTAGACCTATTGGATCTTCTTGGATGATAGTTATTTGATCTTGCTGTAATTTCCAGAAACTTTGCGCTCAGTGCCCGAATTATTAAAAATCACCAGAACGTGATGAAATACTGATTCCAATTGCTGCTGATCAATAAACAAATTTTCTAGGTCGTCTAATTTTTGTAGATTTTTTGGAGTTCCAGAAGTTTGCGTTAGTTACAGATTACTACAGACTGTTCTGTTTTTGACAGATTCTGTTTTTCGTGTGTTGTTTGCTTATTTTGATGAATCTATGGCTAGTAAAATAGTATATAATCCATAGAGAAGATGGAATACAGTAGGTTTAACACCAATATAAATAAATAATGAGTTCATTACAGTACCTTAAAGTAGTCTTTTGTTTTCTTTCTCTAACGGAGCTCACGAGATTTCTATTGAGTTTTGTGTTGTGAAGTTTTCAAGTTTTGGGTAAATTCTTTTGATGGATTATGGAACAAGAAGTGGCAAGAGCCTAAGCTTGGGGATGCCCATGGCACCCCCAAGATAATCCAAGGACACCAAAAAGTCAAAGCTTGGGGATGCCCCGGAAGGCATCCCCTCTTTCATCTACTTCCATCGGTAATTTACTTGGAGCTATATTTTTATTCACCACATGATATGTGTTTTGCTTGGAGCGTCTTGTATCATTTGCGTCTTTGCTTGTTAGTCTACCACCGTAGAATAATTTGTTCACCCACCGTAGAATACTTATGCTCAATTCTGTCAATTGCTCAACAGTAATTTGTTCACCCACCGTAGAATACTTATGCTCTTGAGAGAAGCCACTAGTGAAACCTATGGCCCCTGGGTCTATTCTCATCATATCAATCTCCATTACTTTAATACTTGCTTTGTTTTTACTTTTCCTTTTACTTTTTACTTTGCATCTCTATACCAAAAATATTATTTATCATCTCTATCAGATCTCACTCTCGTAAGTGACCGTGAAGGGATTGACAACCCCTAATCGTGTTGGTTGCGAGGAGCTATTGTTTTGTGCAGGTACGAGGGACTTGTGCGTGGCCTCCTACTGGATTGATACCTTGGTTCTCAAAAACTGAGGGAAATACTTACGCTACTTTGCTGCATCATCCTCTCCTCTTCGGGGAAATCCAGCGCAGTGCTCAAGAGGTAGCACAAAACCTAATCTCGAAATACGCCAACTCAACATGTACCTTTGGAGACACCTGTAGAGCTCATTTATAATCACCCAGTTACGTTGTGACGTTTGGTAGCACACAAAGTGTTCCTCCGGTAAACGGGAGTTGCATAATCTCATAGTTATAGGAACTTGTATAAGTCATGAAGAAAGCAATAGCAACATGCGAAACGATCAAGTGCTAAGCTAACGGAATGGGACAAGTCAATCACATCATTCTCCTAATGAAGTGATCTCGTTAATAAAATGACAACTCATGTCTATGGTTTGGAAACATAACCATCTTTGATTAATGAGCTAGTCTAGAAGAGGCATACTAGTGACAATAGTTTGTCTATGTATTCACACATGTATCATGTTTCTGGTTAATACAATTCTAGCATGAATAATAAACATTTATCATGATATAAGGAAATAAATAATAACTTTATTATTGCCTCTAGGGCATATTTCCTTCAGTCTCCCACTTGCACTAGAGTCAATAATCTAGTTCACATCATCATGTGATTTAACACTAATGTTCACATCTGCATGTGATTAACATCCATAGTTCACATCGTCATGTGACCAACACCCAAAAGGTTTACTAGAGTCAATACCTAGTTCACATTGCTATGTGATTAACACTCAAAGAGTACTAAGGTGTGATCATGTTTTGCTCGTGAGAGAAGTTTAGTCAACGGATCTGTCACATTCAGAGCCGTATGTATTTTGCAAATATTCTATGTCTACAATGCTCTGCATGGAGCTACTCTAGCTAATTGCTCCCACTTTCAATATGTATCCAAATTGAGACTTAGAGTCATATGGATTGGTGTGAAAGCTTACACCGATGTAACTCTTTACGACGGGCTCTTTTATCACCTCCATAATCGAGAAATATTTCCTTAGTCCTCACTAAGGATATTCTTGACCAATGTCTAGTGATCTACTCCTAGATCACTATTGTACTCCCTTGCCAAATTCAGAGCAAGGTATACAATAGGTATGGTACATAGCATAGCATACTTTATAGAACCTATGACTGAGGCATAGAGAATGACTTCCATTCTCTTTTCTATTTTCTGCCGTGGTCGGTATTTGAGTCTTAGTCAATTTCACACCTTTGCAACACAGGCAAGAACTCTTTCTTTGACTGTTCCATTTTGAACTACTTCAAAATCTTGACAAGGTATGTACTTATTGAAAAAAACTTATCAAGCTTCTTGATCTATCTCAATAGATCTTGATGCTCAATATGTAAGTAGCTTTACCGAGGTCCTTCTTTTAAAGAACTCCTTTCAAATACTCCTTTATGCTTTCCAGAAAAATTCTACATCATTTCTGATCAACAATATGTTACTCACATATATTTATTAAAAAGGCGGTAGTGCTCCCACTCACTTTATTGTAAATACAGGCTTCACCGCAAGTCTGTATAAAACTATATGCTTTGATCAACTTATCAAAGCGTATATTCCAACTCTGAGATGCTTGCACCAATCCATAGATGGATCGCTGGAGCTTGCACATTTTGTTAGCACCTTTAGGATTGACAAAACCTTCTGGTTGCATCATATACAACTCTTCTTTAAGAAAACCATTAAGGAATGCAGTTTTGACATCCATTTGCCAGATTTCATAAAATTTGGCAATTGCTAACATGATTTGGACAGACTTAAGCATCGCTACAGTTGAGAAAATCTCATTGTAGTCAACACCTTGAACTTTGTCGAAAACCTTTTTTGTGACAAGTCGAGATTTGTAGATAGTAACACTACTATCAGCGCCTGTCTTCCTCTTGAAGATCCATTTATACAATATGGCTTGCCGATCATCAGGCAACTCCACCAAAGTCCACACTTTGTTCTCATACATAGATCCCATCTCAGATTTCATGGCCTCAAGCCATTTCACGGAATCTGGGCTCATCATCGCTTCCTCATAGTTCGTAGGTTCATCATGGTCTAGTAACATGACTTCCAAAGACAGGATTACCGTACCACTCAGTGCGGACTGTACTTTGGAAGACCTACGAGGTTTTGTAGTGACTTAATCTGAAGTTTCATGATCATCATCATTAGCTTCCTCACTAATTGGTGTAGGAATCACTGGAACTGATTTCTGTGATGAACTACTTCCCAATTCGGGAGAAGGTACAAATTACCTTATCAAGCTCTACTTTCCTCCCACTCACTTCTCTCGAGAGAAACTCCTTCTCTAGAAAGGATCCATTCTTAGCAACGAATGTTTTGCCTTTGGATCTGTGATAGAAGGTGTACCCAACAGTTTCCTTTGGGTATTCTATGAAGACGTATTTCTCCGATTTGGGTTCGAGCTTATCAGGTTGAAACCTTTTTCACATAAGCATCGAAACTCCAAACTTTAAGAAACGACAGCTTAGGTTTACTGCTAAACCATAGTTCATACGGTGTCGTCTCAACGGATTTAGATGGTGCCCTATTTAAAGTGAATGCAGCTATCTCTAATGCATAACCCCAAAACGATAGTGGTAAATCGGTAGGATACATCATAGATCGCACCATATCCAATAAAGTGCGGCTACGACGTTCGGACACACCATTACGCTGTGGTGTTCCATGTGGCATGAGCTGTGAAACTATTCCACATTATTTAAAATGAAGGCCAAACTCGTAACTCAAATATTCTTCTCTACGATCAGATTGTAGAAACTTTTATTTTCTTGTTACGATGATTCTCCACTTCACTCCGAAATTCTTTGAACTTTTCAAATGTTTCAGACTTGTGCTTCATTAAGTAGATATACGCATATCTGCTCAAATCATCTGTGAAGGTCAGAAAATAACGATACCCTGCCACGAGCACCAACACTCATTGGACCGCATACATCGGTATGTATTATTTCCAACAAGTTAGTAGCTCGTTCCATTGTTCCGGAGAACGGAGTTTTAGTCATCTTGCCCAAAAGGCACGGTTCGCAAGCATCAAATGATTCATAACCAAGTGATTCCAAAATTCCATCTTTATGGAGTTTCTTCATGCGCTTTACACCGATATGACCCAAACAGCAGTGCCACAAATAAGTTGCACTATCATTACTAACTTTGCATCTTTTGGCATCAACATTATGAATATGTGTATCACTATGATCAAGATTCAATAAACCATCACCATTGGGTGTATGACCATAGAAGGTTTTATTCATGTAAATAGAATAACAATTTATTCTCTATCTTAGATGAATAATCGTATTGCAATAAACATGATCTTATCATATTTATGCTCAACGCAAACACCAAATAACATTTATTTAGGTTTAACACTAATCTCAAAAATATAGGGAGTGTGTGATGATGATCATATCAATCTTGCAACTACTTCCAACACTCATCGTCACTTCCCTTCAACTAGTCTCTGCTTATTCTCAGAACTCCTGTTTGAGTTACTAATCTTAGCAACTGAACAAGTATCAAATACTCAGGGGCTACTATAAACACTAGTAAGGCACACATCAATAACCTGTATATCAAATATACCCTTGTTCAATTTGCCATCCTTCTTATCCACCAAATATTCAGGGCATTTCCGCTTCCAGTGACCATTTCCTTTGCAGTGTAAGCACTCAGTTTCAGGCTTTGGTCCAACTTTGGGTTTCTTCGCAGGAGTGACAACTTGCTTGTCATTCTACTTGAAGTTCCCTTTCTTTCCCTTTGCCCTTCTCTTGAAACTAGTGGTCTTGTCAATCATCAACACTTGATGCTCTTTCTTGATTTCAACCTTCGTCGATTTCAACATCACGAAGTGCTCGGGAATCGTATTCGTCATCCCTTGCATACTATAATTCATCACGAAGTTCTACTAACTTGGTGATGGTGACTAGAGAACTCTGTCAATCACTATCTTATCCGGAAGATTAACTCCCACTTGATTCAAGCGATTGTAGTACCTGGATAATCTGAGCACATGCTCACTAGTTGAGCAATTCTCCTCCATCTTTTAGCTATAGAACTTGTTGGAGACTTCATATCTCTCAACTCGGGTATTTGCTTGAAATATTAACTTCAATTCCTAGAACATCTCATATGGTCCATGACGTTCAAAACGTCTTTGAAGTCCCGATTCTAAGCCGTTAAGCATGGTGCACTAAACTATCAAGTAGTCATCATATTGAGCTAGCCAAACGTTCATAACGTCTGCATCTGCTCCTGCAATAGGTCTGTCACCTAGCAGTTCATTAAGGACATAATTCTTCTATGCAGCAATGAGGATAAACCTTATATCACGGATCCAATCTGCATCATTGCTACTAACATCTTTCAACACAATTTTCTCTAGGAACATATCAAATTAAACATATGAAAGCAACAACGCAAGCTATTGATCTACAACATAATTTGCAAAATACTACTAGGACTAAGTTCATGATAAATTTAAGTTCAATTAATCATATTACTTAAGAACTCCCACTTAGACAGACATCTCTCTAGTCATCTAAGTGATCACGTGATCCAAATCAACTAAACCATGTCCGATCATCACGTGAGATGGAGTAGTTTTCAATGGTGAACATCACTATGTTGATCATATCTACTATATGATTCACGCTCGACCTTTCGGTCTCCGTGTTCCGAGGCCATATCTGTATATGCTAGGCTCGTCAAGTTTAACCTGAGTATTCCGCGTGTGCAACTGTTTTGTACCCGTTGTATTTGAACGTAGAGCCTATCACACCCGATCATCACGTGGTGTCTCAGCACGAAGAACTTTTGCAACGGTGTATACTCAGGGAGAACACTTCTTTATAATTAGTGAGAGATCATCTTATAATGCTACCGTCAATCAAAGCAAAATAAGATGCATAAAGGATAAACATCACATGCAATCAATATAAGTGATATGATATGGCCATCATCATCTTGTGCTTGTGAACTCCATCTCCGAAGCACCGTCATGATCACCATTGTCACCGGCGCGACACCTTGATCTCCATCATAGCATCGTTGTCGTCTCGCCAATCTTATGCTTCTCGACTATCGCTACCGCTTAGTGATAAAGTAAAGCATTACAGTATGCATTGCATTGCATACAATAAAGCGACAACCATATGGCTCCTGCCAGCTGCCGATAACTCTGTTACAAAACATGATCATCTCATACAATAAAATTTAGCATCATGTATTCACCATATCACATCACAACATGCCGTGCAAAAACAAGTTAGACGTCCACTACTTTGTTGTTGCAAATTTTACGTGGCTGCTACGGGCTGAGCAAGAACCGTTCTTACCTATGCATCAAAACCACAACGATAGTTCGTCAAGTTAGTGTTGTTTTAACCTTCGCAAGGACCGGGCGTAGCCACACTCGGTTCAACTAAAGTTGGAGAAACTGACACCCGCTAGCCACCTCTGTGCAAAGCACGTCGGGAGAACCAGTCTCGCGTAAGCGTACGCGTAATGTCGGTCCGGGCCGCTTCATCCAACAATACCGCCGAACCAAAGTATGACATGCTGGTAAGCAGTATGACTTGTATCGCCCACAACTCACTTGTGTTCTACTCGTGCATATAACATCTCCGCATAAAACCAGGCTCGGATGCCACTGTTGGGGAACGTAGTAATTTTAAAAATTTCCTACGCACACGCAAGATCATGGTGATGCATAGCAACGAGAGGGGAGAGTGTTGTCCACGTACCCTCGTAGACTGAAAGTGGAAGCGTTAGCACAACGCGGTTGATGTAGTCGTATGTCTTCACGATCCGACCGATCAAGCATCGAACGCACGGCACCTCTGAGTTCAGCACATGTTCAGTTCGATGACGTCCCTCGAACTCCGATCCAGCCGAGCTTTGAGGGATAGTCCGTCAGCACGTCGGCGTGGTGACAATGATGTTGTGTCTATGGGGTGCCTAAGCACCGCTACGATGATGTTGTGCCTACCGACGCAGGGCTTCGCCTAAGCACCGCTATGATATTATCGAGGTGGATTATGGTGGAGGGGGGCACCGCACACGGCTAACAGATCCAAGGGATCAATTGTTGTTGTGTCTATGGGGTGCCCCCCTGCCCCCGTATATAAAGGAGCAAGGGGGGAGGCGGCCGGCCAAGGAGGAGGGCACACCAAGGGGGGAGTCCTACTCCCGCCGGGAGTAGGACTCCTCCTTTCCTAGTAGGAGTAGGAGAGAAGGAAGGGAAGGAGAAGGGAGGAAGGAGGGGCAGCCCTCCCTAGTCCAATTCGGACTAGGCCTTGGGGGCGCGGCCTGCCCTAGGCAGCCCTCTCTTTCCCTGTATGGCCCAATAAGGCCCATATACTCCCGGCGAATTCCGTAACTCTCCGGTACTCAAAAATACCGAATCACTCGGAACCTTTCCAAGTCCGAATATAGTCGTCCAATATATCGATCTTTACGTCTCGACCATTTCGAGACTCCTCGTCATGTCCCCGATCTCATCCGGGACTACGAACTCCTTCGGTACATCAAAACTCATAAACTCATAATATAACTGTCATCGAAACCTTAAGCGTGCGGACCCTACGGGTTCGAGAACTATGTAGACATGACCGAAACACGTTTTCGGTCAATAACCAATAGCGGAACCTGGATGCTCATATTGGCTCCTACATATTCTACGAAGATCTTTATCGGTCAAACCGCATAAAAACATACGTTGTTCCCTTTGTCATCGGTATGTTACTTGCCCGAGATTCGATCGTCAGTATCTCAATACCTAGTTCAATCTCGTTACCGGCAAGTCTCTTTACTCGTTATGTAATGCATCATTTCGTAACTAACTCATTAGCTACATTGCTTGCAAGGCTTATAGTGATGTGCATTACCGAGAGGGCCCAGAGATACCTTTCCGACAATCGGAGTGACAAAACCTAATCTCGAAATACGCCAACTCAACATGTACCTTTGGAGACACCTGTAGAGCTCCTTTATAATCACCCAGTTACGTTGTGACGTTTGGTAGCACAGAAAGTGTTCCTCCGGTAAACGGGAGTTGCATAATCTCGTAGTTATAGGAACTTGTATAAGTCATGAAGAAAGCAATAGCAACATACTAAACGATCAAGTGCTAAGCTAACGGAATGGGTCAAGTCAATCACATCATTCTCCTGATGAAGTGATCTCGTTAATCAAATGACAACTCATGTCTATGGTTGGGAAACATAACCATCTTTGATTAATGAGCTAGTCTAGTAGAGGCATACTAGTGACAATATGTTTGTCTATGTATTCACACATGTATCATGTTTCCGGTTAATACAATTCTAGCATGAATAATAAACATTTATCATGATATAAGGAAATAAATAATAACTTTATTATTGCCTCTAGGGCATATTTCCTTCAGCAGTTGCCACGGGAGATTGGATCGGCGGCGCAGCAGTTGCCACGGGAGATTGGATCGGCCGCGCAACAGGAGCCAGGAGAGGGAGGCGGCAGCGTAGAAAGGGGGGTCGTAGTCTGAGGCAGCTGCGACTGTAGCAGAAGAATCTGTATATCATTCTGGTTTTTTGAATCTTCGGTATGTACTAGTATTTGAGTACTGGTGATAAACTGAAACTGATCTTACTGTTTCAATTGGCTGGAAATACCAAGTTTGATTTCTATCTGGAGCATTTATTTGTTTTCTATGACATGACGATGAAGCAAAAGTAGTTGTTGCTCCTGGTGCATTTCTAGGTACTCATTGATCACACAAGCTTGGTCTTATCCTCTTGAAACGAAAGTCACTAAGTAGATTTAACCAATGTTTCGGTGACAATTCTTTCAATGATTCAATGTTGCTTACTCATTTAGTAGCTAGATCAATAGCTCTCTTAGCGTTTCTTCCTTATCAGTTCATGTTGCAATTGTTTCATCATTATATATATGCTTTCAATGAATAACTCAACACGGAAGGGAGTATCTGTTATTCTTGTGGAGTTTTTTTTTTCATATTCACCGTTGGGAGTTGGCTCTGTTGTGATGTTGGAATAAAACACTAGTAGAAAACAGGGCTTTGGTCCAAGCATGGCCAGCCCATTAGTCCCGGTTCAGTCACGAACCGGGACCTGTGAAACATAGGTCCTGTTCAGTGAGCCGGGGGCGGCCGGCCTCGTGGGGCATTGGTCCCCGTTCATCTATCCCCTTTGGTCACTCCTGGCCCACAACCATTGGTCCCGGTTCGTGGCTGGAACCGGGACCAAAGGGGGGCTTTTAGTCCCGGTTTCAGCCACGAACCGGGACCAATGAGGTGCCTATATATACCCCTTCGCCCATGAGGTGCCTAGAACTTGCAGCATACATTGAAGTGGTGCAAAAACTTGGCTTGAACGTGTAAATACGGTGCTAATCGCGTTTTTATACACCGATGATGCTGACGGGGCATGACAACATACGATGTCAGTGACTGCATGGTGAAGATGGGCCTGTGGCGTTTTTTTGTTTCAAGAAATGCCTGTATTTTTTTCTTTTGTTTTCAAGAAACAACTGTATTTTTATTTTGTTTTCTCATAAAACAAGAAATGCCTGTATTTTATGCCCAGAGTTGAGTTGATTACACACAAGCATATGTGAGGTTTATATCTTTACACTAAATAACATAAATTAAGAATTTCAATCTAGTTACGGGTTTCTAACCAGCGACCGTGTAAAAGAAGGAAGGCGTGCCACTCCAAGTTATGGAATCTCATGCCTATATAGAATTGTTGTAGTTTTTTTTGTCTATAGCAGAACCTGCCCGTGGGCTACAATTTCTGTTAGTTCCTTTCATTTTTGATTTTCTTAAATATAAATTACAAAAAATAATATACAATAAAATATAATAAAATTGTTCACGTATTAATTTAGAAAATCTATCAAATTAAATTATGAATTATTTGTATAATTTTAATAAGTGTGTGCATTTAAATTAATTTTAGAAGATATATTTAGAAAAATCGATCATATAAGTTCAAAATAGAAAGATTTTAATAAATATTAATGTTTTATATAAAAGTGTTCATGCTTTAACTTTTTATGGTGTTTTAAAACTGTTCATGCATTTTAATAAAGTTTATGTGTTTTGTAAAAAATGTACTTAAAACAAATATAACTCTACTATGGAAAAAATATGAGCCTAGTGTGCCAGCAGACAATGGATTCTCAAATAAATACATATTTACAACTATAATTGTAATTATAATTTACATATTCTTTGCAAATTTGGAAAAATGAAAAGAAAAAATAATATGTATAAAATCCGCCGCTCGAACTGTAGTCTGGTTTTGTCCAACAGGCGATCTGTCGTAGACATAGATGCTAAAAATCCATTCTAGCTAAGCCGAGCCAGTGGTTGTATTGGTAGTTCTTCCTGCTGGTATGGTATGTATCCGGTCGCTGGGTTGAAACCCCTCTGCCCTGTCTTTTTTTTCAATAAAATTCTGGAGTTCATATCATTTAGCTAAAAGATACCACTATCCTAATTGGACATGAATTGTTATGTGGGTTTGTTGGCTAGCTACGCATGTGGGTTATCCCGATGTCTCCATTTAGAATGTTGGGTGACTTGTTTTTAAAATTCTGATAAACTTTATGATATTGGCTCACAGATGAAACTCACCTGATGCCACACATACAATTAGTTCACGCCTACAGGGGCCTTTTCATAAAAAAATGAAAAATAAAAATCAAAAGGTTTTTTCCAAAAGGAGCATGTCACACGCCACAACTTCACCATGGGATCACTGACAGTGGGCCTGATGTCATGTTGGCATGACCCGTCAGCATCACCGGCGTATAGAAACACGATTAACATCGTATTTGCACGTCCGAGCCAAAATTTTACATCAATTTAATATATGTTGCAAATTCTAGCACTAAAGTGACCGTTTAGCCAACTTCTAGCACCATTCGTGTAATTGACTAAAAACACGCAGGCACACCGAGTCGGGTCGCGCTCGCGCCATTCGACAGCCAGTTCCGTCCGTCCGTGCAACCCCATCGTCGCGTGCTCCTTCCTCCCCTGGTCTGGTCCGCCGTTCGCCACCGTCCCTTCTCGTCTCGCTCGCCGGCCCGCCGCCCTCCCGCGATCACGAGATCTCGCCGCCCGGCGGAGCCCTAACCCGCGCCCGACGATGTCGCACGCGCAGCCCCAGGGCGACACCATCCCGCTCCACCCCTCGTCGGCGCAGTCCGACATGGACGAGATCGAGAGCCTCATCCACGCCGCCCCCACCGCCGCCGCCGTCCTGCCCGCGCGGCCGCCCTCCCCTCCGCGCGCGTCCATCCCCGTCGCCAACATCCCTCCCGTCCCCCCTCCGGCCAGCTTCAGGCCCCAGCCGCCCCCCACCTTCTCCTCCGCGCCGCTCCCCTCCGCCTCCGTCGCCATCCCCATCCCCATCGGCGCGGACGGGTTCGGGTCCCCCGCCAACACGCTCACGGAGCCCGTCTGGGACACCGTCAAGCGCGACCTCACCCGCATCGTCAGCAACCTCAAGCTCGTCGTCTTCCCCAACCCCTTCCGCGAGGACCCCGGCAAGGCGCTCCGGGACTGGGATCTCTGGGGCCCCTTCTTCTTCATCGTCTTCCTCGGCCTCACCCTCTCCTGGTCGGCCTCAGTCAGGAAGGTAGCTACTGCATTTTTTCGATCATTTGAAATCCAGGTCCATCAATATTCAGTTAGCTGGGTGCAACGCCTGCGTTTGAAATACATTAGTTAGAATGAACTAGTGCAAACCTTTAATTATTTAATTCATGAGGCCCCACATTGATCAGGTGAAAATATTTTTAGTACTTGTCAATTGCATGGGTGATGGACTGATGGTTAACAACGTTAATAGTAATAGTTATACCAGTTCATCCGGTACTATTTATCTGAAATGCAAAAGCGTTGCAGACACTGTAGATGACCTGATAACTGCTGCTGCACGTATTGTAGATTTAGCAGGGGATGTAAATCCTTGATTACAAACCAAACAGTGTTAAGGCTGGATTGTTATACATCTCCAGCACATTCTTATTTGTTGCATGTGTTTTGCGAACTTGCTTTGCAAACTATGATTAGAAGTGCACTTTTGTAAAGAATAAAAGAGCATGAAGAGCATAGGGAGATTTCTCCATTACCATGCTATTTGCACCTGCCATGCTCTCGATCTTCTTAGGAGTAAAGTGAAAGTTGGGGAGACTGCTGTTAAATCTGGAAGGTAGTGTATTCTTAGAAGGGGGACTATGCTTTTCCTTGTGAAAAAGGGTACTAGAGAGATATTTTAGTTTGCCCGAGAACCTTCTAGGCGGCCTTGGCCATTCCACTAATTTATCTATGGCATCTCCAGTTCAGTAGCTTACTTTTGCTTTTATAATGCTTCAAGAGGTCCAGTAAAAATCTAGTGTTTGATGAAAATTATTCCAAGGAGGGAGAGCTGTCATGGAAATAAAAAGTGCTGCAGCAGTGCAGTAACTTGGGCATTTGATGTTCTTCTGAAGTTTTCATCGGCAGCAAACAGAATTCACACCTAGAACCAATTAATTTCATTTTGATAGAAAATTTTAGATGCTCGTTAGTCCCCATATGCAAGCATCCTTGGAGATCCTCTAATCTGTATGAACGCTTCAGCCTATGATTGCAGTTCACTTTTTAATTATCATTTGATGTATCACATACTGACTTCGATGACACGCCTTTTGTGTTCGCAGTCTGAAGTATTTGCTGTTGCGTTTGCTGTACTGGCTGCCGGTGCTATAATCCTCACGCTGAATGTGCTGCTTCTGGTACTTAAACCCTTCCTCTCTCGCCCACACGTGCTTGCACATGTATTACACACACTCCAGCTGCCTGCCTGTTCTTCTGTGGACAATGACCACATTGTTTCATTCGCAGGGCGGCCAAATCATCTTCTTCCAAAGCCTGAGTCTTCTTGGATACTGCTTGTTCCCCATGGACGTCGGAGCTCTGATTTGCCTGCTGAAGGACAACGACATGCTAAAGATCGTCGTGGTGGCGGTGACTTTGGCATGGAGCTCCTGGGCCGCGTATCCATTCATGAGCACCGCCGTGAACCCAAGGAGGAAGGCCCTGGCGCTGTACCCCGTCTTCCTCATGTATGTCTCCATTAGCTTCCTCATAATCGCGATAAACTAAGGGTGGAACGATTTGCCGCCGCGGACCTTCAGAAGTCCGGAGATTTTTCCCGTCCAACCGGCTTGCTTTGTAAATAAATTTTGTCTGACCGGTTTGCTTTGTAAATAAATTTTGCTGACTACTTACAGACTTCTTCTTCTTCTTCTTCTTTACATAATCAAAGGGCATATAGTAGGGGTATAGAAAATCAATCTTAGTAGGAAATTATAGCGTTCTGTAAAGGCACCTCTTTGTTTTGCACCTGGCTAGAATAATTCGTAGCGTGCTGTTGTGGTTTGGCTGGTCATGGTGTTAGCATGATCCATTTATCTGTGTGCCGGTTTCTACTAGCTTGCCTGGTTATTATTGCCTGACCAGGAGTGCTTCTTGCAAGTTATCATTGATGCTAGTATCTGTTAACTGCGCTGCGTATTGTTGGGATAAAAAAAATGGTGAAACAGATTCAGCAGAAAGTGCAGCCGGAGATTGACTGCTTGGTCACATGAGTTTCTCCATTGCTGCATTTCTAAGTCCCGTCGTGTGTACTCTGCAACAGGACCAATATTGACTCGCGAGTCTTCACTGAATTCTGACCGCGTTCCATGCAAACGGGCGACATAAATGGCTCGCCGGTAGTCCTCCCGTCCTAACTTAAAATCACTCTTGTTCTCCTTCACATTATGAAAGCATACAAACGTCCATTTCTAGTAGAAGATCGGCGCACACATGGTAACCGTCAGAGCAATATCTCCGTGTACGCGTGCGATGGTAGAAACTAGCAGCAGTTGTTGCACTTGACGCGGTCCCTAATTAACATCTGTGGTTTTCTGTTAGCTTTTCCGGTACGCCGACCCATCAACATCGGTGCATACGTACATGCCAGGAACAAGTAACCGGACGGGGTCAAGTTTCAAAGCCGTTTTGCATTGCATCTAAACTTGGCCAAAACAAACAACAAGAGTACAAGCAAAGGCAAAACCGAAAGAAAACCAAAGCGGGCACGAGTCTCCTTCCTTCCTGCCACCTTCCGGGTCATTCCTTGGCGCCCCCTCCTCCGCGCGTCCCCGATCCCACGCGGTCCGGTCGCCGGTCGTCGCTCCCCTATACTTGAGGATATATATTTATCCGCGCGCGCCATTCGCGGCCGCCCCGGCGATCTGCGACCGCTCGTGTTCGGTATTTCTTTGGGGCGGAGGAAGACTGTCATGGGGGAGGCGGTGGAGGCAGAGGCGCCGGCCGCGTCCTCGACCACGGTAGAGATGGAGGCCGCGGAGCAGCTCATCCAGCTCAGCGGCGGCGGCTGCGACGACGACGGCGGCGAGTCGGAGAGCAAGAGCGCGGACAGCGTCAGGGCCGGCGAGAAGGTGCTGGCCATGGAGAGCAAGAGCGCGGACAGCGTCAGGGCCGGCGAGAAGGCGCCGGCCGTGGAGAGCAAGAGCGCGGACAGCGTCAAGGCAGCTGGCGAGAAGGCGCGGGCCGCGGAGAGCGTCATGGCAGCCGGCGAGAAGGTGCCGGCCGTGGAGAGCAAGAGCGCGGACAGCGTCAAGGCCGGCGAGAAGCGGGGAGATGGTAAAGAGGGGGTGCCGGCCGTGGAGAGCAGCACCGGGAAGAGACGCGAGAAACTCGGTGGGCCCAAGGGTGGCGGGCAAGACGAGGAGGCTGTCATCGGCGGGGTCGCGAGGAGGAGGCCGAGGTTCCGGTCGCTGGCGGCGATATACAGGAACACGAGGAGGATGGACGACCACGGGCACTGGCGCGAGGAGGCGGAAGAGGACGAGAGGAGTGAGGGGAAGGGGGAGAAAAAGAAGACAAGGGCGATGGGTGGAGCGGCCGCCGACGACGGCGAGGCGATCCCCGCGGCGGCGCCGTGCAAGGCCAAGAGATCAGGGGTACGCCGAAGAACTAGCTAGTGTATGTGGTGTGAGTCGTCGTCGTAGGTGTTTAGGATCGAGATCTCTGGTGCATGGAGGCATGTGTGGATGTAGCTAGGTAGCAATGGCGCATGCTTGGGTGGAAGTGGAAGAGATTGTGATGTGAGATGTATGTACGTAGCTATCGATCTGGTTTGTTTCCCCTCATGGAAGAAGAACCCATCAAGCTTCACATTGCGTCTGGGAATTTTATTGGTGTGTATACTCACTTGATGTTTGCCATGGCAATCCATCGTTCATTTGCCATGCACATATTGGCGTGTCGGAGTACTGCGGTCGTTATTGTGTGGATCCTGAATCGGTCGTTCCGGTTACGGCCAGAAGACACCAATATACACCCGCAAAGTAACGGCAGCTGACGAGGAGAAGACAGCACGATGATGGGGCCAAAGCGACCGTCAGTAGCAAAACATGCTCGCTAAACGAAAGAGGTACGACATGAGTCATTGCTCACAGCCCATTAGTTATTTTTTCCGAAATGTGGTAAGACTCTCGGGCTCCGCATCAAGTGATGCACACAATCTTATATTTTTTAAATAGTTAACGATGTCAAGCAAAGGCTAGCATCGATGTGGAACGAACGGCTTACAGAAAATTTAAAATGAAAACCCTAGACCACCCAACATTGATTTGCCTTGCGATAGGGCCTCCACAAATCTATCACAACTCTATGACTGGCCGAATTAAACGAAAAATACACTACTCTTATGCAAAGCCTTCAAGAAGGGATCATCACTAGAGCACCGATGTTAACAGGTCCAACCGAAGATTGAACTTATGATTTTCATTCCCGAAGCCAAGCCTCGAGCCAACATCTTTAACATGGGCATGAAGCTCGTACGCCGACATTGCCTGATCTAGCCACCACCAGGAGTATCGCAAACTTGTTATCAAATTCATCATTGCTAACAACCTTGCTACCGACTATCACATATCGCTAACTGGATCCTGACCGTTGGAGAAGACACCAAATGCAAGTTGAGGACCGCCGCCCTACACGTCACCCTGCTCTCGGTCACTGACGCACCACCTTTGATCTCATTGATTAAAGAGAGGGAAATATGGACACAAGATAGCCTAGTTTTCGCCGTCGGTGTGGCCACCTCGTAGACTGTCACTGTTGCGGTCACCTCGCGGACCCTCCCAGTGTGTCCCCAGGGCCACCACCCCGATCGACGTCCTCCGCATAGCACCCATTGGCGGGATCGGGCCCCTAGGCAATGTTGCAGATCCAGCATGTGCCCGCACCGGAGTAGCACTGGCAGAACCCGATGATGGACAAATCAGAGCCATGTCCACAGCCCATGTACACATGATCAACTTATACACAATTGCACTTGCACCCGATGTCTGTTTCTTTTCGTCAATTTTGAGATTGCTAACCAAGCTGCAGTTAATTTTCTTTTCTTTTGACAAACATGTGGTCCTTTTTGAAGTTGGGGTATCCCAATCACCAGATCGTTGCATTATTTACCAAGAAAAAAAAGGAAATCCGGTGGCTTATCCTTCCGAATGATAGAATTTGTGTGGGAAAATATGAAACATCAAGTCAATGTCATACAAATTTATATCAGTATTGCTACCTCTTGAGCACTGCGTTGGTTTTCCATTGAAGAGGAAAGAGTGATGCAGTAAAGTAGCGTAAGTATTTCCCTCAGTTTTTGAGAACCAAGGTATCAATCCAGTAGGAGACCACGCTCAAGTCCCACGCACCTACACAAACAAATAAGAACCTCGCAACCAACGCGATAAAGGGGTTGTCAATCCCTTCATGGTCACTTACGAGAGTGAGATCTGATAGAGATGATAAGAAAATATTTTTGGTATTTTTATGATAAATACTAAAAGTAAAGAAAGCAAAATAAATGGCGCCAGAAATAGCTTGTTGACGGGAAATTAATATGACGGAAAATAGACCATGGGGCCATTAGTGGCTTCTCTCAAGATAGCATAAGTATTACGGTGGGTAAATGAATTACTGTCGAGCAATTGATAGAATTGAGCATAGTTATGAGAATATCTAGGTATGATCATGTATATAGGCATCACGTCTGTGACAAGTAGACCAACTCCTGCCTGCATCTACTACTATTACTCCACACATCGACCGCTATCCAGCATGCATCTAGAGTATTAAGTTCATAAGAACAGAATAACGTTTTAAGCAAGATGACATGATGTAGAGGGATAAACTCATGCAATATGATATAAACCCCGCCTTTTTATCCTCGATGGCAACAATACAATATGTGACGTTTCCCTGCTGTCACTGGGATCGAGCACCGAAAGATTGAAACCTAAAGCTAAGCACTTCTCCCATTGCAAGAAAGATCAATCTAGTAGGCCAAACTAAACTGATAATTCGAAGAGACTTGGAAAGATAACCAATCATACATAAAAGAATTCAGAGGAGATTCAAATATTCTTCATAGATAATCTTGATCATAAACCCACAATTCATCGGATCTCGACAAACACACCGCAAAAAGAAGAGTTACATCAAATAGATCTCCAAGAGAATCGAGAAGAACTTTGTATTGAGATCCAAAGAGAGAGAAGAAGCCATCTAGCTAATAACTATGGACCCGAAGGTCTGAGGTAAACTACTCACACATCATCGGAGAGGCTATGGTGTTGATGTAGAAGGCCCCCGTGATCAATGCCCCCTCCAGCGGAGCGCCGGAAAAGGCCCCAAGATGGGATCTCACGGGTACAGAAGGTTGCGGCATTGGAAATAGGGTTTTGGCTCTGTCTCTGATGGTTTAGGGGTACGTAGGTATATATAGGAGGAAGAAGTAGGTCGGTGGAGCTATGAGGGGCCCACAAGGGTGGAGGGCGCGCCCCCTGCCTCGTGGGCTCATCGTTCGTTCTTTGACGTCCACTCGAAGTCCACTGGATCACGTTTGTTTCAAAAATCACGTTCGCGAAGGTTTCATTCCGTTTGGACTCCGTTTGATATATTCCTTTTCTGCGAAACACTGAAATAGGCAAAAAACAGCAATTTGGGCTGGGCCTCCGGTTAATAGGTTAGTCCCAAAAATAATATAAAAGTGTATAAATAAGCCCATTAAACATCCAAAACAGAATATATAATAGCATGGAACAATCAAAAATTATAGATACGTTGGAGACGTATCAAGCATCCCCAAGCTTAATTCCTGCTCGTCCTCGAGTAGGTAAATGATAAAAACATAATTTTTGATGTGGAATGCTACTTAGCATAATTTTCAATGTAATTCTCTTATTTGTGGTATGAAAATTCAGATCCGAAAGATTATGGATAAAAGTTTGATATTGACATAAAAGTAATAATACTTCAAGCATACTAATAAAGCAATCATGTCTTCTCAAAATAACATGGCCAAAGAAAGTTATCCCTACAAAATCATATAGTCTGGCTATGCTCTATCTTCACCACACAAAATATTTAAATCATGCACAACCCCATGGCAAGCCAAGCAATTGTTTCATACTTTTGGTATTCTCAAACTTTTTCAATCTTCACTCAATACATGAGCGTGAGCCATGGATATAGCACTATAGGTGGAATGGAATGATGGTTGTGGAGAAGACAAAAAGGAGAAGATAGTCTCACATCAACTAGGCGTATCAAGGGGCTATGGAGATGCCCATCAATAGATATCAATGTGAGTAAGTAGGGATTGCCATGCAACGGATGCACTAGAGCTATAAGTGTATGAAAGCTCAATAATGAAAACTAAGTGGGTGTGCATCCAACTTGCTTGCTCACGAAGACCTAGGGCAATTTGAGGAAGCCCATCATTGGAATATACAAGCCAAGTTCTATAATGAAAAATTCTCACTAGTATATGAAAGTGACAAAACAAGAGACTCTCTATCATAAAGATCATGGTGCTATTTTGAAGCACAATGTGAAAAAAGGATAGTAGCATTGTCCCTTCTCTCTTTTCTCTCATCATTTTTTTGTTGGGCCTTTTCTCTCCTTTTTTTATGGCCTCTTTTTTTTTCTTCCGGAGTCTCATCCCGACTTGTGGGGGAATCATAGTCTCCATCATCCTTTCCTCACTTGGGACAATGCTCTAATAATGATGATGATCACACTTTTATTTACTTACAACTCAAGTATTACAACTCAATACTTAGAACAAAATATGACTATATGAATGCCTCCGACGGTGTACCGGGATATGCAATGAATCAAGAGTGACATGTATGAAGATAATGAATGGTGGTTTTGCCACAAATACGATGTCAACTACATGATCATGCAAAGCAATATGACAATGATGGAGCGTGTCATAGTAAACGGAACGGTGGTAAGTTGCATGACAATATATCTCGGAGTGGCTATGGAAATGCCATGATAGGTAGGTATGGTGGCTGTTTTGAGGAAGGTATTGTTAGGTAACATAGTAATTTCAAAAATTTTCCTACGCACACGCAAGATCATGGTGATGCATAGCAACGAGAGGGGAGAGTGTCTGTCCACGTACCCTCGTAGACCGAAAGCGGAAGCGTTATAACAACGCGGTTGATGTAGTCGTACGTCTTCACGATCCGACCGATCCAAGCACCGAGCGTCGGCACCTCCGAGTTCTGCACACGTTCAGCTCGATGGCGATCCCGGACTCGATCCAACAAAGTGTCGGGATGAGTTCCGTCAACCTGACGGCGTGGTGACGATGATGATGCTCCACCGGCGCAGGGCTTCGCCTAAGCTCCGCGACGATATGACTTCTCCGGCGCAGGCTTCGCTTAAGCTCATGACGATATGACCGAAGTGGAATATGGTGGAGGGGGCACCGCACACGGCTAAGGAACGATCCGTAGATCAACTTGTGTGTTCTGGGTGCCCCTGCCCCGTATATAAAGGAGGGAGGGAGGAGGAGGCCGGCCCTAGTAGGGCGCGCCATGGGGAGTCCTACTCCCACCGGAGTAGGATTCCCCTTCCTAGTCCAACTAGGAGTCCTTCCATGTATTGGGAGTAGGAGACAAGTAAGGGAAGAGAGAAGGAGGGAAGGAAGGGTGCGGCCTCCCCTAGTCCAATTCGGACTAGGCCATGGGGGCGCGGCCTGCCCTAGGCAGCCCTCTCTCTTTCCCTGCAGGCCCAATAAGGCCCAATACTTCTTCCCGGCGAATTCCCGTAACTCTCCGGTACTCCGAAAATACCGAATCATTCGAACCTTTCCGAACTCCGAATATAGTCGTCCAATATATCGATCTTTACGTCTCGACCATTTCGAGACTCCTCGTCATGTCCCCGATCTCATCCGGGACTCCAAACTCCTTCGTACATCAAAACTCATAAACTCATAATATAACCATCATCGAAACCTTAAGCGTGCGGACCCTACGGGTTCGAGAACTATGTAGACATGACCTAGAACTATTCTCGGTCAATAACCAATAGCGGAACCTGGATGCCCATATTGGTTCCTACATATTCTCGAAGATCTTTATCGGTCAAACCGCATAACAACATCGTTGTTCCCTTTGTCATCGGTATGTTACTTGCCCGAGATTCGATCGTCGGTATCCAATACCTAGTTCAATCTCGTTCGGCAAGTCTCTTTACTCGTTCCGTAATACATCATCTCGCAACTAACTTATTAGTTGCAATGCTTGCAAGGCTTATGTGATGTGTATTACGGGAGGGCCCAGAGATACCTCTCCGACAATCGGAGTGACAAAACCTAATCTCAAATCGCCAACCCAACATGTACCTTTGGAGACACCTGTAGTACTCCTTTATAATCACCCAGATTACGTTGTGATGTTTGGTAGCACCCAAAGTGTTCCTCCGTAAACGGAGTTGCATAATCTCATAGTTACAGGAACATGTATAAGTCATGGATAAAAGCAATAGCAACATACTAAGCGATCGGTGCTAAGCTAATGGAATGGGTCATGTCAATCAGATCATTCAACTAATGATGTGACCTTGTTAATCAAATGACAACTCCTTTGTCCATGGTTAGGAAACTTAACCATCTTTGATTAACAAGCTAGTCTAGTAGAGGCATACTAGTGACACTCTGTTTGTCTATGTATTCACACATGTATTATGTTTCCGGTTAATACAATTCTAGCATGAATAATAAACATTTATCATGATATAAGGAAATAAATAATAACTTTATTATTGCCTCTAGGGCATATTTCCTTTAGTCTCCCACTTGCACTAGAGTCAATAATCTAGTTCACACCGCCATGTGATTTAACATGAATAGTTCACATCTATATGTGGTTAACACCCATAGTTCACATCGACATGTGACCAACACCCAAAGGGTTTACTAGAGTCAGTAATCTAGTTCACATCGCTATGTGATTAACACCCAAAGAGTACTAAGGTGTGATCATGTTTTGCTTGTGAGATAATTTTAGTCAACGGGCTGTCACATTCAGAGCCGTAAGTATTTTGCAAATTTCTATGTCTACAATGCTCGCACGGAGCTACTCTAGCTAATTGCTCCCACTTTCAATATGTATCCAGATTGAGACTCGAGTCATCTAGATTAGTGTTAAAACTTGCATCGGCGTAACCCTTTACGAACCTTTTTCACTTCCATAATCGAGAAACATATCCTTATTCTACTACGGATAATTTTGACCGTTGTCCATTGATCTACTCCTAGATCACTATTGCACTCCCTTGCCAAGCTTAGTGGTAGGGTATGCAATAGATCTGGTACACAACATGACATACTTTATAGAACCTATGGCTGATGCATAGGGAATGACTTTCATTCTCTTTCTATCTTCTGTCGTGGTCGGGTTTTGAGTCTTACTCAATCTCACACCTTGTAACACAGGCAAGAACTCTTTCTTTGACTGTTCCATTTTGAGCTACTTCAAAATCTTGTCAAGGTATGTATTCATTGAAAAACTTATCTAGCGTCTTGATCTATCTCTATAGATCTTGATGCTCAATATGTAAGCAGCTTCACCGAGGTCCTTCTTTGAAAAACTCCTTTCAAATACTCCTTTATGCTTTGCAGAATAATTATACATTATTTCCGATCAACAATATGTCATTCATATATACTTATCAGAAATGCTGTAGTGCTCCCACTCACTTTCTTGTAAATACAGGCTTCTCCAAAAGTCTGTATAAAATCATATGCTATGATCAACACATCAAAGCGTATATTCCAACTCCGAGATGCTTGCACCAGTCCATTGATGGATCGCTGGAGCTTGCACATTTTGTTAGCACCTTTAGGATTGACAAAATCTTCTGGTTGCATCATATACAACTCTTCTTTAAGAAAAGCATTAAGAATGCAGTTTTGACATCCATTTGCCAGATTTCATAAAATGTGGCAATTGCTAACATGATCCGGACAGACTTTTAAGCATCGATACAAGTGAGAAAATCTCATTGTATTCAACATCTTGAACTTTGTCTAAAACCTTTTTCGACAAGTCTAGCTTTGTAGATAGTAACACTACTATCAGCATCTGTCTTCTTCTTGAAGATCCATTTATATAATATGGCTTGCCGATCATCGGGCAACTCCATTAAAGTCCACACTTTGTTCTCATATATGGATCCCATCTCAGATTTCATGGTCTCAAACCATTTCGCGGAATCTGGGCTCACCATCGCTTCTTCATAGTTCGTAGGTTCACCATGATCTAGTAGCATGACTTCCAGAATAGGATTATCGTACCACTCTGGTGCGGATCTTACTCTGGAAGACCTACGAGGTTTGGTAGCAACTTGATCTGAAGTTTCATGATCATCATCATTAACTTCCTCACTAATTGGTGTAGGAATCACTGGAACTGATTCCTGTGATGAACTACTTTCCAATAAGGGAGAAGGTACAATTACCTCATCAAGTTCTACTTTCCTCCCACTCACTTCTTTCGAGAGAAACTTCTTCTCTAGAAAGGATCCATCTTAGTAACAAATATCTTGCTTTCGGATCTGTGATAGAAGGTGTACCCAATAGTTACCTTTGGGTATTCTATGAAGACGCATTCTCGATTTGGGTTCGAGCTTATCGGTGAAAACTTTTCACATAAGCATCACAACTCAAACTTTAAGAAACGACAGCTTAGGTTTCTTGCTAAACCACGGTGTCATCTCAACGGATTTAGATGGTGCCCTATTAAACGTGAATGCAGCTGTCTCTAATGCATAACCCCAAAGCGATAGTGGTAAATCGGTAAGATACATCATAGATCGCACCATATCATAATAAAGTACGATTCACGATGTTCGACACACCATAACTTTGTGGTGTTCCGTGGCGTGAGCTGTGAAACTATTCCACATTGTTTTCATTGAAGACCAAACTCGTAACTCAAA
Source organism: Aegilops longissima (assembly GCA_021605205.1). NCBI lineage: Eukaryota > Viridiplantae > Streptophyta > Magnoliopsida > Poales > Poaceae > Aegilops > Aegilops longissima. The sequence continues at coordinate 482,629,355 of CM038676.1, read as the reverse complement.
TATTCATCTCCACGATCAGATCGCAGAAACTTTATTTTCTTGTTGCGATGATTTTCCACTTCACTCTGAAATTCTTTGAACCTTTCAACTATTTCAGACTTATGTTTCATCAAGTAGATATACCCATATCTACTCAAATTATCTTGTGAAGTTCAGAAAAATAACGATACTTGCCACGAGCATCAACACTCATTGGATCGCATACATCGGTATATATGTGTTATTTCCAACAAGTTAGTAGCTTGTTCCATTGTTCCGGAGAACGGAGTTTTAGTCATCTTGCCCAAAAGGCACGGTTCGCAAGCATCAAATGATTCATAACCAAGTGATTCCAAAATCCATCCTTATGGAGTTTTCTTCTGCGCTTTATACCGATATGACCCAAACGGCGAGTGCCACAAATAAGTTGCACTATCATTATTAACTTTGCATCTTTTGGCATCAATATTATGAATATGCGTATCGATCGATCGAGATCCAATAAACTATTTTCATTGGGTGTATGACCATCGAAGGTTTTATTCATTTAAACAGAACAACAATTATTCTTTGACTTTAAATGAATAACCATTTTGCAATAAACATGATCAAATCATATTCATGCTCAACGCAAACACCAAATAACATTTATTTAGGTTTAACACTAATCCCGAAAGTATAGGGAGTGTGCGATGATGATCATATCAATCTTGGAACTACTTCCAATCACTCATCGTCACTTCCCTTCAACTAGTTTCTGCTCATTCTCGCAACTCCGTTTGAGTTACTACTCTTAGCAACCGAACCAGTATCAAATACTTGAGGGGTTGCTATGAACACTAGTAAAATATACATCAATAATCTGTATATCAAATATATCTTTGTTCACTTTGCCATCCTTCTTATCCGCCAAATACTTGGGGTAGTTCCGCTTCGATGACCAGTTCCATTGTAGCAAAAGCACTTAGTCTCGTGCTTAGGTCCAGACTTGGGCTTCTTCACTCGAGTAACAACTTGCTTGCCGTTCTTCTTGAAGTTCCCTTCTTCCCTTTGCCCTTTCCTTGAGACTAGTGGTCTTGTCAACCATCAACACTTGATGTTTTTCTTGATTTCTACCTTCGCGATTTTAGCACCGCGAAGAGCTTGGGAATTGTTTTCGTCATCCCTTGCATACTATAGTTCATCACGAAGTTCTAGTAACTTAGTGATGGTGACTAGAGAATTCTGTCAATCACTATCTTATCTGGAAGATTAACTCCCACTTGATTCAAGCGATTGAAGTACCGGACAATCTGAGAACATGCTCACTAGTTGAGCGATTCTCCTCCATCTTTTAGCTATAGAACTTGTTGGAGACTTCATATCTCTCAACTCGGGTATTTGCTTGAAATATTAACTTCAACTCTGGAACATCTCATATGGTCCATGACGTTCAAAACGTCTTTGAAGTCCCGATTCTAAGACGTTTAAGCATGGTGCACTAAACTATCAAGTAGTCATCATATTGAGCTAGCCAAACGCTCATAACGTCGCATCTGCTCTCCTGCAATAGGTCATCACCTAGCGGTGCATCAAGGACATAATTCTTACAGGCAGCAATGAGGATAAACCTCGAGATCACGGATCCAATCCGCAATATTGCTACTAACATTTTCAATACAATTTTCTCTAGGAACACATATAAAAACACAGGAAGCAACAACGCGAGCTATTGATCTACAACATAATCTGCAAAATACTACCAGGACTAAGTTCATGATAAATTTAAGTTCAATTAATCATATTACTTAAGAACTCCCACTTAGACAGACATCTCTCTAGTCATCTAAGTGATCACGTGATCCAAATCAACTAAACCATAACCGATCATCACGTGAGATGGAGTAGTTTTCAATGGTGAACATCTTATGTTGATCATATCTACTATATGATTCACGCCGACCTTTCGGTCTCCGTGTTCCGAGGCCATATCTGCATATGCTAGGCTCGTCAAGTATAACTCGAGTATTCTGCGTGTGCAAAACTGGCTTACACCCGTTGTAGATGGGCGTAGATCTTATCACACCCGATCATCACGTGGTGTCTCGACACGACGAACTTTTGCAACGGTGCATACTCGGGAGAACACTACTTGATAATTTTAGTGAGAGATCATCTTATAATGCTACCGTCAATCAAAGCAAGATAAGATGCATAAAGGATAAACATCACATGCAATCAATATAAGTGATATGATATGGCCATCATCATCTTGTGCTTGTGATCTCCATCTCCAAGCACCGTCATGATCACCATCGTCACCGGCGCGACACCTTGATCTCCATCGTAGCATCGTTGTCGTCTCGCCAACTATTGCTTCTCGACTATCGCTACCGCTTAGTGATAAAGTAAAGCAATTACATGGCGTTGCATTTCATACAATAAGCGACAACCATATGGCTCCTGCCAGTTGCCGATAACTCGGTTACAAAACATGATCATCTCATACAATAAAATATAGCATCACGTCTTGACCATATCACATCACAACATGCCCTGCAAAAACAAGTTAGACGTCCTCTACTTTGTTGTTGCAAGTTTTACGTGGCTGCTACGGGCTGAGCAAGAACCGTTCTTACCTACGCATCAAAACCACAACGATAGTTTGTCAAGTTGGTGCTGTTTTAACCTTCGCAAGGACCGGACGTAGCCACACTTGGTTCAACTAAAGTGAGAGAGACAGACACCCGCCGGTCACCTTTAAGCAACTAGTGCTCGCAGCGGTGAAACCAGTCTCGCGTAAGCGTACGCGTAATGTCGGTCCGGGCCGCTTCATCTCACAATACCGCCGAACCAAAGTATGACATGCTGGTAAGCAGTATGACTTATATCGCCCACAACTCACTTGTGTTCTACTCGTGCATATGACATCAACGCATAAAACCAGGCTCGGATGCCACTGTTAGGTAACGTAGTAATTTCAAAAAATTTCCTACGCACACGCAAGATCATGGTGATGCATAGCAACGAGAGGGAGAGTGTCTGTCCACGGACCCTCGTAGACCGAAAGCGGAAGCGTTATAACAACGCGGTTGATGTAGTCGTCGTCTTCACGATCCGACCGATCCAAGCACCGAACGTCGGCACCTCCGAGTTCGCGCACGTTCAGCTCGATGGCGATCCCGGACTCGATCCAGCAAAGTGTCGGGGATGAGTTCCGTCAAGACGACGGCGTGGTGGCGATGATGATGCTCCACCGACGCAGGGCTTCGCCTAAGCTCCGCGACGATATGACTTCTCCGCGCAGGGCTTCGCCTAAGCTCATGACGATATGACCGAAGTGGAATATGGTGGAGGGGGCACCGCACACGGCTAAGGAACGATCCGTAGATCAACTTGTGTGTTCTGGGTGCCCCCTGCCCCGTATATAAAGGAGGGAGGGAGGAGGAGGCCGGCCCTAGTAGGGCGCGCATGGGGAGTCCTACTCCCACCGGTAGGATTCCCCTTCCTAGTCCAACTAGGAGTCCTTCCATGTATTGGGAGTAGGAGACAAGTAAGGGAAGAGAGAAGGAGGGAAGGAAGGGTGCGGCCCTCCCCTAGTCCACCCGGACTAGGCCATGGGGGGGCGCGGCCTGCCCTAGGCAGCCCTCTCTCTTTCCCGAGGGCCCAATAAGGCCCAATACTTCTCCCGGCGAATTCCGTAACTCTCGGTACTCGAAAATACCGAATCATTCGGAACCTTTCCGAACTCCGAATATAGTCGTCCAATATATCGATCTTTACGTCTCGACCATTTCGAGACTCCTCGTCATGTCCCCGATCTCATCCGGGACTCCAAACTCCTTCGTTACATCAAAACTCATAAACTCATAATATAACTGTCATCGAAACCTTAAGCGTGCGGACCCTACAGGTTCGAGAACTATGTAGACATGACCTAGAACTATTCTCGGTCAATAACCAATAGCGGAACCTGGATGCCCATATTGGTTCCTACATATTCTACGAAGATCTTTATCGGTCAAACCGCATAACAACATACGTTGTTCCCTTTGTCATCGGTATGTTACTTGCCCGAGATTCGATCGTCGGTATCCAATACCTAGTTCAATCTCGTTACTGGCAAGTCTCTTTACTCATTCCGTAATACATCATCTCGCAACTAACTTATTAGTTGCAATGCTTGCAAGGCTTATGTGATGTGTATTACCGAGAGGGCCCAGAGATACCTCTCCGACAATCGGAGTGACAAAACCTAATCTCAAATCGCCAACCCAACATGTACCTTTGGAGACACCTGTAGTACTCCTTTATAATCACCCAGTTACGTTGTGATGTTTGGTAGCACCCAAAGTGTTCCTCCGGTAAACGGGAGTTGCATAATCTCATAGTTACAGGAACATGTATAAGTCATGGATAAAAGCAATAGCAACATACTAAACGATCGGGTGCTAAGCTAATGGAATGGGTCATGTCAATCAGATCATTCAACTAATGATGTGACCTTGTTAATCAAATGACAACTCCTTTGTCCATGGTTAGGAAACTTAACCATCTTTGATTAACAAGCTAGTCTAGTAGAGGCATACTAGTGACACTCTGTTTGTCTATGTATTCACACATGTATTATGTTTCCGGTTAATACAATTCTAGCATGAATAATAAACATTTATCATGATATAAGGAAATAAATAATAACTTTATTATTGCCTCTAGGGCATATTTCCTTCAGGTATATGGTGGGTGTATGATACCGGCGAAAAGTGTGCGGTATTAGAGAGGCTAGCAATGGTGGAAGGATAAGGGTGCATATAATCCATGGACTCAACATTAGTCATAAAGAACTTATATACTTGTTGCAAAAATCTATTAGTTATCAAAACAAAGTATTACGCGCATGCTCCTAGGGGATAGATTGGTAGGTAGATACCATCGCTCGTCCCCGACCGCCACTCATAAGGAAGACAATCAATAAATAAATCATGCTCCGACTTCATCACATAACGGTTCACCATACGTGCATGCTACGGGAATCACAAACTTTAACACAAGTATTTCTCAAATTCATAACCACTCAACTAGCATGACTCTAATATTACAATCTTCATATCTCAAAACAATTATCAAGCATCAAACTTCTCTTAGTATTCAACGCACTTATAAGAAAGTTTTTACTAATCTTGGATGCCTATCATATTAGGACTAATTTCACAATTAAAGCAAATTACCATGTTGTTTTGTAGGACTCTCAAAATAAATAAGTGAAGCATGAGAGAACAATAGTTTCTATAAAACAAACCACTGTCGTGCTCTAAAAGATATAAGTGAAGCACTAGAGCAAAAACTATATAGCTCAAAAGATATAAGTGAAGCATATAGAGTATTCTAAATAAATTCCGAATCATGTGTGTCTCTCTCAAAAGTGTATTCAGCGAGGATGATTGTGGTAAACTAAAATCAAAGACTCAAATTATACAAGACGCTCCAAGCAAAACACATATCATGTGGTGAATAAAAATATAGCTCCAAGTAAAGTTATCGATGGATTTAAGATTTAAAGAGGGATGCCTTCCGGGGCATCCCCAAGCTTTGGCTTTTTGGTGTCCTTAGATTTACCTTGGGGTGCCTTGGGCATCCCCAAGCTTAGGCTCTTGCCATTTCTTGTTTCATAATCCATCAAATCTTCACCCAAAACTTGAAAACTTCACAACACAAAACTTAACAGAAAATCTCGTGAGCTCCGTTAGCGAAAGAAAACAAAACACCACTTCAAGGTACTGTATTGAACTCATTCTTTATTTATATTGGTGTTAAAAATACTGTATTCCAACTTATCTATGGTTTATAAATTATTTTACTAGCCATAGATTCATCAAAATAAGCAAACAACACACGAAAAACAGAATCTGTCAAAAATAGAACAGTCTATAGTAATTTGTAACTAACGCAAACTTCTGGAACTCTAAACATTCTACCAATATAGGACGACCTAGATAATTTTTTTTAGTGATCTGCTGCAATTGGAATCGGTATTATATCACATTCTGGTAATTTTTAACAATTGTTTTCGTGAACAGAAAGTTTCTGGAATTTTCAGCAAGATCAAATAACTATCAACCAAGAAGATCCTATAGGTTTAACTTGGCACAAACACTAATTAAAACACAAAAACAAATCTAACCAAAGGCTAGATCAAATATTTATTCCTAAACAGGAGCAAAAAGCAAAAAACTAACATAAAATTGGGTTGCCTCCCAACAAGCGCTATCGTATAACACCCCTAGCTAGGCATAAAAACAAGGATAGATCTAGGTATTACCATAATAATGATAAGGTAAATCATGAAAACTCCTTTCGCATTCTCTACATTCAGCAGCAAGTTTCCTTTGTGGCAAGCAAAAGTAATCAAAGGGGTTAAATTTAATAGGACAAAAGTCCCCAAGTTCAAGCTCGGGAGGTATGGGTTCCTCCCTTGGCCCCTTATATTGCACAACCAATTCATCATTACAAGCGTTCTTTTGACAAAAAGTCACGAGTCTTTGTGAAGGAAATATGCCCTAGAGGCAATAATAAAGTTATTATTTATTTCCTTATATCATGATAAATGTTTATTATTCATGCTAGAATTGTATTAACCGGAAACATAATACATGTGTGAATAAATAGACAAACATAGTGTCACTAGTATGCCTCTACTTGACTAGCTCGTTGAATCAAAGATGGTTAAGTTTCCTAGCCATAGACATGAGTTGTCATTTGATTAACGGGATCACATCATTAGGAGAATGATGTGATTGACATGACCCATTCTGTTAGCCTAGCACTTGATCGTTTAGTATGTTGCTATTGCTTTCTTCATGACTTATACATGTTCCTGTAACTATGAGACTATGCAACTCCCGTTTATCGGAGGAACACTTTGGGTGCTACCAAACGTCACAACGTAACTGGGTGATTATAAAGGAGTACTACAGGTGTCTCCAAAGGTAAATGTTGGGTTGGCGTATTTCGAGATTAGGTTTTGTCACTCCGATTGTCGGAGAGGTATCTCTGGGCCCTCTCGGTAATGCACATCACTATAAGCCTTGCAAGCAATATAGCTAATGAGTTAGTTACGGAATGATGCATTACATAACGAGTAAAGAGACTTGCCGGTAACGAGATTGAACTAGGTATTGGATACCGACGATCGAATCTCGGGCAAGTAATATACCGATGACAAAGTGGAACAACGTATGTTGTTATGCGGTTTGACCGATAAAGATCTTCGTAGAATATGTAGGAGCCAATATGGGCATCCAGGTTCCGCTATTGGTTATTGACCGAGAATAAGTTCCAGGTCATGTCTACATAGTTCTCGAACCCGTAGGGTCCGCACGCTTAACGTTACGATGACAGTTATATTATGAGTTTATGAGTTTTAATGTACCGAATGAGTTCGGAGTCCCGGATGAGATCGGGGACATGACGAGGAGTCTCGAAATGGTCGAGACGTAAAGATCGATATATTGGACGACTATATTCGGAGTTCGGAAAGGTTCCAGTGGTTCGGTATTTTCGAGTACCGGGAGTTACGGAATACGGGGAGAAGTATTGGGCCTTATTGGCCATACGGGAAAGAGAGAGGGCTGCCTAGGGCAGGCCGCGCCCAAGGCCTAGTCCGAATGGACTAGGGAGGCCTCGCCCCTCCTTCCTTCCCTTCTCCCCCCTTCCTTGTCTCCTACTCCTAATACTTGGAAGGATTCCTAGTTGGACTAGGAAAGGGGAATCCTACCCCGGTGGGAGTAGGACTCCCTAGGGCGCCATAGAGAGGGCCGCCCTCCTCCTCCACTCCTTTATATACGGGGCAGGGGCACCCCATAGACACACAAGTTGATCTACGGATCGTTCCTTAGCCATGTGCGTGCCCCTCCACTATATTACACCTCGGTCATATCGTCATGAGTTTAGGCGAAGCCTGCGCCGTAGAGCATCATCATCGTCACCACGCCGTCGTCTTGTGACGAACTCATCCCGACACTTTGCTGGATCGAGTCCGGGATCGCCATCGAGCTGAACGTGTGCTGAACTCGGAGGTGCCGTACGTTCGGTACTTGGATCGGTCGGATCGTGAAGACGTACGACTACATCAACCGCGTTGTCATAACGCTTCCGCTTACGGTCTACGAGGGTACGTAGACAATACTCTCCCCTCTCGTTGCTATGCCATCACCATGATCTTGCGTGAGCGTAGGAAATTTTTTGAAATTACTACGTTCCCCAACACTTTGCTCAAGAGAAAAACCTAACCCATTATTCTGAATAGCAAAGTCGTCATTAAGTTCAGAAATTCTATCAACTAAAACATCGGTAGGAACCTTTTTTCTAAGGTTTTCATTATAGGCAACATGATCCAAAGATTGTAAACGCATTATGTCTTCTTGATTAAAAAGGATAGCTTCTATGGGAGGATGACCAGCATCCACCCTATAATGCGCAAAAATTTCTTTAGCCTCTTTCATTATAAATCTGAACTCATGGGCCAAAAATATAGTAGCGGCACGCTTAACAGAAGAGTACTCAATATTAGAAAATTCTAAGAAAATTCTTTGTATGCAAGGATGCATATGAAGAAATTGCCTTTCAAGTTCAACTACGAGCAAAGATATCGCATCCGCAAGGCTACTAGTTCTATGAAGAATAGAGCCCCCCATGATGGGCAAAGCACCGACACAAGTAAAGAAATCTTGAATAACTCCTTTCCCAATAATATTACCACTACCAACTCGAAACCTTTTAGTATGCAAGATAGTAGGTTCCTGATACGTCTCCAACGTATCTATAATTTTTGATTGCTCCATGCTACTTTATCTACTGTTTTGGACTATAACGGGCTTTATTTTCCACTTTTATATTACTTTTGGGACTAAACTATTAACCGGAGGCCCAGCCCAGAATTGTTGTTTTTTTGCCTTTTTCAGTGTTTCGAAGAAACGGAATATCAAATTGAGTCCAAACGGAATGAAACCTTCGGAAACGTGATTTTCTCACCGAACGTGATCCAGGAGACTTGGACCCTACGCCAAGGCATCGAGACGCAGTCACGAGGTGGGGCGCCTGGCGCGCGCCCTTCCTTGTGGGCCCTCGAGCTCCACCGACGCATTCTTTCCTCCTATATATACCTCGCACCCCAAAGCGAGTCGAACAGGGCCAAAACCTAATTCCACCGCCGCAACTTCTTGTATCCACGAGATCCCATCTTGGGGCTGTTAGGAGCTCACGGAGGGGCATCCACCACGGAGGCTTCTACATCAACACCATAGCCCTCCAATGAAGTGTGAGTAGTTTACTTCAGACCTTGGTCCATAGCTAGTAGCTAGATGGCTTCTTCTCTTTTTGGATCTCAATACAATGTTCTCCCCCTCTCTCGTGGAGATCTATTCGATGTAATTTTCTTTTTGCGGTGTGTTTGTTGAGACCGATGAATTGTGGGTTTATGATCCAGCTTATCTATGAATAATATTTGAATCTTCTCTGAATTCTTTTATGTATGATTGAGTTATCTTTGCAAGTCTCTTCGAATTATCCGTTTGGTTTGGCCAACTAGATTGGTAGTTCTTGCAATGGGAGAAGTGCTTGGCTTTGGGTTCAATCTTGCGGTGTCCTTACCCGATGATGTAAAGGGTTGCAAGGCACGTCTTGTATTGTTGCCATCGAGGATAACAAGATGGGGTATTTATCATATTGCATGAATTTATTCCTCTACATCATGTCATCTTGCTTAAGGCGTTACTCTGTTTTAACTTAATACTCTAGATGCATCTTTGGATAGCGATCGATGAGTGGAGCAATAGTAGTAGATGCAGAATCGTTTCGGTCTACTTGTCTCGGACGTGATGCCTATATACATGATCATACATAGATAACCTCATAACTATGCTCAATTCTGTCAATTGCTCAACAGTAATTTGTTCACCCACCGTAGAATATCTATGCTCTTGAGAGAAGCCACTAGTGAAACCTATGGCCCCCCGGGTCTATTCTCAACATATCGATCTTCATCACTTTTAATACTTGCTTTGTTTTTACTTTGCTTTTACTTTTTACTTTGCATCTTTATACCAAAAATACCAAAAAAAATATCTCTATCAGATCTCACTCTCGTAAGTGACCGTGAAGGGATTGACAACCCCTAATCGCGTTGGTTGCGAGTAGCTATCGTTTTGTGCAGGTACGAGGGACTTGCGCGTGGCCTCCTACTGGATTGATACCTTGGTTCTCAAAAACTGAGGGAAATACTTACGCTACTATGCTGCATCATCCTCTCCTCTTCGGGGAAAACCAACGCAAGCTCAAGACGTAGCAGTTCCTCAAGAGGATCATCAAAGGCATCAAAGTTTCCCATGTTATTATTATTGCCTTCATTAGCGATAACCTCCCCAGATTCAGACATGGCAAAAGAAAGGCGAGCGGAAAAGAGGGCGAACGAAAAAAGAGGGTGAATAAAACGGCAAGGGTGAAGTGGGGGAGAGGAAAACGAGAGGTAAATGGCAAATAATGTAATGCGAGGGATAAGAGTTTGTGCTGGGTAATTGGTATGTCTTGACTTGTGCGTAGACTCCCCGACAATGGCGCCAGAAATCCTTCTTGCTACCTCTTGAGCACTGCGTTGGTTTTCCCTTGAAGAGGAAAGGGTGATGCTGTAAAGTAGCGTAAGTATTTCCCTCAGTTTTTTAGAACCAAGGTATCAATCCAGTAGGAGACCATGCTCAAGTCCCACGCACCTACACAAACAAATAAGAACCCCGCAAAACACGATAAAGGGGTTGTCAATCCCTTCACGGTCACTTACGAGAGTGAGATCTGATAGAGATGATAAGAAAATATTTTTGGTATTTTTGTGATAAAGACTAAAAGTAAAGAAAGCAAAATAAACAGCGCCAGAAATAGCTTGTTGACGGGAAATTAATATGATGGAAAATAGACCCGGGGGCCATAGGTTTCACTAGTGGCTTCTCTCAAGATAGCGTAAGCATTACGGTGGGTAAACGAATTACTGTAGAGCAATTGATAGAATTGAGCATAGTTATGAGAATATCTAGGTATGATCATGTATATAGGCATCACGTCCGTGCCAAGTAGACCGACTCCTGCCTGCATCTACTATTATTATTCCACACATCAACCGCTATCCAGCATGCATCTAGAGTATTAAGTTCATAAGAACAAAGTAACGCTTTAAGCAAGGTGACATGATGTAGAGGGATAAACTCATGCAATATGATATAAACCCCACCTTTTTATCATCGATGGCAACAATACAATGTGTGTCGTTTTCCCTGCTGTCATTGGGATCGAGCACCGCAAGATTGAACCCAAAGCTAAGCACCTCTCCCATTGCAAGAAAGATCAATCTAGTAGGCCAAACCAAACTGATAATTCGAAGAGACTTGCAAAGATAACCAATCATACATAAAAGAATTCAGAGGAGATTCAAATATTGTTCATAGATAATCTTGATCATAGACAAACACACCGCAAAAAGAAGAGTTACATCAAATAGATCTCCAAGAGAATCGAGGAGAACTTTGTATTGAGATCCAAAGAGAGAGAAGAAGTCATCTAGCTAATAACTATGGACCCGAAGGTCTGAGTTAAACTACTCACACATCATCAGAGAGGCTATGGTGTTGATGTAGAAGCCATCCGTGATCAATGCCCCCTCCGGCGGAGCGCCGGAAAAGGCCCCAAGATGGGATCTCACGGGTACAGAAGGTTGCAGCGGTGGAAATAGGGTTTTGGCTCCATCTCTGATGGTTTGGGGGTACATAGGTATATATAGAGGAAGAAGTAGGTCGGTGGAGCTACGAGGGGCCCACGAGGATGGAGGGCGCGCCCAGGGGGTAGGCGCGCCCCCTGCCTCGTGGCCTCCTCGTTCGTTTCTTGACGTCCACTCCAAGTCCTCTGGATCACGTTTGTTTCAAAAATCACGTTCGCGAAGGTTTCATTCCGTTTGGACTCCGTTTGATATTCCTTTTCTGCGAAACACTAAAATAGGCAAAAAAAATAGCAATTTGGGCTGGGCCTCCGGTTAATAGGTTAGTCCCAGAAATAATATAAAAGTGTATAAATAAGCCCATTAAACATCCAAAACAGAATATATAATAGCATGGAACAATAAAAAATTATAGATACGTCGGAGACGTATCAAGTACCATGTAAGATTCATATCCATATCACACAACAACATCAATATCAATAGATTGACATATAATATTTATATCAGTATCTCACAAACAACATTAATATATCAATATCATATACGATTTTACATTGACTAATTGCATCATTCATGAATTCATAGAAATAATACTCTAGGATCCATAAAAGGGAAACAAAAAGCTCACCAACATGGCCGCTGCCTTCATAGAAGATCTTGGCAGCAATGTCGGGTTTATGGCTACGCATGATGGCACAGGAGACCTGACAATATGACACCACCACCACGGCCCAGAGCCGGACGAACGGGTGGGTTGTGTGCTGACGGGTGTGGCGCCACAGTGTCGGGAGACCTTGACTCCCATGAAAGGACAAAGGTGATGCCGCATCACCAATGACACGATGCACTTCAGAGCTATCTAGGGAACCACGCAAGTGGCCTATGGTAGAGGTAGCCAACATTAAGGTTATGGGGCAACAATCACCGTCGTCCCCTCGGTGCTAGAGGCAAAGCGGTGCACCATCGTGCCGTGAAGGGACGGTATCGCGTCGGCGGCCATGGCAAAAGTGAGGAGGACATTAAAACATAGCTAAGTTCACCACATGAGTGTAAAATATCTATCTAATAAATAAATAGTCGTATGAGGAGAGGCTCTAGGGCTCAGATTAACCAAAAGGAGAGCCCTAACAGTGCCCCTTTAGGAAGTCAAGCATGATCCAAATCATGTACATGAATGAAACCGGATTGGATTCAAAGGATAATCCTTATACCATGTTATATTTTATATTTAATTTTGGATTCAAAAGCGGAATGGATGTGGATTCGAATACTAGATTATGCGGATTCGGGCATGGTACGGTAACAAAATGACATCGGACCGGAAAAGGTCATGTTCCAAATCGTATGTGAGGAACATATATGTTTTAGATTAAAATTATACTCCCTCCGTTCCTAAATATAAGTCTTTGTAGAGATTTCACTATGGATAACATACGGATGTAAATAGATACATTTTAGAGTATAGATTCACTTATTTTACTCCGTATGTAGTCTATACTGGAATCTCTAGAAAGACTTATATTTAGGAACGGAAGAAGTACGTAAACAATGAGTAATTATTAATACTTATGCACTTCAGCACACATAAAGTATTAGATGGTATTAAAATAGGCCAAATAAATCACTAACAACCATATATCTTGTCTCATAAGCAAAGACAACATTCACGTATTGCTAATTAATACTAAAAACTTCACCCATAAATAAATATCAGAATTTAAAAGGTCGGATTATCCGACTAGAAAAAGGAATTTTTTAACACAATACAGACGCAAACACTTATACATACGCGCGCACACTCATCCCTGTAAACGCACACACGCACACCCTACCTCTATAAGCACATTTGAAGACTGAGTCGGTGGCATACATCTTGAGATTTACGAAGTCACCATAGACGCCTTGTCGTCGACGGGAAAGTCTCCTCCCACTGAAAGCGCGAATAATGCAAGCACCAGGACTTGAACCCTGGTGGGATGGGGATACAACTGTCCCTCTAACCATCCAACCACATGTTGGTTCATGAAAAAAGAATTAGCAAATGTGTCATATATTAGTAATACCCATCCTATACCGTATCTTATCAACCGGACTCGAATTCGGATCCAGTTGTTATCCGATGTCAAACATATCTACCGTATCCTACAAAAAGAGATTCGAAAACGGTTTCGGATAAAAAATATCCTAACCACTTTCACAATTACACATGAATACTCCCTTGACGTTGGATCACGATATGTTTGACGAGATCACTATATTACATATATTTTCTGTGGGGACTCTTGAATCATACTCTCTAACTAGTGATGTGTCGTCTCAAAAGAATAAAACTAGGAAGTGTTGTATGGACAATTTTTTGTTTGAACACAATATGAATGCATATGCCCATAGGCATATTCGTAGGCATAGCTGCATTCGTAGTCGACGTAGGAAAATGCGATCACCAGTGACACCTTTGTCCACTATGCGATGGAACATGAGGACACGTTCCACATATTCTGTGGGTGCCTATTGGTTGTTGCTTTGTGGAACGCCATGCAGGAAAAATGGCTGTTGCCGGACTTAGCTTCGGTGAGGAAGACAGAACCTGAGTGGCTTTTTGATCTTCTGTACAAGCTAAATGAAGATGATCGCATGCATGTGTTGATGGTGCTGTGGAGGAGTTGATATGTACGTAATGAAATAGTAGACCATAAGCTACCACCTCGAATTGAAGCTTCTTGTAGATTTCTGATTAGCTATGCTGAGTCTTTTCAATGTATCAATCATTTTCCAACAACTGACATCATCAAAAGGGAGATGGTGCTGCCGCCAATTGGGTACAGTTCTACAATGATAAATACACCAACACAGTGTGCAGCCACTGTCCACTGGTCTGCCCCGTCGCCGCCGGTCGGTCGCTTGAAGCTGAATGTTGACGGGTCGTTCATCGATACCGACAGTGGATTATCAGGAGCTGGTATGATCCTACGTGATAATGACAGCAACATTATCTTCTCCGCTTGTCGTTCCATCTTGCATTGTTCCAGACCGCTCCAGGCTGAGCTGTTGGCGTGCCAAGAGGGATAAGCCTTACTCTACAACGTCTATTCGCCCTGTGAACATCAAGATGGACTGCATGGATGCGGTCAAGTTGATCAAGTCGCCTACTCTTGACATATCGCCACATAGAATGATAGTTCAGGATATTAAGAGGCTCTTTGGTGAAAGGGATGTCTCTATTGCTCATGTAAGTAGGAATCAGAACGTTGTTAGCCACACCCTTGCTGCTTTCGGACGATCGGAGGGCCGAACTGCAGTTTGGTTGCGCTCTGGACCTGCAGACGTTCCTCTACTGTGTAGGAACGAATATTCCAACAGTTTTTTTGAGAGATTTCGCATACCATTAAACAAATGTCAAATTACAACACGAAATCGTGAAAATCACGAGAAAGAAAGAGAAAAGACACATGCCCAAGAACATTTGCAAGAAAAGCTCATTGAAGAAGATTTCTGCAACCGTCATCTTCACCACTTGCCGTCTTCGGAGACGAAAAAACACCATCATTCCATGAGGACTTTGTGAGCCGAAGAAGAGGCCTACCATCGGCAAGGCCATTATCGCTGTGGCGCGTCGACTGGGGATCATCCCCGTGCTTCTCGAAACCCAGATCCGTTGCATACCGTCGATGTTGTCAAGGTAGAACACCGGAACCGCCACCCACTAGCCTCCAACCTTGTTCTTGGACCTTTATCTTCCCCCAAACAAGGGCGACACCACACGAGATGAGATCTGCCATAGATACAATAAACACCACCAGATCCATCGCTCCAAGAAAACGATAGAATATGGTTCCCACAGATCCCTCGATTTCACCACCGAGGATCTCATCGAGATGGGGTTGAGATGGGGGAAATTTTATTCCAAACGCCAACATCACCGCCATCCAAACGCCGCCGTGGGACACACTAAACCTAACCCTAACTATAGCCGAGGCAGAGAGTCGGGGTTTCCCCACCAATTCATCGCTGGAGTGGCGATCGGAGGGCAAGAGAACCCGCGGCCTCACCGGCAGAGTACAGGAGGAGTTGGTCGCCTCCCCGGTCGCTTTTTCCTCGACGAGGGAGCGAAGCGGTTGAGCAATGAAATCCTTTTAACCCCGAAAAAAAAGACAACTCTAAAACTTAAACTCTGGTGAACTGATTCCATCACAAGAAAATCTAACTGTTTGAGCTACGCTCAATTCGTGTGTTTTGTCGAAAATTGACAAGTTATGTGTGACACTGATAATCTGTCTCTTTTTTACGGGTAATAATCTGTCTCTTCGATGATCAGAGGAGAACGCATTGGATCCAACACGTTTTTTTTTTCTTTTTAAGAACCCGGATCCAACACGTTCTATGCGGCTTGTATGACGTGCCGCCCACGACCACCGTCACTCAAAACACGAGTCCGCGTGAGTTTCAAAAAAAAAAAAAACACGAGTCCGCTCGCCTCAGGAGACGCCGATCACGGAGCCGTTTCGATCTCTCTCTTTCCTGCCGAATCCAAAACAGAACGCTCCAGCGGCTCTTCTCCCCTCCCTCCCTCCACCTTCTTCTCCCCTCCGTCTCGCCCTCCGCGGGGCAAAACCCTAGATCCTCCTCCCGCTTAAACCCTCCAACAAGGTAATGCCTCTCGCCCCTAGGCCGGAGCGTCGCCCCTGGATCTCCTACCGTCGACCTCTCCTCCCCGTTTGCCCGAGCGCGGCGTAAGGAATTCCCTGGTGACTTATTAGTGTTCGCCTCCCCTGTTTCAGCGCGGCGGCAGGATGGCGGAGCCGTCCAAGGTGATCCACATCCGGAACGTCGGCCACGAGATCACCGAGGTGAGAGGAGACGGAAATCCTGCGCCTTCGCTTCGTCGATTATGCGTTCCGTCCGGGGCAATCCGTTTTACGTTTCTGAATAAATAAATAATAATCGGGGGAGCGGCTTCCCTGAATAAAGATCGCGCTTTTACTGCCTTTTGCACCCGGCGTGTGCCTCTCCTTACCGTTGTTCGTCGCAGGCCGATCTGCTCCAGCTGCTGCAGCCGTTCGGCTCGGTATCCAAGCTCGTCATGCTGCGTGGCAAGAATCAGGTGGGTTCTTTTTTTCGCTGTTGTCCGGTGGTTTTTTTTTTTGTTAAGCAATCAAGCAGTCCTGGTGTTGAAAATTGTCGTGTTGCGGTGCAGGCCCTTCTCCAGATGCAAGACATTCATTCTTCCGTGAGCGCCCTGCAGTACTACAGTGGTGTCCAACCTAGCGTAAGGTGATGCGGTTCTTGGTTGTGTTGGTTTTTCGATGCCACACAAGAGCCCCGGATTTACTTATGTTTGCTGCTACGGAGTTGCACTTAGTTTTTGTAATCTTTAGCTTCTACTAGTACATAGTTATGGCTCGTTCTGGATAATGCATGATTAATGGCATGGTTTGCGCCTTGCGATGTGCTTTCTTCATGTCAACAAATATAAATGTAGTATCGCGCTGGTTTGTTACCTTATTTTTACCTAAAAGACAACCGGGTTTCTCATTAAATTTCATATTTTTGTTTGGCATGTTCTCATTCCTTTTCTCACACGTGTGCACCCTTTTATGTCAATTTAGGGGAAGGCATGTTTACATGCAATTTTCATCCCATCAAGAACTTACCACTGACCAGAGCTCTCATAGCCGGAATTCTGATCAGGTATATACTTGTCTACCCTTAACTTGTAAGATTTGTTTTATAAGTTTCTCAGAGTTATCCGGAGTTGTTAGTAACTTAGTATCATTAGTGAACTATGAAATCTCCATCCTTAGTGTTTTTAGAGCTTCATGTTGAGCAATCAGCTGCATGATACTCTTAACTAATACTTAGCTGTGGCAATACCGCGGTGGTACAACATTGACTTATAAAGGGTTTTTAGATTCTGTAAGTCCAGGTTGTGGATGATTTTCAAAATAATGACATGTGTTCTTAAGTTATTAAACCCTACTTTGACTTTTTTGTGGATGTGAAGTGTGCATAATGCTTGCCTCGATTACACATTGATGCGCTATCTAGTTCCGTCAGTTACAAAGTTGCATGAAATGGTTTTGCCGTGGGACTATATTTGTGTAAAGGTGTCTACAAGGCTACAAGATTAGGATATGATTGTGGTATCATGCTAAGATGGAACCTACAACTAGGAAATATGGTAGTGTGATTATGTAAAAATAGAAATTTGAATTACTGTGACACTGACACCATAAATTGTGGAAATACTTCATACATCAAAATTTGAAGGACGGTTAGCTATGTTTAGTATCTTCTAATCATTTATTTTAGTTAGCTGACTTAAATCGCATGTTATATCTACTGCCTCTTATTTTTCCAACTAGATATACCTATCTTTTCCTCTCTATTTATTCTTTTCTTTCTCCCACTCTTCTGTCTTGGTGGTCGTCTGCTGGCCCTCAGGAATCAGAACCCAACCGAATCCTTCTAGTTACCGTCCACCACGTTCTCTATCCTATATCGGTGGAGATTCTGCATCAAGTTTTCAAAGCATATGGATATGTGGAGAAGATTGTCAAATTTCAGAAGTCAGCTGGTCAGACTCCACATCTCTTTCTCTCTCACACACCCATATGTAAACTTCATATGAATGCTCTGATTCACTCCCCAGTTTGCGCGTGAATGATAATGTTGATGTATTAACAAGTATCTGTAATATGCGTAACAGGCTATAACTTCTGCAGAAAACAGCAGGTGTGTTGTCAAACTGTATGAACAATGTGTGTAGTACATATCAATTGATAACATTGGGTGTAACATTCTGTAGCAACGGGTTCGGCACGGTTTGAAAACATGTGTACTAATAATTGTAGCAGTATAGCACCAACAAAAAAAGAATTATAGTGGCATATGTTACTATAGACTAGTGCTTTTGTCCGTCCTTCAACTGGAATAAACAGTTGGTTATCTATTACTATCTGAAATAGATGATTCAATACTTTTTGTTTGATTGGTGCAGGCTTTCAGGCCCTCATCCAGTATCAATCACGTCATGAGGCTGTGGAAGCACTTGCTGCTTTGCATGTAATTACTTCATGGCTCCATTAGTGTCCTGGATTCTACGTATGATTCTCATACATCTTAATCTTACAAACCAAACTTTTCCAGGGAAGGAACATATATGATGGTTGCTGCCAGCTAGACATCCAATATTCCAAGTATGAGCTTTGACTAATCCTAGTTGAAATTTATTTTTTTCTCAGTTGTTATATCTGATTGTTCTTCTTTATTTATGTGGATATCCAGTCTCAGCGAACTGCAAGTCCATTTCAACAATGAAAGAACTAGGTAAGGTCAATTTGTCAGTTGTCATATCTACAAGCAACATCGTTAATGCAGTCATGGGCATCCCAGTTACTGTGTAGCATCAGTTAACATGAAAGTCACCCGTGGTGAATCTCTTTTCTTGTCCAGGGATTTCATGAATCCATCATTGCCTACAGAACAACGTCCAAGGCCCTCCCAGGTTGAGTGGTTCTCTGTATTTTGCTATATATCTCACTTGTTACATGCATCATTTATGCTCTGAAGCTAACCACTGTATGTTTTAATTGGTTGGAGCAGCAAGGTTTTCCAGATCCTGGGGGTCTCCATCCTTTCCAACAACCTGGAGGTAGCTTACTACACTGGATTTTCAATAAATAATCTTTTTGATAATGAAAAATATCTTATTTAGTTTCCTTTCTTGTACAGGTCCGTATACACAGGTTGGTGTCTGACTGCCTTTGAATGGTGTTGCTCCAGTGTTGTGTTTTTGTTCCATCTTGTTCAAATATCCCTGTGAGTCCTCATACAGAAGTATTTGAATTTGTGCATAACAGATGGGAAGAGCTGCAACGATTGCAGCTGCATTTGGTGGAACTTTACCGCCTGGAGTGACTGGTACCAATGAACGGTGCACACTGATAGTCAGTAATTTGAACACTGATGTAAGATTTGAATCTTCGAAGGCTCCTTTCACAATCTTGATATTTTGACTACCTTTTCAAATGTCCGAGTATGCATGGAAAATGTGGTTGTTGAGCAGGATTTGTCTTTCTTATTGTTGTAAGGACCGAACTGACCATTAAGGGAAGTCTTACGAAAAATGTGGCCATTAATCTTAAGTATTTTAATGGTGGTGGACGCCAACCTATAGGCTGTTCAAGCTTCTCTTGAGATTCCATGTAGAGGTTATATACCTTGGACGATCGTCTTTCATTGTTAACTTTTCTCTGTGCAGAAAACCAATGAGGATAAGCTTTTCAATCTCTTCTCTTTATATGGAAACATAGTTCGAATCAAGGTGCTGCACAACAAACCAGATCTAGCCCTTGTAGAAATGGCTGATGGGTTACAGGCCGAGCTAGCTGTGAACTATCTAAAGGTGCGTGCATTTTCTCTAGTATATCAACCTATCAGGTTTATCTGTCCCATTTGGAATGATTGTTACCTTTGACATTTTGATGCCACTTTCCCATTTTTCGGCTGCAGGGGGCCACGCTATTTGGCAACAAGTTGGAAGTCAACTACTCGAAGTACCCCACCATAACCCCTGCCCCTGACGCGCACGACTACATCAACTCAGGTCTGAACCGCTTCAACAGCAACGTGGTGAAGAACTACCGGCATTGCTGCGCTCCGACCAAGATGATCCACGTCTCTGCCCTCGCACAGGACGTCTCGGAGGACGCGCTCCTCGCCCATCTGTCTGAGCACGGCTCTGTCGTCGGCACGAAGCTGTTCGAAGTGAACGGCAAGAGGCAGGCCCTCGTCCTGTTTGAGAGCGAAGAGGAAGCGACTGAGGCCCTCGTGTCGAAGCACGCCACCCCGCTGGAGGGGAGCACCATCCGGATCTCGTTTTCCCAGATGCAGAGTCTGTAGATACGCCCTTCCGGGCATAGCTTTTGCTTGGCTGCCACTCGGTCCATGCTTTTGCGTCCTCTCTCTTTCTTTTTAGGAAGCTTTGATGATCCTTAAGATGTGGATTCTCTTCCCGACTGCTGCTTTGTCTTTGCTGTACCGTCCCTGAGCCACGTCCCGAGTTCTCCCTTGTTGGTTTAAGGTGACCAGAGGATTGTACTGCGTGCTGAGCTCGTATGAATTGAGTATGAATGAAAGAAATCTACAGACAAAGAAAAGAGTGCAGATCATGCGATTGTTGTGTTTGTGTTTCTGGTTGATCCTTGCATGTTGCTGTATCGCAACTGGGATTGAAGGACACTCTGAGTTCCCCAGGATTCCGATGTTCACTACGGGCAAAATTCAAATGGATTGACTTCTTGGTATTCAAATGGAGTATACTTAATTGAAATACCAAGAAATCAATCCATTTGAATTTTTGCTTCTGCTTTTGCAGCCTTTCCACATTGGGCAAAATTCAAATGGATTGACTTGGTATTCAAATGCAGTATACTGAATTATTCTTGGCATTTAAATTACTCATTGCAAGAACACTTGGATACCAAGAAGTACTCCCTCTGTCTCTCCCTTGTTGACACTACACTTGTGTTTAAAACGTTTTTATATATTATATGGAACGGAGAGGTAGTATTCTTGTAATGAATAATTTCAACTGAACCTGCATAGGCAAGTGGATGAAACTTCGGGCGAAGTTTGCCGCCGTGTGTTTAGGGCATCTCCAGCCGCGCCGCCAACAGGCCCCCCCAGGCCACTTTTTCGGCGCCGGCGCCGAAAAAACGGCCCAGTCGCGCCCCTAGGACGCCGAAAATCGCCGGTTCGGACCTTTTTTCTGCCCGGCGGTCACAGGCCGAACCCGGCGCGCTGGGGAGCCGTTGGGGGCTCCGGCGCTAGCGAAAAGCACGCCTGGCCTACACGACAGGGGAAAAGTCGAGGTTTTCTTCCCCCGACTCGCCTCGCACCCCCCGCGCCCTCGGCCACCACTAGCTATATCCGGCGACGGCCGCCGCCTACTCGCTAGATAGCCATTTCCGCCGAAAATAGCAGCGCCGCCAGCAGCCCTCCCGCAGCAGCATTGGCGTTTCCGCCGCCGTTTCCAGCCATGGAGGCGCGGTTTAACGGCAGGTACACGCCCACCGAGCGCAAGGTGTTCGGCGTTTGACTGTCTCGGCGATGGACTCGGATGAGGAGGAAGAGCTCGCCGCTGCTTTGGAGGAGGAAGCCGCGGCCGACGTCCGTGAAGAAGAGCATCCGATGGTGCTCGCCGCCCTCGCCAGCTTCTTGGCGAGCAATGAAAAGCAGCGTCGAGGTGGCTCGGCGCGGGGCGGTGAAAGCAAAGAACCGGCATCGTCGCAAAGGCTATCGCATGCTCTACTCCGACTACTTCGCCGATGCTCCACTTCATGGCGAGAGAACATTTCGCGCCGTTATCGGATGAGCCGAAGCTCTTCCTCGAGATTGTGAATTCCATTCGGAGTTCGACAACTACTTCAAGTGCAAGATGGATTGCACCGGCGCTCTTGGATTCACCTCCATCCGTGGCACGACAATGATGAGGATGCTTGCATATGGAGCTCCCAGTGATTCACTCGACGACTATGGGCGCATGGCGAGTCCACCAAAGATAGAGTGTTTCTACAAGTTCTGCCGGGCGGTGGTGGCAGTGTTTGGGCCACAATACTTGAGAACACCCAATGCGGAAGACACTGCCGGATCCTAGCCTGAGAATGCAGCAAGAGGATTTCTGGGATGCTTGGAAGCATCGATCGCATGCATTGAAATGGAAGAACTGCCCATTTGGTTGGCGGGGATGTACAAAGGCGCCAAAGGCGGTTGCAGTGTGGTGCTTGAGGCGGTAGCCACACAGGACCTCTGGATTTGGCACTCCTTCTTTGGTATGCCAGGAACTCACAATGACATCAACGTGCTGCAGTGCTCTCCTATTTTTGACAAGCTCGTTGAGGGCCATTCTCCTCCGGTGAACTTCGAGGTCAATGGGCACCAATACAACAAGGGGTACTATCTAGCTGACGGCATCTATCCGAGATGGTCGACATTTGTGAAGACGATCTCAAACCCTGTGGCAGGAGGCAAGAACGCTGGTTTGCGAAGCTTCGTGGAGGCTTGCGGGAAGGATGTCGAGCGGGCATTTGGTGTGCTTCAATCTCGATTCGCTGTTGTTCGGTACCCGCCGCACCTGGTCGAAAGATCAAATGTGGGAGATCATGACTTGTCAGTGTCATCTTGCACAACATGATCATCAAGAGCGAGCAAGAAGACCCAGTGTTTGACATTGAACCATACTACAGTGCGGGTCCTCTAGCGAAGTTGATCACCAGCCATCGCAACTTGGACTGCCTATCTCAAGATAAGTCGAGATCCGAGACCCACAGTGCATCATCAACTGCAGAAGATCTGATTGAGCACCTATGGAGGCTCAAGGGGACGCCGCGTGATGAAATACGAGTTTTATTTGTTGAACTATATAATTTGTATTGAACTATTTGTTGTTGTAGTATTTTGTTGAAGTATTTGATTTTTCTGTGATGAAATATGTGATAAGAAATAATTGTGTTGATAATTGAACGCCAGACACTGCGAAACCACGCCGAATATGGGCCTATTCTCGCCCATATGGGCCGTTTATTCACCGAAATTGGGCTGCAAAGTGGGCCAATTTCGGCGCCGAAAGCGACGATTTGAAGACAAAACCGCCTCAAATACGAAAGTGTATCGCGGCCGCCTCAAGGAGCGATTTTTATGCGTCTTGGGAGGCCAACGGCTGGAGATGCCCTTAGCGGCACATCGACACCAGTAGGTGGCAGGCACCAGCTGAAGCGGTCATTAGGGGCATACGCGTTCAAGTAGATTTTTTTTTTTTTTTTTTGCGTGTGCGTTCAAGTAGATTCTGATGCCCTGCTAATATATGCGCCCAACCAACGGGAAGGCGGATTCCACCAGCAGCCGAAAACTACTTCAAATGTAGTATTAGTAACTTCTTTTGATGTCAAGGCTCTCTATCTTTAATCAAGTACTCCCAGTTTCAAAAAAAAAAAAAAAAATCAAGTACTCCCTCTGTCTTATAATATAAGAACATTTTTCAAACTATGCTAACTTGAAAAATGTTCTTATATTATGAGGGAGTATTTTCTTTTTGAACTTTGACAATCTTTATTAAACGACGATCATATCTGTTACAGGAGGAGGAATAATGAAATTAGCAGGTTTATCATGGCACGCATTAGAATACTTCCTTCTGTAACTTACGGCATTGCTCTCCCAGGCACAATGCACTATAGTTGCCCTGCCAAAAGAACTTATCATCTCCCGGCAGTCATCGGTCATCAGACCTCCCGATTCACGGTAATCTGCTGTCTTTAATCAAGTCTATTGAGAAAATACCAACATGAAATTAGTATCATTAGATTCATCAAAATATTTTAATATTTAATTTACTTAGTATTATAGATGTTGATAACGCCTCGTAATAAAACCGTGCTCTCTCCTCAAAAGTTTGTAGTACCAAATAATTTGTAAAGTGAGGGTGCGTTATTCACTGGGCAAAAGTTTAAGCCAATTGTCGCCCATGTTTGGTAGGGCAAAGCTCAGTCATTTAACCAACAAGCGCATAGTAGGACTACGAGAAACTCCAGGCAGCCACCCCTGGTGGATTTGTCCCTCATCCCAGACCGCACGTTGAGGTAACCAGTCAAAAGTTTTAAAAAATTAACCTGTCTCAGTTGAAGTTACATTGTAATGACCTAACATGAGTAACTAAGCACTCATTCTGTGAGCACATAAGAACCACAAACCATTATCAGTAACCTCAGTAAGCCGCCTAAGTGCGGTGTGCTGCGCGACTATCATCAGCACCCCACTTTAATTTCTAACCCGCCTAATATACAACCGGTGTTTACTCCATCACACAGTCCTTGTGTTCCAGCTTCTAATCTACAAATTGTACATCAGATGTAGCATCATCCACGACTTTGGCGTTCCTTTAGTAGCTGTAAACATCTACAAAGGTTACATGTCAATACCTACAGGAACTTAGGCCAGTGATCAGAAATCTAGGTTCAGTCGCAGCCCACATGGCCTGGTGGACTGGGGAAGTTCTTCGACTATACCTGAGATATGCTGGCGATATTTTAAGCTTCAAACAGTCATCATTCTGCTTAAACGGGTGCCCTCGTTCTTATCAGGGGCAGGTCCTAGCGCTGTGATCACCTGCGGCATGGTCATTCCTCCAGAAACAATTATTTCTGTAGAGAGCATAATAGCAGAAACATAAGATTAGAAATTCAGGTGATATAGCAAGAATGCTACTCCCTCCGTTCACAAATATAAGATGTTCCAACTTTTTTTCTGAATCGGATGTATATAGACACGTTTTAATGTGTTTGTTCACTGATTTCAGTTCGTATATAGTCCATATTGAAAAATCCAAAACATCTTATATTTTCGAACGGAGGGAGTATTAAAAAGGCTATCATATCAAACTTAACGACCACAATAAGAGACATGCCCTCAAAATAAGCTTATGATGGATTGAGATGTTACAAATAAACTGCCAGCAAGAAAATAACAAGAACAGCATATAGTATTCACAAGTGCTGATAGGATTTAGCATTTAAAGGAGCTGCTATAGAAGGCATTGAATTATTCTCTTTTGAACAGAACAGTGGAAATGATAATGAGCTTAAAAGGGTATCGGCAAAATAAAACTAACCTATCCCTTCTCGAATGGACAGATTGGGCCTTATAATTTCCGCAGAGTTCACCAAAAAGATATCACCAATATATAGATGATTGGTTGGCACATAGACACTACACAGTTCTTCATCACCTTTGTCAGTCTGCAATGCAATGATAGATGATTACATCAGAATCCAACAGAAACAAAGTATATTGACTCGCCATTAACATGCTAACCATGTGGACATAGACAATTAGGTATCACATAGTTCATCGCTTCTGTCAGTGTTGATCCTGGACAAAACAACAGAAAACAAGAAGGAAGGACCAAGGTCCCTTGACTCTCTGTAGCAGTTTTCCTTAATGTAACTTGATAAATACTCCCTCTGTCCCGTAATATAAGAGCGTTTTTGACACCGGTGTAGTGTAAAAAAGGCTCTTATATTATGGGACAGAGGGAGTAATTCTTTACACCATTTTCTAGAGCTCAAGACCTGAAGTACCGTAGGTTTTGACGCGTCCTATGATTGATTGGACATGGTTAGTTTTGTTCTTATTTGGCCTTATGCAAGCTTACCAGCAAATAATCTTTGAGGCGGAGCCAAGTGATGAGTCTACTATTTGTCTTGTGACTCTAATGTGTAAAGGCCCCCCATAAACTTGAAGCAGCTCTAGCTGGCCTTTTCAGGGTTTACACAACAAATTTATGTACGAGAGAGGAGAGACTGATTTAAACCGCCTTATATAGAGATTATAGATCAATCCCGATAAGCTGACTACTAAGATAAACCCAGCCAGGCTGCATTAGGCTTAGTCTTTCATTATTTTCAGTGAATCTATACACTCTTGAGATTTAAAAAGGGTTTAGATGTCACAAATCACAACTAACGGGTGACACTTTCCTGAAAGTGAACTATTTCATGAATGAGGCAACAGAGAAAAAGAGCACACACAAGTATGGTGTGAATCTTTGTGTAGCTTATGAAAATTATCAAATCAATATTCTCGAAAGCATATATATGAGTAAATTATCTTGAATGAAGCATTCAAATTCAGTTGATGCCGTCAATCCATCTGTAGAAAGCGATTTGCATAAATAAGTACCTGAAGAATCATGCTCGATGTTATGAATCCAAATGCGTATTCACCAGCACGGGGATGGCTAATTATTGCCACTTCTTTAAATGCTGCTGTGTTTTGATCTGTCAAATGAATAAAATGTATTATAAGAATTTTTTCCTGGTTGGGCAGAAGGAAGTACTCCCTCTGTAAACTAATATAAGAGTGTTTAGATCACTAAAGTGTTTAGATCACTAAAGATCACTACTTTAGTGATCTAAACACTCTTATATTAGTTTACAGAGGGAGTACAAGTAAGTTGGAACATAAAGATTTCAATCAAACTAGTTTGTCAATGATGTGGTGCATAGAAACAGCAAACATGCCGTTGTCGCAACATTCATATGGTCTTCATGTGGATTATCCTATTAACTTCAAAAGCTCATGTAACTTAAAAAAAACTAGTGGCCTATAAATGTGTTTCTTTGTGAAGTACTGGTACTTATATAATGTTTTACCCGACTAAGAAGTTATGGGTTTGTATATATAAGCATGCACTAACAATGAAAATCATACATGACGGAAATTTAAGAAAGAACGAACATAGTTGTCAGATATTCTGGAGCACATCAGATGATCATAAATTACCTGGTGAAACAGCAGTACTAACTTGCTTTGATGCAGAGTATATGTGCCTTACAAATGGCATTTTCTTTATAAACCATTCTCCAACCCAGAAGACAGTTGAGCCCACCCATGATGACACAAATATTCCAACAATAAATATGAATACCAGAGATGTCACAAACCCAAGGCCTGGAATCAAGAAAAATTGTAGTACTCAGTATAGCGCAAATCATGAATAATTGCCAGTAGAACTGAGTAATGACAGTTTGTTTTTAATAGCCTGAGGCTGCTTCTTCCTCATGTACTCAATGATTTCAGAGGATCTCGGTAACTGGCAACATCAGGAGCTCGGTACCATTTTTTCTATTGTACAACTAACGAGAGCAGTATATATAAACTAAATAACATTAGCAGTCCCACAGAAACAAACACATCTCTCTGAACTCAAATTTGCATGTGTTAGATCCTTTTGGAGATTAAATCTAGATCAAACACAAGCAAGGAGCCAATGGAGAGAAAAAAAGTAGGCTAACTAAGTCTGCACCACTATATTTCTTTACGGAGGGAGTATTACTGTTTGTCTGATACTACAATTTTACCATGACCAGCAAGTGGCTAGACATAAGTATTTGTGGAACAATTACCAAATACATCGACTCCAAGCTTTGCATAGAGTGGACTGAAAAATCCATCGAAAAATCGAATAAACCACCAAGTGATGAAGAATGTCACAGCCATTGGGAAAATAACTACACTGCAAACAAAAAAGAGAATATTAGGCCTGGATAATTTACAGGTCTTAGAACATCTATGAATCAGTTCTTGCGAAGCATACCATCCAGTCATAAATTTTCTTGACACCCAGCTTTGAAGGACAGCAAAGCATGCCTATTGAAGTGTAGCAGGTTAGGTATCAAAATAACTAGTTAGAAAAGATATAGCACGGCATGCAGAGAAAGTACAGCTCATTCAGGTAAAAGTGAGAAAATAGAAAAAGAACGTAACGTAACAATACTGGGTCCAAGTGTTGTCTACTTTGATCAAACAATCTTTATACTCTAGTGCCTAATAACTGATGGTTTACTAAACGATACTACAAGATGGAAAATATGTACAGATAACCAAAATATTTAAGCAGTATGATCGCCCAGAAGGATGCTGTCAAGTTTTAGCGTCAGTTCATGGGTTTGGGGTTCCAAAAACCAAATACTACAGTGCAGTTAACTAATTGCAGTTGTCAAATTCCTATTGTTAGTTGCATTTGCATATTCTCCAACAGAACTATAACCTGCAGAGCCAGTACTCACATGCATTTGCTATTTATGAGAATAAAGCAACCGCGCGTTCAATATCATGACCAAACCGAGGAGAGTGTTATAGGAGGTCATTCAGACACATGCAAGATGACCACATCTAAACTTCCTTCGATTCACTTTTGCCGGGTTATAAAACCTGTCTCGTACATCCTGAATACTAGGTTTGTCGAACACAGGCATCTGGCTGGAGCTCCACAGTACCACAGGTATCTCTACCTCCAATAGGACTCGCACTGACACTGATGCAGTCAATTTCTCGGACTGTTTACGGCATAGACATCTGACCAACAGCACACAACACGCATGAAGAAGTAAGCAGACCTCCAGTGCAACCATGGAAACCCTTAAAAGTCAACCTCGGCGACAACCGCAGAAGGCAGAAGGCAGAAGCCTCGGATTCGATCAGACGGCGGCAGCGCCGAGGCGCGCCCAGATCCGAGCAAGCAACTAGAGGGGTTTCGGTAACTCTAAGCCCCGCCGCGTCGGGGGGACTACAGGGGGTATTAAGGCAGATCGATCCGCACTACCTGGCGGGTGGAGGTGGCCGGCGAGGTGGGGCGCGGCGGCGACTTGACGGGGTCCTCGGGGTCCGCGGGCTCCGGCGCCTGGCCCATGGGCACGGCGACGTACTCCTTCTCCTCCGGCATTGCGGCGGAGGGTCCTAGCGGAGTCGAGGCGGGCGGGAGGGGAGGAGGAGGAGGGCGACGCCGACGGTTTCGGTAGCTAGTGTGACGGCAGCAGCTGTAGCGGAAAGAGGAGGAGGCGGTTGGTGGCGGAGTCCGCGGGGGGGACGCGTCGTGGAGTGACCGAACTGCCCCACGCTACCGTGTTGTACCCGTGGGGCCCGTGCGGTTAGAGGTGACGTGGGGTCTACCTGTCACTGAAGGTGGGTCCCGGGAGATAGCGTGGGCCCAGCTGTGGGAGGAGGAGAAGGAGGCGTTGCGGACGGCGGACGCTGCGGGTTGCAGATGCGGGCGGCGGCGAGGGACATGGTCAAATCCGGAGAGCTCCTCGCCAGCGCCTTCAGCGCCCGCTGCGTAGCTTGCATGGGCTTGGCCCAGCAACGTGCGCTGGCTCCCGCTCGCTAGCCGCCCACTCGATCGCTCGATCGCTGGTTCACGCAGCACGCTCGATCGCTTGTTTTTTCTCTCTTCCCCAAAATTGCTACATTATGTCATGATTTCTCTTAGGAAAAAACCAACCGGTTTTCTACAGTACATACTCTGGTTCTTAGGAAAAAGTTCATCGAATTCGAAAAAAAGTCATCAAATTTGCAAAAAAGTTCATCAATTTTGAAAAAAATTCATTGAATACGAAAAAATGTTCATCGAATTTAAAAAAAGTTCATCGAATTTAAAAAAGTTCATCGATCTTGAAGAAAAGTTCATCGGATTTGAAAAAAAGTTCATCAAGTTTGGAAAAAAGTTCATCAGATTCAAAAAAAGTTCATCGAAGTTGAAAAAAAGTTCGCCAGATTTGAAAAAAGTTCATCGATTATGAAAAAAGTTCATTGAATTTGTAAACAAAAAGTTCATCCATTTTTCCGGAAAAAAGGTGAAGAAAGAATTTTTCTCGAATTTTTAAAAAAGGGAAAAAGAAAAGAAGAAAGAAGAAAGTGTAGAAAGGATGTATGTTATCACATCAAGCTTGGTGGCGCGGTGGTTGTTGAGTTGTCTCACGTAGTGTTTGGTCGGGGGTTTGATTCTCCGCCGGAGCGGTCTTTTTTGCGCTATAAAAACCTATAGCGAACGTTGTGATGGGTCGGCCCGTTAAGTAGCGAATGAAGGGAGGGGGGTGTGCGCCCGATTGTGGAAATAGCTGTACCAGGCGCAACGGGCGCCAAATAGGATTTGGCCAAATCCGTCGCGCGCGGTGTCGGTTGTCGGTGACCGACTCGGTGTCCTGGTTTTATCCGTGGGCCCATTGTTTGTTCGATGTTTCTAAGTCGACGGGTCGTGTTCTTCTACTGTTTTGTGTTTGGGCCGGCGTGCTCATGGCCTTTTTGTTTACCTGCATTACCCTCAACCAAGTAAGTCGAAGGGAACTCTAATCTTCGAGAGCAACTAGTTAGCGAGCTCTTCTTCGGAAGCCTCGCAATGATCATTTGCGGGTGGGTTGAGAGCATGCCACTTGGCTCGCTCTCAGCCGCCGCCATGTTTCCCGCTCTAAGCGCTCCCTTCGGTTTTTTTTATTTTTCAACATGCATTTTCGACTTTTTAAAGAGTTCTTTTTCCAACTTTTTAGTTTTCACCGGTTTTCCTTAACTTTTGGAGAAAAAAAATTGAAAAAAATCGCGAAAAAACGCATTTTTTCTTCTGCGCGAGGCACGGTTCAGAAATTAAAAAAAACACGTTTTCTTTTTTCCTTCCGCAGAGGCACGGTTCTGCTTTCGCGAGAGGCACTGCCTCTCAGAAACGGCAAAAAACGTGTTTTCTGTTATTTTTTTCCTTTCACGAAAGGCACGATTTTGCTTTCGCGAGAGGCACACTTGTGCTTTCGCGAGAGGCACGGCCGTGCCACTCGGAAACGAAAAAAACGCATTTTCTGTTTCTTTTTCCTTCCGGGAGAGGCACGACCGTGCCTCTTTCGGAAAGGGAAAAAACGTTCTTCGGGCTCGGTTTTTTCGTCCGTTTTTTTTCGTGAAAGAAAAAGTTCGTCAAAACCTATCAACATGGTATCTGGTTTTAAAGATCTGGACGCGAGAAATCCAACGGTAAAAACGGTTCAAAATTTGGACGCACGGTTTAAGAGATAAAACGTTTGAATATGCGGATCTACGAAAAAGGGAAAACTCCTAGGTTGCGACAAGTAGCGTACATGCAGCACGCCACTTGTCCCAATCTGAGAAGGTGGGAGTGATCTTTGCAAGGAGTACTCCTCAATTAGTGATTTCACTAATCTTCGTTGGTACGCGGGAATTAATATGGTTGCCTAGATCCTGCTAATAATTATTGATCGAAAGGTGTTTCAAACATGTTAGCATATTATTAAAGTCACATGTTTACTGACTAGGAGAACTAGATGATCATAGAGAATGGGGAATGGGCTGCGAAAATATTTCGGATGACCCTGGAAGTGTTCTGGGAGGTATGAGGAGCATCCCAAAATTTCTCGAAATCTCCTAAAAGGTGCTAAAGCTTCTGAAAGGCCTCAAAATATTCTCGAACCATCAGAAATGTCCTAGAGTCCCTAGTGGGCCTCCCCTATGCCTTGAGGGGCAAGATGCCACATGGTCCATAGTTGGCCGCCTGACACATGCCTTGTGGGGCAAGCCACCTGAGAGATCCTAGGAGGACTCCCCTTCTAGGTCTGCCGAACCAGGGAAGGATCCCCTCCCCAAGTCGGCCAACCCCCTTGCCCCTCGACCTACATATACAGGTGGGGGCGAACTAGGGACGGATAAACAGGCATTGGAGGGTGGCCCTCATTGCCCTGCACTCTCTCTCTCTCTGTGTGATCTAGACTCACTCTAGATTGTTACTTCCTCTGTAAAGAAATATAAGAGCGTTTAGATCACTACTTTGATGATCTAAACACTCTTATATTTGTTTACAGAGGGAGTACATCGCTAGGCTACCTCTCCCACTAGTTTTCTCAGTAGCTCATTGTGATGGTCTACGAAGTGCCTCTAGATCAATACATGTGGATGTTTTGGAGGTGTCGTCTACTTAAACACTAAATTGACGGATCAGCCTGGAGAAATTCTCACGACTGGGAGGTATAACCTAGCTGTGAGAATCAGCAAGCCTTATCAACACTTCTTCCTCTACTTTCGCTGTGTGGATTACTGGTGAGATGATTGTCACCAGCGCGTCCATAGTATTCTTGGAATTGATGTGCACAAATAATTTTTTTGTTGCACAACACGTTCCCCTAAAAAGTTTTAAGCCCCTACCCCTCCACCCCTCCCCCAAGAGAAATTAGCAGGTGTTAACATTTAGGTGGCTAAACTAGGCAACTCATTTGCCCCATTGCAAGTACTAAGATCAGATTGCTATCTCGACTATGCGAGCTTGATGCGAGATACACTTATCTTAAGGTCTTGATGGGTTTAGACTAATACAACTACTAAAAGCATTTCCAGCGCTTTGTAGCACGACGACTGCCCTGGCTGCCATACAATGCATATCGTGGCAATAACATGTTGATTGTCCATGGGTGCCCTACATGCTCGAGGCTCATTTTGCAACATGTTTTCTTCTTTTAATTCGTATTATTTCTATAATTCTATTTTTTTGTTTTTCCCTTTGTGCTTCTCCTTTTTCTTTTTTCCATCATTCCTTTTCATCTCCTTTTCTTTATTTTACAATACGATTTTTTTACAAGGACACACACATATTTTTTAACTCATGAGCACTTTTAAAATTACACAAATATTTCTTAAATGTCATATACGAACATTTTCCATAAAATGTGCGAACAGTTTTGTGAAATGATGTGATTTTTTATTAATTACACACAAAAATTGAGAAAAATGTGAACATTTTTTATATGAACATTCTCTAAAATTACAAGAACCTTTTATAAGTCAGATGAACATTTAAAAGAAAAAGGTATTCACGTGAACTTTGTCAAAAATTCGTGGACACCTTTAAATAAAACTTGAACATTTTTATTCTTATTATTAACTGATTGCACAAATAAATAAAATATTCATTTGAAGTAAAAAAATCAATTTATGTGTCGTACCAAACCAGCCCATTAGCTTCGGTTGTATGCGATGTGATCTTAATGCTAGCTATAGGAGCTACATATCAATTTGTTGGTTCATTTGTTTCTGGGTTGAGAAGTGGTCGCTTTGTTGGGCCTTTTTGTGGCGGTTGATAGTTTTTTCTTCTTCTTTTATTTGCATTGTGGCACTCGTTTGATTGGCATTCTGGCAAGCTTTGCTCTTGTGCGAACAAGTGACCCGAATAGAGACACATGTGACCACATGCAGGGGCGGATCCACCATGGGGCATGGGTGTACATATGTACACTCAAATTTTTTGGCCACAAATTCGTAAATAGGCATATATAAGCCCAATAGGCCCAGTTCATGTCTTCTCAGCCCCTACTTCTCCACGCAAGCTCGTACGGGACGAGAGAAAGAGACTCACGCATCCAACTTTTCTTCCCCGCATGTATAGAGTGAGAGAGACACGTGTAGAGATTGAAAAAGAGTTGGAGATACAACACGATCAATTCCATTGCAATCAGTGGTGTACACATACACAGGATGAGCAACTCTCGATGCTCAACTAATCTCTACAATAAGCTATTAGCTGAGTGGAAGTAGGAGATGTGGGAGAGCTAGCTAAAAAATAAGAATAGGGTGCAACTGTTACAATTCCAATGGAATAATATACTGCCTTTGTAACTTTTTATAAGACATTTTTAGAGTCTATGACAGTCAGTGTCAAGAAAGTTTTATATTAAGTTACACAAGAAGTAATATACATGCATGCACACGATTCAACACCATGGACAAGCCGGCAGCGTGACCCTCTACCGATGGTGAGGCACGGTCAGGCAAGGGAGGCAGCGGGGCCGGAGCCCCCATGGTTCCTGCGGAGGATATGGGCAAGCCCCGCAGAGCCGTGTCCGCGTCCGCCGGTGGGGATGAGCAACGAGGATGTGATGCTCAGAGGGTGGGACTAAGCGTCGCGGCGACCGCATCAGTCGCCGACCCCGGGGAGGAGAACGGTCCCCATCCAACTCTGAAATTGTTAAAAAGAGAAAAAAATCCTTCTCTATTTTGTAAATTTTTATATTTTGAGACATTGTTGGTATTTTGAACAATTTGTGCTTGTATTCCCATGAACCAATTGACTTCTATATTAGGGTAATTTTTTTTAACACCCAGTATTGAATTCCTGGATCCGCCACTGACCACACGATACAAAGTGGAAGCTCAACCATTGACAGAGATGTACGACCTCCATGAGCAACTCATTTCTTTCGATTTTAAAGAAACGAAAGACTCAAATTCTCGTGCGCTGGCCAAAGGGCTCCACTGCGGAGTGATGAAGTCAAAATGGTGAATTTAAAGATATGACTTCTGAGGTTTATATTATGCATGATCACTATATTCACTATAGCACAGTAAGTAGTCATCAATCCATCTCTTTCACCGATGCGGTGGAGCCTGCTAGACATAGTGTGTCAAACCTCTCGTGCTTTAGTCTCAAGGTATACCTGATATTTAATTGTATTGTGTGAATTATTAGCTAGTATATTTGTTAGTTTGATGAGAAGTAGTTGATTGTGCTTGAAGGGAAATAGGTGTGAGGCAACACCGATGCTTAAACCCCTAACTGCAATTCAAACATTTTAGCTTCCTCCACCCTGCTACGACTTGCAACGCTCAAACCATTCTCGAGCTGAGAGGATATTGCTCATACCAAAGAGCCAAAGACTACAAACAATGTATATGTTCAACAGCTTCTTAAATGTACATCATAGAGTGCTAAAACCTAATTTTGGTCGGTTTTGCTAATCCTCAGTTGCCTGGAACTTTCTTTCGCGTCTATCAATTTTGGATGAAGCTCGGAGGACCCTAGACAACGGCGCCACAATGGATAGAAGAGCCCTCAAAGTAGCTCTCTGGGTCCAGAGGTGGAGAACGAAAAAAAATAAGGTGGGGCGAACTTTTAAGAATTTCCTTTATGCAAAACCATTATACGCCGTGAAGGACACTTCCACGGGTGCTTGGGTTTGAGCTAGTGTCAATATTAAGTACTTCAAAATGTCTTGTTAAATCTGTTGTTCACATTTCAAATTGTCATTAAAATTACTACAATTGCATATTACAAGTTGTTAAAAAGTGCAACTAAAATCCAGATATATTTACCTCTACCCTTTTCCTTTCACTTTGCCAACCCCTTGTCCTTCCTCTTCATATTCTGTTGGCTACGACGATGCCGCGCCGTGGTGCCGTCCGTGAAGGACGTGAAGCTGGGTACCACCATGTCGTCGCTTGCTGCCGGCGGCCGCCAGGCCATAGGCGCAGCCGCCGCTTGATGCACCCTACACGGCACCAGCCAGCCACTCGCTTGCTTGACGGCCATAGCCACGGTCATCCGCCTCGTCCTGGCTGGCCAGCCGCGGGCGTCGTTCTAGCTAGCCAGCTACGATTGCTACGCCGTGTCGATTATGGTATCTCAGTATGGGGGAGGTTTTTGGGCATCGCCCTGCGTGTGCAGTACTGCAGTGTGGTCGTGTACAAGCGCGCCGGCGTTGGCTTGATGGCGACTTGGCCCAACAACGTCTGTAATGGGGTGTGGCCCATTATCCCCAGTCCGGCGTTGGACTTGGTGAATGACAACCAGCATCGTTGCCCAATGTGCCAGTTATTTTTTCAGCAATGGCTGTGACTATGTATATGCGTAGCACGTAGGTATACAAGAAAATTTGTACCGATTCAAGGTATGGCGGCCGCCAGACCTTGCCCACTGGGGTCCTCCGCTAGTGTCTGGGTCGATGCGGCAACGTCGGCAATGGTGGAGGAGAGTACGAGGTTTGGTAGATGGTCGTGAGCGATGTCAACACATCGGAGGCATTGGCTCGGGCTGGGCGGGGCAGACGATTGGGCGATGGTACATGAGAAGGAGGAGGAATTGGTGGGCAAATGAAGAAATAAGATGAACATGAATCAGGTAGAGGGAGGTAGGGGGTATGACCCTTCCATTTATTTCATATCTGACTTCGCAGAGGAATAAGAATAGTTTTTTCAGGTACCTGGGCCAAATTTGGCTTCAATTTCCATTCGATCAACAACTTGATTTTGTTTTGTTGCAACTGTGAATAACCTTCCTTTAGTTTTCTTTGAAAATGGTCTATGCCAGGATATTATCAAATCATTGTAGCGACTAAACGTGAGGAGATGTTGGTCTAAAGTTAAGGACGCTGATAACGCTCACACGTGTGGTGGGAGTGACACGCGCCCACACGTGCTATAACACACAGACTACGCCACGTCACTGCATGCATGCATGTGAGAATTTTTTTGGATTTTCAATTTTTAAACTGTTTTATCTCTTTAATGAAAAATTCGATTGAAGATCTGTTTTCACCATTAAATCCATCGCGACGAGATCTTCAAAACTAGATCTCGTATCAATATGTTTAGACGACTTTTAAAAGTTGCCATGTCTATTGCACATGAATTGACATGGTGTTTACACTAAGTTGTCATGATATGTTTCAACTATTTTCTACTATATTTAAAAGTAAATTTTGACATATTATAAAGCGGGGCATTAAGAAACTAGACTTGCCATGAACCATAAACTAGAATTTCCATGATACATGCACTTAAAGTTGCCATGGTTCATACAAAAAATAATTTTCATGGTCAAAGTACTGGAATTGCCATGATCAAAATATTAAAATTGTCATGCTCTATAAACTAAAATTGCCACATGCAACTCTAGTGTAACACTATGGCAACTACAGTGTAAACATCATGGCATGTTTTGGCTATAAAAATTTCGTCCAAACATATCAAGATGGGATCTAGTTTTGAAGATCTCGTCGAGACAGATTTAATGGCGAAAACGAATTTTTAATTAGAAAATAAAACATTTTTAAGCCGAAAACAAAAAAGATTCCCGCTGATGTCATCTACTTTAGTGTGGCAAAATGAATGGTACTCGAGGCGTTTGGGCCATGTTGCTTCGTGCCACACGTTTGGACGTTAACATTTGCGAAAGTTATTGTCAAGGGCAAGATCAATGATAGGATGCAGCAGCAGCAATTTTTGCGGACTGCATAGACACAACGACGTTAATTGGGAAGGTCATCTTCAAGCATTGTCTTCATGATGCAAATTATGTGGCACATGATCTAGCTAAATTTATCTTTGGTAATAAATGTTATGATAGTTGGACTAATAAACCTTCTGGTTTCTTAATTAGCCAACTGATGAATGATGTAATTTTTTTTATTATCAATAAAAATAGTCATGATGGCCTTTTCAAAAAACCAAACCTTCCTTTGTTTTCATTTGAAAGGAAGCTTGATTTGGCTCGAGGGTCCTGTTCTGGCGCAATCGCTGGATTCATGGTTTTGCGGCATCTGACATTGCCCCTCTGGTGGTTAATATGGTTGATAAGCGCACGAGGAACAAACGGACAGTTCAGCAAGCACTCGGTAATGCTTCATGGCCGCATGACGTGCAAGGCGAGCTCTCATTTACAGCCCACATCCAATTCCTTCACCTGCAGCAGGCGATCGTCACGGTTCAAAGAGACACGACCGGTCCTGATGAATTTTCGTGGCCGTGTAATGCTTCGAGATCCTACACGGCTCGCTCAGTTTATGATAGGCTGTGCCAAGGGTCTCTGCGCGTGCCTTTTGCCATTTGCATCTGGCGGAACTGGGCCCCGTTGAAGTGCAAGATTCACATGTGGCTAACGGTGCAGCATAGAATCTGGACGTCCGATCATAGAGCAAGACATGAGCTTCAGGATGCCCCCTCTCCGTGCTATACTTGCCTCCAAGATGAAGATAACGCTGAGCACATTCACATTCAATGCTGCTACGCGAGAGAAATCTGGCACCGATGCCTCACAGACCTAAACATCAATGTTCAGCGCCCGGAGAGAGAGGATACCCTTCTGGATTGGTGGCTTAGGACCAGGGTGAGCTTTCACGGTGCGGACAAGCGAGGTTTTGACACTTTTGTCACTGTGGTTGCTCTTTGGAAGCAAAGAAACGCGAGAGTGTTTAATCGAGGGGAGCAAATCAAGACGGTTGCACAACTCCATTTGTATATCTTCGATGAGATCAAGGAATGAAAACTCGCAGGATTGGGTGTAGGTGTTTTGCATAGATTTGTGAGAGAGTAGCTTACATTGTTTGGATGTAGATGTGGGTTGTACACTTGTGGGGATGTTGTTCGCACAAGTTCTTGTAATTATTTCTCTCCCTTCTATAAAAGTAAGATATGTCATTGGCGTACTCTCGAAAATAAAAGGAAACTTGATTTTCAACATCAACAAAGCGAAAGAACGAACATGAACATTACAGTGCTGTGGTGTGGCGTGCTCTGGCTTCCAGCACGCGCGCATGTTCAAGTGTTGAACGGCGCGGCATCACACCACCGGCGCACGTCTGAGCTACTAGCTTTCCCAGTGTTACAGCCAGGAGCAACTCTTTTTCTTGAAGGAGAAAAGTAAACAAAGAAACGACCACTATTGAGGTGGCGGCGGATACTGGTTCGAACCGGACCACGAGCCCGTGGCCGCCGGGTAGGTCCATGCAGTCTCCGCGGGCCATGCCCACTGCGCCGCGTCGCTGTGCTCCGCCGCCGCGCCGCCGTAACCCGAAGCAGAGGAGGCAGAGGACGGCACGGAGGCCACGGTCACAGAGGACTCCGGGAACGAGTAGGACCCCGAGGACGAACCGCCGCCGCCGCCGTAGTACGGCGGGAACCCGCCACCTCCTGCGCGCAGAAGCATCTGGTACTGCAAGTAGTCCGAGACGGCGCTGGCCGGGTAGGCGGCCGCCGAGGAGGCCGTCGCCGGCGCCGCGCTCGCGGTGGGAGCCGCCGGGGCGGTGAGGCGCGCGTCCTCGGGGAAGTTGAGCTTGGCGCGGCTGCCGCGGAAGCGGAGCGCCGCCTCGTCGTAGGCGCGCGCGGCGGCCTCGGCGGTCTCGAAGGTGCCGAGCCACACGCGGGCGGCCTTGTGCGGGTCGCGGATCTCCGCGGCCCACTTGCCCCACGGCCTCTGCCTCACGCCGCGGTACCGCCGCTCCGGCACGCTCGCCTGCTCCGCGGCCGCCGCCTCGCCGCCGCCGCCGCCGTACGTGTGCGGGTACTGCTCCCCCATGGCTGCGCTCTGCACGTCCGGGCTCCGCCGCTCCTGTCCTGCCGAGCAAGAAGAAGAAGATGATGGTCTATATAAGCGCGAGAGGCCAGCACGCACCATTTGACTGCACGAAAGCATTGAAAGGGCAGCTGACTATACGGTTATACGTACGTACACTGGTACACATCTTTTTGTTTTCCATATATCTAGTGAGAGACGCGCTCATCTGTGTCGACCGTCTGCGTGCACGTGGAGTGCGTTCCTACCGCTCATGTGCTGGTAGTGGTATGCATTGGGGAGGTTGGTATATTTGTTGTGTTGCACGAGTGCATTGAACAAACCACATAGTTTGGTATTCCCTCATTTTTTCTTCTCTCTATTTAGATTTTTTAGCTCAGTCAAATGATATAGTATATAAAAAAATGAAAAAAAATCTTGTATAAACCTCCGTGCAAGATGACAGGAGTATAGCGTCGACTGAGACATAACGAAATCTCAGTCGATGGAGACTCATCAAAACTAGGGGAAAAAAGGCAATTTTTGCGGTCAATAACGGTCGTTGCGTGTAGTGCATGCATGGCAGTGGTTCTGACGTAGCACTCTGTCTTTTCATTCTTTATCATGGAACTGACGTGGCACCCCTCTTGTTGCAAGCAAAGGGATTCCATGGAACACACCAGAACACTTATGCTAGGGAGCACGTCACAAACAGTTTGATTAACCACCATCACTACCAGCTTTAGATTCCGCACGACTAGCACATGCACGCCGAACATCTCACAATAACAAACACAAACTTGACGGAAAAAGCAAAGAAACCAAAGGAAAAAGGATGCAAAAGCGTTACTAATATAGGAACGTGGTGACACCGACCTGCAAGCGCAAACATTCTCCTCTCAAATAAACAATGAGCAATGAGTCTCAATCCTCACCTGCTGCGAGCTGATCCGGTGTCGGCGCGGCGGAATAGTAGCCTCCCTGCGCATGCACGTAGCCCCCCATTGCCGGGCGGTCCTCCCAGCCGTCGTCGGCCCAGCGGCCGTCGCCGCCGGAGACGACCCTCGCGAGCGCCGACACCATCGTCGACATCTCCTGCGCCTGGTACTCCCCGGACAGCACCGAGCCTCCCGCCGCCTCCCCGCAGTCGCCATCCTGCTGCCGACCCGCCATCCCGTACCCCGCTCGCGAGCCTGGCAATGCCGACGCCGCCACCGCCGCTCGCATGCAGCGTGCGCGATCGTTCGAGTAGCTCGCTAGCTAGGCTGTGGATGGAGACACTAGCTAACTATGACTAGTTCAAGTTCAAAGTACTCTCAACTTGGATCCGCTTGCTAGCCAGCTAGTTCGAGTTCAGCTTCAGGAGGGGGACTGGCCGCTATATATACACGCACACAGGCATGAGATCAGAGATGGAGGATGAGTACTCGAGTAGACGAGGCGAAGAAGAAGATGTGATGCGGCTCGTTCGAGCGGGAGGTACGCGCGGTGGCCACGCTGAGCTAGAGCGAGCTGAGCACTAGCTAGCTGAGCTAAGCGGGCAGAGAGCCGCCAAAAAAAAAAGGCGTGGTTCAGATTTGGACCGAGTCTCGCGCTGACCACGTACTGTCCCTTCAGAGCAAGTGGGCAACGATCGACGACCCATCAGACGGCCGGTGATGAGATCTGGCGCGCGCGCGCGCGCGCGAGAGAGAGAGAGAGAGAGAGCAAACGTGCATTATTTTAGCAGCCGGCGTACGTTAGGCAAACTTGGCGATCAGAGACCGGTGATGGATGATGGATGGGCGCATTGTTTCAGCCGCATGCGTGTACGCATCAGTATGATTTTTTGTCGGCCTGACTATCTGTACTGTACAGCAAGTCAAACTGGTCATCATGCATGCGGATACGAACGAGACAGTGTAGTAAAATGCTCTACTCACTCCGTACAAAAATATAGCACTTTTTATAGGCTAAACTGGTTGTAGTACACTATGTATACGGTATTTTGTTTGGATCATTAGGGCTACGGATTTCGATAGACATGACTACATACACACCATGCAAAAAAAAAAAGGACATATGACTACATACATGCATACATGAGGTCGGGCGCGTGGCCTACGGCTGGCCACTTGCTAGACGGGACGCCCTACCCTACCCTACACCACACCCATCGGAGTGACGTTGTCCTGGTCCAGGCGTGCGTGCGTGCATGCACCCGAGGTTTCCACGCCCATGGCCATGGGTCAAGCTCGCCCCGGGGAGGTGAAGTTCGATCTCCTCCTTCTTCATGCATGTGGCACGGACAAATCTTCTCCGGCCGCCCCGCGATGGAAGCAAGTTCTGCACTTGGTGTGCGGAACTTCTCAGGCCACGTCCAGATTCGGCTCTCCTCGAGTCGAGCCGACGTGTTGTTCCACCGTTTTTCCACGTCGGTCCTTCTACTCTTTCCTGGTCGATCCGGCACGCGCGCGCGCACGTGCGCCTACTCGTGTTTTCAATCTGGCACGCGCCGCCCGGAATGTTTCTGCGCTGCGAGAGACTATGAATGGACTTCCGAATGAATGATCGACGTCAAGCTCTGCTCCGGTAAATAATGAGTAGCTCAACACGCTCGCTTGCTAGTAACACAGTCACACGGTCTGCCGCCTGGAATGTTCTGGTAAATAATTTGGCACGCGCCGCCTGGAACTGGAATGTTCTGCGAGAGACTGTGAATGGTCTACCGATCCACGTCAAGCTCCGGTAAATAATTACTAGCGGCTCAACGCAGTCGCTGTCTTTTCTATTTTTTGGCGAATAACACGGTCACACAGTCGTTGTCTTGCGGAAATAATATGGAAATACTGGTAGCTGGGCTTTGTGGTTTAACTGATCGTCCGTACTGCCACTAATAACTTCTTAACTGTTTGTACTGCAGCGGTGGTCGGTGGTGGGCTGGTCCTCTTCGGTCAACACACACTCTTGCACAGCACATTTTCTTTCTAGGAATATAAAAATGGCGAGTTGCCAAAGGCGCGTGCATTCCTGATTCCAGATCCGATCCCATCGATCCGACAAAGAGGTTGACCTAACAGGCTAACAGCAGACATCCATGCCACTCAGGAACTCAGGTCAGATCGCATCACAGTAAACAAAGCATATTATGGCAGTACTACCATTTGTCTGCGAATGTAGATTATTTTTAAGCTTTCTCTTCGCGCCCAA
The DNA here is from genome assembly GCA_021605205.1 of Aegilops longissima. Lineage (NCBI taxonomy): Eukaryota > Viridiplantae > Streptophyta > Magnoliopsida > Poales > Poaceae > Aegilops > Aegilops longissima. The sequence continues at coordinate 482,587,029 of CM038676.1, read as the reverse complement.
CGCAGAATGTTGACTGCTACTTTCGAAGAGAGCGTCTCCACCTTTTTATATTTTCCATTTACTCGTATAATGGTTTGAATTGCGACCGTTCATCTGAACTATACCAACCATTTGTCAGGCAATATGCTTTTTTAGCTTCATCTTTACTTGGCAATGCTATTTTGAGAAACAGTCTTGCTAAGTCTCAGTCAACCAAGACTCTCTGAGATCCTACATTAAGATTCGTGCAATCTTTTTTCTTCAGTTTTTTCTTTTTCTCTCTTGCATGTTATGTCACTTAACTGAGACTTGATTAAATCCCAGTCGACTGTGACCTAGACACATGCTTTGAAAAATTTAAGAGCTACTCTAGTAGAGTCTCTATATCTGTTTGGTCATAATAATAACAATTATTATGGCAATTTTGGTAACAAAAGCACTCTATCAAAGCGCTCGTGCGCCTTCAGATAGCCATAATTTATGAAGCGCCCTTCATGTCTGGCCTTTCAGTCGCCATATATGGCGTCTCAGGACTGCCTTTGAAGCGCGCTCCATAAGATAATAATGTGTGAATTACATGTGGCGTGAAGAAAACTTCACAGTGGCTGAGAAAAAAAGAATGTCCCATTGACGAGTGGGTCCCACAATTATGAAGACAATAAATATAGATACTTTGAGTTTGCCCGGTTTCTTTGCAGCCACCATAATTTTTTGAAGTGCATTCTAAACAGTTATAGATGTTGTCCTTTTGGCGACTCTGCTAGAGTTGCTTTGACAGCATGAGTATGTGTACCATTGATGAGGGTGCCAAGGATAGACATCTCATACCGTGTCTAAACTAGTAAAAATCTTCCAATGTGTATTACCTCTCTCAAAATCAAACTTGGCCACCCTCTTATAATGGCTAATCTACTAGTACCGCTGCTAGCTTAGCCTAGCACCTGAATGAGCACATTGCTCATGCTCTAATGCTATCATGTTTTCTCAATGAAATACAAGGGTATTTCTATCATTTGGAGTTTGTTACATGGTCTCCAGTCCTTTTTTCTGCGGGGATAAAGGTCTTCAATCCAACTGAAGCTGCAACTATTTGGAATATCTTGATACATTTCAAGTAACCATTCAACTGGATTTCTCATTATTCCATAGCAACACATAGTCTCCTAGTAGTAGCAAGAGAAATTGAGATCAAAATGTAGAAGAAAATTGGGTAAAAAGAAAATAGGAAAGCTTCTGCAAGACACAACCAACATCATTGTTTTCATCCCACATGAAACCGGCAAGCGGATACCTATCTTATGAAATTTCCATGGCTCAACTCATGTTTTTTCTTAGGATTACTATCCTTTGCACACACCCCCCTCCCTCCTCCAAAATTTCTTTGTCGTCGAGGATCCTTCTTCTAGGTATGGGCGTGTGGTGCAGGGTGAGTTGAGGCCATCCTCTAGTGGCGCTTCTTGCGCATCCCTCTGGGCGCGTCGTTGGACTTGTAGACATGCGAACCCGGACTAACCATAGGCTTGTAATTTTTTCTTCACGGTGAATGAGGAGGCTAGGACATCCAGGTCACAAACTCACGCGATTCACTACATGGTTTAACTATCAATCTATCAAATGGCCTCGCCTCCAGTGATCACATCATCTATTTCTGATCAAGTGTAATAAAATACTATAAGGGTTGGGCGTGCTTCGCTGTGCCATCGGGGTTGTTGGGATTTCACAAAGATAAAATTGGTTTGGCGCTCGGAAAGATGATGAAGTGTTTTTTTTTTGTAATGCTGTATTTTAGAGGGCTTTCTTGGAGGTGTGATTATGTGTTATCTGCTACTCAACAAATACTTACGTGGGAACTTTCACGCATTGGTGGTCACATGTACTACATTGATGCTACAGTGACACATGTTGACGCTTATTTTTTATATGGTGAGAGGGTGCATATGACTAATGTATATTTACAGGCTGGTTGTTGCCGATTAATTTGAGAAATCATTGACCCAGTTAAAAATAATGAATCGAATTTAAAATTGAATACCTGAACTGAATGAGAGAGCGTTGAGAAATAGTTGACCCGGTCAAAATCATGAACCAAATTCAAAAATGAACATCTCACTTGAATGAGATGGCTCAAAAAATTAGGGAGTACAGTGAATTAGATGATTCAGGGAAAAATAGGTGTATGAGGGTAGTTGTTTTTTTTAAGTGGTGGGAGGGTGCGCGATGTGTTATTATAGCCTAGTTGTTATCGATTAATGTGAGAAATCGTTGACCTAGTCAAAATCGTGAATCAAATAGAAAACGATTACCCTAACTGAATGAGAGAGATCCTTGAGAAATCGTTGACCTGGTCACAATCGTGAACCAAATTCAAATGTAACATCTCAATTGAATAATTGAATGGCAGGGCTCTAAAATTAGGGAGCTATTATGGATGACTATAGTAAGTCCTTAGCAAAAACATTGTTTTGCTATTTCACAATGTTTAGCAAAATATACATTTCAAGTCACCGCTCGCTCATAGCCAAGGATAATCTGATCTAAACACGAGATTATCCATGATGCTGTGATATTTACCATGAGAAATTTATATTATTCCTTTATATAAGCGGCCAAAATTTTGAAAATTGACTACATGCTCCGAAAGTGTTGTTCTGATCCTGAGCTCATGTGAGCTCGACTGAACAGTAAAATCAAAAAATATTAATTTTTTTGCATGTCGAACACTGACAAATGTTTTCATTACTTGCAAAGTTTCATCATGAAATGGCATTCGTGTAAGACATGGCAAAAGAAACCGATGCTCCAAAATGCTTTCGAAAATAACATTTTGGAGCATCGATCCTTTTTTTGCCTCGTTTTCCATGAATGTCGTCTGGCGATGAAGCTTTGCAAGCAATGAGAACATTTGTTAATGTTTGACCCTCTTTTGAAAATTTTCATTTTTTTTATTTTACAGTTCGCGAGCTTACATGAGCTCGGGATCAGAACAGCCGTGTCCCTACATGCTCTATATACCTTATCATGTCTACTCTCTCCGTCCCATAATGTAAGACGTTTTTTGACACTAGATTAGAGTTAAAAAAAGTCTTACATTATGAGACGGAGGGAGTATTTAGGAACAGAGGTAGTATTCGTTCACTGTTAAACAAGTATACGTCGTATTTCTGGTGGACCCTGAGAGGCGCCTAAACATGTCGACAGCACGTATCTAGTCTTGGAGACAGGCGTGCAAAGTTGGACATGCATGGGCACTGAGAAGTCAAGTTTGTTTGCTCGAGGAGGCCTGCATGGGAAGCGAAGCGAAGCAGCCGCATTCTGCCAAACGGTTTCAGTTTCTTTCCTGGTTTGCAACGATCAATCGATCTGCACGGAGGGCTCTAAAATAAGCTCGCCTTCACGAAGCATACTAAAGGACTACAGACCGTGGAGAAAAACGCAAAGATTTTGTCTTGAAAAGACGATGCGGAGTTGGGACGCCTCCAGCAGACATTTGATCCCAGCCCAGGCCATGATGAAAAAGGAAAAACGTGATCGTTAGAGAATTGGTTATCTTATTAGTAGTATGTACCTAACTTGCCTTTCCCTGTTTACTTTTACAGAAGGAACTTAGATTTCACACTGTCTGCAATATTTTGGACAAACTTGGAGACTGATGTCCTAATCCTATAAAAATATTTGGCCCTGGAAATGAACAGGAGGACCTTATGGAAAGGGGGAGACAAACAGGTGTCTTGCTAGTGTTTATTATGATCGGCCTGTCATGTGCGATTGGGAGTTGAAACTTTTGAAGCCAGGTTCAGACTTGCAGCTCGGTGGAATTTTAGCACCGACAAATATATTTGAAAAATCAAAGCTTCATTTACATTCCTTTTTTGACGATGCTACTGCACGGTCTTATCCTCCAAGCAAGCAAGCGTGCGCTGCCTCTGACAAAGGCATGCACCACGTTTCGTCGCACAGCGTGGTGTGGTCTGCCACGCACGCCACCGGTCAAAGGTCAAAAGGCCTTCTATTTGAGCGGCCTCTTCATGAAAATTTGAACGGAGACTCTGTAGATGCTATTCATATTAGAGCACGGGCACATGATTTGAGATAAAGGGTTTTCCCCCGCTTTATATTATAAAACAAATACCCGATACATCCAACTCGGCGGGGCCGCAGCACAGATAAGCCAAAAAAAAAAACAAGAAAAAGAAAGAGAAATAAATGCCGACACCGGCAGATCAACGAAGAAAGAAGAACGGCAACCGCTGCACCCTCCGAAGAAGTACCACCACGCTCCCGGCATCCCGAAGCGCCGCGCCCCAAGCAACACCTTTAAGAAGGAATGCGACGATGCCGCTGTTGTTGTCCGAACAAGTTCTAGGGTTTTCCCCGGTACGCGAGGGATAATGGGGAAGGGGTATACCCGATACCCCTCAGGAAGGTCCGACGGCGCCCGCAGGCGTCATCGCGTCGGTGCCGACTAGGCCGACAGGGATTTCTCCCGATCCACAACCACCACCACCACCTCAGGCATTTCAAAATGCACAACCTCCTTGGCCACCCACCAGCTTGTGCCACCACGATTACCGGACAACCCTCCCCGCTTCACTGGAGCTGTCAACACGAGGCTTGGAGAGGAAGATGAGACACCAGCCACGGGAGCGACCACAACTCGACTGGAAGGAGGGGACAGCCTCCACCGCCGCAGCGGAGCCGACCGAACGCGACGATGAGGACTTGCCAGGCCTCGATGGCCCGGCCGGGCCCACATGGACCCGGACAGTCCTGTCACCACGCCGCAGCACGCCGGCCAACGAAGTCCTCACCGCCTGAGACCGCCGCCACCACGCCACCACCAAGGAACGTCGCCGCCGAGCACCAAGCCACGGGCCCGCCCCAACCCAGATGGGCCCAAATGGGCCCAGATCTAGGCTGGGCGGGCACCGCCACCACCAGCTTCGCGCCCGCCCCACGGCCAACGGCCGCACCTGCGTCGAGAGCCACGGGCCCGCTGCACCACCACCGACGGGCCGCACCGATGTCGGCCGAGGAGCACCGTCGCCGCCACCGCCGCCCGAAAGCAGGAGGGAGCCGCTGGGAAGGGCAGGCCCGCCGCCCGCTAGCACCACGCTGCCGAAGGCCAGCGGCGGGAGGAGGCAGGACGGGAGGAGCGCTAGAGAGGCGGCGAGGGCCCTGGCCGCCCTTCGGGGGAGGCGACGCGAGGGTACGGGAAGGAGGGGGAGGGAGGGGTAGGGAGCGAGCACCGCTAGCGGGCGGCGACAGCTCCGGCCAAGGCGGCGTCCCACTGGGGAGCGCCATGCAGCGAGGGTACCCTAGGAGCGGGGACGTTCGCGAGAGCCCGGGCACATGATTTTCTAGAGCCTACTCAATCACCGAACTGGAAAACTGACCCGACCTAAAGAAACAGTGAAACTAGCATAAAACTATGGGTTTTAAGGTATGGGTTCCAAAATTCTACCTTTTTTATAAAACGCTACCACCTCACTACCATCTCTTCTTTTTTTACAAGAAAACTTCTGATCTATTCATTATAAATCATGGTAATACAACGAACACCAGAAATAATAAAAATTAAATCCAGACTCGTAGACCACCTAGCGATGACTACAAGCATTGGAACGAGGCGAAGGCGTGTCGCCGTCACCCTTCCCTTGTCGTAACCGGGCAAAACTTGTTGCAGTATATAGTTGGAAAGTTGTCGTACTAAGACCCCATAGGACCAACGCACCACGACAACAACAATCGCCGATGAAGAGATGCGCAGATCAAAAGGATCCAACCTGAAAAAACACTGACATAGACGAACGAAGACCGAATCCGAGCGGATCCACCAAAGAGCACCACCAACCGAATCCGGCAAGATCTGATGGAGACACACCTCCACACGCCCTCCTATGATGATAGACGCACCATCGGGGCGGGGGTTAGGTGGGGAGAACCTTATTTCATTTTCAGGGAGCTGCCGCCGTCTCATTTTCCTGAGCGGGACACAAACCCTATCAAAACTCAATTAAACATGCAAAAACGGAGCCCTCCCGCCAGCAAGGGTCGGGATACACCGCACCCCACGGCCCTAAGGCCACAGGAGACGAGGTAGATCGGGGGCGACGCCGACGGGAGGCAAAAACCCTAGCCGCCATATTCACTTGGAGGAGAGGCAGAGGGGTATGGCGTCCTCACGTAAAAAAACTATATGATAGAGTAACGTCACCTTATTATCCTCAGTCTAGTAGACAAGTAATTAACTAATAGAGAGATTAACTTGATATTGCAAAAGACTATCAACAGATTGAGGAAAGATTGGTCCAATAAACTGAATGATGCATTGTGAACTTATAGTACTGCTTACAAGAATCATATGGGAATGTCATCATATAAGATGGTCCATGGTAAAGCTTGTAATTCACCTCTTGAGTTAGAAAATAAATCATACTGGGTTGTTAAGCAACTTAACGATGCCTTCAACGCAGGAGACGCGTACATCCGAGCTGCTCAAAATGGCCTTGCCAGAGCCACGGACCAGTATGTAAAGGATATACGGGTAAGAAAATCTGATAATTATGTATATTAGTAGCCCCTGAGACTTGAAACAGTTGGCACAACTGATTTAAGGATCATTATATGCGTATGTTCTGATGGAGAAGAATACCCAGTTGTCTCAAGAGCTGGAGGAGTGCAAAGCCCAGCTATGGGCCGCAGTTGCCGGAATGGAGGAGTCCAAGAAGGCCCCATCTGGTAATACTTGTCTTCGTCGAAAAGAATGAAATGACATGTACCAGTTAGTATTCGGCATGCATGCAAATCTAACAATAGATTCTGCAGATAATCCCGGAGTGAATCCAAAGATTGTACGGGGGGATGAGCAACATGCTCAACGACAGCTAGAGGCTGGTGAGCGCGTGCTTACGCAGGTTAGGCGGGAGAAAAACGATCTCCACTATGACAATACCCGGCTGGGCATTGAACTGAAAGATGTTCGGGACCAACTTGCTGACTCCGCAAAGGAGAATAAGAGGCTTCGACGCGGCATTTTTAGTAAGTGCTTGAACAAAGTTTTATAGAGTTCGGCGAAGAAACCGACTAACAGAGTTATATTTGTAGGTATGCTGACTGGTCGTCCCGAAGAGGAGATGCCCGGATCTGCGGGCGATCTTCTGCCAGAAGTTTCACAACCGCATTTAACAAGTTCGGCAGTGATGCAGGCATTGCCTGTGCCTTGTGGCTATCAGCCTCCCGCCAGAGGCATGGGGGAGCTCGTAGAGATGCTCAAGGGAGCGCGGCGGCGCTTCCGATTATGGAAGATATCGGCCCGTCGACAAGGTGCAAGGGAAGCCCGGGCCAGGGTGAAGACGCGATATACCAAGGCTGACCCGAACCACATGGACGAGGTCGGATCTGTAGGGTCTGATGGGAAAGATATTCCTAGTCTGGTATATGACCAGGTAAAATTAGCCGCAAAGTATTCCCAACAGGATTGTAGGCTAGACAGCCTGTTGGATGGTATAGAAGAAGAATTTAGTCAGTCTAAGTGACTGTGCACTTCAAATGATATATTTTGTCCCTAGCCGGATTGTAAATCATTTGTCATGGCGGACCTTTTCGCTTCGACCTCCGGACCCGACAGTCCGGATGATAAATATCTGAATACCCGCCGCTTATGTAAAACCGGGTGCGCATGGAAACCAAAGTAGGGGTCATAAGTGCTTGAACAGACAAGTACCCAACTAGCTATGTTATATTACATGGACAGTAACAAACATCTTCCGGGGAGAATAGTTTCATTAAGGGTTCCTTTCCCTGGGTACGCATGCATTAATGTGCATGTCCGAACTGCAAAAAGAGACGCATGATATAAAAATCTGGGGGCATGTATTGCAATAAGTAAAAGTCATCTTTTGTTCACCGACCGAATATTCCGTTAAGAACGCTAACTTTTGGCTTCACCCAGTCTGAGGTACGCATCCGGCTGACCCGGCAATAACAATCGCAGAGGTGCTCCCCTTGTGCCCTAGCCGAATTAACGGGAACGTAGGGCATAAACACAAGAGCCAGGCAATCCAGTTTGGCCAAAACTTAAGTCATATCGATGCATATAATGGCGAAGAAAAGGTACATGTGGAAAAGTAGCACATGTGCAGGGGGCATAAAGCCCGGAATATAATTATATTAAGCTTCGGTATAAGAAGCCCCCAGGTATAATGAGCACGCACGGCGCGTCAAGATTGTGTAGTCAAGACACATTTTAAGCTTTAAAGCATGAAGAAAAAGGGAAGAGAGAAAGAAAGACAAAGAGCGGTTATATATTAGAAAAAGGCAGAGGTAAGGAGACGAACACAGAGTCCGGCACTAGGCGTAGAACCTTCGGAGTCTGGCCGCGTTCCATGGGTTTGGCTCGAGTCGATTGTCCGATGCATCACACAGACGGTAATCTCCACCGGTTAGAACTTTATCGATGATGAAGGGATCTTCCCATTTGGGCTTGAGCTTGTCCTTTTTATTCTCTTGTAGGAGTAGAACTAGTTCGCCAACGTTATAAGTTTTGGCCCGTACTTCTCTGCTTTGATACCGTCGAGCCTGTTGCTGATAGAATGCGGAGCGGGCTTTTGCAACGTCACGCTCCTCCTCCAGGGTGTCTAAACTGTCCTGCCGATCAAGCTCGGCTTCTTTGTCTTCGTACATGCGCACTCAAGGTGAGTCATGAATGATGTCGCAGGGCAGTACCGCCTCTGCGCCGGATTCGGCGTGGTCCGCAGCCCCCATAGTACGGAGTCGAGCTCCTCAACCCAGTGCGTATCTGATTCCTTCAAGGATCACACTAATCTAGGTTTAATGCCACTGATAATAAGACCATTTGCTCGTTTGACTCGACCGTTTGTTTGGGGGTGACAGACGGAGGCATAATCGAGCTTAATGCCCATGTTGTCGCACCAAGTTTTTACCTCGTCCGCTGTAAAGTTCGAGCTGTTATCGGTGATGATGCTATGGGGGACACCATAATGGTGTACAACCCTGGATATGAAGTCTATCACTGGTCCAGACTCGGCCGTTTTAACTGGTTTGGCTTCTATCCATTTGGTGAATTTATCCACCATGACCAATAGGTACTTTTTCTTAAGGCTTCCTCCTTTAAGGGGTCTGACCATATCAAGCCCCCAGACCGCAAAGGGCCAAGTAATGGGGATTGTTTGGAGAGCGGTAGGTGGCATATGGCTTTGGTTTGCAAAAAGCTGGCAACCAACGCAATGTTGGACGAGGTCCTGTGCGTCTGCTCGGGCTGTCGGCCAGTAGAAACCTGTACGGAAGGCCTTGCTTACAAGGGCTCGAGTTGCGGCGTGATGGCCGCCGAGTCCAGCATGAATTTCTGCCAAAAGTTGCCGTCCTTCCTCTTCGGAGATGCACCTTTGAAGTACTCCGGTAGCGCTTTTCTTATAAAGCTCTCCCTCATGGACCTTGTAGGCTTTAGACCGCCGCACAATGCAACGTGCCTCGTTTGGGTCCTCAGGGAGTTCTTGCCTATTTAGGTAAGCCAAGAAGGGTTTTGTCCACGGGGCGATGACCGCCATAATCACGTGGGCCGAAGGTGTTATTTCGGTGGCGGAGCCTCCGATTACGTCAGATTGTTCGGGATCTGGTGTTGTGGTTGGATCCGGACTGTTGTTGCCAGTCTCCCCTTCCCACACCACGGATGGCTTAAACAACCTTTCCAAGAAAATATTAGGTGGGACAGGGTCGCGCTTAGCGCCGATGCGGGCGAGGATATCCGCCGCTTGATTGTTTTCTCGGGCCACATGGTGGAATTCGAGCCCCTCGAACCGAGCTAACATTTTGAGGACGACATTGTGATAAGCCGCCATTTTTGGGTCCTTGGCGTCAAAGTCTCCATTTATTTGATGTATTGCGAGGTTCGAATCCCCACGCACCTCTAGGCATTGAATGCCCATGGAGACTGCCATCCGGAGACCATGCAACAGGGCCTCATATTCTGCTGCATTGTTGGAGTCATGTATAATATTTGGAGTTCAGATGGATGAGATTCCGGTGGGGATATCGGACGATGCCTTCCCCACACCAGCCAAAGATCTTAGAGCCGTGAAAGTGCATGATCCAATTGAGTACGCGCTGCACTTTTTAGGGAGTTCGCTCATCCATTCGGCGACGAAGTCAGCAAGATTATGCACTTAATGGCTCGCCGTGGTTTGTATGTTATGTCGAATGGGAGGAGCTCAATAGCCCATTTAGCAATCCGGACCGTGGCATCGCGGTTATTTATTATTTCATTGAGTGGTACTTCAGAGGCCACCATAATTAACACTCTTGAAAGTAGTGTCGTAGTTTCCGGGATGCCATGAAGACCGCGTATGCTATCTTTTGATAATGTGGGTACCGTGATTTGCATGGAGGAGGACAAGGATACGTAGTATACCGCTTTTGAAGCGGGAACTTATGTCCGTCCGTCTCTAGTTCGACGACGAGCACTGCGCTTACAACCTGGTGTGTTGCCGCTATATATAACAACATTGGTTCGCCGATATTTGGCGCGGCCAAGATTGGGTTGCTTGCCAAAAGGGCTTTTATTTCTTCCAATCCGGCCGTGGCCGCATCCGTCCACTCGAAGTGTTCGGTGCGTCGAAGAAGGCGATAAAGAGGTAGTGCCTTTTCTCCCAATCGGGAGATAAAGCGGCTTAAGGCAGCCACACATCCAGTTAATTTATGGATTTGCTTGAGGTCTGTTGGGATAGCCAACTGTGACAGAGATTGGATTTTAGCCGGATTTGCTTCAATTCCTCTATTGGAAACAATGAAGCCCAAGAGCTTTCCGGCGGGCATGCCGAAAACGCATTTTTCCGGATTGAGCTTGATGTCATATGTTCGAAGATTGTCGAACGTAAGCCTCAAGTCGTCTATTAAAGATTCGACATGTCTGGTTTTGATGACCACATCGTCTAGTATGCCTCCACCGTTTTGTCTATTTGTGTTTCTAGGCATGTCTGAATCATGCATTGATAGGTTGCATCGGCGTTTTTGAGCCCGAAAGGCATGGTGTTAAAACAGAAGGGGCCGTATGGAGTGATGAATGCCGTTGCGGCTTGATCGGACTCCGCCATCTTGATTTGATGGTATCCGGAGTATGCGTCGAGGAAGCACAATGAGTCGTGTCCTGCGGTAGCGTTGATAATTTGATCGATGCGGGGGAGGGGGAAGGGGTCCTTGGGGCAAGCCTTGTTAAGGTCCTTGAAATCGACACATAGGCGCCAGGATTTGTCCTTCTTTGGTACCATTACCAGGTTTGCTAGCCAGTCCGGATGTTTTATTTCTCTAATGAATCCGACCTCGAGTAACTTGGCTACTTCCTCTCCCATGGCTTGTCGCTTAGGCTCTGAGAAACGCCGAAGAGTCTGCTTGACCGGCTTGTATCCCTTTAGGATGTTTAGGCTATGCTCGGCCAGCCTGCGTGGGATTCCTAGCATGTCTGAAGGATGCCAGGCGAAGATTTCCTAATTCTCGCGCAAGAACTCCCGCAGTGCGGCGTCTGTTGTGGGGTTCAGCTGTGCCCCGATGGATGCTGTTTTTGTAGGGTCCGTTGGGTGGACCTGGAATTTGACTATTTCATCCACTGGTTTAAAAGAGGTGGACTTGGGTCTTTTGTCGAGTATCACGTCGTCCGTGTCCACCGTAGAGCGCAGCGCAGTTAGTTCTTCGGCCACGAGGGCTTCGGATAACGTCTCGAGGGCCAGTGCGGCGGTTTTATTTTCGGAGCGGAGTGCTATGTCCGGATCACTAGCTAGAGTGATGATTCCGTTGGGCCCGGACATCTTGAGCTTCATGTACCCGTAATGGGGTATAGCTTGGAAGATCGTGAATGCCTCTCGCCCTAAAAGGGCGTGGTATCCGCTACTGAACGGGGCCACTTGGAATGTGATTTTTTCAGACCTATAATTTCCCGGTGTGCCAAATACCACATCTAGTGTGATTTTTCCAGCACATCGTGGCTCCCGACTAGGGATGATTCCTTTGAAGGTCGTGCTGCTTTGCTCAATGCGGCTCTTGTCTATTTCCATTTTGCTAAGAGTCTCCTCGTAGATGAGGTTTAATCTGCTGCCACCGTCCATGAGTACTTTAGTAAGCCGGAATCCGTCCAAAATTGGACTAAGGACCAAAGCGGCTGGTGCTCGGGCTGTTTGGAATTGAGGTTCATCACTGGCATTGAAGGTTATGGCCGTATCATTCCATGGATTTATTGCTGCAACGTGGCAGACTTCAGCGAGGCTGCAGAGTGCTCGCTTGCGCCTATTATTTGAGGCGAAAGTCTCGAAGACTGTCAATACTGTATTGTCATTTTCCATGGGATGGTGCTCTGTGGTATTGTTGATGAGGAGATCCTCGCCGCTCTTGGCCACCTGCCGGAGTATCCAACATGCTCTAAGGCTGTGTGTTGACATGGTATCCGGTGTACTGTGAATTTTGCATGGCCCATTGAGCCATCCCTCCAATACGGTTCCACGCCCTGTAGTGGGCTTTGGTTTCTTTGTAATTGGATCGGGTGACTTACGAGAGTACACCCTTTTATTTCGGACGGGGGGTTTAGTGAGAGCCAGAGGATCCCAGAATTTTGTTTGGGTTTTCCAGGCCCTTTCCATCGCACAGTACTTATGTACTATGGCCGCCAAGTCAGCAAAGTGTGCTATGTCACGGCGACTTATGGCGTTGAGGATTCGCTTGTTCGTGCAATTTTTGCAAAAGAATGAAATTGTGTCTTCCTCGCGACAGTCCTTAACCTTGCTCATTACAAGGAGGAATCTAGCCCAATAGTGATGTACTGTCTCTTGGGGCTCTTGTCTAATGTGGGAAAGATCACTTATGTCTGGGTGGGTGGGTAGATTTAGGTCCAAGCCCGACCCGATCTGAGACCCAGGCGAGGAGTTTCGAGCTTGGCGCCGGGCTCGAGATGTTGCCCAATAGTTCTGGCCCGCTGTCCGATTCTAGGTTCGAAGCTTGGGCCATGTCCTCCCATAGACGGGAATCCGGCTCGGAGAGCTCGGGAATCCGGACATAATTTGTCCTCAAAATAGAGGAAGAATCGCTACATTGTTCCTCCACCATCGCTATCTGATGGGAGAGTTAATCTCCCTTTGGTCGGGTTTAAGCCCGATCCGATCATAGTCCGTAGCGACTCCCAGGGCGGCGATGCGATCCAAGAGCTCATTCAAGGAAGAGAGCTCCATTGGATCCATCTGCTCGGCGAATCCCGAGCCGACGTGGAGGCTGCTTTTGATGACCCGAGAAGTCATCGTCGGTAGCGACAAATTTAACGGGCGGTCATGACGAAGCCGCCTAGTCGGAGAGTTTGGCCTACAGCCAGGGCTCATCTAGAGGTAATGTTGTCCTTGACAACAAGATGAGCCATCAAGCCTTATCGCGACGGCAGAGTGGAACTCTCAATCAAAGCACCAATGTCGGTGTCAAAACCGGCGGATCTCGGGTAGGGGTCCCGAATCGTGCGCCTAAGGCTAATGGTAACAGAGGCGGGGACACAATGTTTACCTGTGTTCGGCCCTCTCGATGGAGGTAATACCCTACTTCCCCTTGATTGATCTTGATGATATGAGTATTACAAGAGTTGGTCTACGACGAGATCGTAGAGGCTAAACCCCAGAAGCTAGCCTATGATTATGATTGTTGTTGTCCTACAGACTAAACCCTCCAGTTTATATAGATTCCGGAGGGGGCTAGGGTTACACAGAGTCGGTTACAAGGGAGGAGATCTACATATTCGAATTACCGAGCTTGCCTTCCACGCAAGGGAGAGTCCCACCTGGCCACGAGGGACAAAGTCTTCAATCTTGTATCTTCATAGTCCAACAGTCTGGCCAAAGTATATAGTCCGGCTGTCCGAGGACCCCCTAATCCAGGACTCCCTCACTGACAGCCGAAGAATACGGCCCTAGACGCCCAACCAAGAGCTACCCGAAATGCAGACTGCTACCTCAATTCGATAAGGAAGCACTGGAGCACACATCTCCCTTGCGTAATGCGGAACGACCACCACGTGGTCGAGACAGGGCGGCTGACCGGCCACCCCGCGGCCGGGATAAAGCGGCAACTCAGGCCGAACAACAGCCTGCCCCACCGCCTCGTAAAAATAGATACGGAAGAGTTCGGGATCACACGTCCGACCTGCGGCAGATCCTGGACGATAGAGCAGGATGATACGTCTCCGTCGTATCTACTTTTCCAAACACTTTTGCCCTTGTTTTGGACTCTAACTTGCATGATTTGAATGGACCTAATCCGGACTGATGTAACATCCCAAATTTTCAATTTGGAATGTTAAACATAGGTCATCATTTGCATATCATATTTTATTGCATTTTGGCTTGATCCTAGAAATTTCACGCAACTCAAGGACCCACGGAGAGAGTTGGAGATTTCGTTATTTTCATATTTGAGTTTTCTCAAATTCTGAAAATAGGATCATTTGATTTTATTTTATTTATCTTCAGTTATTTCTATTATCAAAATATGAGAGAGGGAATAAAATGACTTTCCCAAAATAAAGAAATATTGAAGATTTAATAAAAAAAATCAAATATGATTTTTATTCGGAGTTTTTCGCTATTTTATTTGAATTTAGGAAAAATGTGCGTTTTCAAAATTGCATTTAGGCCCCAAATAAATGTTCATCTTGTCCGTCTTGATTTTAGAAGCCGGGGAAAATTTATTTTGGGATTTTTGGAGTCCGTTTAGTATTTCTTTTGTTTGTTTTTGTGCGCGTAATGTTGTTTTTTTTAAAAAAATGAACCGACCTAACCGGGCCGTGTCCGCCTGGGACTCTAAGCCCGGCCGACCTTATAAGTCGGGGAGGCTGACCTCAGCCTCACCCGAGGCGCCCGCCACTCGAAACCCTAGCGCCGCCACCCATGCCACCATGCCAAGGCCACCCGACGCCGCCGCCATGCGCCGCCACTTGTTGCCCATTTGCCGCATTCCGATCGCCTGCCGGATCCTCGCCGCCTAACCGCCCATCATTGAGCTCGCCGCCGACCCCGCCGCCGTCGGCGGTTTTCCTCGGAAAACCGCCCGGTTTTTTTAAGAACCTTGGTTTATTTTTTCAGATCCATTTTTTTATTAGATCGGTTTTTTTCGGTTTAGGTTAATTAGCGAGCGTTCGCTCGTTTGTTCGTTTTAACGAACGCGTTCATTGTTTAGATCCAGATAATGAACGTTCGTTCGTTAAGTTGTTCGTCGTTTTTCTTTTTGCCGGATTTATTCCGCGATTATTCTGATCGCGATTTCTGATCCGATTTTCGTTTTAGTATAACTTTTTGCTCGTTTATCGGAATCAGGCGATTCAAGCGCCTAGAGTTGCGTCTCAAAACCCTCTTTCCGAATAACCAACTCAAACAAGTTTTTGTTTCTGTAAAATTTTGACTTAGGTCCAGATTAGTAAACGAAGCTTGTTCTTTCGCCGTTTGACTTTCGTTGCTTCGTTCGATTTGATTCTTTTTGCAAACCGGAGTTCTTAAGTTGAACTTTCTGGTTAGATTCTTTTATTTGAGTTTTACCTATGCATTAGATGAGTACTCACTGTATGTTTTTTGTTTGCGATAGAGTATCCGGAGTGCGCCGCTTGCTACTTTGAATCTCTAGGTTTCGCGGATCATCAGCAAGGCAAATAACACTTTGATCATATCCCTTTTCATACCCAGTTTCTATGCATTAGATCAATCCTCAAACATTGCATGATTAGGATCTAATTAAATTGTGGGTTTTGGGAAAGTAGTTGAGGTAGTACCTATTACCTATTTTATTATCAAACCCTTGGGAGTTACTTCTACATTTGCTTATATTGCCATGCTATGCTAGTAGACGTGGATTGGGTGAGTGTATCCATGACAGATGTGAGATTTTAATTAATGGTTTATTTAAGGTGGCAACTTAAACACACATCCTGGTGGATTGAGGTACCGGTATTCCAGATTGCCTGTTTTTCTTTATGGACCGCCACCCGTGCTCAAAGGGATCATGAGATTATTCATGCTAGAAACTTCCGTGTGCAGCCACAAGCTACTATGGGCTCTAGCATAGTTGACTAAGTCGTATGAACTCTTACAAAGGGTAGACTAGCGATGTAGGGGATGTAGA
This sequence comes from Aegilops longissima, assembly GCA_021605205.1. Taxonomy (NCBI): domain Eukaryota; kingdom Viridiplantae; phylum Streptophyta; class Magnoliopsida; order Poales; family Poaceae; genus Aegilops; species Aegilops longissima. The sequence continues at coordinate 482,570,904 of CM038676.1, read as the reverse complement.
TTGGTCTTGTCTACCCGTTCGTAAGGTGCTAGCGCTTCTGAAAGGCTATGTCTCGGTCATCCGTTTCTCAAACACTGTGTAGTGCGAGAATCCCAACGGAGGAGATCGAGTCTTGTGGGGAAAAGTGCACAAACCTCTGCAGAGTGTAACAAACTAATCATGGTTAGCTGTGTCCCCTGTTATGGACGTCTTGAGTATCTAGTACTTGGATTATCATGTGAATCTCATCATGTTACTTTAATTAATATTGTTGGGTTTTAATGATGATATTTTTAATTGGGATTTTGAATGCTCTCAACCATTCTCAATGTTTAACAACCACCATGATAGTTAAATAAATATTTATTCTTTTGCAGTAGGGAAAAATTGGCTTTACGCAAAACTGTAACCATAGAGCTTTCCACCAGCCATATATGCATGTAGTATAGCATTACTCTTTCATATTACTCAGATATGTGTTACATTGCCAAGATATTCCATGTGTCGACCCGTTTCGGGCTGCAACGCTCATGTTGCGACTTTTCGAACGACGAGTAAGGTGCCTTAGGTCGTGGTTCTATACTCGGATGATGCGTTGGAGTTGATGGACTCGCTTATCTTCCAAGCCTACCGCTGTTATCGTTATTAGATGGCCTTAAGCTATATTTATTGTAATAAGTTCTCTTTGAGACATTCAATGTAATGAGTGTGTGATTGCTACTCTGTTATAAATCCTTCAAGCATCGCGTGTCAAGATTATCGATCCGAGGATGACATCGATGCACGAGGGCGAACCGCTTGAGGTCCGGTCGCTACAAGATGGTATCGAGCACACGACCGTAGGACACGACCACTAAGCTAAAGCCCTAGATCACTACTCTTTCTTCTCATTTCTGACTCCTCATCTTTTCTACTCTTTTAGAATGGCGGACGCAAGGAAGAAGTTCATGCAACCAGATGATGATACACCATTTGGACGTCACTTGAAGGAAGTCACTAGATATCTGAACATTGGAGTACCAAGCTTCACCAGGACCTACAACGCCAGTTTACCCGAAGAAGAGCACTGGATGATTCAAGTTCAAGTTCCAGGAAGGACGTTCGCACCAGTCACGGAGCCCATAGAGTTTTCCTTTGATGCACCAACCTGGAATCTAGGAAAGAGCATGGCAGCCCACATCAGCATGGGACGTATTGGAGAAGTTCACCGCAATGATCTCAAGGATACTATCTACCAGATTTGTGGGCGCCGAGATGAGCAATGGGAGATGATCAGCACCAGGAAGGATAGATCAATCGCAGCTTTTATCCAGGAGTTAAACCAGCACATCCGACGTCAGGAGAACCAGATGTGCGCAGGCATGATGGATCTGCAGAAGGCCTTGACCAAGATCACGGAGCTAGAGGAAGAACTCAAGGCTACACGTGAAGATTACATGGAAGAAATTGAAGTGCTAGTGGAGAAGAATGACGACTTAACCAGGAAGCTAGGAGTTTTCATGGGAGACCCCGCACCAGGCAGAGAAGATGACGATTCCACTTGCCCGAATAACTATATCATCATCGACAACACCGACTCGGATCCCGACGACAGCGATGATGACTATGTTGATGAAGATGGAGCGGATATCATGGAGTCTTCATCAGAGCAGTTTTTCTAGTTGACCACCATAACAGTAGTAGAATTTCCCTATGTATCTAGTATAGTCCAAGCACTTCTGTAACGATAGTTAGACCGTTGTATGCCCTTGTTTGAATTGACTGGAGTGACATTGTTTGCATTTTGTCTCATGTGCATATGGGTAGTGTTTTCTCACTAGACCTCATTCTACTCTATATCCTCATCTTCTCTAACACCCTCAGATGCCTCCGAGACACGACACTGGATTTGTTTTCCCACCGGAGATCACTCAGTTGATTCAGCAGCAGAATGCTTTGATGCAAGCACTAGTACAGAACCAAGGCAACAACAACAACAACAACAACCCACCACCACCACCACCTGTTGACCATTTGACTCGTTTCTTGAGGCTAAATCCGCCGGTGTTTTCTAGTAGCACCGAGCCGATTGTTGCAGATGATTGGCTCCGCAAGGTTGGAAGGGAGCTGGCCACTGCAGGATGCACAGATGCGAGAGAGTGCGTTTTGCCGCACATCAGCTTGATGGACCCGCAACATCATGGTGGGAGAATTACACACCACACACCCTATTGACACCGCCACATGGGATCGGTTTCAACAAGCTTTCAGACGCCCACGTTTCAGCCGGAGCTATGGCCATGAAGAAGCATGAGTTTCAACTTACGCCAAGGAGGACGACTGAAGCCAAGATGTGGAGGATTTTAGTAAGTTAGCATGTTATGCCCTGGATGACGTTACTACAGATGCAGCCAAGGTGAGAAGTTCTGGAAGGACTAAATGATGAGTTGAGCATGCAGGTTGATGGTAGCAACATTCAACAACTACCGTGAGTTGGTAGATCATGCTCTTATGATTGAAGGAAGCAACAGAATAGATTGAAATCCAAGCGGAAATATGGTCAAGGGAAGTACAATTCTGGAGCTCAGCAAAAGCTACGCTTTACCCCGAAACCGGGGGGACAATTTCAGCATACCCATGGAGGAGGTAGCTCGCACAATCATAATGGTTCCAAGAATGGTAACGGGAATGGAGGAAGCAATGGACAAAACAGCACCAACCCGTCAACCCCAGCCAAGAGAGACCTGAGCCAAGTCACTTGCTTTAAGTGTCAGAAGACTGGACATTATGTCAATGAATGTCCTGAAGCCCAGAATGGAAATGGCAATGGAAGCTCAGGGAAGAAGCTGAACCCTTTCAACAGGGGACAAGTGAACCACGTTAACGTGGAGGAGGTTGAAGCCCAGCCGATGCGAATAGGTAAGTTTTGGTTAAGACATTTATCGCAATGTTCTTTTTGATACGGGTGCATCGCATTCATAGATATCAAGGGGATTTGTGGATAAATATAAACTGCCAACCCAAGCCCTTAGGTCACCCATGTTAGTAACCTCGCCCGGAGCAGAATATATGGCTAGTCTATGGTGTGATCGATTACCATTAAGGATGGGTAACTACGTGTTTCCCTCGGACCTAATAGTATTGGAATCGCAAGGGTTGGATGTGATATTAGGCATGGATTGGTTATTGAAGTATGGAGGGAACATTGATTGCGCCAGTAAGTCGATTTTGCTTACCACCCCAGAAGGAAGAAGGATCAAGTATGTATCACGGCATGAGCCGAAGAGGACACAAGTAAATTCCTTATCAGGAGTTGTGCAGGAGGAAGTACCAGTGGTGAAGGATTTCCCTGATGTATTTCCAGAAGAGTTGCCAGGTATGCCACCAGATAGAGACATTGAGTTTCTGATTGAGCTGTTGCCAGGCACAGAGCCAATATCTAAGAGACCGTACCGGATGCCCGCACAAGATTTGGAAGAAATTAAGAAGCAGATTAGGGAGTTACTGGATAAAGGTTTTATTCGCCCAAGTTCTTCGCCTTGGGGATTGCCAGTACTTCTAGTAGAAAAGAAGGATGGATCATTGAGAATGGTTGTTGATTATCGGGGATTGAATGAAGTAACAATTAAGAACAAGTACCCGTTGCCGATGATCAACGACTTGTTTGACCAATTGCAAGGAGCTAAGGTATTTTCCAAGATCGATTTGCGATCAGGATACCATCAGTTAAAGATTCGGGAGTAGGATATACCCAAGACGGCTTTTACCACCAGGTATGGACTGTATGAGTATACCATTATGTCATTTGGGCTGACTAACGCACCTGCCTATTTCATGAACATGATGAACAAGGTGTTTATGGAGTTTTTGGATAAGTTCGTCGTGGTGTTCATTGATGATATTTTGGTTTATTCAAAGAATGAAGAAGAGCATAAGGAGCATTTGCGTTTAGTACTTGAGAAGCTCAGAGAACATCAGTTATATGCCAAGTTCAGCAAATGTGAGTTTTGGTTGAAGGAAGTAGGATTCCTCGGACATGTTATATCCGGAGAAGGTATAGCAGTAGATCCCACCAAGGTTGTCACTGTGACAAACTGGGAAGCACCAATGACAGTTGGAGAGATCCGGAGTTTCCTTGGACTGGCAGGATACTACTGGAGATTCATTGAGAATTTCTCGAAAATTGCGAAGCCTATGACGAAGTTGTTAAAGAAGGATACCAAGTTCAATTGGACTGAAGAATGTGAGGCTAGTTTCCAAGAGTTGAAGAAACGTTTGGTTACATCACCAGTGTTGATTCTGCCTGATCAGCGCAAGGATTATGAGGTGTATTGTGACGCTTCACGTCGAGGACTTGGAGCAGTGCTTATGCAGGAAGGAAGAGTTGTTTCATATGCTTCACGACAGCTTAAGCCCCATGAGTTGAATTATGCTACTCATGATTTGGAGTTAGCAGCCGTGGTACACGCATTAAAGACTTGGAGACATTTTCTCATTGGAAACCACTGTGAGGTGTACACGGATCATAAGAGTTTGAAATACATCTTCACGCAGAAGGAGTTGAATCTCAGACAAATGAGATAGTTGGAGCTCATCAAGGATTATGATATGAGATTGCATTATCACCCCGGAAAGGCTAACGTAGTAGCAGATGCGTTGAGCCGCAAGAGCCATGTCAACACACTAATGACCGGAGGTTTACCAAAGGAGTTAGCCGAGGAATTTCGAGAGCTATGTTTGGAGATAGTTCCGAGAGGCTATGTAGCAGCATTGGAGATACAGTCTACATTGGTGGATAAGTTCAGAAAAGCTCAGACAACTGACAAGGAGATTGCCTCTATAAAGGAGAAAATGAGAAAGGGAAAAGCTAAAGGATTTCGTGAGGATGAGCACGATACCCTATGGTTTGAGGACCGCGTTTATGTGCCTAATGATCCGGAGATCAGGAAGTTGATTTTGCAAGAGGCCCAGGATTCGCCGTACTCGATTCACCCAGGAAATACCAAGATGTATTTGGATTTGAAGGATACTTTCTGGTGGACTGGAATGAAGAAGGATATTGCGGAGTTTGTAGCAGTTTGTGATATATGTCAGAGAGTGAAGGCAGAGCATCAGAAGCCAGCAGGATTGTTACAGCCATTGCCGATACCTGAATGAAGTGGGAAAAATTAGGCATGGACTTTATCACTGGATTGCCCAGGACTCGTTCAGGCTATGACTCGATTTGGGTTGTAGTTGATCGCTTGACGAAGGTGGCTCATTTCATTCCAGTGAAGACCACATACAGCAGTGCCAAGTTGGCTAAGATATACATGACCAGGATCGTATGTCTGCATGGAGTTCCGAGGAGCATCTTATCAGATAGAGGAACCCAGTTTACCTCAAAATTCTGGAATGAGTTGCACGAAACTTTGGGTACTAGGCTAGAGTTCAGTACAGCTTTTCATCCATAGACAGATGGATAGACCGAGAAAGTCAATCAGATTTTGGAAGATATGCTGATAGCTTGTGCACTAGATTATGGATCTAGTTGGGACGACAATTTGCCGTATGCAGAGTTCTTTTACAACAACAGTTACCAATCTAGTTTGAAGATGGCCCCTTTCGAAGCCTTGTACGGAAGGAGGTGCAGAACCCCGCTGTTGTGGGATGAAGTTGGAGACCGCCAGTTGTTTGGACCAGATTTGATTAAGGAGTCTGAACAGAAGGTGAAGTTGATTCACGATAGGCTCAAGGTAGCCCAATCTAGGCAGAAGAGCTATGCGGATTTTAAACGCAAGGAGACAGTTTTCAAAGTCGGAGATAGAGTCTATCTTCGAGTATCTCCACTTCGAGGAGTAAGTTAAGGGAAAGTTAGCGCCACGTTTTGTGGGACCTTACAGAGTTTTGGAGCGCATGGGAGAACTTGCTTACAAGTTGGAATTGCCCGAAGGATTGTCAGGAGTTCACGACATGTTCCACGTTTCCCAGTTGAAGAAGTGCCACGCAGAGATGGCTGATATACCTCTGAGAGATACTGTGCCACTGGAAGCGATTCAGTTGGGTAATGATTTAACCTACGAGGAGAAACCAGTCAAAATTCTTGAGTATGCCAGCCGAGTCACCCGCAGCAAGGTTATCAAGTTTTGCAAAGTCGAGTGGAGCGACCAGACCGAGGATGAAGCCACCTGGGAGCGAGAAGAAGACCTGTTGAAGGACCACCCTCACCTATTTTCTAGCCAACCCGAATCTCGAGGGCGAGATTCATCTTAACGGGGGTAGGTTTGTAACATACCAAATTTTCAATTTGGAATGTTATACATAGGTCATCATTTGCATATCATATTTTATTGCATTTTGGCTTGATCCTAGAAATTTCACGCAACTCAAGGACCCACAGAGAGAGTTGGAGATTTCGTTATTTTCATATTTGAGTTTTCTCAAATTCTGAAAATAGGATCATTTGATTTTATTTATTTTATCTTCAATTATTTCTATTATCAAAATATGAGAGAGGGAATAAAATGACTTTCCCAAAATAAAGAAATATTGAAGATTTAATAAAAAAATCAAATATGATTTTTATTCGGAGTTTTTCGCTATTTTATTTGAATTTAGGCAAAATGTGCGTTTTTAAAATTGCATTTAGACCCCAAATAAATGTTCATCTTGTCCGGCATGATTTTAGAAGCCGGGGAAAATTTATTTCGGGATTTTTGGAGTCGGTTTAGTATTTCTTTTGTTTGTTTTTCTGCGTGTAATGTTTTTTCTTAAACGAATCGACCTAATCGGGCCGTGTCCTTTGGGACTCTAGGCTGCCGGCCTATAAGCCGGGAGGCCGACCATGATACCCGAGCCGCCCGCCGCCTGAAACCCTAGCCCCGCTCCGCCTTGCCGCCGCCTCCATGCCGCCGAGTTCGCCGCCGCCCACGCCCGCCACGCCATCCGCCATCCGCCATTGCCGCCGCCGCCCGCCGCAATCCGCCCGCCGATCCCTCGCGCCGCCGACCGATCCCGCCCGGATCCTCGCGCCGCCCGACCGCCCGCGCCGAGCTCGCCCGACCCGCAGACAAGGTAGCCGCCGGCGGTGGTGGTTTTCCTCAAAAAACCGCTCGGTTTTTTTAAGAACCGCGGTTTATTTTCTTTTAGATCAGTCTTTTTATTAGATCGGTTTTTTTTCGATTTAGGTTAATTAGCGAGCGTTCGCTCGTTCGTTCGTTTTGACGATCGCATTCATCGTTTAGATCCAGATAACGAACGTTCGTTCGTTAAGCTGTTCATCGTTTTTCTTTTTCTCGGATTTATTCTGCGATTATTCTGATCGCAATTTCTGATTCGATTTTCGTTTTAGTATAACTTTTCGCTCGTTTATCGGAATCAGGCGATTCAAGCGCCTAGAGTTGCGTCTCGAAACCCTCTTTCCGAATAACCAACTCAAACAAGTTTTTGTTTCTGTAAAATTTTGACTTAGGTCCAGATTAGTAAACGAAGCTTGTTTCTTTCGCCGTTTGACTTTCGTTGCTTCGTTCGATTTGATTCTTTTTGCAAACCGGAGTTCTTAAGTTGAACTTTCTGGTTAGATTCTTTTATTTGAGTTTTACCTATGCATTAGATGAGTACTCATTGTATGTTTGTTGTTTGCGATAGAGTACCCGGAGTGCGCCGCTTGCTACTTTGAATCTCTAGGTTTCGCGGATCATCAGCAAGGCAAGTAACACTTTGATCATATCCCTTTTCATACCCAGTTTTTATGCATTAGATCAATCCTCAAAGATTGCATGATTAGGATCTAATTAAATTGTGGGTTTTGGGAAAGTAGTTGAGGTAGTACCTATTACCTGTTTTATTATCAAACCCTTGGGAGTTACTTCTACATTTGCTTATATTGCCATGCTATGCTAGTAGACGTGGATTGGGTGAGTGTATCCATGACAGATGTGAGATTTTAATTAATGGTTTATTTAAGGTGGCAACTTAAACACACATCCAGGTGGATTGAGGTACTGGGTATTCCAGATTACTGTTTTTCTTTATGGACCGCCACCCGGCTCAAAGGGATCATGAGATTATTCATGCTAGAAACTTCCGTGTGCAGCCACAAGCTACTATGGGCTCTACCATAGTTGACTAAGTCATGCGAACTCTTACAAGTGGTAGACTAGCGATGTAGGGGATGTAGGTTGGTACCGCTCTACCCGCTCAGTAAGGTACTAGCGCTTCTGAATGGCTATGTCTCGGTCATCCGTTTCTCAAACACCGTGTAGTGCGAGAATCCCAACGGAGGAGATCGAGTCTTGTCGGGAAAAGTGCACAAACCTCTGCAGAGTGTAACAAACTAATCATGGTTAGCCGTGTCCCCTGTTATGGACGTCTTGAGTATCTAGTACTTGGATTATCATGTTAATCTCATCATGTTACTTTAATTAATATTGTTGGGTTTTAATGATGATATTTTTAATTGGGATTGAGAATGCTGTCAACCATTCTCAATGTTTAACATCCACCATGATAGTTAAATAAAAATTTATTCTTTTGCAGTAGGGAAAAATTGGCTTTACGCAAAACTGTAACCATAGAGCTTTCCACCAGCCATATATGCATGTAGTATAGCATTACTCTTTCATATTACTCTCTATGTGTTACATTGCCAGCATATTCCATGTGTTGACCCGTTTTCGGGCTGCAACGTTCATGTTGCAGACTTCTCAGACGACGAGTAAGGTGCCTTAGGTCGTGGTTCTATACTCAGTGATGCCGTTGGAGTTGATGGACTCGCTTATCTTCCAAGCCTTCCGCTGTTATTGTTATTAGATGGCCTTAAGCCATATTTATTGTAATAAGTTCTCTTTTGAGACATTCGATGTAATGAGTGTGTGATTCCTACTCTGTTATAAATCCTTAAATCGTATGCGTGTCGATTCTCGATCCAGGATGACATTGATGCACGAGGTCGACCGCTTGAGGTCCAGTCGCTTCAACCGATGTTGTTTTCAGACACTTTCCATGGTGTTATTTATGTGCGTAAACAAAAGTTCTCGGAATGACCAAACTCCATGGAACATATTTTTGGAAAATAAGAAAAATACTGGAAGAAAAATCCACGTCAGGGGGCCGACACCCTGTCCATGAGGGTGGGGGCGCGCCTACCCCCTAGGGCGCGCTCCCTATCTCGTGGGCCCCCTGACGCTCCACCGACCTCAACTCCAACTCCATATATTCACTTTCGGGGCAAAAAAATCAGAGAGAAGGATTCATCGCGTTTTACGATACGGAGCCGCCGCCAAGCCCTAAAACCTCTCGGGAGGGCTGATCTGGAGTCCGTTCGGGGCTCCGGAGAGGGGGATTCGTCGCCATCGTCATCATCAACCATCCTCCATCACCAATTTCATGATGCTCACCGCCGTGCGTGAGTAATTCCATCGTAGGCTTGCTGGACGGTGATGGGTTGGATGAGATCTATCATGTAATCGAGTTAGTTTTGTTAGGGTTTGATCCCTAGTATCCACTATGTTCTGAGATTGATGTTGCTATGACTTTGCTATGCTTAATGCTTGTCACTAGGGCCCGAGTGCCATGATTTCAGATCTGAACCTATTATGTTTGCATGAATATATGTGAGTTCTTGATCCTATCTTGCAAGTCTATAGTCACCTACTATGTGTTATGATCCGGCAACCCCTAAGTGACAATAACCGGGACCACTCCCGGTGATGACCATAGTTTTTGGAGTTCATGTATTCAGTATGTGCTAATGCTTTGTTCCGGTACTCTATTAAAAGGATGCCTTAATATCCCTTAGTTTCCATTAGGACCCCGCTGCCACGGGAGGGTAGGACAAAAGATGTCATGCAAGTTCTTTTCCATAAGCACGTATGACTATATTCAGAATACATGCCTACATTACGTTGATGAATTGGAGCTAGTTCTGTGTCACCCTATGTTATGACTGTTACAGAATGAACCACATCCGGCATAATTCTCCATCACCGATCCAATGCCTACGAGCTTTTCACATATTGTTCTTCGCTTATTTACTTTTCTGTTGCTACTGTTACAATCACTACAAAACACCAAAACTATTACTTTTGCTACCGTTACTTTTGTTCCCGATACCACTTCTATCATATTACTTTGCTACTAAATACTTTTCTGCAGATACTAAGTTATCCAGGTGTGGGTGAATTGACAACTCAACTGCTAATACTTGAGAATATTCTTTGGCTCCCCTTGTGTCGAATCAATAAATTTGGGTTGAATACTCTACCCTCGAAAACTGTTGCGATCCCGTATACTTGTGGGTTATCAAGACTATTTTCTGGCGCCGTTGCCGGGGAGCATAGCTCTATTCTTTGAGTCACTTGGGATTTGTATCTGCTGGTCACTATGAAGAACTTGAAAGACGCTAAGACAACAATTTATCCCTCAACTACGAGGGAAGGTAAGGAACTGCCATCTAGCTCTGCACTTGATTCACCTTCTGTTTTGAGTAAGCTTGCGACACCTAAACCTGCTTCTGCTATTCGTTCTGATATGTCGCATGCTATTGATGATGCCACTTTTGCTATGCATGATACTTATGATGAAACTACTTCTACGCTCGATACTACTGTGCCACTTAGTGAATTTCTTGATGAACAAATTGCTAGAGTTAGAGAGAAAGAAATGATTGAAACTGATTATATTGATGAAAGTGATGATGAAGACACGCTTGTTATTCCTGAGGGTTATGTTTTTGAAAAAGAAGCTGCTTTAGCTATTTTAGCTTGCAAAGATAGATATGAGCTCAAGAGGTTATTAGCTAAATGGAATCAGCAATCTCTTAATGCCAGAATGAAACCTGACCCTGCTTTTGCTACTTCACCTATCTCGTATTCTTGATAAGGATTATGAATTCTCTGTTGATCCGATATAATTACTTTGGTTGAATCTGATCCTTTTCATGGCTATGAGTCTGAAACTGTTGTGGCACATCTTACTAAATTAAATGATATAGCCACCCTGTTCACTAATGATGAGAGAACACGCTACCTTTATATCCTTAAAATATTTTTGTTCTCATTAAAAGGTGATGCTAAGATATGGTTTAATTCTCTTGATCCTGGTTGTGTGCGTAGTCCCCAGGATATGATTTATTCCTTCTCTGCTAAATATTTCCTTGCTCATAAGAAACAATCTGCTTTAAGGGAAATATACAACTTTGTGCAAATTGAAGAAGAGAGTCTCCCACAAGCTTGGGGGAGGCTTCTCAAGTTACTTAATGCTTTGCTTGATCATCCTCTCAAGAAAAATGAACTACTTGATATCTTTTATAATGGACTAACCGATGCTTCCAGAGATTACCTGGATAGTTGTGCTGGTTCTGTTTTTCAAGGAAAGAACACCGGATGAAGCTGAAATTCTGTTGAATAATATGTTGACAAATGAAAATAATTGGACACTTACTGCGCCAGCTCCTGAGCCAATTCCTGAGCCTATTCCTAAACCAACTCCGAAGAAGAGAGGTGTTTTATTTCTCAGTCCTGAAGATATGCAAGAGGTAAAGAAATCTATGAAATAAAAAGGTATTAAAGCTGAAGACGTTAAGAATTTACCTCCTATTGAAGAAATACATGGTCTTAATCTACCTCCTGTTGAAGAAACATATGATCTTAATCCATTACCTATTGAAGAAACTCATGGTCTTAATAACCCGACACAGGTAGTAAAGGTAAATTCTCTCTATAGATTTGATGAAGGTGATATTCCTCACTATAAGTTTGCTAGACAATGCTTAGAAGAGTTTGATAATTTTATTGTCAAGCAAGAAGATTTCAATGTTTATTTTGGTAGACAATTAAAACAAAATGCTTATATGATTGAACACTTGGGTGATTATATGTCTAGAGTTAAAGGTGAACTTAAACTCATTACTAAACATGCTTCTATGGTTACCACTCAAGTGGAACACGTACTTAAAGCTCAAGATGGTTTGCTCAATGAAATGAATAGTAAGAAAAATGATTATGCTGTTAGAGTGGCTACTAGAACTGGTAAAATGACTCAGGAACCTTTGTATCCTGAAGGCCATCCTAAGAGAATTGAGCAAGATTCTCAGAGAAATAATATTGATGCACCTAGTCCTTCTAAAAAGAAGAAAAGAAAATGATAGGACTTTGCATGCTTCTAGTGAACCTATTGCTGAACCACACGAGAATCCAAATGCTATCTCTATTTACGATGTTTGAAACACAATCCGTAATGAACATGAACCTAGTGAAAACGTTAATGATAATGTTCATGATGATGCTCAACCTAGTAATGATAATGATGTAGAAATTGAACTGCTTTGTTGATCTTGATAACCCACAATCAAAGAATCAACGTTACGATAAGAGAGATTTTGTTGCTAGGAAGCACAGTAAAAGAAAGAGAACCATGGGTTCAGAAACCCATGCCTTTTCCTCCCAAACCATCCAAGAAAAAGGATGATGAGGATTTTGAGCGCTTTGCTGAAATGATTAGACCTATCTTTTTGCGTATGCGATTAACTGATATGCTCAAAACGAATCCTTATGCTAAGTATATGAAAGATATTGTTACTAATAAAAGAAAGATACCGGAAGCTGAAATTTCCACCATGCTTGCTAATTATACTTTTAAGGGTGGAATACCAAAGAAACTTGGAGATCCAGGAGTACCTACTATACCATGCTCCATTAAAAGAAACTATGTTAAAACTGCTTTATGTGATCTTGGAGCCGATGTTAGTGTTATGCCTCTCTCTTTATATCGTAGACTTGATTTGAATAAGTTGACACCTACTGAAATATCTTTGCAAATGGCTGATAAATCAACTGCTATACCTGTCGGTATTTGTGAGGATGTGCATGTTGTGGTTGCAAACGTTACTATTTTAACGGACTTTGTTATTCTTGATATTCCCGAGGACGATAGTATGTCTATTATTCTTGGAAGACCCTTTTTGAATACTGCAGGGGCTGTTATTGATTGCAACAAAGGCAATATCACTTTTCATGTTAATGGTAATGAGCATACGGTACACTTTCCGAGGAAACAACCTCAAGTTCATAGTATCAACTCTATTGGAAAAATTCCATCGATTATATTTGGAGGTTTTGAATTTCCTCTACCTGCTGTCAAGAAGAAATATGATATTCTTATTATATGGGACGTGCATATCCCCGTTGAGGTAACATAGTGTTATTTGAAATTTCTCCGGTTCCATGTTATTCGGAATGAGTTTGTTTACAAGACTTGATCAACCTTGTTAGTGGATTCCATTTGATGAGCATGAGATGGATGAAACTAGGAAGCACAACCTTCTGTACCCTCTTTCTACTTTCTGTTATTTAGATGAAATAAAGTAAAAAACAGTATTTTTATTTCTGTTTTCTGATTTATCCGTGCAATATAAAAATACCCCGAAAATAAAAGTTCTCCAAATGCCCTGAAAATGGAATATGATTTTTTCTGGAATATTTGAGAATATCTGGCACTGAGAACAAAGCAGGAGGGGCAAGCACCTGGCCACGAGGGTGGAGGGCGCGCCCTACCCCCATGGGCGTGCCCCTGCCTCGTGGGCCCATGGTGGCCCCCCTCCACTTATTCCTGCACCCACACACTTCTTCTTCCTCCCACAAACACCAATATCCAGCTCAAGCACGAGTTCTAGCTCATTTTGCCGCGATTTTCGATCTCCTTGCTCAAAGCACCTCTCACAAAACTGCTTGGGGGGATTGTTCCTTGGTATGTGACTCCTCCAATGGTCCAATTAGTTTTTGTTCTAGTGCTTTATTCATTGCAAATTTGTGCTGCCTAGGTGACCATGTTCTTGAGCTTGCATGTCAAATTTATATTGTTCCAAGTAGTTCTAATGCTTGATATAGGCTCTAGTCACTTGTAGGAGTAGTTGCTATCAATTTTGTTGAGCTTGGTTCGCTTTTATTTGAAGTTACTAAAAAATTCAGAAATTTTTCAGAGGAAGAAATATGCTTAAGAAAATGTTCCAAGGTGGTTCCTCAAGGAAGCAAGGACCCAGGCTTGCAATGCGTGATGCTGACGATGAGCTACCAAGGGACGCTCCAGTGCGGCCTTGTGAATGGCCTTCAGAGAACTTTATGGATTGAGCCGGAATCAAGGAAGAATTTAACGCATATTTGCGTAACGCTGATCTTGTGAGCTTCGAGGCAGAGAAGTGCAGCCAATACCACTATCTCACTAGTTCCTTTGAGAGGAGGTTTGAATTTTCATCTTCACGTAATTCTCCAACGGTCCTGTTAGATCTTTAAGAAAAATCTTATACCATGGACTTAGAGGATTTTACTACTGCTTGCAAACTTCCACAATGGGGTAGTGCTAGTGAACCCCGCAAATCTGAATTTAGAAATTTTCTTGCTAGTATAACAGTGGGGGAATCTAGAGATATAGCACAAGCTACCATAGGGAGCATTCATTTTCCTGCTATACATTATTTTTCTCTCTTCATAGGTAGGTGCATAAATGGTAAAGATGAAGCATGTCATATGTGTGTCCCTGACCTTAGTATTCTTAGGAGTGCTGTGTTGGGAGACAAATCTTATAATTTGGGAGCCATTGTTGCACGTAGGTTGCATCATAATAGATTTAATGGAGATTTCTTTGGAGGAATTTATGCAAACCGCTTAGCTGATTTTCTTGGTGTGGACGTTCGTGAGGATGATATTGAGTTGCCTCCTACTTATTTAGACTATAATACTATGGTCCACCACCAGTTTGTCGACAGGAATGAATCACCTCCCCGGTATCGCTTAATCTTTGACAGACGTCGTGCTGTCCGTGTTACTCTCCCTGCTCCTGCCTTCTTTGATTATCAGGCAAAAGGAAGATATGTTATTACCAGAGAGGAGGCAGATGAGTACGAGAGGAGGGCGGAAGACGCTCACCGCCACGCTGCAGCTCAGGAGGTGATAGCCGCTGCATCTCAGTACGACCCCGACTACAACTACGGATATCCGCCAAGCCATCCGTGGCAATAAACCAACTTAGGCCAAAAGCCTAAGCTTGGGGGAGTACGTATTTCCCACCGACATTACATTTATGTCCACACACTCATTGCTAGATGTCGGTGCTCATACTCTTTCACTATAATATACATGCTAGTTTATTTTCTTTTTCTTGCTTTCTTCTTGTGTGTTTAATAAACCTTAAGAAAAACTAAAAATAATTAGTGGTAGCTTTTAGTTAGTTTACCTTTCTTGCTGTAGTAGTAGTAATTAAAAGGAAAACCCAAAAATATTTCATGTTCTTCTTTTGCTTGTTGGGAGCTTTCCCGTGTAAATAGTTTTTATTTCTTTTCTTTTCTTTGGGGGTCGATAGGAGAAGACCATGATTAAATTGTTGAAGTGGTTCTTATATGCATTATTGTTGTTTAAACCAAGAGCCCATATTGCCTTGTCTTCTCCTGTTTATTAAATGCTCGCAGATTCCAGCTTAGTCCTATGCACGTGCACTCTTATTATTTTCACTTCGTTCGGTCGTGCAAGTGAAAGGCAATTATGACGATATATGATGGACTGACTGAGATGAGAAAAGCTGGTATGAACTCGACCTCTCTTGTTTTTGTAAATATGATGAGTTCATCATTCCTGATTCAGCCTATTATGAATAAACATGTTCTCAATGACAATTAGAGATCATAGTTGCTCGTGCCATGCTTGATTAGCTATGAGTTATAATGGTTTACCTTGCGTGCCAACATGCTATTAAAATGGTTGTGATGTGGTATAGTGGGGTGGTATCCTCATTTGAATGATTTAAGTGACTCGACTTGGCACATGTTCACACATGTAGTTGAAACAAATCAACATAGCCTTCACGATATTTATGTTCATGGTGGATTATATCCTACTCATGCTTGTACTCAATGTTTATTAATTTTAATGCATGTTCATGACTGTTGTTGCTCTCTAGTTGGTCGCTTCCCAGTCTTTTGCTAGCCTTCACTTGTACTAAGCGGGAATACTGCTTGTGCATCCAAACTCATAAACCCCAAAGTTATTCCATATGAGTCCACTATACCTTCCTATATGCGGTATCTACCTGCCGTTCCAAGTAAATTTGTATGTGCCAAACTCTAAACCTTCAAATAAACATTCTATTTTGTATGCTCGAATAGCTCATGTATCAACTAGGGTTGTCCGTATCTTCCATGCTAGGCGGGTTATTCTCAAGAGGAGTGGACTCCGCTCCTCATTCACGAGAAAATGGCTGGTCTCCGGGATGCCCAGTCCCATGCTTTATGCAAACTAAATCAAATTAATTGCAAACAAAACTCCCCCTGGGACTGTTGCTAGTTGGAGACACTCGTTGTTTCGAGAAAGTCATGGATTGATGCTTGTTGGTGGAGGGGGAGTATAAACTTTACCATTCTGTTTGGGAACCGCCTATAATGTGTGTAGCATGGAAGATATCGCTATCTCTAGGTTGCTATGTTGACAATGAAAGTATGCCACTCAAAATATTATTTATCTCTATTTCAAAACCGAGCTCTGGCACCTCTACAAATCCCTGCTTCCCTCTGCGAAGGGCCTATCTATTTACTTTTATGTTGAGTCATCACCCTCTTATTAAAAAGCACTAACTGGAGAGTGCAGCTGTCATTTGCATCCATCACTATTAATTTATATTGGGTATAACTATGACTGGACCTCTTGTACCATGAATTACAATGTTTAGTTAGTCCTTGATCTTTAAAGGTGCTCTGCATTTATGTTTTGCGGTCTCAGAAAGGGCTAGCGAGATACCATCTTATTATATCATATCATGATTGTTTTGAGAAAGTGTTGTCATCCGAGATTTATTATTATGGCTCGCTAGTTGATTATGCTATTGATATGAGTAAACATGAGACTTAAGACTTATTGCAAATGTATAATCTTTGCTGAAAACTTGAATGCTGGCTTTACATATTTACAACAACAAGAGCAAACCGAGTTTGTAAAAGTTTTTCTTTATCACTTTCAGTTTATCAACTGATTTGCTTGAGGACAAGCAAAGGTTTAAGCTTGGGGGAGTTGATATGTCTCCGTCGTATCTACTTCTCCAAACACTTTTGCCCTTGTTTTGGACTCAAACTTGCATGATTTGAATGGAACCAACCCGAACTGACGCTATTTTCAGCAGACTTTCCATGGTGTTATTTATGTGCAAAAACAGAAGTTCTCGGAATGACCTGAAACTCCACGGAACATCTTTTTGGAAAATAAGAAAAATACTGGAAGAAAAATCCGCGTCAGGGGGCCCACACCCTATCCACGAGGGTGGGGGGTGCGCTCGCCTACCCCCTAGGGCGCACCCCCTACCTCGTGGGCCCCCTGACGCTCCACCGACCTCAACTCCAACTCCATATATTCACTTTCGGGGAGAAAAAAAATCAGAGAGAAGGATTCATCGCGTTTTACGATCACGGAGCCGCCAAGCCCTAAAACCTCTCGGGAGGCTGATCTAGAGTCCGTTCGGGGCTCGGAGAGGGGATTCGTCGCCATCGTCATCATCAACCATCCTCCACCACCAATTTCATGATGCTCACCGCCGTGCGTGAGTAATTCCATCGTAGGCTTGCTGGACGGTGATGGGTTGGATGAGATCTATCATGTAATCGAGTTAGTTTTGTTAGGGTTTGATCCTAGTATCCACTATGTTCGAGATTGATGTTGCTATGACTTTGCTATGCTTAATGCTTGTCACTAGGGCCCGAGTGCCATGATTTCAGATCTGAACCTATTATGTTTTCATGAATATATGTGAGTTCTTGATCCTATCTTGCAAGTCTATAGTCACCTACTATGTGTTATGATCCGCAACCCAAGTGACAATAATCGGGACCACTCCCGGTGATGACCATAGTTTGAGGAGTTCATGTATTCACTATGTGCTAATGCTTTGTTCCGGTACTCTATTAAAAGGAGGCCTCAATATCCCTTAGTTTCCATTAGGACCCCAGTGCCACGGGAGGGTAGGACAAAAGATGTCATGCAAGTTCTTTTCCATAAGCACGTATGACTATATTCAGAATACATGCCTACATTACATTGATGAATTGGAGCTAGTTACATGTCACCCTATGTTATGATCACATGATGAACCACATCCGGCATAATTCTCCATCACCGATCCAATGCCTACGAGCTTTTCACATATTGTTCTTCGCTTATTTACTTTTCCGTTGCTACTGTTACAGTCACTACAAAACACCAAAACTATTACTTTTGCTACCGTTACTTTGTTCCCGTTACCACTACTATCATATTACTTTGCTACTAAATACTTTGTTGTAGATACTAAATTATCCAGGTGTGGTTGAATTGACAACTCAACTGCTAATACTTGAGAATATTCTTTGGCTCCCCTTGTGTTGAATCAATAAATTTGGGTTGAATACTCTACCCTCGAAAACTGTTGCGATCCCCTATACTTGTGGGTTATCACAGGACATACAAGATCGATCTACAGGTCATGAGGGCGTGCCTCGAGGCATGATGACGGCTACATATTCAGACGTGATAAACCTAACCACGCCTGGGCCGAATACCGCAGACGGATTCCATCAGAGCTATGTCACGACGCGGCCCGATATAGAGGCGCCGCACACCCTCTCTGCTTCACAGATGAAGTACTGGATCATGAATTCCCTGAGGGGTTCAAGCCTGTCAACATTGAATCATACGACGACACAACCGATCCCGCGGTATGGATCAAGGATTTCATTCTCCATATCCATATGGCTCGAGGAGATGAACTCCACCCCATCAAATACCTCCCATTAAAGCTCAAAGGGCCAGCTCGACACTGGTTAAATAGCCTGCCTGAGAATTCCATCGGCAACTAGGAAGACTTGGAAGAGGCTTTCCTTGATAACTTCCAAGGAACTTATGTCCGGCCACCAGACGCCGATGACTTAAGCCACATAGTTCAACAACCTGGAGAATCAGCCAGAAAATTCTGGACTAGGTTCCTAACCAAAAAGAACCAGATCATTGACTGTCCGGATGCCGAGGCCCTAGCAGCCTTCAAACACAGCATCCGTGACGAATGGTTGGCACACCACCTCGGCCAGGAAAAGCGATGTCTATGGCAGCCCTCACGGCACTCATGACCCGTTTCTGTGCGGGTGAGGACAACTGGCTGGCTCGTAGTAAAAACACAGCCAGCGAGGCAGGCCCCACTGAGGCCAAGAACAACACCGGAAAGCTCCGGCGCAATAGACACAAACGCCGAAGCAATAGCGACAACACCGATGACACCGCAGTCAACGCCGGATTCAGTGGCTCCAAGTACGGCCAACGGAAGAAGCCCTACAAAAGAAACAATGAAGGACCTTTCAGCCTGGACCGCATACTCGACCGTCTGTGCCAAATTCATGGCACCCCGGATAAGCAAGCCAATCATACCAACAGGGATTGTTGGGTCTTCAAGCAGGCCGGCAAGTTAAATGCCGAAAACGTAGAAAAGGGATCACAAAGTGAGGACGAGGACGAAGAGCCCCGGCAGCCGAACACTGGGGTGCAGAAGAAATTTCCCCCTCAAGTCAAAACGGTGAACATGATATACGCTACGCACATCCCCAAAAGGGAGCATAAGCGAGCACTCAGGGATGTCTACGCGGTAGAGCCAGTCGCCCCAAAATTCAATTTGTGGTCATCATTCCCGATCACCTTCGATCGTCGGGATCACCCAACTAGTATCTGCCATGGCGGTTCAGCCGCACTAGTCCTCGACCCAATTATTGACGGGTTTCACCTAACACGAGTCATGATGGACGGTGGTAGCAGCCTCAACCCGCTTTATCAGGACAGAGTGCGGAAGATGGGCATTAACCCCTTGCGAATCAAACCAACAAAGACTACCTTTAAAGGAGTCATACCAGGCATAGAGGCCCGCTGTACGGGCTCAATCACGCTGGAGGTGGTCTTCGGTTCTCTGGACAACTTCCAAAGCGAAGAGTTAATCTTCGATATCGTCCCCTTCCGCAGCAGCTATCACGCACTGCTCGGACGAACCGCGTTTGCTAGATTCAACACAGTGCCACACTATGCTTATCTCAAGCTCAAGATGCCCGGTCCACGCGGCGTCATAACAGTCAATGGCAATGTGGAACGCTCCTTCCGAACAGAGGAGCACACCGCCGCCCTAGCAGCAGAAGTACAGAGCGGCCTTCTCAAGCAGCACCATAGTACGACTGTCGAGCCCTCGGACATCATTAAGTGGTTCCGGACTACACTGCAACAGGACGGCATGGCTCGTCAAGAGCTCGACTAGCAATTCGGCCTCCATCCCAGTCCCAGTGAGGTAGTGGCATTCGTACCACGCGTACACAATTACGCATTGAGATTTCCATGGACATCGACGGAGGCACAAGATAACCCGGGGGCTACAGTTCGGCCAGACTGATCCCGGACACACATACTTTAACTTTTTTTGTTTCGGGTTCGTTTTTTTCGCGGGCCTGATCGCAAGTCCGTTAGAAGGATTGACATACAACGGAGGCAAGCAGCACAAGTGTGTAGGGTAACCTTTATACGTTCTTCTTGACGGTATTCATACTTATTTCCCAGGACCCGCACGCTGCGCCCTACTGATTCGGGCATGTTAAATAGCCCGGATACTTCTCGCACCATTTGTACAAGATACGCCTTGACGTATCCATCCAGTCATAATAAAAATGGTTCGTGGCCTAGTTTCTGTGGTTTTTGCTTCTTACTTCGTTTTATCTCGATCTGCTTATTTGCAACATCGATACTCTTCTGTACGTTTGATATTCGCCAGGGGCTACTTATCGCCCCACAATACGGCAGCAAAGTCCGAACACTTCTTATACATAAGTTCGGCACCACGGATTTAGCATTATATGCATTTGCTCCGAATCATGTCTTTGGTCAATAGTTTGGTTGCCTGGCTCCTGTGCTTGCTACCCTATGTTCCGATCTATCAGCTAGGGTAGTAAAGGGAGAACTATTGCGATTGTACCTTGGCCTTGACAGGATGAGCACCTCAGTAGAGAAAGCCGAAAACTGACTCTCATGATACGGCGAGATTTTTTCCGCGCCATGCGAAGGATCGACACTTCCCGATCAGATGCTGACAGCACCCTGGCTTGGACCAGGGGTTGTGCACTTGCTTAATTATAAAAATCCTATGGCTAAGTGAGGGCGTTTAAGCCGTACAGTCTGATTGCCTTGTTCGTTGCGCTAAACAACTCCTCCAAAGGACCATATAATTTTATCAAGATTGTTTAGAATCCATCCCGAACACCTCCGTACTACCTACGCGAGGGCAGAAGCCGACGACTGGCCAACCCTCAGATTACAAATAACACGGCCGCACAGGAGGAGATAATTCAAAGCATAATAAAATTATTTTACAAAAACTGGCTTTGTTCCCATAATACAAGGCAAGGGCAACATGAATACATTTATTCAAATACAATGACCTGCGAACATTGCGCCGCCGCAAGTCGAGACCCCTCTATGACATCCGCGAAATATCGCTCGGGTGTGCGGTGCTCCTTGCCTTCCGGTGGCCCGCTGGCAACTTCAGCAGCGTTCATCTTCGCCCACCACACCTTGCAGCGAGCGAAGGCCATACGGGCACCTTCAATACAGGCGGAGCGCTTGATGACGTCCAGCCGAGGACATGCGTTCACCATCCGCCTCACGAGTCCGAAGTAGCTGCCAGGCATGGCTTCGGCTGGCCATAGCCGGATTGTCAAATCCCTCATGGCTAATTCGGCCACCCTGTGCAGCTCCACCAGCTGTTTCAGCTGATCGGTGAAGGACACGAGAGGCTCTGACACCGCATATTGCGACCAGAAGAGCTTCTCCGTGGAACCCCCTCCTTCGGCTCGATAGAACTCCACGGCGTCCGATACACTGCGCAGTAGATCAGCAAAAGCCCCTGGGGAACTCCGAACCCGGGTTAGTAAAAGGTACTGCTCCTCCGCATACTTGCTTTGCATCTTAAAAGCCTTACCCGCCGTGATCTTCTTGGCCTCCTGGATCACCTGGAGGGTGGCTTGGGCCTCATGCTGTGCGGTCTCTGCGCTCTGATGAGCCTTGGTGAGCTCGGCCCCGTGAGCCGACGCATCATTCTCCAAGGTCTCACATTTGTTAACCGCATCCTGGAGCTCCTGCTGGACTTGCTTGACCCGGGCCTCTAGCTTCTTACGGACGGCTTGCTGCTGGACAACCTCCTCTTCGGCCTCGCCCAGGGTCTTCCTCAGGGCCTCGACCTTGGTCGCGGCTTCTGCACGTACCACAATACCGCTGCCAATATACAACGCTTATTCTTTCCCGAACATATAGCAGGTCGTTCCTCACCTTGCATCTCCTGGAACCGAATTCTAACCTCGCCGACATCGTTCTCGGTCCGCTCCAGCCTCCGCTTCAGTTCGGAGACCTCGGCAGCATGCGAGGTCACGGCCAACAGGGACGCCTGCTTATCAATACATATTCAGTCAGCCTCTTATAATTAAGGACTGATCCCCTATCTGGTTCTTCTCGCCAAACACCGGACAGCGTCTCAGGGGCTAGGGACTACACGGGGTTTTTCTCTTTCTTACCTCGAAACCTCTTAACAGGCTACTGCAGGCTTCATTATGTCCGCTCTTGGCGGACTGAACCTTCTTGATCACCGCACCCATAAGGACACGGTTCTCGTCCACGACGGAGGCACTTCGTAGCACCCCCATCAGGTCATCCGGCGCTCCTGGATAGACAGGAGCCACCGGCGAAAGCGGCGCACCCCCTCCTTCAAAGGGGGTTGCTCGCCCAACTCCGGAGCCATATGGGTCTCCGGAATCGTATTCGGCTGAGGGCCGAACTGGATATGACCCTCCTCGCCAGTATTCATGGGGATTGGCTCCCCGATATGTCCGGCAGTGGAGGTCTTACCTTGTGGCGCCTCCTGGACAACGTCCTGGGCTCCTCCCTTCGGAGCGGTCCTCCAGGACAGCACTTCAGTGTCGTCCCTGGCCCCGGGGGAGTAAGTAGCCGGTGGCGACATGCTCGCCATCTCCAATGGAGCCAACAAACCTCTAGATGAGGATCGCTGGATAAGGTCACGGGCCGGACTGCAATGGTGTAGTTAACCATGTTAAAATAATAAAGAGAAAGGGATGGATGTGCGCATAAATAAGCCGTTCACTTACGATGCGGCCCGGGGCTTAGTGCGGGGGCGCCGTTTCGGACTACTATCAACGTCCCACCTGGTGTTGACCGCTGGGGCGCCCTTCCCCTTTTTGGGCGCTTTCGCCTTCGGATGTGCCGAGGCCGCCCTCTTCTTCTTCTTCTCCTTGGGAAGAGGGTTGTTTTCCTCCTCCTCCTCCTCCTCCTCGTCATTGTCCTCAGGGACAGAGGAATGGGCCTCGTCATCTTCGGACGTCGCGTCCGAAGTGCCCTTGCAATGGGGGCAACTCTTGGCCCCCTTTGCCTTCTTCTTAGCCTTCTTCTCCGGCGCCTTGTATGGCGCCGGCACCAGCATCTCCGCTACGCGTGGGATGACCGGTTCTTCGGGTAGCAGAGCTGGACATTGGATCCACTTCACCCTTTCCATCTAGTCCTGAGGGAGCAACAATTAAATCTCAGACATCATTCGAAACATTTAAGCTGGGGTACGTCAAAAGTAACATACCTCGCTGGCGGGGTGTTTACAGTCGTGACCACGGTCTGAATTCGTGGCCGGCGGTTTCTCGTTGCCCTTAAAGAGCAACTTCCAGGCATCTTCGTGGGTGGTCTCAAAGAGCCTCACCAGGGTCCGATGCTTCTTCGGGTTGAAATCCCACAGAGGACGTCCTCTGCGCTGGCATGGAAGAATCCGACGAACTAGCATCACCTGGATCACATCGACGAGCTTGACGTTCTTGGCTATCATGCTCTGGACGCGCGTCTGCAACGCTATCACCTCATCAGACGAACACCAGCCCGGACTCTTCTCGACCAAAGAGATGAGCCGCATGGGAGCACCAGAGTGGAATTCGGCAGCCGCAGCCCAGGTGGTGCCATGGGGTTCCGTGATGTAGAACCATTGTCTCTGCCACTCCTTCATTATCTCCACAAAAATACCTTTCGGCTAGGAGACATTGGGCAGCTTGCTCACCGTGGCTCCTCCGCACTCCGTGTGCTGGCCGTCCACCACCTTTGGCTTCACGTTGAAGACTTTGAGCCACAGCCTGAAGTGGGGTTGGATGCGGAGGAAGGCCTCGCACACGACGATAAACGACGAGATGTTGAGGAAGGAATTCGGGGACAGATCATGGAAATCTACCCCGTAATAATACATCAGCCCGCGAACGAAGGGGTGCATTGGAAACCCTAGACCGCGGAAGAAATGGGGGATGAATACTACCCTCTCTGTGGGCTTTGGCGTGGGGACGACTTGTCCTTCGGCCGGCAGACGATGGGCGATCTTTTTCGCCAAATATCCGGCCACCCGAAGCTCAGTAATGTCCTCCTTATCCCCTTATAAAGGCAGCAAATATTAAACGCCTCCTCACTCGCCTTAGGATTCGCCTGTTCCCAAGGGCTGTATAAACTGCACGGTTGGGTTACCCATGCCCGCATTGATGAGAATCCCGCAATAAGGGGACACGATCTCTGCTTCGACAGGACATGCAAGTAGCAACCGCGTCTCGAAACGTGGGATGGCAGATGAAAAGCGGTTCAAAATTATGACCGGACAGACACGATGTCGTGTTGTAAAGAATCTGTCAACAGATTAGATTCGTACAAATATTATATTCTCTCTGAGGTTGTGTAACAGGTCCGGATACAATCATCGCGTCCGAAGACTATCTTGGAGTTCGGAGAAAGGGGAACCCGCCTTGCTATGCTGAAGACAATCTGCACGCCGGACTCCTCGTCATTGAAGCCAGGTTTAGGGGCTACTGAGGGAGTCCTGGACTAAGGGGTCCTCGGGTGTCCGGCCTGTTATCCATGGGCCGGACTGATGGGCTGTGAAGACATAAAGACCGAAGACCATACTCGTGTTCGGATTGGACTCTCCTTGGCGTGGAAGGCAAGCTTGGCGACCAACTATGAAGATCCTTCTTATGTAACCGACTACATGTAAACCCTAGATTCCCCCGGTGTCTATATAAACTGGAGGGGGTAGTCCAGATAGGGGACAGTCATTACCATATACACATAGGCTAGGCTCCTAGGGTTTAGCCATTACGATCTCATGGTAGATCAACTCTTGTAACACTCATATTCATCAAGATCAATCAAGCAGGAAGTAGGGTATTACCTCCATAGAGGGCCCAACACAGGTAAACATCGTGTCCCCCGTCTCCTGTTACCATCGATCCTAGATGCACAGTTCGGGACCCCCTACCCGAGATCCGCCGGTTTTGACATCGACAGTCATATGGATTGTAGTTAGAGAAGAAATGATGCTCAGCAAAGAAGTCATCAGCCTTGAAAATCTTCTTCTTGGTGTGAGGATTGTGTGACTTGGGCTGAAGATTTGCAGATAAAGTCTTCACATCCTCTTTATGCACAACTTCTGGAGCCACAGGCTGAGGAATTTCAGTAGCAATTTCATCAGCAGCAGCCTTGGCCTCCATTTCTTCAGCACTAGTGGCTCGAACTTGATACGTCTCCAACGTATCTATATTTTTTGATTGTTCCATGCTGTTATATTATTAATCTTGGATGTTTTATAATCATTTTATATCATTTTTTGGTACTAACCTATTGACATAGTGCCAAGTGCCAGTTGTTGTTTTCTGCATGTTTTTACATTGCGGGAAATCAATATCAGACGGAGTCCAAATGCAACGAAACTTTACGGAGATTTGTTATGGACGAGAAGACACGTAATGGGCCCTGGCTGCGCCTGGGGGGTGCTCCGAGGAGAGCATAACCCACCAGGGCGCGCCAGGAGGCCCAGGCGCGCCCTGGTGGGTTGTGCCCACCTCGGGTGCCCCCGGACCGCCTCTTTGCTCTATAAATACCCCAATATTCCAGAAACCCTAGGGGAGTTGATGAAATATTGATCCAGCCTCCGCAGAGTCTAGAACCACCAGATCCAATCTAGACACCATCTCGGATGGGGTTCACCACCTCCATTGGTGCCTCTCCGATGTTGCGTGAGTAGTTCTTTGTAGACCTTCGAGTCCGTAGTTAGTAGTTAGATGGCTTCCTCTCTCTCACTGAATTCTCAATACAATGGTCTCTTGGAGATCCATATGAGGTAACTCTTTTTCCGGTGTGTTTGTTGGGATCTGATGAACTTTGAGTTTATGATCAGTTATATCTTTTTATATCCATGAAAGTATTTGAGTTTCTTTGATGTCTTTTATGCATGATTGCTTATAGCCTCGTATTTCCTCTCCGATATTTGGTTTTTTAGCCAACTTGATCTATTTATCGTGCAATGGGAAGAGGTGCTTTGTAGTGGGTTCGATCTTACGGTGCTTGATCCCAGTGACAGAAGGGGAACCGACACGTATGTATCGTTGCTACTAAGGATAAAACGATGGGGTCTATCTCTACATAGATAGATCTTTTCTATATCATGTCATCGTTCTTATTGCATTACTATATTTTTCCATGAACTTAATACACTAGATGCATGCTCGATAGCGGTGGATGTGTGGAGTAATAGTAGTAGATGCAGGCAGGAGTCGGTCTACTAATCTTGGATGTGATGCCTATATAATGATGATTGCCTGGATATCGTCATGATTATTTGAAGTTCTATCAATTTCCCAACAGTAATTTGTTTACCCACCGTTTGCTATTTTTCTCGAGAGAAGCCACTAGTGAAACCTACGACCCCCGGGTCTCTTTCTCATATATTTGCCTTTGCGATCTACTTTTCCTTTGCATTTATTTTCAGATCTATTAAACTAAAAATACAAAAATACCTTGCTGCAATTTATTCTTATTTATTTTGTTTGGCGTTCGATCTATCAATCTACTACAATTTCGTCACGTCCGTTTGCCCATCTTGGGGCGCCGCTACCCGAAAGGGATTGACAACCCCTTTTACACGTCGGGTTGCGACGATTTGTTATCTGTGTGCAGGGGCTATTTACGTTGTGTTGCTTGGTTCTCCCACTGGTTCGATAACCTTGGTTTTTTCACTGAGGGAAATACCTATCGTTGCTGTGCTGCATCATCCCTTCCTCTTTGGGGAAATACCGACGTAGCCTCAAGCCGCATCAAAAGGAATTTCTGGCGCCGTTGCCGGGGAGGATCTTCAACATATACCAGGTTCCTAATCACGAATCTCATCTCCTCACAATTTACATTATTTGCCATTTGCCTCTCGTTTTCCTCTCCCCCACTTCACAAAAATTTGCTGTTTTATTTGCTCTCCTTTTTTTTCGTTCGCCGTTTTCTTGCTGGACCTGTTTTTAAGAGCAATCTTGTTTGTCTTTATTATCATTATGGTAGTTCTTCCCCTATTGCTTGCACTCCCGAGAACAAAGTTCTCAACTTTAAACAAAGGGGAGGAGAAAATTTAAAAGATGCTTGGTATAGAATTTGCAATGCTCATAATAGATCTATTCCAAAGAAATCTACCATTGTTCTTCTTTGCTGTTTTTATCTGGGCATCACCACTTGGTATAGCTTCGTCCTTGATATGATTACCGGCGAAAATTTCTTGATGTGTCCCTCTCTTAATGCTTTTAATGCTATGGGAAATTTAATGGGCTCACCACCTATTATGATTAATGAAACAACTTTGACTCTTGAGCATGTTATGGAAATACTAGATGCTATTGAAAAGAAAATGCTCACCGAAGATCATATTGAAATTATAGATAAAAAGATGCATAATTTTTTCACCAAGATTGGGCCAAAAGTAGGAGAAATTTTTAAGTTGTTAAAAGAAAAGGGTACCGTAATACATGAAATAATAGAAGAAAGCCCGTCTCGGATTGATAAAATAGAAGAAATCTTTAGTAATCTAAACACGGCTTTTGCTTCCGCTAAAACTATCAAAAAACTCCCGTAAAGATTGGCAAAGTTACTCAAGTTACCAAGAACAAGGGTGCAACTTCTAGTAATAGTAATAAAGAAGATCTTAAGATGATTAGTATTCACCCAGATTTTGTTGAAGTGATAAGAGATCCTTTTGCAAGAACATATTCTTTAAATTTATTCCTAGGAGTATTGTCATTGAAGATCTTTATGCTAAATCTTTGGAGAATTCTAAGTGCTTGATTGAAGAGTTGAACAAGGATGACAAAACTTAGATCCTTGCTTTATGCCTAGCTAAGGGCGTAAAACTATAGCGCTTGTTGGGAGGCAACCCAATGAATAAAAATTATTTTTGCAATTTGCTTTCTGTTCTTGAGTGTTTGCACAATTATGCTACTATTATGATTGTGTTTTTGCGTTTTAATTAGTGTTTGTGCCAAGTAAAGCCTTTAGGATCTTCTTGGGTGATAGTTGTTTGATCTTGCTGAAAAACAGAAAGTTATGCACTCACAAAAATAATTTTCATAATTCACAGAAAAGTGCTTCTGCACTTATTCTTTTTGCAAAAGATTTATATACAAATTACCCTGGTCTTCCTAATTTTTTCAGAATTTTTGGAGTTACAGAAGTATTCAAAATAGTCAGATTGCTACAAACTGTTCTGTTTTGACAGATTATGTTATCCTTGCGTTGTGTGCTTGTTTTGATGGCTCTATGGTTTTCTTTGATGAGTTTTTGCCATAGAAAAGTTGGAATACAGTAGATATAATGCAAAAACAAAATATGAATTGGTTTGATACAATACTTATAGTAGTGGTTTGCTTTCTTATACTAACGGATCTCACGAAGGTTTTGTTGAGTTTTGTGTGATTGAAGTTTTCAAGTTTTGGGTTATCTTACGATGGATGAAGGAAGGATAGAAGAGCCTAAGATTAGGGATGCCCCGGCATCCCAAGCTATTATCCAAAAATGAGCAACCAACTAAGCTTGGGAATGCCCCCGAGTGGCATCCCCTCTTTCTTCTGACGACAATCGGTATTTTACTCGAAGCTATATTTTTATTCATCACATACTATGTGTTTTGCTTGGAGCGTCTTGTATGATATGAGTCTTTTCTTGTTTTATTTTGTGTTTTAAGTCTTGATCCCTTGCTGGACACACCTATTCGAGAGAGCCAAAATTATGTCATGACTTGCTAGAATTGCTCTCTATGCTTCACTTAAATTTTTATGAGCTATGGACTTGCTCTAGTGCTTCACTTATATCTTTTTTGAGCACGGTGTGCTTTATTATTTTTGAAGAAATGCTCTCTTGCTTCACTTAGATTTATTTGAGAGTTAGCAAAATTTTCAAGAAGTTCTCTCTTGCTTCATTTAAATTATTTTGGGAGAAAGAAAAAAAATATGCTCATGATCTTCACTTATATTTGTTTGAGCTTATGAAAAGCAACATATGAAAATTAGTCCCAAAGTGATAGATATCCAAGAAGGATATAATAAAAACGTTCATGAAGATCATTGGACAAAATAAACTTGATTCTTAGTAATAGTTTTGAGATATGATGATGTGATATGTGAGTTGTGTTGATGAGTAATTATGCTTTAGTAAGAATATTGGTGTTAAGGTTTGCGATTCCCTATGCAAGTACGGAAGTCAATAGTCATGCAATGAAATTATATCCTACTTGTGGTGCATTATTTGGTGTTAATTATGCTTAATGCTTGCTTATGAGATTATTCGTTTCTTGGTTGGTCGCTTCTCAATCTTTTGCTAGCCTTCATTTCGCTCTAAGTATGATCTCTACTTGTGCTTCCAAAATCCTTTAAACTAGTTTTGCCACATGAGTCCACTATATCTACCTATATGCGGTATTTTTTTGCCGTTCTAAGCAAATTTGCATGTGCCATCTCTAATTTTAAAAATAAACTTCTCTTTTGTGTGTTTGTTTCTCTCGCGGAGCGGCGAGGGGTGGCTAATATTTTCCATGTTGGATGTGTTATTCTCACAATGAGTGTTTATTCACTTGTCATTGCACGAGAGTAAGGCAAAGGTTTTAGGGATGCCCAGTCCCGAAATGAAAAAATGAATTCACTTTATGTTGTCAAACAATAAATTCCTTGGGAAGTGTTGGTACAGAGGGCAACCGTGGATACGGCTAGCCATGAAAAGTGAAAGTATGGTGGAAAAAGGATAAACTTTATTTTCTGTTTGGGAACCGCCTATGATATATCTAGCATGGAAAGTGTTGGGAACTCTAAGTTGTTTTTATTGGTGGGTTGGATACACCTCCCAAAATGTTTTTATCTCTAAGTTTTTCGGTTTGAGCTCTGGCACCTCTACAAATCCCTTCTTCCCTCTGCAAAGGGACTTTCTTTTTTACTTTATGTAATTTTTATTTTTAATTTCAGTCTCCATATCTATACCTACTATTAAAGCAAGGTGATATTCTTGGTTTCATCCCGCTTTGGTGATTTTATATTTCATATATAAACGAGGTGGTACTAAATCGGGGAGCTCATGACAACGCTCCATCTGCCTGACCTTCGAAAATCAAACCAAGCCGGCCCACCTGAGGGCAAGGCGCAGGCAGCTTGGGCTGAGGGCAAGGCGTGGGCAGCTTGGGCTTTGGCCCAACAATTTTCTGTTTTTTTGGCAAAAAGTAATTGCAGGTATAAAGACTTGAACCTGCGACCTTCTGTATTGCATCTGGCCAAGTCCACCAGTACGGTGATGCACTGGTCTTTGGAAAAGAGGGCCGATTTACCATTTTAATAGTACCACCTCGCCCTGTAACATTCAATCGCCCTAATTTAAATATGTCTTTGAGTTTCTTTGATATCAATAATAAGGAGAACTTGCAGAGCGGGGTTTCAAACAGCCCGAGAGAAAAATAAGGAAGGACGAGAATGAATCCTTCCATGCCATGATGGAGACCCCAGGAAGGAAAGGAATTAAATGCTTCATGCCCAAGATGGGAGAGGACAATAAATTAGAGCCTTGCATGGCGCCATTCATTATATTTGATTAATTGATGTTCAATAGGTACGGTAATGTAGCTTGTAGTAGCTCTATTTTTTCTGTTAACTAAAGTGGAGAGAGGAAGCCTATGGGAAAACCAAAATACTTTCATGCAAATCCAAAACATTAACGTAAAATGTCAAATTTATAAATGAAAATCTTAGTTAAATTCCAATTATACCAATGTATTTGTTAGAATAAAATATGTAAAACAATATCCTACTTAAGTATATTTAGATGAAATTTTTTGAGAACACTTTTTTTTATCAACTTAGGATATATTTTTATCAACTTAAAATCATGGGGAAAATCACGCCCTAAAATCGTGGGAAATATTTATGCGTTAATAGACAAGACATGAGTTAAGTGAGCTAGCACATGTTCCTTAACAGACAAGATGCCTTTCTATACATTACTAAAGGCTGCTTGCATGGCCTTTTTTTTAATCAAATCGTTGGGCCTATTTGAGCATCAAATAATACTGTAGTTGTTAGGCTTTTCTGCGTCGCGAGCCACATGAGAAAAACATAATCACCAGTCCAATAGGCCCAAAAACATCGATATTTCATGTGAAATAAACCCAACTTCCTCCTTTAAGACAATTCCCACCCGTTTATATAGGTTAGCAAGTTGGCTGTAATATCAACAAGACACTTAGAAAATGGGAAGGTGACAACGGACGAGAGGGTGATTTGGGATTTGGTGCACGCTGCAAAGAGGGACGTGTGTACTAGGAAGGATTGTGTGTGTAGGCTGGAAGGAACATGCAACGAAGGAAACAGGGATGTGTGTGGTTGTGTGTCGATGTCGTGCGCCAAGGATGACCTTTTTCTTTCTAAACATTGGCTGGCCAATTTATTTTTCCCGTTGCAACGCACGGGCATATGTCCTAGTTCTCTTATAAAAGCACCAACTAGGAGGCAATATGATAGTACTTAAGTATTGGGTGTAGCTAATATGCGAGTGTGTTTCATGAATGGATCAATGGTTGAGCATGATAGGCTAGGGATAACTTATTTTCGCGTTGATATTTTAAAGACATGGTTGCTTGTTGATATGCTTGAGTATTTAAATTATCATGTCAAAACTAGACTATTGCTTCGAATCACATAAAAGTCCAAATGTCCATGCTAAAGGAAAGAATATGATATGACATGTTAGGCAGCATTCCACATCAAAAATTCTGTTTTTATCACTTACCTACTCAAGGACAAATAGTAGTTAAGCTTGGGGATGTTGATACGTCTCCAACGTATCTATAATTTTTTATTGTTCCATGCTGTTATATTATCAATCTTGGATGTTTTATATTCATTTTATATCATTTTTTGGTACTAACCTATTGAC
Source organism: Aegilops longissima (assembly GCA_021605205.1). Taxonomy (NCBI): domain Eukaryota; kingdom Viridiplantae; phylum Streptophyta; class Magnoliopsida; order Poales; family Poaceae; genus Aegilops; species Aegilops longissima. The sequence goes on along the minus strand of CM038676.1, from coordinate 482,538,637 downwards.
ATAGTGCCAAGTGCCACTTGCTATTTTCTGCATGTTTTTTACATCGCAGGAAATCAATATCAAACGGAGTCCAAATGCAACGAAATTTTATGAAGATTTTTTATGGACCAGAAGACATGTAATGGGCCCTAGCTGCGCCGGGTGCTCGAGGAGAGCACAACCCACCAGGGTGGTGGGTTGTGCCCACCTCGGGGTCCCCCGGACCGCCTCTTTGCTTTGTAAATAACCCAATATTCCAGAAACCCTAGAAGTCGACGAAATATTGATCCAAATTACTTGCAGAGTCCATAACCACCAGATCCAATCTAGACACCATCTCGGATGGGGTTCACCACCTCCATTGGTGCCTCTCCGATGATGCGTGAGTAGTTCTTTGTAGACCTTCGGGTCCGTAGTTAATAGCTAGATGGCTTCCTCTCTCTTGCTGAATCCTCAATACAATGGTCTCTTGGAGATCCATATGATGTAACTCTTTTTGCGGTGTGTTTGTTGGGATCTGATGAACTTCGAGTTTATGATCAGTTATACCTTTTTATATCCATGAAAGTATTTGAGTTTCTTTGATCTCTTTTATGCATGGTTGCTTATAGCCTCGTATTTCTTCTCCGATATTTGGGTGTTGTTTGGCCAACTTGATCCATTTATCCTGCAATGGGAAGAGGTGCTTTGTAGTGGGTTCGATCTTATGGTGCTTGATCCCAGTGAAAGAAGGGAACCGACACGTATGTATCGTTGCTACTAAGGATAAAACGATGGGGTCTATCTCTACATAGATAGATCTTGTCTACATCATGTCATCGTTCTTATTGCATTACTCCATTTTTCCATGAACTTAATACAATAGATGCATGCTGGATAGCGATCGATGTGCAGAGTAATAGTAGTAGATGCAGGCAGGAGTCGGTCTACTAATATTGTACGTGATGCCTATATAATGATCATTGCCTGGATATCGTCGTGATTATTTGAAGTTCTATCAATTGCCCAACAGTAATTTGTTTACCCACCATTTGCTATTTTTCTCGAGAGAAGCCACTAGTGCAACCTACGGCCCCCGGGTATCTTTCTCATATATTTGCCTTTGCAATCTACTTTTCCTTTGCATTTATTTTCAGATCTATTAAACTAAAAATACAAAAATACCTTGCTGCAATTTATTCTTTTTTTTTGGCGTTCGATCTATCAATCTACTACAATTTCCTCACGTCCGTTTGCCCATCTTGGGGCGCCGCTACCCGAAAGGGATTGACAACCCCTTTTACACGTCAGGTAGTGAGGATTTGTTATCTGTGTGCAGGGGTTGTTTACGTTGTGTTGCTTAGTTCTCCTACTAGTTCGATAACCTTGGTTTCTCCAATGAGGGAAATACCTACCGTCGCTGTGCTGCATCATCCCTTCCTCTTTGGGGAAATACTGACGTAGCTTCAAGCCGCATCAGAACTTCTTTTGGTATAGATAGAAGTGAAGCTTGATGTTCATCAGAGCCCGTATGAATTTCTTCAGTTCAAACCAGGGACTGAGGAAGTTGGTGCAGTGGTGTGGTCAGTGGTGAATTGGGGTGATGAATTTTCCAATAGTCATCATTCTGAATAGGAGTTGTTGACCCAATATCCACCTCCTCATCTTCTTCATCTATTTCTTCAACGTCTGCCTCTTCAGATGTGAACTGAGGCATGGGCGATGATACCAATGGAGTAGAAGGGATATTATCCACTTCAATTTCTTCATCCAACTGCTGTGACGAAGCAGCAGAAGGATTTTCCTCATCACTGTCATCAGATATGACATATTCCTCACCAAAGGGAACAATCTCCTTTGATGGCATGCTTGATATCGGAACAACATCAATTGGGTTTGCATAAGAGCTTATCAAAGTCTTCACTTTCTTAGGAGCTGAAGACTCTGAAGTTGATGATGCTTTCCTTTTCTTCACTGCTGCTCGCTCCGCAGATTTGGTCTTTTTCGCTTCTGATGCAGAAGGAAGGTTGATGCTTGTCATCTATGAAGACTTTGCAGGAGGAGCAGAGGAAATTGGTTCATGTTCTTCAGGCACAATTGATGCAGTTTCCCTGGCAGTTTCAGATTCTTCAGGCACAGTGGTAGATGTTTCAACTGGCCTGGTTTGGTCTTCAGGCGCAACATTTATGGTTTCCCTGCAGTTTCTTCAGTGGCTGGAATGTCATCAGCAGCCCTGGTGCTTTCATTTTCTTCATTATTCTGATTTTCATCAGCTGTGCTTGCATGTTCTTCAGTAGGCTAAGCAGATGTCTCAGCCTGAGGAATTTCATGTTGCGATGAAGCGGCAACATTTGGTGTAAATCCCTTTGCCAGTTTGACGAATCTGACTTTTTCTCCTAGCCAATCTGCACGATATGCATCAAATTCATCACTGGGTGCTTTGATCTCAGTCTGCATAGTCACAAGTTCCTCAGGAGATATTTTCACAACATTTTTCTTCAGAAAACGCTCCTTTCTGTACTGAGATTTCTTCACTTGCCTAGCCTTCTCAAATTTCTATTTTCTTCATTTATGAAAGCCGTCAAGAGATCACTTTGGCCAGGTGAGAGGTTCAGATCAGGCAGAGGAGTATTTGGGTCCTTGTGCCACATGTCGATGAAGTCAAGGATCAACTTTGGATCCAACATGAGTGGCAGAACACTGCCTTTGGCACTAGCGGCGTTCGCTTGCCTATCTCTGATGATTTCAGCCAATTCTTCATCATCAGCTTCATCTTCGCTTGATGGTACTTGAAAGGCGACCTGCTTCTTGTGAGGACTTGGCCTTGTGCCTCGTCCAGCAGTGGCCTTTTTCTTCAGCAATGTTGGACCAATTGAAGACTGAGGAGGAGCTGAAGAACTTGTAGATGCTCCTGAAGCAATAGAGATTCCAGTGGTCCTTTGGCACGTGCCAAGATGCACAGGTGCTGAGGACTTCGCAGCAGCAACTGAGGATTTTGCAGAGGTGGCTGGAGCTGCTTTTGAGGTAGTAGCTTGAGAAACAGGCCGTGTGGACTTGGAAGAGCTTGGCCGTGAGGCCATTGCAGCTGAGGAACTTGGCTTGTGAGCAGGCTTCTTTGGCATGGCCTTCTTGGCCTTGCTAGCAGAGGCCTCAGCAGCGGCAGCAGCAGAATCTTCTTTGAACTTCTTCACTGCTTTTTTTGCCATTTTGGCCAACTTAGCTTGCCGCTTGGCCCATTCTTTTGGAAAATTCTCACCACGCTTGATGCTAGTGGGATCAGCTTCCTGGCCTGGTGCCAATGGAGGTCTTGGGCATGGAGGGTGTGCGGCGAATTTCTTCTTGACTTTGGAGTCACATATCGGTACTCCCTCCATTGTCGTGCCCATCTCCTCTCTATCCTCTGAATGCGCCCTTTTCGCTCATTCTTCGTTTCTTCAGCTGGAGTGCAGTAATCTGCATAGATAACATCAGGGATCTCGAAAGCAGTATTCATTTCTGGTCTCTTTCCTCCCTTCTGAGGTCTTTTACCATCAACCATATTCTTCACATGAGGATTTTGAACAATCAAATTTTCTGACGAGGTATGCAATTTGTCTTCAAGGAACGCTGATACGTCCATTCTGCATCATGTTTTCTTACTATTATTTATGATGTTTTTATCCACAATAATGCTATTTGGAGTAATTCTAATGCCTTTTCTCTCATAATTTGCAAGGTACACACCAAGAGGGAGAATTCCGGCAGCTGGAAATCTGGACCTAGAAAAGCTACGTCAAGCTACCTATTCTGCACAACTCCAAACAAGCTGAACTTCACGGAGATTTTTTATGGAATATTTAAGAATGATTGGAGCAAATAACTACCAGAGGGGGCCCACCAGGTCGCACAACCCACCTGGGCGCGCTAGGGAGCCCAGGCGCGCCCTGGTGGGTTGTGCTCACCCAGGCCCACCTCCGGTGTCCATCTTCTGGTATATAAGTCATTTTGACCTAGAAAAAATAAGGGGAGGAATTTTGGGACGGAGCGCTGCTGTCTCAAGGCGGAACTTGGGCAGGAGCACTTTTGCCCTCCGGGGAGCGATTCCGCCGGGGGAACTTCCCTCCTAGAGGGGGTGATCATCGTCATCGTCATCACCAACAACTCTCCCATCTTGGGGAGGGCAATCTCCATCGACATCTTCAATAGCACCATCTCATCTCAAACCCTAGTTCATCTCTTGTGTTCAATCTTGTTACCGGAACTATAGATTGGTGCTCGGGGGTGACTAGTAGTGTTGATTACATCTTGTAGTTGCTTACTATATGGTTTATTTGGTGGAAGATTATATGTTCAGATCCAATATGCTATTTAATACTCCTCTGATCATGATCATGTTCGTCATTTATGAGTAGTTACTTTTGTTCTTGAGGTCACGGGAGAAATCATGTTGCAAGTAATCATGTGAATTTGGTATGTGTTCGATATTTTGATAGTATGTATGTTGTTATTCCCTTAGTGGTGTCATGTGAACGTCGACTACATGACAATTCACCATATTTGGGCCTAAGGGAATGCATTGTGGAGTAGCAATTAGATGATGGGTTGTGAGAGTGACAGAAGCTTAAACCCCAGTTTATGCGCTATTCCGTAAGGGACCGATTGGATCCAAAAGTGTAATGCTATGGTTAGAATTTATTCTTAATACTTTTCTCGTAGTTGCGGATGCTTGCGGGAGCGTTAATCATAAGTGGGAAGTTTGTTCAAGTAAGAGCACCACCTAAGCACCGGTCCACCCACATATGAAATTATCAAAGTAGCGAACACGAATTAAACCAACATGATGAAAGTGACTAGATGAAATTCCCGTGTACCCTCAAGAACGCTTTGCTCACTATAAGAGACCATTTTGGCCTGTCCTTTGCCTCAAAAGGATTGGGCTACCTTGCTGCACTTTTGTTACTACTATCTTTACTTGCTCGTTACAATTTATCTTGCTATCAAACTACTCCACTACCTACAATTTCAGCACTTGCAGACATTACCTTACTGAAAACTACTTGTCATTTCCTTCTGCTCCTCGTTGGGTTTGACACTCTTACTTATCGAAAAGAGCTACAATTGATCCCCTATACTTGTGGGTCATCAAGGCTATTTTCTGGCGCCGTTGCCGGGGAGTGAAGCGCTTGGTAAGTGGAATTTGGTAAGGAAACATTTATATAGTGTGCTGAAATTTATTGTCACTTGTTACTATGGAAAACAATCCTTTGAGGGGTTTGTTCGGGGTATCTTCACCTCGACCGGAACCACAATTAGCTACCCCTCAACCTACTCTAGCTACTGAAAATATTGAATATGAAATTCCTTCGGGTATGATAGAACAACTGCTAGCTAATCCTTATGCAGGAGATGGAACCGAACATCCTGATATGCACTTGATATATGTAGAACAAATTTGTGGATTGTTTAAGCTTGCAGGTTTACCCGGAGATGAAGTGATGAAAAAGGTTTTCCCTTTGTCTTTGAAGGGAAAAGCATTGGCATTGTATAGGCTATGCGATGATATTGGTGAAGGAAATATGCCCTAGAGGCAATAATAAAGTTATTATTTATTTCCTTATATCATGATAAATGTTTATTATTCATGCTAGAATTGTATTAACCGGAAACATAATACATGTGTGAATATATAGACAAACAGTATGTCACTAGTATGCCTCTACTTGACTAGCTTGTTAATCAAAGATGGTTATGTTTCCTAACCATGAACAAGGAGTTGTTATTTGATTAACAAGGTCACATCATTAGTTGAATGATCTGATTGACATGACCCATTCCGTTAGCTTAACACTTGATCGTTTAGTATGTTAATGCTTTCTTCATGACCCATACATGTTCCTGTAACTATGAGATTATGCAACTCCCATTTACGGAGGAACACTTTGGTACTACCAAACGTCACAACGTGAATCGGGTGATTATAAAGGAGTACTACAGGTGTCTCCAAAGGTACTTGTTGGGTTGGCGTATTTGAGATTAGGTTTTGTCACTCCGATTGTCGGAGAGGTATCTCTAGGCCTTCTCGGTAATACACATCACATAAAGCCTTGCAAGCATTGCAACTAAAGAGTTAGTTGTGAGATGATGTATTACGGAACGAGTAAAGAGACTTTCCGAACGAGATTAAACTAGGTATTGGATACCGACGATCGAATCTCGGAAAGTAACATACCGATGACAAAGGAACAACGTATGTTGTTATGCGGTTTGACCGATAAAGATCTTCGTAGAATATGTAGGAACCAATATGAGCATCCAGGTTCCGCTATTGGTTATTGACCGAGAATAGTTCTAGGTCATGTCTACATAGTTCTCGAACCGTAGGGTCCGCACGCAAGGTTTCAATGACGGTTATTATGAGTTTATGTATTTTGATGTACCAAGGAGTTCGAGTCCGGATGTGATCACGGACATGACGAGGAGTCTCGAAATGGTCGAGACATAAAGATTGATATATTGGATGGTTATATTCGGACACCGGAAAGGTTCCGGAAGTTTCGGAGAAAACGGAGTGCCGGAGGGTTACGGAACCCCGGGAAGTTATGGGCCTTATTGGGCCAAGAGGGAGAGAGAGGCTGCACCAGGAGGTGGTGCGCCCCCCTCCATGGGGAGTCCGAATTGGACTAGGAGGGGGGCGCAGCCCCCTTCCCTCTCCTCTCCCTCTCTTTCCTTCCCTTCCCTCTTCCTAGTAGGACTAGGAAAGGGAGTCCTACTCCTACTAGGAGGAGGACTCCCCCCTCCTGGTGCGCCCCAAGGCTGGCCGGCCCTCCCCTTGCTCCTTTATATACGGGGCAGGGGGCACCCTAGAACACACAAGTTGATCTACGGATCGTTCCTTAGCCGTGTCGGTGCCCCCTCCACCATATTCCACCTCGGTCATATTGTAGCGGTGCTTAGGCGAAGCCTGCGACGGTAGAACATCAAGATCGTCACCACGCCGTCGTCTTGACGGAACTCCTTCCCGACGCTTTGCTGGATCGGAGCTCGGGGATCGTCATCGAGCTGAGCGTGTGCCAAGAACTCGGAGGTGCCGAGTAACGGTGCTTGGATCGGTCGGATCGTGAAGACGTCGACTACATCAACAGCGTTAATATAACGCTTCGCTTTCGGTCTCGAGGGTGCGTGGGCGGACACTCTCCCCTCTCGTTGCTATGCCATCACCATGGTCTTGCGTGATCGTAGGAAAATTTTTGAAATTACTCGTTACCCAACAAAGGGCATCCGAGCCAGGTTTTATGCGTTGATGTCATATGCACGAGTAGAACACAAGTGAGTTGTGGGCGATACAAGTCATACTACCTACCAGCATGTCATACTTTGGTTCAGCGGTATTGTGAGATGAAGCGCCCGGACCGACATTACGCGTGACGCTTACGCGAGACTGGTTTCACCGCTGTGAGCACTCGTTGCTTAAAGGTGATGGCGGGTGTCTGTCTCTCTCACTTTAGTTGAACTGAGTGTGGCTACGCCCGGTCCTTGAGAAGGTTAAACGGAGTCTATTTGACGAAATATCGTTGTGGTTTTGATGCGTGAGGTAAGAACGGTTCTTGCTCAGCCCGTAGCAGCCACGTAAAACTTGCAACAACAAAGTAGAGGACGTCTAACTTGTTTTTGCAGGGCATGTTGTGATGTGATATGGTCAAGGCGTGATGCTATATTTTATTGTATGAGATGATCATGTTTTGTAACCGAGTTATCGGCAATCGGCGAGAGCCATATGGTTGTCGCTTTATTGTATGAAATGCAACGCCATGTAATTGCTTTACTTTATCACTAAGCGGTAGCGATAGTCGTAGAAGCAATAGTTGGCGAGGCGACAACGATGCTACGATGGAGATCAAGGTGTCGCGCGGTGGCGATGGTGATCATGGCGGTGCTTTGGAGATGGAGATCACAAGCACAAGATGATGATGGCCATATCATATCACTTATATTGATTGCATGTGATGTTTATCCTTTATGCATCTTATCTTGCTTTGATTGACGGTAGCATTATAAGATGATCTCTCACTAAAAATTATCAAGTAGTGTTCTCCTGAGTATGCACCGTTGCCAAAGTTAAATCGTGTCGAGACACCACGTGATGATCGGGTGTGATAAGCTCTCGTCCATCTACAACGGGTGCAAGCCAGTTTTGCACACGCAGAATACTCGAGTTATACTTGACGAGCCTAGCATATCTGAGATATGGCCTCGGAACACGGAGACCGAAAGGTCGAACGTGAATCATATAGCGATATGATCAACATAAGATGTTCACCATTGAAAACTACTCCATCTCACGTGATGATCGGTTATGGTTTAGTTGATTTGGATCACGTGATCACTTAGATAACTAGAGAGATGTCTGTCTAAGTGGGAGTTCTTTAATAATATGATTAATTGAACTTAAATTTATCATGAACTTAGTACTGATAGTATTTTGCTTGTCTATGTTTCTTGTAGATAGATGGCTCGTCTTTGTTGTTCCGTTGAATTTTAATGCGTTCCTTGAGAAAGCAAAGTTGAAAGATGATGGTAGCAATTACGGACTGGGTCCGTAACTCGAGGATAATCCTCATTGCTGCACGTAAAAGTTACGTCCCCGAAGCACCGCTGGGTAGCAGTTGCTGCAGATCTTGAGCGAAGTTGTGAGCGTCTCGCAAAGCGAGCTGATGACTACTCTATAGTTCAGTGTGCCATGCTTTACGGCTTAGAACCGGGTCTTCAACGACGTTTTGAGCGTCATGGAGCATATGAGATGTTCCAGAGTTGAAGTTGATATTTCAACAGAATGCCCGGATTGAGAGATATGAAGTCTCCAATAAGTTCTATAGCTGCAAGATGGAGGAGAATAGTTACATCGGTGAGCACATACTCAAAATGTCCGGGTATTACAATCACTTGAATCAACTGGGAGTTAATCTTCCGGATGATTGTGTCATTGATGTAATTCTTCAATCACCGCCACCAAGCTACAAAGGCTTCGTGATGAACTATAATATGCAAGGGTTAGTAAAGACTATGCTCGAGCTCTTCGCAATGCTAAAAGCTGCGGAGGTAGAAATCAAAAGGAGCATCAAGTGTTGATGGTCAATAAGACCACTAGTTTCAAGAAGAAAGGCAAAGGGAAGAAGAAGGAACTTCAAGAAGAACAGCAAACAAGTTGTTGATCAGAGAAGAAACCCAAGTCCGGACCTAAGCCTGAAATCGAGTGCTTCTCTTAAGCGACTGGTCACTTTGAAGCGGAACTGCCCCAAGTATTTGGCGGATAAGAAGGATGGCAAAGTGAACAAAGGTATATGTGATATACTTGTTATTGATGTGTACCTTACTAGAGCTCGCAGTACACAGGTATTTGATACTGGTTACATTGCTAATATTTGCAACTCAAACAGAACTACGGATTGCGAACACCGGCAAAGGACGAGGTGACGATGCGCGTGGGAAGCGGTTCCAAAGTCGATGTGATCGCAATCGCACGCTACCTCTACATCTACCTTGGGATTAGTTTTAGACCTGAATAATTGTTATTTGGTGCCGCGTTGAGCATGAACATTATATCTGGATCTTGTTTGATGCGAGACGGTTATTCATTTAAATCAGAGAATAATGGTTGTTCTATTTATATGAATAATATCTTTTATGGTCATGCACCCTTGAAGAGTGGTCTATTTTAATGAATCTCGATAGTAGTGATACACATATTCATAATGTTGAAACCAAAAGATGCAGAGTTGATAATGATAGTGCAACTTATTTGTGGCACTTGCCGTTTAGGTCATATCGGTATAAAACGCATGAAGAAACTCCATACTAATGGACTTTTGGAGTCACTTGATTATGAATCACTTGGCACTTGCGAACCGTGCCTCATGGGCAAGATGACTAAAACACCGTTCTCCGGTACTATGGAGAGAGCAACAGATTTATTGGAAATCATACATACGGATGTATGTGGTCCAATGAATGTTGAAGCTCGTGGCGGATATCGTTATTTTCTCACCTTCACAGATGATTTGAGCAGATATGGGTATATCTACTTAATGAAACATAAGTCTGAAACATTTGAAAAGTTCAAAGAATTTCAGAGTGAAGTTGAAAATCATCGTAATAAGAAAATAAAGTTTCTACGATCTGATCGTGGAGGCGAATATTTGAGTTCTGAGTTTGGTCTACATTTGAAACAAAGCGGAATAGTTTAGCAACTCACGCCACCCGAACACCACAGCGCAATGGTGTGTCCGAGCGTCGAATCGCACTTTATTGGATATGGTGCGATCTATGATGTCTCTTACAGATTTACCGCTATCATTTTGGGGTTATGCTCTTGAGGCGGCCGCATTCACGTTAAATAGGACACCGTCAAAATCCGTTGAGACGACGCCTTATGAACTATGGTTTAGCAAGAAACCAAAGTTGTCGTTTCGAAAGTTTGGGGTTGCGATGCTTATGTGAAGAAACTTCAACCTGATAAGCTTGAACCCAAATCGAAAATGTGTCTTCATAGGATACCCAAAGGAGACAATTGGGTACACCTTCTATCACAGATCCGAAGGCAAAACATTCGTTGCTAAAATGGATCCTTTCTAGAGAAGGAGTTTCTCTCGAAAGAAGTGAGTGGGAGGAAAGTGGAACTTGATGAGGTAATAGTACCAGCTCCCTTATTGGAAAGTAGTTAAATCACGAAATCAGTTTACGTAACACCTACACCGATTAGTGAGGAAGATAATGATAAAGATCATGAAACTTCAGATCAAGTTGTCACCGAACTTCGTAGATCAACCAGAACAAAATCCGCACTGAGTGGTACGGTAATCCTATTCGGAAGTCATGCTACTAGATCATGATGAACCTACGAACTATGAAGAAGCGATGGTGAGCCCAGATTCGCAAAATGGCTTGAAGCCATGAAATCTGAGATGGGATCCATGTATGAGAACAAAGTATGGACTTTGGTAGACTTGCCCGATGATCGGCAAGCTATTGAGAATAAATGGATTTTTAAGAAGAAGACTGACGCTGATGGTAATGTAATCTGTCTACAAAGCTCGACTTGTTGCAAAAGGTTTTCGACAAGTTCAAGGGGTTGACTACGATGAGACTTTCTCACCAGTGGCGATGCTTAAGTCCGTCCGAATCATGTTAGCAATTGCCGCATTTTATGATTATGAAATTTGGCAAATGGATGTAAAACTGCATTCTTGAATGGATTTCTAGAAGAAGAGTTGTATATGATACAACCAGAAGGTTTTGTCGATCCAAAAGGTGCTAACAAAGTGTGCAAGCTCAACGATCAATTTATGGTGCAGTGCAAGCCTCTCGGAGTTGGAATAAGCGCTTTGATAGTGTGATCAAAGCATATGGGTTTATCTGAGACTTTTGGAGAAGCCTTGTATTTACAAGAAAGTGAGTGGGAGCTCTGTAGCATTTCTAATATTATATGTGGACGACATATTATTGATTGGAAATGATATAGAATTTCTGGATAGCATAAAAGGATACTTGAATAAAAGTTTTTCAATGAAAGACCTCGGTGAAGCTGCTTACATATTAGGCATCAAGATCTATAGAGATAGATCAAGACGCTTGATTGGACTTTCACAAAGCACATACCTTGATAAAGTTTTGAAAAGGTTCAAAATGGATCGAGCAAAGAAAGGTTTTTACCTGTGTTACAAGGTGTAAGATTGAGTCGGACTCAATGCCCGACCACAGCAGAAGATAGAGAGAAATGAAAGATGTTCCTATGCTTCAGCCATAGGCTCTATCATGTATGCAATGCTGTGTACCAGACTGACGTATGCTTAGCTGTAAGCTTGGCAGAAGGTACCAAAGTAATCCAGAGTGGATCATCGGACAGCGGTCAAGAACATCCTGAAATACCGAAAAGGACTAAGGATATGTTTCTCGATATGGAGGTGACAAAGAGCTAGTCGTAAATGGTTACGTCGATGCAAGCTTTGACACCGATCCGGACGATTCTAAATCGCAAACCGGATCGTGTTTTTATTAAACGGTGGAGCTGTCGGTTGGTGCAGTTCTAAACAAAGCGTCGTGGCGGGATCTACATGTGAAGCGGAGTACATAGCTGCTTCGAAGCAGCAAATGAAGGAGTCTGGATGAAAGAGTTCATTTCCGATCTAGGTGTCATACCTAGTGCATCGGGACCGATGAAGATCTTCTGTGACAATATCGGTGCAATTGCCTTGGCAAAAGAATCCAGATTTCACAAGAGGACCAAGCACATCAAGAGACGCTTCAATTCCATTCGGGACCAAGTCCAAGTGGGAGACATAGAGATTTGCAAAATACATACGGATCTGAATGTTGCGGACCGTTGACTAAGCCTCTTCCACGAGCAAAACATGATCAGCACCAAGACTCCATGGGTGTAAGGATCATTACTTTGTAATCTAGATTATTGACTCTAGTGCAAGTGGGAGATGAAGGAAATATGCCCTAGAGGCAATAATAAAGTTATTATTTATTTCCTTATATCATGATAAATGTTTATTATTCATGCTAGAATTGTATTAACCGGAAACATAATACATGTGTGAATATATAGACAAACAGTATGTCACTAGTATGCCTCTACTTGACTAGCTTGTTAATCAAAGATGGTTATGTTTCCTAACCATGAACAAGGAGTTGTTATTTGATTAACAAGGTCACATCATTAGTTGAATGATCTGATTGACATGACCCATTCCGTTAGCTTAACACTTGATCGTTTAGTATGTTAATGCTTTCTTCATGACCCATACATGTTCCTGTAACTATGAGATTATGCAACTCCCATTTACCGGAGGAACACTTTGGGTACTACCAAACGTCACAACGAAACTGGGTGATTATAAAGGAGTACTACAGGTGTCTCCAAAGGTACTTGTTGGGTTGGCGTATTTCGAGATTAGGTTTTGTCACTCCGATTGTCGGAGAGGTATCTCTAGGCCTTCTCGGTAATACACATCACATAAAGCCTTGCAAGCATTGCAACTAAAGAGTTAGTTGTGAGATGATGTATTACGGAGCGAGTAAAGAGACTTTCCGAACGAGATTAAACTAGGTATTGGATACCGACGATCGAATCTCGGAAAGTAACATACCGATGACAAAGGGAACAACGTATGTTGTTATGCGGTTTGACCGATAAAGATCTTCGAGAATATGTAGGAACCAATATGAGCATCCAGGTTCCGCTATTGGTTATTGACCGAGAATAGTTCTAGGTCATGTCTACATAGTTCTCGAACCGTAGGGTCCGCACGCTTAAGGTTTCAATGACGGTTATTATGAGTTTATGTATTTTGATGTACCAAGGAGTTCGAGTCCGGATGTGATCACGGACATGACGAGGAGTCTCGAAATGGTCGAGACATAAAGATTGATATATTGGATGGTTATATTCGGACACGGAAAGGTTCGGAAGTTTCGGAGAAAACCGGAGTGCCGGAGGGGTTACCGGAACCCCGGGAAGTTATGGGCCTTATTGGGCCAAGAGGGAGAGAGAGGGCTGCACCAGGAGGTGGTGCGCCCCCTCCATGGGGAGTCCGACTGGACTAGGAGGGGGGCGCAGCCCCCTTCCCTCTCCCTCTCCTCTCTTCCTTCCCCTTCCTCTTCCTAGTAGGACTAGGAAAGGGAGTCCTACTCTACTAGGAGGAGGACTCCCCCCCTTGGTGCGCCCCAAGGCTGGCCGGCCCTCCCCTTGCTCCTTTATATACGGGGCAGGGGGCACCCTAGAACACACAAGTTGATCTACGGATCGTTCCTTAGCCGTGTGCGGTGCCCCCTCCACCATATTCCACCTCGGTCATATTGTAGCGGTGCTTAGGCGAAGCCTGCGACGGTAGAACATCAAGATCGTCACCACGCCGTCGTCTTGACGGAACTCCTTCCCGACGCTTTGCTGGATCGGAGCTCGGGATCGTCATCGAGCTGAACGTGTGCCAAGAACTCGGAGGTGCGAGTAACGGTGCTTGGATCGGTCGGATCGTGAAGACGCGTCGACTACATCAACAGCGTTAATATAACGCTTCCGCTTTCGGTCTCACGAGTGCGTGGACGGACACTCTCCCCTCTCGTTGCTATGCCATCACCATGGTCTTGCGTGATCGTAGGAAAATTTTTGAAATTACTACGTTACCCAACAATTGGATCATGGAATTAGAATCGTTTGAAATTGGAGTTCCACCAAAAAAATTATCCTATGCATCTAGTTCATCGTGATCAGAACTATATATATAATTGTTGGCCTCGTGAAGGATAAAGTATCGCTCTAGCTTGGGGGAGGCTTAAGTCATTGTTATATTCATGCCCCAATCATGAGCTCTCAAGAGAAATTATTATCCAGAACTTTTATGCTCGGCTTTCTCGTAATGATCAAACCATGCTTGATACTTCTTGTGCTGGTTCTTTTATGAAGAAGACTATTGAATTCCGGTGGGATCTTTTAGAATGAATCAAACGCAACTCTGAAGATTGGGAACTCGACGAAGGTAAAGAGTCAGGTATTAAGCTTATGTATGATTGTGTTAAATCTTTTATGAATACCAATGCTTTTCAAAAGTTTAGCACTAAATATGGACTTGACTCTGATATAGTAGCCTCCTTTTGTGAATCATTTGCTACTCATGTTGAACTCCCTAAAGAGAAGTGGTTTAAAAATCACCCAACTATTAAAGAAGAAATTAAAGAACCGGTACCGGTTAAAGAAGAAACTATAATTTATAATGTTGATCTAGTTGTCCCTTCTGCTTATATTGAGAAACCACCTTTTCCTGTTAGGATAAAGGAACATGCTACCAGTTAAAGAAGAAACTATAATCAAAAGCTATATTAGAACACCTAAACCTGATGAACAAATTAAAATGGAACCTAGCATTGCTATGGTTAAAGATTTCTTGGAAGAAGATATGGATGGGCATGTTATTTATTTCTGCGAAGAAGCTGCTATTGCTAAACCTGATAAAAGGGATAAACATAGGAGATCACTGTTATCATGGTTTATGTGACATAGGTGCTAGTGTGAGTGCTATTCCTTACACCTTATATCAAGAAATTATGAATGACATAGCACCCGCAGAGAGAGAATAAATAGATGTTACTATAAAACTTGCTAATAGAGACACCATATCACCAATTGGGATTGTTAGAGAAGTCTTGTGTGGGAAAATAAAATACCCTACTGATTTCCTTGTTCTTGGTTCCCCACAAGATGATTTCTGTCCCATTATTTTTGGTAGACCTTTCTTGAACACCGTTAATGCTAGAATAGATTATGAGAAACAAATTGCCGGTGTTAGCTTTGGTAACGAGTCTCATTAGTTCATGAAAAAGAATTGCCTAGTAAGGTTGAATTAATTGGTCTTGCTTCTATTGCCGTGCCACCTACTGATCCTTTAGAACAATATTTGCTAGACCATGAAAATGATTTACATATGCATGAAAGAAATGAAATAGATAAGATTTTCTTTGAACAACGTCCTCTACTTAAACACAATTTGCCTATTGAAACTCTGGGAGGTCCTCCTCCATGTAAAGGAGATCCTGTATTTCAATTAAAACAATTGCAAGACACTTTGAAATATGCTTATCTTGATGAAAAGAAGATATATCCTGTTATTATCAGTGCTAACCTTTCAGAACATGAAGAAGAAAGATTATTGAAAGTTCTAAGGAAGCACCGAGCTGCTATTGGATATACTCTTGATGATTTAAAGGGCATTAGTCCCACTCTATGTCAGCACAAAATTAATATGGAACCTGATGCTAAACCCATTGTTGATCACCAACGTCGGTTAAATCTGAAGATGAAAGAAGTGAGATGTGAACAAACAAATCTTGTCTTGAATTGGGAAAAGTGCCACTTTGTGGTTAATGAAGGTATTATCTTGGGTCATAAGATTTCTGAGAAGGCCATTGAAGTGGACAAAGCTAAGGTTGACGCAATTGAGAAAATGCCATGTCTTAAGGACATCAAAGGGACAAATCCTACGGAAGTGTCACTCCGAAGCTTATGGAGGGCATCATGCTGGAGATAGAACTGCTCATAAGGTATTTCAGTCTGGATTATTGGCCTAATCTCTTTAAGGATGCCCGTAAGTACGTCTCATCTTGTGATGAATGTCAAAGAATAGGTAATATCGGTAAGTGTCAAGAAATGCCTATGAATTATTCACTTGCTGTTGAACCATTTGATGTTTGGGGATTTGATTACATGGGACCTTTTCCTTCCTCTAGTGGGTATACACATATTTTGGTTGCTGTTGATTATGTTACTAAATGGGTAGAAGCTATTCCAACCAGTAGTGCTGATCACAACACCTCTATTAAAATGCTTAAGGAAGTTATTTTCCCAAGGTTTAGAGTCCCTAGATATTTAATGACTGATGGTGGTTCACACTTTATTCATGGTTGTTTCCGTAAAATGCTTGCCAAGTATGATGTTAACCATAGAATTGCATCACCCTGTCATCCTCAGTCTAGTGGTCAAGTTGAACTTAGCAATAGAGAAATAAAATTAATTTTGCAAAAGACTGTCAATAGGTCCAGGAAGAATTGGTCTAAGAAATTAGATGATGCACTTTGGGCTTATAGAACAACATATGAAAATCCTATGGGTATGTCTCCTTATAAAATGGTCTATGGAAAGGCTTGTCATTTGCCTCTTGAATTAGAACATAAAGCATTATGGGCAGTCAAAGAGCTCAACTATGATTTCAAACTTGCTGGTGAAAAGAGGTTATTTGATATTAGCTCCTTAGATGAATGGAGAACCCAAGCTTATGAAAATGCAAAATTATTCAAAGAAAAGGTTAAAATATGGCATGACAAAAGAATCCAAAAGCGTGAGTTTAAAGTTGGGGAATATGTTCTTTTGTACAACTCTGGTTTTAGATTCTTTGCAGGAAAACTCCTCTCAAAAAGGGAAGGCCCCTATGTCATCGACGAAGTTTATCGGTCCGGAGCCATCAAAATTAATAATTCTGAAGGTACTAATCCGAAGGTTGTAAATGGGCAACAAATAAAGCATTATATCTCAGGTACGCCCATTAATGTTGAAAGTCATATTATCCAAACTTTGAAACCTGAAGAACACATAAAAGAGTCCTTCCGGAACACTCCAGAATCGTGAAAATAAGGAGGTACGTGATACGGTAAGTAAACGGACTCCAAAATATCCCCAAAAATATTTTTTATCAGTTTTGGAATATTTAAGAATTTTGTAAATAAAGAAACTTCCATGAAGCGTCCCCTGATGAGGACAAGACACTAGGGCACGTCAGGCTTGCCTAGCGCGCCCAGTTTGGTTGTGCCCACCTAGGACACATTTCGGACTTCATTTTTATTCCGTATACTTGTCCTCCAAGATAAAAAATATCTATATATACTTGCCGAACCTGTTGCTCACCGTATCGCGAAGAAATCCTCTGTTCTCTTTTCTTGCTGTTTTCTGTCAGATCCCATCTACCATGGCCGCTTCAAGCTCCTCCAAGGACAAGTTCTTCAAGAACCACATCAACTCATATTTGCGGGAGGTGGTGCAGCACCCTCAAACTATCCAGATGCATGAGGGGGTGATGTACATCTGCGATGAGCAAGGTCCCAAGGGCACGGGAACCATGGAGGCCAGACTTGAAGCTATGGAGCAGGAAGTCTTCCGGTGCAAGGGGATGGTGGAGCGTGGGCTCAATGCCAATCAACTCATGATCACGGACCTTTCCGATGATCTCAAGGTGGATGGAAAGCCCATGAAGGACGTCATCTTCACCCTCAACGAGCAAATCAACTTCCTCCAACGCCAGATCTATGATCTTCAAAACCAAGTCTTTGAATATGAGGCGAGGTTTAAATGTATGAGTTTGGCTGCTAGTTGCAGGACTCGTGAAACTCACTCCTCCTCTTATGATGGTGGACCACTGCCATGGAAATCCGAGGACAAGATCTCCTCTTCATCACCACCACCATCTTCTTCATCACCAAAGGAAAATTGAGTATCGGGTATGGGCACTCCCCTTGGCTTCCGCCAAGATTGGGTGGGGGGGTGCCCCGGTATCGTATCATCCCACTATCTTTTTGCTTTTACTTATCTTAGTTCGATCTTTTGCTTTAGATGAATAAAAGTTTAGTTCGATCCTTTCTTCTTTGAGAGTTTGCTTAGTGATCTATCCTTGTAATCGTGTGCAAGTTATATAATAAAGTTTAGTTGGAGTTTTTGCTTTCTTTACTTTCATGTTGCAAATAAAAGAAAATAAATAAGAAAGAAAAAGAGAAAGGAAATAAATCAATAAGATCATATACTAATCCTATGGTAGGTGATGGCACGACATAAGGAAAAGTATAAGTAGAAAATTTTATTAGAGATTGACAAACATAGCATTAGTCAATGATGCAACGCATGAAAGAATTAATAAGGGAAGAGAAGATTCACATATAAATATACTATCCTAGAAATCTTTTGTTATTGTGAGCACTCATCAAAATATTATATGACAAAATTGTTGACGTTGGACAAAGAAGACAACTTAATGGTTTATGTTTGTTTATATTCACATAGAAGTCATATTGTCATAGATCCTTCAACATGTGGTGCTTGCCCCCTATCTTTGCTAGCCAAAAATTCCGCACCAAGTAGAGATACTACTTGTGCATCCAAAAACCCTTAAACCCAAATCTTTTCAAGTGTCCACCATACCTACCTAGGGATTGAGCAAGATTCCTCAAGTAAGTTGTCATTGGTGCAAAAAGGCAATAAAAATTGCTTCTAAATGTGTGAGATCATTTAGTGTAAGAGAAAATTGAGCGTTGCATGAACTTGTGATGGTGAAGAATAAAAGCAACAGACTGCATAATAAAGGTCGCTAACACAAGGGGCAATGCAACGTGACGTTCTTTTGCACTAAGGGGTTGAGCATACAAACAAATAAGCGCATGTCAACCTCTGCTTCCCTCTGTGAAGGGCCTATCTTTTACTTTTATGTATTTACTTTTATGCAAAGAGTCAAAGTTTTCCTTCTATTCCTTTTTATTTTTCTCCTTTGGCAAGCATCATGTGGTGAGGAAAGATCTAGACACATATGTCCAGTTGAATATAGATAGCATGAGTTATTATTGTTGACACCACCCTTGAGGTGAATATGTTGGGAGGCGAAAATATAGGCCCCTATCTTTCTATGTGTCTGGTTGAAACGTTTTGCTCATGTGTACGCGGTGACTGTTAGCAATCATAGAAGACTATATGATGGTTGAGTATGTGGACTTGCCTAAAGGCTCCGACACGTGACCCTTCCTAAAAAGATGATGAATTGTAGTTGCAAAGTTGACTGAGAACATAGTTTGTTGGTTTCTAATAGAGTTTTCGCTTTATACTTTGATTCGTGAGAAGTTTATGATAAAAGTTCTAAGATAAAAGTCTTATGTTTAAATTTGTTGCTGTTATAATAAACAACATGATGCTTCTATGTCCGTATTTTGTTTTTATCGACACCTCTCTCTCAAAGCATGTGGACATGTTTTTCGATTTCGGTTTTCGCTTGAGGACAAGCGAGGTCTAAGCTTGGGGGAGTTGATACGTCCATTCTGCATCATGTTTTCTTACTGTTATTTATGATGTTTTATCCACAATAATGCTTTTTGGAGTAATTCTAATGCATTTTCTCTCATAATTTGCAAGGTACACACCAAGAGGGAGAATTCCGGCAGCTGGAAATCTGGACCTGGAAAAGCTACGTAACGCTACCTATTCTGCACAACTCCAAACAAGCTAAAACTTCACGGAGATTTTTTTGGAACATTTAAGAATTATTGGAGAAAATAACTACCAGAGGGGGCCCACAAGGTGGGCACAACCCACTTGGGCATGCCAGGGAGCCCAGGCGCGCCCTGGTGGGTTGTGCTCATCCAGGCCCACCTCTGGAATCCATCTTCTGGTATATAAGTCATTTTGACCTAGAAAAAAAATAAGGGAAGGACTTTCGGGATGGAGTGCCGCCGTTTCGAGGCGGAACTTGGGCGGGAGCACTTTTGCCCTCCGGCGGAGCGATTCCACCGGGGAATCTTCCCTCCCGGAGGGGGAAATCAACGTCATCGTCATCACCAACAACTCTCCCATCTTGGGGATGGCAATCTCCATCAACATCTTCAACAGAACCATCTCATCTCAAACCCTAGTTCATCTCTTGTGTTCAATCTTGTTACCGGAACTATAGATTGGTGCTCGCGGGTGACTAGCAGTGTTGATTACATCTTGTAGTTGATTACTATATGGTTTATTTGGTGGAAGATTATATTTTCAGATCCATTATGCTATTTAATACTCCTCTGATCATAAGCATGTACATCATTTGTGAGTAGTTACTTTTGTTCTTGAGGTCACGGGAGAAATCATGTTGCAAGTAATCATGTGAATTTGATATGTGTTCGATATTTTGATAGTATGTATGTTGTTATTCCCTTAGTGGTGTCATGTGAACGTCTACATGACACTTCACCATATTTGGGCCTAAAGGAATGCATTGTGGAGTAGCAATTAGATGATGGGTAGCGAGAGTGACAGAAGCTTAAACCCCAGTTTATGCGCTATTCCGTAAGGGACCGATTGGATCCAAAAGTTTAATGCTATGGTCAGAATTTATTCTTAATACTTTTCTCGTAGTTGCGAATGCTTGCGGGAGGGTTAATCCTAAGTAGGAGGTTTGTTCAAGTAAGAGCAGCAACTAAGCACTGGTCCATCCACATATCAAATTATCAAAGTAGCGAACACGAATTAAACCAACATGATGAAAGTGACTAGATGTAACATCCCAAATTTTCAATTTGGAATGTTATACATAGGTCATTCATGCATATCATATTTTATTGCACTTTTGTTTTGCGATCCTCGAAATCCTAAGCAATTCAAGGACCCTCGGAGAGAGTTGGGGATTTCACGGTTTTTCATATTTGAATTTTATCAAATATAAAAACAAGGATCATTTTGTTTGGTTTAAGTTAATTCTTCTCTCCGAAAATATTTCATATTAAAAATATATGAGAGGAGACAATATGACTTCTCCCAAAATAATTAAATAATGGAGGAAAAATATTAAAATCAAATAAACAATTTTATTTGGATTTCACTGTAATTTATTTGAATTAGGAAAAATACTTGTTTTTCAAAATTGCATTAGAGTCGTAAATAAATGTTCACTTTGTCCGCTATTTTATTAGAGAACGGGGAAATTTTGTTTCGGGATTTTTGGAGTCCGTTTAGTGTTTCTTTTCTTCGTATTTCTGCGCGTCGGAATTTTTTTTTAAAAAAGTGAACCGCCTTAACGTGTCGTGTCCGCCTGGGACACCGACCCGGCCGGCTTTATAAGTCGAGGCCCCGAGGCCCCAGCCCACCTCGCGCCGCACCCCAAACCCTAGGCCGCCGCCGCCCACGCCGGAGCCCGCCGCCGTTCGTCGACGTTTTTTTCTTTTCCGGTTAACCGTTCGGTATTTTTTTAGAAAACCTAGATTTGTTTCGTTTTTTTATTAGATCGGTTCGGTTTTCTGCGGTTTAGTTAAATAGCGGACGTTCGTCCGTACGTTCATTTTAACGAACGCCGTTCACCCGTTAGTCACAGACAACGAACGTTCGTTCGTTAGCCTGTTCGTCCGTTTTTCTTTTTCCAGTGTTTTTCGCGATTATTTTTTATCACGATTTCTGCCCTGAATTTTCGTTTTAGTTTAATTTTTCGCTCGTTTATCCGAATCAGGCGATTCAAGCGCCTAGATCTTCGTCTCGAAGCCCTCTTTCCGTTTAACGAAGTTGAACAAGATTTTGGTACTGTAAAATTTGACTTTATTCCAGATTAGTAATCGGATCTTGTTCCTTTCGCAGTTTGTGTTTCGTTGCTCCGTTTGATTTGATTCTTTTTGCAAACCGGAGTTCTTCAGTTGATCTTTCTGGTTAGATCTTCTTATTTGAGATTTACACATGCATCTTTGTTTGATTGCTTATGTATGCTATTGTTTGTTTGCGATAGAATTCCCGGAGTGCGAAGCGTGCTACTACGAGTCTCTAGGTTTTGCAGATCGTCAGCAAGGCAAGTAACTCTAACATCCCAAATTTTCAATTTGGAATGTTATACATAGATCATCATGCATATCGTATTTTTTATTTCATTGTTGGCTTGATCCTATAAATCCTACGCAACTCAAGGACCCATGGAGAGAGTTGGTTTTCGTTATTTTCATATTTGAGTTTTCTCAAATTTTGAAAAAGGGATCATTTGATTTTATTTATTTTATCTTCAATTATTTCTACTGTCAAAATATGAGAGAGGGAATAAAATGACTTTCCCAAAATTAAGAAATAATGAAGATTTAATAAAAAAATCAAATAAGATTTTATTTTGGAGTTTTTCACCTTTTTATTTGAATTTAGGAAAAATGTGCTATTTTCAAATTTGCATTTAGGCCCCAAATAAATGTTCATCTAGTCCGGCTTGATTTTAGAAGCCGGGGAAATTTTATTCAGGATTTTTGGAGTCCGTTTAGTACTTCTTTTGTTTTTTTTCTGGGCGTAATTATTTAAAAAAATTTAACAAACTGACCTTGGGCCGTGCCCGAGCGGGACTCCGCTCGGGGGCGCTAATAAATAGCCACCGCCCGAGCGCCTGACCACCCGAGCGCCCGCCCAGCCCCACCCGCTACCGAGCCGCCCACCTGAAACCTAGCCCTAGCCCCCAGCGCGCCTACATGCCACCGCCGCCTCGTGCCACGCGCCGCCGCACGACTTCTTCATGGACCACGAGGTTCTCCGCCGCCTCGATCCGCGTGCCGGTTTTAAAAAAACCGGGTGGTTTTATTTCGGTTTTTTTCGGGTTTTTTTTAGTTTTCGTTTTTATTTAGTTTTGGTTTTTTCGGTTTAGGTTATTTAGCGGATGTTCGTCCGTTAGTTCGTTTTAACGAACGAGTTCGTCAGATTAGTTTAGTTAACGAACGTTCGTTCGTTAACCCGTTCGTCGTTTTTCTTTTTCTCGGATTTAATTAGCGATTTTTCTGATCGCGATTTCTGATCCGATTTTCGTTTTAGTGTAACTTTTCGCTCATTTATCGGAATCAGGCGATTCAAGCGCCTGGAGTTTCTTATCGAAACCCTCTTTCCAAATAACCAACTTAAACAAGTTTTTGCTACTGTAAAATTTGACCTAGATCCAGATTAGTAAAACGGAGTTGTTTTCTTTCGCCGTTTGTTCCCCGTTGCTTTGTTTGCTTTGTTTCTTTTTGCAAACCGGAGTTCTTAAGTTGAACTATCTGGTTAGATCTTTCGTTTGAGTTTTACCTGTGCATTAGATGAGTACTTATTGTGTGCTTGTTTGTTTGTCTGTGATAGAATACCCGGAGTGCGCCGCCTGTTACTTCGAGTCTCTAGGTTTCGCGGATCATCAGCAAGGCAAGTAACACTTTGATCATACCTTTTCTCATACCCAGTTTTTATTGCATTAGATCAATCCTCAAATATTGCATGATTAGGATCTAATTAAATTGTGGGTTATGGGAAGTAGTTGAGGTAGTACCTATTACCTGTTTATTATCAAACCTTTGGGAGTTACTTCTACGTTTTCTTATTATGACATGCTATGCTAGTAGACGTGGATTGGTGAGTGTATCCATGACAGATGTGAGATTATTAATTAATGGTTTATTTAATGTGGCAACTTAAACACACATCTGGGTGGATTGAGGCACTTGGTTTCTATCAGGACTTGCCTGTATTTCTTCGGACCGCCACCCAAGCTAAAAGGGGTCATGAGATTATTCATGCTAGAAACTTCCGTGTGCAGCCACATGCTACTATGGGCTCTAGCATAGTTGACTAAGTTGTGCAAACTCTTACGGTGGTAGACTAGCTGATGTAGGGGTTGTAGGTTGGTATGGTCTACCCGCTACGTAAGGTGCTAGCGTTTATGAAAGACTATGTCTCGGTCATCCGTTTCTCAAACACCATGTAGTGCGAGAAATCAAACGGAGGAGATCGAGTCATGTGGGGAAAAGTGCGCAAACCTCTGCAGAGTGTATAAACTAATCATGTATAGCCGTGTCCCCGGTTATGGACAACTTGAGTATCTAGTACTTGGATATCATGTGAATCTCATCATGTTACTTGTATTAATATTGTTGGGTTTGTTAATGAGTATTTTTAATTGGGATTGAGAATGCTGTCAACCATTCTCAATGTTTAACAACCACCATGATAGTTAAATAAATTTTATTCCTTTGTAGTACGGAAAAATTAGCTTTATGCAAAACTGTAACCGTAGAGCTTTCCACCAGCCAAATATGCATGTAGTATAGCTTATTCCATTATTATTCTCTATGTGTTACATTGCCAGCATATTCCATGTGCTGACCCGTTTTCGGGCTGCAACGTTTCATGTTGCAGACTTTTCAGACGACGAGTAAGGTGCTTAGGTCGTGGTTCTGTACTTAGTGATGCCGTTGGAGTTGATGGAATACTTAGTGATGCCGTTGGAGTTGATGGAATCGCTTATTCTTCCAAGCCTTCCGCTGTTATCGTTATTAGATGGCCTTAAGCCATATTTATTTTATTAAGTTCTCTCTTGAGACATTCGATTGCAATAAGTGTGTGATTGCTACTCTGTTATAAATCCTCCGAGTACTGTGTGGTGTCAGCATTACTGATCCAGGGATGACACTGAGCACAGAGATCAGACTGTTTGAGGTCTGGTCGCTACAGTAACACATTGATCATACCTTTTTCATACCCAGTTTTTATGCATTAGATACAACCCTCACACATTGCATGAGTAGGATCTCTTAATATGTGGGTTTGGGAAGTAGTTGCTGAGGTAGAACCTATTACCTGTTTTAATATCAAACCCTTGGGAGTTACTTCTACGTGATGCTTATATTGCAATGCTATGCTCGTAGACGTGGATTGGGGTTGAGTGTATCCATGACAGATGTGAGATTGTTAATTAATGGTTCAACTTAAGGTGGTAACTTAATACAAATCTGGGTGGATTGCTTGTGGGCACCTGGAGAATCCAGTGTTGTCCTAGGATATCCCGGAGTACCCGTGTGATCATCCTACGGTCCGCCACCAAGGCTCAAAGGGATCATAAGATTATTCATGCTAGAAACTTCCGTGTGCAGCCATAAGCCATTATGGGCTCTAGCATAGTTGAGTATGTTGTGTGACCTATTTCAGTGGTGGGCTAGCAGATGTAGAGGGAAAGTAGGTGTAACTGTCCACCCAGAGTAAAGAGTTAATGCTTCTGAAAGATCGTGTCTCGACCATCCGTTCGCAAAAGCCGGTAGTCGTAGAAATCCAACGGAGGAGATCAAGTCTTGTGGGTAAAAGTGCGCAAACCTCTGCAGAGTGTATAAACTAATCATGGTTAGCCATGTCCCCGGTCATGGACAATTTTGAGTATCTAGTACTTGGATTATCCTATTGTATCTGATCACACTAAATTAATTTGTTGGGTTAAATGATTACTTTAATTGGGATTGAGTTGGAGGAACTTTCTCAATGTTGTTCAACTACCATGATAGTTAAATAAAATTTATTCCTTTGTTGTAGGGAAAAATGGCTTTTCGCAAAACAATATAACCATAGAGCTTCCACCAGCCATATATGCATGTAGTGATAGCTTTTATCTGTTCATTTCTCTACTGTGTTATATTGCCAGCATATTCCATGTGCTGACCCGTTTTCGGGCTGCAACATATCATGTTGCAGACTTTTCAGACGAGGAGGGTGCGATAGGTCGTTTGTCATGCACTCAGTTATGCCGTTGGAGTTGATGGACTCACTTTATCTTCCAAGCCTTCCGTTGTTATCTTATTTAGATGGCCTTAAGCCATATTTATTGTAATAAGTTCTCTCTTGAGACATTCGATGTAATAAGTGTGTGATTGCTACTCTGTTATAAATCCTTCGAGTACTGGGTGTGTCAGCATTACCGATCCAGGGATGACACTGAGCACAGAGACTTGACCTCCTGAGGTCGGTTCGCTACAAGATGGTATCAGAGCACACGCTGAATGTAGGACACGACCACTAAGAAAGGCCCTAGGTCACTCTTCTCTACTCATTTTTGACTTCTCTCCATTTTCTACTCCTTAGGATGGCGGACTCAAGGAACAAGTTTGCACAACCCGATGAAGACACACCCTTTGGACGACACTTGAAGGAAGCCACTAGATACCTGAACATCGGAATACCAAGCTTCACCGGGACCTACATCGCCACTCTACCAGAAGAGGAGCGCTGGATGATTCGAGTTCAAGTTCCAGGAAGGACATTCATGCGAGTCACTGAGCCAATAGAGTTTTCCTTTGATGCACCCACCTGGAGCCTAGGCAAGAGCATGGCAGCCCACATTACTATGGGACGTATTGGAGAAATCTACAAACAGGATCTGAAGGACACTATCTATCAGATATGTTGGCGCCGAGATGAGCAATGGGAGATGATCAACGCCCGGAAGGACAGGTACATTGCAACTTTCATCCAGGAATTAAAACAACACAATCGACGGCAGGAGAACCAGATGTGCTCAAGCATGATAGATTTGAAGAAGGCGATGACTAGGATCACAGAGCTAGAAGAGGAACTCAAGTCTACACGCGATGAATATGAGGAGGAAATGACGATAGTCGTGGAGAAGAATGACGATCTAACAATGAAGATAGGAGTATTCTTGGGAGACCCCACGCCAGGAGGAGAAGATGATGAACCCAAGGAAATTCGTTCTAAAGACTACATCATCATCGACGACACCGACTCCGACCCCGACAGTAGTGATGATGACTATGAAGACGAAGCTGGAGCGGATATCATGGAGTCTTCCACCGATCAATATTTCTAGATGACCACCATATGATCAGTAGTTTTCCCCCATGTATATAGTAGTAGTCCGAGCACTTTTAACGTTAGTTCTAGACCGATTGTATGTCCTCGCTTGATTGATTGAGTGATATGAAATGATTGTGTTTGTCTCATGTGCATATGGGTAGTGCTTTATCACTAGACCTCATTCTATTCTAATCTCTCCCCTCTACACCCATCAGATGCCTCCGAGACGTGATACCGGATTTGTCTTCCCACCGGAGATCACCCAATTGAACCAGCAGCAGAATGCTTTGATGCAGATATTAGTCCAGAACCAAGGCAAAAACAACAACAATCTGCCGCCACCACCTCCAGTTGACAACTTAGCCCGCTTTCTGAGGTTGCAGCCGCCGGTGTTTTCCAGTAGCACCGAGCCAATAGTTGTGGATGACTGGCTACGCAAGATTGGAAGGGAGTTGACCACCGCATGTTGCACTGATGCTGAGAAGGTGCCTTTTGCCGCACACCGATTGGATGGACCAGCAGCATCATGGTGGGAGAATTACACAGCCACTTTCCCCATAGCCAATATCACTTGGGATCAGTTTCAACAAGCATTCTGCAAAGCCCATGTCTCAACTGGAGCTATGAGCATGAAGAAGCGCGAGTTTCGCAACTTGCGCCAGGGAAATCGTACTGTGGCTCAGTACGTGGATGAGTTTAGTAAGCTATCTCGTTATGCCCCTGATGATGTGGCCACAGATGCCGTGAAGCAGGAGAAGTTTATGGAAGGGCTAAATGATGAGATGAGCATGCAGTTGATGGTGGTAACATTTAACAACTACCAGGAGTTGGTAGATAAGGCTCTTATGATTGAAGGGAAGCAGCAGCAGATTGAGAGCCGCAAGAGGAAGTATGGACCAGGAAGGTACAACTCAGGAACTCAGCAGAAGCACCGTTTCACCCCGAACTCGGGAGGATTGACCCATAACCATGGAGGCCATACTCACAATGGAGGGAGTTCCCATAACCACCATGGCCCCAAGAATGGGAATGGGAATGGAGCAGTAACAATCGAACAGCTCACTGCAGCCACACCCGCCAAGAAGGACCTAAGTCACATTACTTGTTTCAAGTGCAGGAAGACTGGACACTATGCCACCGAAAGTGCCCCAGGCGAAGAATGGGAATGGCAATGGAAGCTCTGGGAAGAAGCCCAACCCTTTCAATAGGGGACAAGTGAACCACGTCAACGTGGAGGAGGCTGAAGAGCAGCCTGATACAGTTATCGGTAAGTTTTGGTTAAGTCATTTACTACAATAGTTCTTTCTGATACTGGTGCATCGCATTCATACATATCAAGGGGATTCGTGGATAAGTATAAGTTGCCCACTAAAGTACTTAGGACACCTATGTTAGTAAGCTCACCAGGAGCGGAGTATATGGCAAGTCAAGGATGTTTTCAGATGCCATTGACCATTGGAAGCCATGTTTTTCCCTCAGACCTGATTATTTTGGAGTCACAAGGATTGGATGTAATACTAGGCATGGATTGGCTATCGATGTATGGAGGAAACATCGATTGCGCCAGTAAGTCGATTTTACTCACTACCCCGGAGGGGAAAAGGATCAAGTATGTATCCCGGCATGCGCCGAGGAGGACCCAAGTAAATTCTCTCACGGGAGTTGTTCAGGAGAAAGTTCCTGTTGTGAAGGATTATCTAGATGTATTTCCAGAGGAGTTACCAGGCAGGCCGCCAGATCGAGACATCGAGTTTTTGATAGAGTTGTTGCCAGGCACCGGGCCTATATCGCAGAGACCATACCGGATGCCCGCGAATGATCTGGAGGAGATCAAGAAGCAGATTAAGGAGTTGTTGGAGAAAGGTTACATTCGACGAAGTTCATCACCATGGGGAGCCCTAGTGCTCTTGGTTGAGAAGAAGGATGGATCGTTAAGGATGGTTGTTGACTATCGTGCGTTGAATGAAGTGACGATCAAGAACAAGTACCCACTGCCAATGATCAATGATTTGTTTGACCAGCTTCAAGGAGCTAAAGTGTTTTCGAAGATCGATTTGCGATAAGAATACCATCAGCTGAAGATCCGAGAAAAGGACATACCTAACACAGCTTTCACCACAAGGTACGGGTTATATGAGTATACGGTTTTGTCATTTGGACTGACTAACGCCCCTGCCTATTTCATGAGTATGATGAATAAGGTGTTTATGGAGTTATTGGATAAGTTTGTTATGGTGTTCATTGATGATATCTTGGTATACTCGAAGAATGAAGAGGAGCACAAGGAACATTTGCGTTTGGTTCTTGAGAAGCTCAGGGAACATCAGTTATATGCCAAGTTCAGCAAATGTGAGTTTTGGTTGAAGGAAGTTGGATTTATTGGACATGTTATATCAGGAGAAGGTATAGCAGTGGATCCTACCAAGGTTCGATCGACCTTTGAGTGGTTGGCACCCACTTCAGTTGGAAAGATCCGCAGTTTTCTTGGACTCGCGGGATACTATCGGAGATTTATTGAGAATTTCTCCAAAATTGTGAAACCTATGACGGCATTGTTGAAGAAAGACACCAAGTTCCATTGGACTGAAGAATGTGAAGCAAGTTTCAAGGAGTTGAAGAAACGTTTGACTACAGCTCCAGTGCTGATTCTGCCGGATATACGCAAGGATTTCCAAGTGTATTGCGACGCCTCTCGCTTAGGACTTGGAGGAGTACTTATGCAAGACGGAAGAGTTATTTCATATGCCTCACGACAACTTCGACCGCATGAGTTGAATTATGCCATGCATGATTTGGAGTTAGCAGCCGTAGTGCACGCACTCAAGTCCTGGAGACATTTTCTTATTGGAAACCCTTGCGATGTGTATATGGATCACAAGTGTTTGAAGTACATTTTTACACAGAAGGAGCTGAACCTCAGGCAGAGGAGATGGTTGGAGCTCATAAAGGATTATGATATGAAGTTGCAGTATCATCCAGGAAAAGCCAATGTCGTAGCGGATGCTTTGAGTCAGAAAAGCTATGTCAATACCCTCGTGAGCGGAGGAATACCCAAGGAGTTAGCAAAAGATCTCAGGGAGCTTCGGTTGGAGATAGTTCCTAGGGGTTTTGTCGCAGCATTGGAGGTTCAATCAACATTATTGGAAAAGATTCGAGAAGCCCAAAAGGATGACAAAGAAATCGCCGAGATAAAGGAGAAGATGACTGAAGGAAAAGCCAAGGGTTTTCGTGAGGACAAGCATGACACCTTGTAGTTCGAGGACCGTGTATATGTCCCCAATAATGCGGAGATCAGGAAGTTAATACTACAGGAAGCTCCTGACTCGCCATACTCGATACACCCCGGAAACACCAAGATGTATTTGGATTTGAAGGAGCGTTTCTGGTGGACATGAATGAAAAAGGATATTGCCGAGTATGTGGTCGTATGTGATGTATGTCAGAGAGTGAAGGCAGAGCATCAGAAGCCAGCAGGATTACTGCAACCTATGCCGATACCCGAATGGAAGTGGGATAAGCTTGGCATGGATTTTATCACCGGATTACCCAGGACCCGATCGGGATATGATTCTATCTGGGTAGTGGTGGATCGCTTGACCAAAGTAGCTCACTTTATCCCAGTGAAAACCACCTATACAAGTGCAAAGTTGGCCAGGATATATATGACCATGATCGTATGTCTGCACGAAGTTCCGAGGACCATTGTATCAGATAGAGGAACACAATTTACTTCAAAGTTTTGGCACCAACTGCACCAGACTTTGGGGACCAGGCTGGAGTTCAGTACAACTTTTCACCCGTAGGCAGATGGACAGACCGAGAGAGTCAATCAGATTCTGGAGGACATGTTGAGAGCTTGTGCGCTAGATTATGGATCTAGTTGGGATGACAACTTGCCCTACGCGGAGTTCTCATACAACAACAGCTACCAGGCCAGTTTGAAAATGGCACCGTTCGAGGCCTTGTATGGAAGAAGATGCCGAACACCATTGATGTGGGATGAAGTTGGAGACTACCAGTTGTTGAAGGAAATATGCCCTAGAGGCAATAATAAAGTTATTATTTATTTCCTTATATCATGATAAATGTTTATTATTCATGCTAGAATTGTATTAACCGGAAACATAATACATGTGTGAATACATAGACAAACAGAGTGTCACTAGTATGCCTCTACTTGACTAGCTCGTTAGTCGAAGATGGTTATGTTTCCTAACCATAGACATGAGTTGTCATTTGATTAACGGGATCACATCATTAGGAGAATGATCTGATTGACATGACCCATTCCGTTAGCCTAGCACTTGATCGTTGAGTATGTTGCTTATGCTTTCTTCATGACTTATACAAAGTTCCTGCAACTATGAGATTATGCAACTCCCGTTTACCGGAGGAACACTTTGTGTGCTACCAAACGTCACAACATAACTGGGTGATTATAAAGGTACTCTACAGGTGTCTCCAAAAGTATATGTTGAGTTGGCATAATTCGAGATTAGGTTTTGTCACTCCGATTGTCGGAGAGGTATCTCTGGGCCTTCTCGGTAATACTCATCACCTAAGCCTTGCAAGCATTGTAACTAATGAGTTAGTTATGAAATGATGTATTACAGAACGAGTAAAGAGACTTGTCGGTAACGAGATTTAACTAGGTATTGGATACCGACGATCGAATCTCGGACAAGTAACATACCGATGACAAAGGGAACAACGTATGTTGTTATGCGGTTTGACCGATAATGATCTTCGTAGAATATGTAGGAATCAATATGAACATCCAGGTTCCGCTATTGGTTATTGACCGAGAATAGGTCTAGGTCATGTCTACATAGTTCTCGAACCCGTAGGGTCCGCACGCTTAACGTTACGATGACAGTTTATTATGAGTTTATAAGTTTTGATGTACCGAAGTTTGTTCGGAGTCCCGGATGTGATCACGGACATGACGAGGAGTCTCGAAATGGTCGAGACATAAAGATCGATATATTAGAAGCCTATGTTTGGACTTCGGAAAGGCTCCAGATGAAATCGGGATTTACCGGAACACCGGGGTTACGGAACCCCCGGGGTCAATGGGCCTTGATGGGCCATAAGGGAGAAGAGGAGGGCCGGCCAGGGCAGGCCGCAGGCCCGCCCCCCTAGTCCGAATAGGACAAGGAGGGGGGGGCGCCCTTCCTCTTCCCCCTCCCCCAAGCCCTAATCCAACTAGGAAGGGGAGTCCTACTCGGTGGGAGTAGGACTCCTCAGCGCGCCTCCCCTAGGGCCGGCCGCACCCCTTGCTCCTTTATATACGGGGCAGGGGGCACCCCATGACACACAAGTTGATCTACGGATCGTTCATTAGCCGTGTCGGTGCCCCCTCCACCATATTCCACTTCGGTCATATTGTCGCGGAGCTTAAGCGAAGCCCTGCGCCGATAAAGTCATATCGTCGCGGAGCTTAGCGAAGCCCTGCGTCGGTGGAGCATCATCATCGTCCCACGCCGTTGTCTTGTGGAACTCATCCCGACACTTTCTGGATCGGGCCGGGGATCGCCATCGAGCTGAACGTGTGCTGAACTCGGAGGTGTCGTGCGTTCGGTACTTGGATCGGTCGGATCGTGAAGACGTCTGACTACATCAACAGCGTTGTTATAACGCTTCGCTTCGGTCTCACGAGGGTACGTGGACATACACTCTCCCTCTCGTTGCTATGCCATCACCATGATCTTGCGTGCGTAGGAATTTTTTGAAATTACTACGCTCCCCAACAATGGTATCCGAGCCTGGTTTTATGCGTTGATGCCATATGCACGAGTAGAACACAAGTTAGTTGTGGGCGATATAAGTCATACTGCTTACCAGCATGTCATACTTTGGTTCGGCGGTATTGTGAGATGAAGTGGCCGGACCGACATTACGCCAGACGCTTACGCGAGACTGGTTTCACCGCTTGAGCACTTGTTGCTTAAAGGTGACCGGCGGTGTCTGTTTCTCTCACTTTAGTTGAACTGAGTGTGGCTCGCCCGGTCCTTGCGAAGGTTAAAACAGCACCAACTTGACAAACTATCGTTGTGGTTTTGATGTGTAGGTAAGAACGGTTCTTGCTCAGCCCGTAGCAGCCACGTAAAACTTGCAACAACAAAGTAGAGGACGCCTAACTTGTCTTTGCAGGGCATGTTGTGATGTGATATGGTCAAGACGTGATGCTATATTTTATTGTATGAGATGATCATGTTTTGTAACCGAAGTTATCGGCAACGGCAGGAGCCATATGGTTGTCGCTTATTGTATGAAATGCAAAGCCATGTAATTGCTTTACTTTATCACTAAGCAGTAGCGATAGTCGAGAAGCAATAGTTGGCGAGACGACAACGATGCTACGATGGAGATCAAGGTGTCGCGCCGGTGACAATGGTGGTCATGACGGTGCTTGGAGATGGAGATCACAAGCACAAGATGATGATGGCCATATCATATC
The DNA here is from genome assembly GCA_021605205.1 of Aegilops longissima. Taxonomy (NCBI): domain Eukaryota; kingdom Viridiplantae; phylum Streptophyta; class Magnoliopsida; order Poales; family Poaceae; genus Aegilops; species Aegilops longissima. The sequence goes on along the minus strand of CM038676.1, from coordinate 482,505,347 downwards.
ACTTATATTGATTGCATGTGATGTTTATCCTTTATGCATCTTATCTTGCTTTGATTGACGGTAGCATTATAAGATGATCTCTCACTAAAATTATCAAGAAGTGTTCTCCCGAGTATGCACCTTTGCTAAAAGTTCAGTAGTACCCGCACACCACGTGATGATCGGGTGTGATAAGTTCTCGTCCATCTACAACGGTGCAAGCCAGTTTTGCACACGCAGAATACTCAAAGTTAAACTTGACGAGCCTAGCATATGCAGATATGGCCTCGGAACACGGAGACCGAAAGGTCGAGCGTGAATCATATAGTAGATATGATCAACATAGTGATGTTCACCATTGAAAACTACTCCATCTCACGTGATGATCGGTTATGGTTTAGTTGATTTGGATCACGTAATCACTTAGATGACTAGAGAGATGTCTGTCTAAGTGGGAGTTTTTAATATGATTAATTGAACTTAAATTTATCATGAACTTAGTACCTGATAGTATTTTGCTTGTCTATGTTTACTGTAGATAGATGGCTCGTCTTTGTTGTTCCGTTGAATTTTAATGCGTTCCTTGAGAAAGCAAAGTTGAAAGATGATGGTAGCAATTACATGGACTGGGTCCGTAACTTGAGGATTATCCTCATTGCTGCACGAAGAATTACGCCCCGGAAGCACCGCTGGGTGCCAACCTGCTGAGAGCAACACCGAAGTTGTGAACGTCTGGCGAGCAAAGTGATGACTACTCTATAGTTCAAGGTGCCATGCTTTACGGCTTAGAACCGGTCTTCAACGACGTTTTGAACGTCATGGAGCATATGAGATGTTCCAAGAGTTGAAGTTAATATTTCAAGCAAATGCCCGGATTGAGAGATATGAAGTCTCAATAAGTTCTATAGCTGCAAGATGGAGGAGAATAGTTCACAAGTGAGCACATACTCAAAATGTCCGGGTATAATAATCACTTGATTCAGCTGGGAGTTAATCTTCCGGATGATAGTGTCATTGATGAATTCTCCAATCACGCCACCAAGCTACAAGAGCTTCGTGATGAACTATAATATGCAAGGGATGACTAAGACAATTCTGAGCTCTTCGCAATGCTAAAAGCCGGAGGTAGAAATCAAGAAAGAGCATCAAGTGTTGATGGTCAACAAGACCACTAGTTTCAAGAAAAGGGTAAAGGGAAGAAGAAGGAAACTTCAAAAGAACAGCAAGAAAGTTGCTGCTCAAGAGAAGAAACCCAAGTCTGGACCTAAGCCTGAAACCGAGTGTTTTTACGCAAGCGATCGTACCTTTGAAGCGAACTGCCCCAAGTATTTGGCGGATAAGAAGGATGGCAAGGTGAACAAAGGTATATGTGATATACATGTTATTGATGTGTACCTTACTAGAGCTCGTAGTAGCACTGGTATTTGATACTGGTTCATTGCTAATATTTGCAACTCAAACAGGGACTACGGAATAGGCGAGCACCGCAAAGGACGAGGTGACGATGCGGCGTGGGAAACGGTTCCAAAGTCAATGTGATCGCGGTCGGCACGCTACCTCTACATCTACCTTCGGATTAGTTTTAGACCTAAATAATTGTTATTTGGTGCCGCGTTGAGCATGAACATTATATCTGGATCTTGTTTAATGCGAGACGGTTATTCATTTAAATCGAGAATAATGGTTGTTCTATTTATATGAGTAATATCTTTTATGGTCATGCACCCTTGAAGAATGGTCTATTTTTTGAATCTCGACAGTAGTGATACACATATTCATAATGTCGAAGCCAAAAGATGCAGAGTTAATAATGATAGTGCAACTTATTTGTGGCACTTGCCGCTTAGGTCATATCGGTGTAAACGCATGAAGAAACTCCATACGATGGACTTTTGGAATCACTTGATTATGAATCACTTGGTACTTATGAACCGTGCCTCATGGGCAAGATGACTAAAACACCGCTCTTCGGTTGTATGGAGAGAGCAACATATTTGTTGGAAATCATACATACTGATGTATGTGGTCCGATGAATGTTGAAGCTCGTGGCGGATATCGTTATTTTCTCACCTTCACGGATGATTTAAGCAGATACGGGTATATCTACTTAATGAAGCATAAATCTGAAACATTTGAAAAGTTCAAAGAATTTCAGAGTGAAGTTGAAAATCATCGTAACAAGAAAATAAAGTTTCTACGATCTGATCGTGGAGGAGAATATTTGAGTTACGAGTTTGGTCTACATTTGAAGCAATGCGGAATAGTTTAAGAACTCACGCCACCGGGAACACCACAGCGTAATGGTGTGTCCGAACGTCGTAATCGTACTTTACTAGATATGGTGCGATCTATGATGTCTATTTCCGATTTACCGCTATCATTTTGGGGTTATGCTTTAGAGACGGCCGCATTCACGTTAAATAGGACACCATCAAAATCCGTTGAGACGACACCTTATGAACTATGGTTTGGCAAGAAACCAAAGTTGTCGTTTCTAAAAGTTTGGGGTTGCGATGCTTATGTGAAAAAGCTTCAACCTGATAAGCTTGAACCCAAATCGGAAAAATGTGTCTTCATAGGATACCCAAAGGAGACAATTGGGTATACCTTCTATCACAGATCCAAGGCAAGACATTCTTTGTTAAGAATGGATCCTTTCTAGAGAAGGAGTTTCTCTCGAAAGAAGTGAGTGGGAGGAAAGTAGAACTTGATGAGGTAACAGTACCAGCTCCCTTATTGGAAAGTAGTTCATCACGTAAATCGGTTTCTATGACACCTACACCAATTAGCGAGGAAGATAATGATAATGATCATGAAACTTCAGATCAAGTTGTCACCGAACTCAGAGATCAACCAGAATAAAATCCGCACTGAGTGGTACGGTAATCCTATTCGGAAGTCATGCTACTAGATCATGGTGAACCTACGAACTATGAAGAAGCGATGGTGAGCCCAGATTCTCGCAAAATGGCTTGAAGCCATGAAATCTGAGATGGGATCCATGTATGAGAACAAAGTATGGATTTTGGTTGACTTGCCCGATGATCGGCAAGCCATTGAGAATAAATGGATCTTTAAGAAGAAGACCGACGCTGATGGTAATGTAACTGTCTATAAAGCTCGACTTGTTGCGAAAGGTTTTCGACAAGTTCAAGGGGTTGACTACGATGAGACTTTCTCACCCGTAGCGATGCTTAAGTCTGTCGAATCATGTTAGCAATTGCTGCATTTTATGATTATGAAATTTGGCAAATGGATGTAAAACTGCATTCTTGAATGGATTTCTAGAAGAAGAGTTGTATATGATGCAACCGAAGGTTTTGTTGATCCAAAAGGTGCTAACAAAGTGTGCAAGCTCCAACGATCAATTTATGGTCAGTGCAAGCCTCTCGGAGTTGGAATAAACGCTTTGATAGTGTGATCAAAGCATATGGTTTTATACTGAGACTTTTGGAGAAGCTTGTATTTACAAGAAAGTGAGTGGGAGCTCTGAGCATTTCGATATTATATGTGGACGACATATTATTAATTGGAAATGATATAGAATTTCTGGATAGCATAAAAGGATACTTGAATAAAAGTTTTTCAATGAAAGACCTCGGTGAAGCTGCTTACATATTGGGCATCAAGATCTATAGAGATAGATCAAGACGCTTAATTGACTTTCACAAAGCACATACCTTGATAAAGTTTTGAAAAAGTTCAAAATGGATCGTGCAAAGAAAGGATTTTTACCTGCGTTACAAGGTGTGAAATTGAGTCGACTCAATGCCCGACCACAATGAGAAGATAGAGAGAAATGAAAATGTTCCTATGCTTCAGCCATAGGCTCTATCATGTATGCAATGATGTGTACCAGACCTGACGTATGCTTAGCAATAAGCTTGGCAGGAAGGTACCAAAGTAATCCAGAGTGGATCATCGGACAGCGGTCAAGAACATCCCAAATACCGAAAAGGACTAAGGATATGTTTCTCGATATGGAGGTGACAAAGATCTAGTCGTAAATGGTTACGCCGATGCAAGCTTTGACACTGATCCGGACGATTCTAAATCGCAAACCGGATACGTGTTTTTATTAAACGGTGGAGCTGTCGGTTGGTGCAGTTCTAAACAAAGCGTCGTGGCGGGATCTACATGTGAAGCGGAGTACATAGCTGCTTCGAAGCAGCAAATGAAGGAGTCTGGATGAAAGAGTTCATTTCGATCTAGGTGTCATACCTAGTGCATCGGGACCAATGAAGATCTTCTGTGACAATCTTGGTGCAATTGCCTTGGCAAAGGAATCCAGATTTCACAAGAGGACCAAGCATATCAAGAGACGCTTCAATTCCATTCGGGACCAAGTCCAAGTGGGAGACATAGAGATTTGCAAGATACATACGGATCTGAATGTTGCAGACCCGCTGACTAAGCCTCTTCCACGAGCAAAACATGATCAGCACCAAGACTCCATGGGTGTTAGAATCATTACCGTAATCTAGATTATTGACTCTAGTGCAAGTGGGAGGCTGAAGGAAATATGCCCTAGAGGCAATAATAAAGTTATTATTTATTTCCTTATATCATGATAAATGTTTATTATTCATGCTAGAATTGTATTAACGGAAACATAATACATGTGTGAATACATAGACAAACAGAGTGTCACTAGTATGCCTCTACTTGACTAGCTCGTTAATCAAGATGGTTATGTTTCCTAACCATAGACATGAGTTGTCATTTGATTAACGGGATCACATCATTAGGAGAATGATGTGATTGACATGACCCATTCCGTTAGCTTAGCACTTGATCGTTAGTATGTTGCTTATGCTTTCTTCATGACTTATACAAAGTTCCTGCAACTATGAGATTATGCAACCCCGCTTACGGAGGAACACTTTGTGTGCTACCAAACGTCACAACATAACTGGGTGATTATAAAGGTACTCTCAGGTGTCTCCAAAAGTATATGTTGAGTTGGCATAATTGAGATTAGGTTTTGTCACTCCGATTGTCGGAGAGGTATCTCTGGCCTTCTCGGTAATACTCATCACCTAAGCCTTGCAAGCATTGTAACTAATGAGTTAGTTATGAAATGATGTATTACGAACGAGTAAAGAGACTTGCGGTAACGAGATTGAACTAGGTATTGGATACCGACGATCGAATCTCGGACAAGTAACATACCGATGACAAAGGAACAACGATGTTGTTATGCGGTTTGACCGATAATGATCTTCGAGAATATGTAGGAACCAATATGAACATCCAGGTTCCGCTATTGGTTATTGACCGAGAATAGTTCTAGGTCATGTCTACATAGTTCTCGAACCCGTAGGGTCCGCACGCTTAACGTTACGATGACAGTTTATTATGAGTTTATAAGTTTTGATGTACCAAGTTTGTTCGAGTCCGGATGTGATCACGGACATGACGAGGAGTCTCAAATGGTCGAGACATAAAGATCGATATATTGGAAGCCTATGTTTGACTTGAAATGTTCGGATGAAATCGGATTTTACCGAACACCGGGTTACGGAACCCTCCGGGTCAATGGGCCTTGATGGGCCATAAGGGAGAAGAGGAGGGCCGGCCAGGGCAGGCCGCGCGCCCCCTCCCCCCCTAGTCCGAATAGGACAAGGAGAGGGGCGCGCCTTTCCTCTTCCCCTCCCCAAGTCCTAATCCAACTAGGAAGGGGGTCCTACTCGGTGGGAGTAGGACTCCTCCGCGCCTCCCCCTAGGGCCGGCCGCACCCCTTGCTCCTTTATATACAAAGGGGCAGGGGCACCCCATGACACACAAGTTGATCTATGGATCGTTCATTAGCCGTGTCGGTGCCCCCTCCACCATATTCCACTTCGGTCATATTGTCGCGGAGCTTAGGCGAAGCCTGCGCCGATAAAGTCATATCGTCATGAGCTTAGGCGAAGCCCTGCGTTGGTGGAGCATCATCATCGTCACCACGCCCGTTGTCGACGGAACTCATCCCCGACGCTTTCTGGATCGGGCCCGGGATCGCCATCGAGCTGAACGTGTGCTGAACTCGGAGGTGCCGTACGTTCGGTACTTGGATCGGTCGGATCGTGAAGACGTTCGACTACATCAACCGCGTTGTTATAACGCTTCCGCTTACGGTCTACGAGGGTACGTGGACATACACTCTCCCCTCTTGTTGCTATGCCATCACCATGATCTTGCGTGTGCGTAGGAAATTTTTTGAAATTACTACGTTCCCCAACAGTTGTTTGGACCGGATTTGATTAAGGAATCTGAATAGAAGGTTAAGCTGATTCGAGATAGACTGAAGGTAGCTCAGTCCCGACAGAAGAGTTATGCAGATTCAAAACGCAAGGAGGTAGTCTATGAAATCGGAGATAGAGCATATCTGCGGGTGTCGCCTCTGCGAGGAGTTAAGCGTTTTGGAGTCAAGGGAAAGTTAGCCCTGAGATTTGTGGGACCGTACCGTGTTTTGGAACGCATGGGAGAGGTTGCCTACAAGTTGGAGTTACCCGAAGGACTGTCAGGAGTTCATGATGTATTTCACGTTTCCTAGTTGAAGAAATGTCATGCAGAGATGGCCGATATTCCTCTGAGAGATACAGTGCCCCTGGAAGCAATTCAGTTGGATAGTGATTTGACGTATGAGGAGAAACCTGTCAAGATTCTTGAGTTGGCCAGCCGAGTTACTCGCAGCAAGGTTATCAAGTTTTGCAAAGTTCAGTGGAGCCACCATACCGAGGACGAAGCCACTTGGGAACGAGAGGATGATTTACTCAAAGACCACCCACACCTATTTTCTAGCCAACCCGAATCTCGAGGACGAGATTCATCTTAAGGGGGGTAGGTTTGTAACATCCCAAATTTTCAATTTGGAATGTTATACATAGGTCATTCATGCATATCATATTTTATTGCATTTTTGTTTTGCGATCCTCGAAATCCTAAGCAATTCAAGGACCCTCGGAGAGAGTTGGGGATTTCACGTTTTTCATATTTGAATTTTATCAAATATTAAAACAAGGATCATTTTTTGGTTTTAATTAATTTTTCTCTCCGAAAATATTTCATATTAAAAATATATGAGAGGATACAATATGACTTCTCCCAAAATAATGAAATAATGGAGGAAAAATATTAAAATCAAATAAACAATTTTATTAGGAGTTCACAGTAATTTTATTTGAATTAGGGAAAATACTCATTTTTGCATTAGAGTCCTAAATAAATGTTCACTTTGCCGTTATTTTATTAGAGGCGAAAATTTATTTCAGGATTTTTGAAGTCCGTTTAGTATTTCTTTTCTTCTTTTTTCTGCGCGTCGTTTTTTTAAAAGTGAACCGCCTTACCGCGCCGTGTCCGCCTGGGACACCGACCTGGCCGGCTTTATAAGCCGAGGCCCGAGGCCCCTGCCCACCTCGCGCCGCGCCCCAAACCCTAGGCCGCCGCCGCCCGCACAGGAGCCCACCGCCACCGCCGCCCACGCCGGAGCCCGCCGGACCACCGCCGGAGGTAGCCGCCACCACCGCAATTCGTCGCCATTTTTTTTCTTTTCCAGTTAACCGTTTGGTATTTTTTTAGAAAACCTAGATTCGTTTCGTTCTTTTATTAGATCGGTTTGGTTTTCTGGGCTTTAGTTAAATAGCGGACTTTCGTCCTTACATTCGTTTTAACGAACGCCGTTCACCCGTTAGACACAGACAGGGAACATTCATTCGTTAGCCTATTCGTCAGTTTTTCTTTTTCCAGGGTTTTCCGTGATTATTTCCGATCACGATTTCTGCCCTGAATTTTCGTTTTAGTTTAAATTTTCGCTCGTTTATCCGAATCAGGCGATTCAAGCGCCTAGATCTTCGTCTCGAAGCCCTCTTTCTGTTTAACCAACTTGAAAAAGATTTTGGTAGTGTAAAATTCGACTTTAGTCCAGATTAGTAATCGGATCTTGTTCCTTTCGCAGTTTGCGTTTCGTTGCTCCGTTTGATTTGATTCTTTTTGCAAACCGGAGTTCTTCAGTTGAATTTCTGGTTAGATCTTCTTATTTGAGATTTACCCGTTCCTCTTTGTTTGATTGCTTATGTATGCTATTGTTTGTTTGCGATAGAATTCTCGGAGTGCGAAGCGTGCTACTACGAGTCTCTAGGTTTTCCGGATCATCAGCAAGGCAAGTAACACATTGATCATACCTTTTTCAAACCCACTTTTTATGCATTAGCTACAACCCTCACACATTGCATGAGTAGGATCTCTTAACATGTGGGTTGGGGAAGTAGTTGCTGAGGTGGAACCTATTACCTGTTTTATTAGCAAACCCTTGGGAGTTACTTCTACGTTATGCTTATATTGCTATGCTATGCTCGTAGACGTGGATTGGGTTTGAGTGTATCCATGACTGATGTGAGATTGTTAATTAATGGTTCAACTTAAGGTGGCAACTTTAATACACATCTGGGTGGATTGCTTGTGGGCACCTGGAGAATCCAGTGTTGTCCTAGGATATCCCGGAGTACCCGTGTGATCATCCTACGGTCCGCCACGCAGGCTCAAAGGGATCATAATATTATTCATGCTAGAAACTTCCGTGTGCAGCCACAAGCCATTATGGGCTCTGGCATAGTTGAGTATGTTGTGTGACCTCTTTTAGTGGTGGGCTAGCAGATGTAGAGGGAAAGTAGGTGTAACTGTCCACCCAGAGTAAAGAGTTAATGCTTCTGAAAGACTGTGTCTCAGTCATCCGTTTCGCAAAAGCCAGGTAGTGCGAGAAATCCAACGGAGGAGATCAAGTCTTGTGGGTAAAAGTGCGCAAACCTCTGCAGAGTGTATAAACTAATCATGGTTAGCCGTGTCCCCGGTCATGGACAATTTTGAGTATCTAGTACTTGGATTATCCTATTGTATCTCATCACACTAAATTAATTTGTTGGGTTAAATGATTACTTTAATTGGGATTGAGTTGGAGGAACTTTCTCAATGTTGTTCAACTACCATGATAGTTAAATAAAATTTATTCCTTTGTTGTAGGGAAAAATGGCTTTTCGCAAAACAATATAACCATAGAGCTTCCACCAGCCATATATGCATGTAGTGATAGCTTTTATCTGTTCATTTCTCTACTGTGTTATATTGCCAGCATATTCCATGTGCTGACCCGTTTTCGGGCTGCAACATATCATGTTGCAGACTTTTCAGACGAGGAGGGTGCGATAGGTCGTTTGTCATGCACTCAGCTATGCCGTTGGAGTTGATGGACTCACTTTATCTTCCAAGCCTTCCGTTGTTATCTTATTTAGATGGCCTTAAGCTTTAGTGTAATAAGTTCTCTCTTGAGACATTCGATGTAATAAGTGTGTGATTGCTACTCTGTTATAAATCCTTCGAGTACTGTGTATGTCAGCATTACCGATCCAGGGATGACACTAAGCACAGAGACTTGACCGTCTGAGGTCGGGTCACTACAAGATTGTCACAGCCCTAGAGCTTGCTTGTAACTAGTGGCATTGCATCCATGCATCATGTTTAAATTTCTAAGAAACTTGAAATGGGGATTGCCTAAACCCTAGCATTAAAGCAATTCAAATAGGTTCGACCAAAATATTTTCAATGACCTCAAAATATCCTTTTAAAATGTCCATGATTTATGGAAAAAGGTGAAAGCCTCTACCAGAGATAATGCATATTTTTCCAGGACATTTTGGTCATTGAATTAAATCATTATGGTATTTGAGTTGGAGTTTAAAAGTTACCATTAAATATTGGTTGCTCCAAATATTCTGAAATTTATTGTGTGGTTTGAAAATAATTCAAATATTCCTCACAAAAATTTACAGAATTAACCAAAGTGTTTTGGTTGGGTTTTTAATTGCAAACTTAATGCAGATAATAGAAAAACTAAAACAAATAAAAAAAGAGGAGAGAAACCCTACCTGGCGCTCACCTCTCAGTCCACCTGGCCCAATTCCACCAGCCCAGCCCACCTACCCCACCGCTCATCGTCTTCCTCTGCCAGTAGGCAGAGGCGAGGCGTGGCGCGCGCCCGAGAGCCCCGGCCACCTCCGCTTCGTGGTGGCAGCCTCCCCGACATCCTCGCGACGCCACGGAGGCACCCAGAGCCTCCCCTCGTTCTCCCCATTCCCTCTGGACCGCTCCCCCTCCTCTGGCTCCCTCTTCCCCTCTCTTCCCTGTGAGCCCCGAGAGCACGCCGTCGCCGTAGCCGTGGCCATAGGCCACCACCCGCCCAACCAGCACGGCGAAGAGCTCCACCACGACGCCGTGGAGCTACACACTGACGCATGCGACCATGGGAGCCCTGCAACGTCATCCCCGGCCTCATCTTCAACCTCCGGCCGCCGGTGACTTCGCAGTCGATTCGTCGGCTCCGGACCGTCCCCGACCTCGCCGAGCGTCCCGTCGTCATCGTCGTGAGCCCCTGCTCCAAACCCCTCTTCCTTCCCTTGTGTTTGTGCCCTCTAGCTCCATTCCCCGCCGCGCCCGAGAGCTCCTGCCGCCGGCCATGTCACCGCTGCCGCTGCAACCACTAAAGCTTGCGCTTGACCATTGCCCCGAGTTCATCTTGCTCCTAGGAGCCTAACACCACCACCAGCTCCTTCCCACGAGCTCCCTAGTGCCATGCCCGTTGAGGCCCGAGCTTCGGCCGCCGCCCAGCTTGCTTCCGCGAACGCCGCCACCCAAGCACCTCCGTTGGTCTCCCCAGATGCGCACGGGCACGGGCTTCCTCCTGGTGCCCTCCGCGCGCCCAGCCGCCGCCCCTAGCGCCACCCCGGCGAGCCGCCGCCGCACTGTGAGGTAGCCGGAGCTTAATCCGGCGACTTTGACATGGCAGGATTAGTTTAGGTGCTAACTACCCATTTAGTTAACCCCCTAGACACTGACAATGGGCCCCAGCGCCCACTAATTTTTTAATTAGACTAATCCACTAGGCCCACACGTCAGGTTGACTTTGCTGACGTGGTCATTGACCGGACCCACCTCATTGACGACTCGGCAAGACCGTGTCACCGACCGGTGGTCCCCACTGGTCGTTTGACCGGACGGCGCTGTTGACCTGCCGAGGTCAGACATGATGCAATCTCGACGATAATTGATTTTCTTGATTTATTCTTTTTAGGAAAAATCCAGAAAATATCCTAAACTTCTAAAATTCATAGAAATTCAACCGTAACTCCAACGGAAATAAGTTATATATGAAAAATGATCAGAAAAATATGAAGAATCTTTTTATGCCATGATCATGCATGTTTGAACAAGTTAACCTCACTGAATAGGACAAATGATGATTAGGGCAATTTATGAAATAACATTTGGAGTTGGAATTTGTTCTTGTTTGAGTTCCACTTCAATTAACTTGGCTAGCAATTGTATTAGGTGAATTCAGTACCTTAACATGACATGTCATTCACGTGAATGTGCATTGCATTGATTGTGTTCTTTCTCAGTTGCCGGTGTTTGTCCCCTCTCAAGAGAGCGGCGTCATCGATTTATGAGTTCGATGACACCGATGAAGAACTATATTATCTTCAGAAGTGCCAGGCAAACAAAACTCCCTTGTTCATTCCGATATAATCCCACTCTCTCGCTCCTGCTCTATTTTACTGCATTAGGACAACAACGACTCATGTGTTACTTGTTGCGGTAGCTGAACCCCTTTATCCTCTGCATGACCTGTCATTCCATAGTAAATAGATGAAACCCACTAGCATGAGTAGGAGTTGTTTGAGCCCTGATATGCCTACTCATTCATGCTTGTTTGTCATGCCTGCTACTGCTTAGAGTTGAGTCAGGTCTGATTCATCGGGAATGAATCGGACGTGTGTGAACATGTCCTACTGTGTGTGAGCTAAGTGTGTGAACACGATTTGGTAAAGGTGGCGGTGAGAGGCCATGTAGGAGTACATGGTCGGTTGTCTCATTGCAGCCGTCCTCAGGAACTGAGTTCTGTGTTTGTGATCCATGAAACAGTTACTACCACGCATTGGGCCCGAAACCAATGGACCCTCTCTTCTTAACCACCCTTGTTCTCTGTCCGGGAGTTGGAACTAGTTTACGTGTTTGTAGGATATGTGTTGGAGGCCGTGCGTGGCGCTGACCCTAGGGGTGGGCTATGATGCGGTAGATACACCGTGGCCGCAAAATCAATGCCCGTTTGGTATCTCGGGAACCCTGCACACATCGTTCGGGCTGTATGGGAAACCTCGGCGGGACTCCCTACGGATGGAACCGAATAGGCAATAAACCTGGACTAGGGACTTGAATGTTTAGGTAGGCCGTGGCCGACACCCACGCTGGGCTTCCGCTTGAAGGTTGCCGAGTACATGTCGTGTAAACGGCGGTAAGTGGTGAGAGCGTGTGAAGAAGTACACTCGCAGGTTAATATGATCTATTCAATAGCCGTGTCCATGGAGAAGGACTTCGGGTTGCCTATAACAGTTCATAGACAAGTGAAAGTGGATACTCTAAAACTCGCAAGATAAGCGTGAGTGCTATGGATGGCGTTCTCGTAGGTAGACGGGAGCGGATCCATAGTGGTGTATTGATATGGTGAATATGTGGACTCGTGTGCGCCACCTCAAAAGAGTTACTTGCAAATGTAGTTTAGGATAGCCACCGAGTCAAAGCTGGCTTGCTGCGATCAAACTCCACCACCCCTTTTGATAATGATGCATATGTAGTTAGTTCGATGTATGTCTTCTTTGAGTACATTTGTACTCACGTTTGCTTATTTTATGTTTTGCAGAGAGACTTTAGTCTCGCTAGTAGTTCCGCTTGGACTTCGACGTTTAGCTTGTTACCTCAGCTACGATCTTGTGCCCTCGGCAGGATCTGGTAGATAGTCAGGGCTTCAGCCTTTTTCATTTTATAGTTGTCTCCACTCGGACATGTTTAGCTTCCGCTTGTGCTTTGACTTGTATGCTCACGAGTGTTGGGTCATGAGATCCATGTTTATAATATCTCACTCCTCGGAGCCTAATGAATAAATATATGAGTCGTAGAGTTATGTTGTGATGCCATGTTGTATTTACACATATTGAGCATATTGTGTGTATGTTTGAAATGCTTGGTATGTGTGGGATCCGACAAACTAGTTGTTTATCCTTGGCAGCCTCTCATATGGGGAAATGTAGTCTCGTGCTTCTGAGCGATAGTAGTCCGCTACAGCCCGGTTCACCGGAGTCCTGCTAGCCCAGCACTACTGCTTGGACACTTGACTGGCCGGCATGTGTTTCACTTCGTTCCTATGTCTGTCCTTCGGGAAATGTCACTTGGTGATATTCGAGTCCCGCCTAGCCTGCTACAGCCGGGATACGGAGTCCTGTTGGCCAGTGCTACAGCCCGAATTCATATGTTGATGACCGACATGCTCGATGTGATTCATGTATGCCTGTCCCCATGGGTTAGCGCCGCTTTGGGTTCACGACTAGCCATGTCGGCCCGGGTTCTTTGTCATATGGATGCTAGCGACACTATCATATACGTGAGCCAAAAGGCGCAAACGGTCCCGGGCCATGGTAAGGCGACACCCGTGGGAATACCGTGCGTGAGGCCGCAAAGTTATATGAGGTGTTACCGGCTAGGTCGATGTGATTTGGAATCGGGGTCCTGACAAAGATGGTATCAGAGCACACGCTGAATGTAGGACACGACCACTAAGAAAGGCCCTAGGTCACTCTTCTCTACTCATTTCTGACTTCTCTCCATTTTCTACTCCTTAGGATGGCGGACTCAAGGAACAAGTTTGCACAACCGGATGAAGGCACACCCTTTGGATGACACTTGAAGGAAGTCACTAGATACCTGAAAATTGGAATAACAAGCTTCACCGGGACCTACACCGGAATGACAATCTGCCGCCACCACCTCCAGTTGACAACTAGCCAGCTTTCTGAGGTTGCAGCCGCCGGTGTTTTCCAGTAGCACCGAGCCAATAGTTGTGGATGACTGGCTACGCAAGATTGGAAGGGAGTTGACCACCGCATGTTGCACTGATGTTGAGAAGGTGTGTTTTGCCGCACACCAATTGGATGGACCAGCAGCATCATGGTGGGAGAATTACACAACCACTTTCCCCATAGCCAATATCACTTGGGATCAGTTTCAACAAGCATTCTGCACAGCCCATGTCTCAACTGGAGCTATGATCATGAAGAAGCGCGAGTATCGCAACTTGCGCCAGGGAAATCGTACTGTGGCTCAGTACGTGGATGAGTTTAGTAAGCTATCTCGTTATGCCCCTGATGATGTGGCCACAGATGCCGCGAAGCAGGAGAAGTTTATGGAAGGGCTAAATGATGAGATGAGCATGCAGTTGATGGTGGTAACATGTAACAACTACCAGGAGTTGGTAGATAAGGCTCTTATGATTGAAGGGAAGCAGCAGCAGCAGATTGAGAGCCTCAAGAGGAAGTATGGACAAGGAAGGTACAACTCAGGAACTCAGCAGAAGCACCGTTTCACCCCGAACTCGGGAGGATTGACCCATAACCATGGAGGCCATACTCACAATGGAGGGAGTTCCCATAACCAAAATGGCCCCAAGAATGGGAATGGGAATGGAGCAGGCAACAATCAGAACCGCTCCATTGCAGCAACACCCGCCAAGAAGGACCTAGGTCACATTACTTGTTTCAAGTGCGGGAAGACTGGACACTATGCCACTGAGTGCCCTGAAGCGAAGAATGGGAATGGCAATGGAAGCTCTGGGAAGAAGCCCAACCCTTTCAATAGGGGACAAGTGAACCACGTCAACGTGGAGGAGGTTGAAGAGCAGCCTGATGCAGTTATCGGTAAGTTTTTGGTTAAGTCATTTACTGCAATAGTTCTTTCTGATACTAGTGCATCGCATTCATACATATCAAGGGGATTCGTGGATAAGTATAAGTTGCCCACTAAAGTACTTAGGACACCTATGTTAGTAAGCTCACCAGGAGCGGAGTATATGGCAAGTCAAGGATGTTTTCAGATGCCATTGACCATTGGAAGCCATATTTTTCCCTCAGACCTGATTATTTTGGAGTCACAAGGATTGGATGTAATACTAGGCATGGATTGGCTATCTATGTATGGAGGAAACATCGATTACGCCAGTAAGTCGATTTTACTCACTACCCCGGAGGGGAAAAGGATCAAGTATGTATCCCGGCATGCGCCGGAGGTGAAAAACCGCTCGTCCGAGGAAAATGGACGAACATGCTCCTGACCCTTCCCATCCTAGTGACATGTGTCACCCACGTACTGTGAAGTGGAGATCGTGCCAGATCGTGGGTGAATAGATTAATCTCATCGTGGGATGCGGAACGGTTTGAGCGGCAAAAGCCGAAAATTCAGATAAGAATATTTTAAAGTTTCGTTCGCAAATTCTTTAGCTGATAACGACACAGTGAAGATTTTGAACGAGTTTCAAATAGAAGGCACATGAAGAATATGTGAACAGACTGGCTTGAGTTTAGCATAGAGGGGGACGGGTCCGATCACATTCACTTAGCACAAAAACCAACTTGAAGAATCAGCAATAAGTGAATCCTGTAGAGGACATGAAAACTCAAATATGTATATAGTCAATGAAGAACACAGTCGGAAAGAGTGAAGACTTTGCAAAGTTGAAGAATTTGAACAACTGAAGAATTTGCAAAATGAAGAAAAACTCAATTTGAAGAATTTCAACTTTGGTTGGTGGCGTGACCCATAGTATAAGAATGATGATTTCAGACGCCGCGTATAATTGTCGTAGGGATCTGAGAATCAAATTCTTCATTAATTTCTTCACACTTCGAGGGTTAGTCTTCATTGATTGAAGAAAAACGTTACTTCGTGTGTTGCACATCTAAGTCATCAATTTCGCATAAGTGTTAGGATGTATGTCCTTTTCAAAGAACATTCGAAGATTCTAAGATATTTAGCTCACACCGCAACTTGCTGAATCTCTTCTCATCCAAGGGCTTTCTGAAGATATTGGCTAGTTGTTCTTCAGTCTTCACGTGCTCAATAGAGATATCGCCCTTCAATTCATGATCTCGAAGAAAATGATGACGGATCTGGATGTGCTTTGTCTTCTGGTGCCAAACTGGGTTATGAGCAATCTTGACGGCACTCTCATTGTCACAGAAGAGTGGCACATTCTTCACATTAATGCCGTAGTCCTTGAGGGTTTGCTTCATCCATAGCAATTGAGCACAGCATGAACTAGCAGCAATGTACTCAGCTTCAGCAGTAGAGAGTGATACGCAGTTCTACTTCTTCGAGGACCAACATACCAAGGATCATCCGAGGAAATGGCATGTGCCTGATGTTGACTTGCAATCCACATGATCACGAGCATAGTCAGAGTCAGAATATCCAATGAGATCAAAAGCCGAGCCCTTAGGATACCATAATCCAAGTGTTGGAGTGTGACCTAGATATCGATGAATATGCTTCACAACCTTATGGTGTGACTCCTTCGGTGTAGCTTGAAAACGGGCACACATGCAAACACTAAGCATAATATCTGGCCTAGATGCATATAGATACAATAAAGAGGCAATCGTGGAGCGGTATACCTTTTGATCGAAGTCTATACCATTTTCATCAGTGCATAGATGGCCATTTGTGGGCATAGGTATTTTGACGCCTTTGCAACCTTGCATGCCAAATTTCCTCAACACATCCTTGAGGTATTTCTCCTGAGATATGAAGATGTCGCTCTACTGTTGATTTAATTTGAAGACCTAAGAAGAATTTCAATTCTCCCATCATAGACATTTGATATTCCTCACTCATCATATAGGCAAATTCGTCACTGTAACGTTGGTTAGTACACCCAAAGATAATATCATCAACTTATATTTGACAAGCGGGTAATTCATCATCATAGGTTTTGGTGAAAAGAGTTGGGTCAAGTGAACCAGGTTTGAAGCCTTTCTTCATGAGGAATTCCTTCAAAGTATCATATCACGCCCGAGAGGCCTGCTTGAGGCCGTAGAGGGCCTTATTGAGTTTGTAAACTTTGTCAGGATGCTTAGGATCTTCAAAACCTGGGGGTTGAGCAACATATACTTCTTTCTCAAGCTTACCATTGAGTAATGCACTTTTCACATCCATTTGATATAAGATGATATTATGATGGTTATCATAAGCAAGCAATATGTGAATAGTCTCAAGTCTAGCAACAGGTGCAAAAGTTCCATCGAAATCAATTCCTTCAACCTGTGAGTAGCCTTGAGCTACAAGACGAGCCTTATTCCTCACCATAAGGCCATTTTCATCTTGCTTATTGCAGTAGATCCATTTGGTACCGATGATATTGTGCTTGCGTGGGTCTGGTCGCTTGACGAGTTCCCAGACATTGTTGAGCTCGAATTGATGTAATTCCTCTTTCATAGCTTGAATCCACTCAGGCTCCAGAAATGCCTCATCAACTTTGGTTGGCTCTATGATAGAGACAAAAGCAAAGTGCCCACTGAGGGAGTCCTGGATTAAGGGGTCCTCGGGCGTCCGGGCTATGTGACGTGGGCCGGACTGATGGGCCGTGAAGATACAAGACAGCAGACTTCCCCCCCCCCCCATGTTCGGATGGGACTCTCATTTGCGTGGAAGGCAAGGTTGGCGTTCGGATATGAAGATTCCTTTCTCTGTAAACCAACTCTTGTAACCCCGTATTCATCCAAGATAATCAAGCAGGAAGTAGGGTATTACCTCCAGCAAGAGGGCCCGAACCTGGGTAAACATCGTGTCCCTGTCTCATGTTACCTTCGATCCTCAGACGCACAGCTCGGGACCCCCTACTCGAGATCCGCTGGTTTTGACACCGACATTGGTGCTTTCATTGAGAGTTCCACTGTGTCGTCGTCAGAAGGTTCGATGGCTCCATCTGTCATTTATAACAATGCTACCCTGAGGGAGGACTTTCTCCCCGGCCAGATCCTTGTGTTCAGCGGATTCGCACTGCGGGCCAACTCGCTTGGCCATCTAGAGCAGATCGACAGCTACGCCCCAGGTCACCAGATTAGTTTTGGAAATCTGGATTATGTCGCTGATATCCAAGGAGACTTGGTCTGCCAAGGGTTCACGGCCCCAACTTTCGCTCTGGCCTTAGATCCGGAGCGCATTACCATGTTTGAAGATGGGATCCTCGAGCCCGCCGGACTCTCTGTGGCTATTGAGCCTAGTACGGGAGAGACGGAGGAAGTAGTGTCACCGGTCATCATCACGAAGCCGGACTCTTCTCCGAACACTGGCTCCGGACCCTCGGAGTCAGCATCGTGTGAGTTCGTCCGAGGAGTTTCCTTTCCGCCGTACTCCACGGACTCCCTTCTCCCTGGACAAACCCTGCCTTTAAGCGAGGCTCTGGACTTAATGCGATCCCTCGTCATTACAGAGGGGCGACGTCCGAACTACGCCCAATCCGGACTAGGAGCTGAGAGCGGGGAATTTTACGTCCCACCCACCACCCACTTCATAGCCACTGTCGAGGACTTAACCGACATGCTCGATTACGGCTCCGAAGACATCGACGTCATGGACGACAATACCGGAGAAGAGCAGGCCCAAAACCCGCCGTTTACCGGACGCTGGACGGCCACCTCCTCGTATGACATGTACATGGTGGATACACCCAAAGAAGGTAACGACAATAACGAGAAAAATCCAGTTGAGGATACACCTCCTGAGATACAACCAAAGCGCCAACGTCAGCGGTGCCGCTCTAAATCAAGCCGTGGAAAAGACAGCAATACCGGCACCGGAGACAATAATACTCTGGACGACGCCAAAGACCAAGAAAAGCCCGTCGATCCAACCTCTGAACAGGACGACCGGGAAGATGGGCAAATTAGCCCTGACGAACAGGCTGCAAACGAAGACTCGGAGGACAGTAATTACCTTCCACTCTCTGAGGATGAGGTGAACCTCAGCGACCAAGACTTTATCGTGCCTGAGGAACCCCTTGATTAGGATCGCTTTCAGCGCCAGCTGATAGCCACTGCAAGGAGCCAGAAAAAGAAACAGCAGCAGCTTCAAGCTGACCAAGATCTGCTCAACGACAGGTGGACTAATGTCCTGGCAGCCGAGGAATACGGCCTCGAGCACCCAACCAAGAGCTACCCGAAGCGTAAGCTGCTACCTCAATTCGATGACGAGGCGCTAGAGCCCGCACCATCAGCGCGTAATGCGGCGGACCGACCACCACGTGGCCGTGACAAGATGGCAGCTCAAGCCGAAAACCAGCCCGCACTACCTCGCCATAAAGGTAGAAACACAACAGCTCGGGGATATACGCACAACCTATGACAGGACCTGGAAAATAGAGCAGGTCAGACCAGATCAATCTATGGATCGCGGGGGCGTGTCCCAGTGCGCGAAGACGGCTATCTAGTCGTGCGCGACAAGCATAACCACATCCAGGCTGAAAACCGCAGACGGACTCCATCCGAACTGCATGGCGACTTGGCCCGATATAGAGGCGCCGCACACCCCCTCTGCTTCACTGACGAAGTAATGGAACACGAATTCCCTGAAGGGTTTAAACCCGTGAATATCGAGTCATATGATGGAACAACAGATCCCGCAGTATGGATTGAGGACTTTCTTCTCCATATTCATATGGCTCGTGGCGATGATCTTCATGCCATCAAATACCTCCCGCTAAAACTCAAAGGACCAGCTCGGCACTGGTTAAACAGCCTGCCGGAAAACTCCATTGACAGCTGGGAGGACTTGGAAGACGCCTTCCGCGACAACTTCCAGGGTACATACGTCCGACCTCCGGATGCCGATGACTTAAATCACATAGTTCAACAGCCCGGAGAGTCGGCCAGGAAATTCTGGACTAGGTTCCTAACTAAGAAGAACCAGATTGTCGACTGTCTGGATGCCGAAGCCCTAGCGGTCTTTAAGCATAGCATCCATGACGAATGGCTCGCGCGACACCTCGGCCAAGAGAAGTCGAAGTCTATGGCAGCCCTCACGACACTTATGACCCACTTTTGCGCGGGCGAAGATAGTTGGCTAGCCCGTAGCAATAACAATGCAAGCGAACCTGGCACCTCTGAAGCCAGAAATAGCAACGGCAAGCCCCGATGCAACAGGTAGAAGCGTCGAAGCAACGGTGACAATACCGATGACACAGCGGTCAACTCCGGATTCAGCGGCTCCAAGTCCGGCCAGCGGAAGAAGCCATACAAAAGAAACGATCCGGGCTCATCCAGCTTGGACCGCATCCTTGATCGACCATGTCAAATCCACGGCACCCCTGATAAACCCACCAATCATACCAACTGAAGTTGGTAAGTTAAATACCGAGAATAAGGAGAAGGGGTCGCCATGTGAGGAGGAGGGCGAGGAGCCCCGTACACCGAACACAGGGGGACAGAAGAAATCCCCCCCCCCCAAGTCAAAACGGTGAACATGATATACGTTACTCATATCCCCAAGAAGGAGCGCAAATGTGCGCTCAAGGACGTCTATGCGATAGAGCCAGTCGCCCCAAAATTCAACCCATGGTCATCATGCCCGATCACCTTCGATGTCAGGGACCATCCGACCAGTATCCGTCATGGCGGTTCAGCCGCACTGGTCCTCGACCCAATCATTGATGGGTTCCACCTCATGCGAGTCCTCATGGAGAGTGGTAGCAGCCTTAACCTGCTCAATCAGGACACAGTCCGCAAGATGGGCATCGATCCGTCAAGGATCAAGCCCACAAAAACTACCTTTAACGGAGTAATACCAAGTGTAGATGCCCGTTGCATGGGCTCAATCACAATGGAAGTCATCTTTGGGTCACTGGACAACTTCCGAAGCGAAGACTTGATCTTCGACATCGTCCCCTTCCGCAGTGGCTATCACACACTGCTCGGACGAACCGCATTTGCTCGTTTCAATGTGGTGCCACATTATGCCTATCTCAAACTCAAGATGCCTGGACCACACGGTGTCATCACAGTCAATGGAAACATGGGACGCTCCCTTCATACTGAGGAGCACACTGCGGCCCTGGCAGCGGAAGTACAGGGCGACATGATCAAGCAGAACATCAATTCAGCGGCCAAGCCCCCGGACACTATTAAACGAGTCCGGACTACTCCGCAGCACGACGGTCCAGCTCGTCAGGAGTTTGACTAGCAATTCGGCCTCCGTCTCAGTCCCGATCAAATGGCGGCATACATACCGCGCGTACATAACTACGCACTCAAAATACCATGGGCAAAAAAGGAGGCATAACTCGATCGTGGTCACAATACGGCTCGACCTTACCTGGGCACACATACTTTCCTTTTTCTTTTCATCCTTTCCAGGTTTCCTTTCCAAAGGCTCCTCAAGACGGCCTGATCATCTATCCTTTCGAAGGATGGACATACCAAGGCGGCAAGCAGCATAGACGTGTGGTAGATGGTCTTATTGACGATCACTTTACCTGTTTTTAGGACCCGCACACAGCTTCCCCTTGGTCTCAGCATGTTAGACAGCCATGTTGCTTATCGCACTATTTGTACAAATACGCTTTGACGTATCAATCAAATTATAATGGAAACAGTTTGCTGCCCAACTTATGTGGCACTGGCTTACTCCTGCATTATATTTTACTATTCTTATCGATTGCACCCATACACTTTGGTACGACTTAAATCGCCAGGGGCTCCATTGCGCTCCATACGTTGGCAACAAGTCTGAACACTTCTTACAGTATAGTTCGGCGCCCCGAATATAGCATTATATGCATCGGCTCCGAATCATGTCTTTGGTCAATAGTTGGTTGCCCGGCTCCTGTGCTTGCTACCTTACGTTCCGTTTTATCAGCTAGGGTAGTAAAGGGAAAACTACTATGATTTTGTTTCTGGTTTATCCAGGTAAACACCTCAGTAGAGAAAGCCAAAAACTGACTATCATGATGCGGCGAGAGCTGGTCAGCTATTCGGAGGCTCAACATAAATCTTTTGCAATTTTTTTCCGCATTATGCGACGGATCGGCCTCCACCCGATCAGGTGTCTACAGCACCCTAGTCCAGATAAAAAAAATACTAACTAGGGACTGCGCCTAGACTCCTATTGTCAAACTCCTATGGCTAAGTGAGGATAGTAAAGCCACATAGTCTGATTGCCTGGTTCGCTGCGCTAAACACCTCCTTCAAGGACCAAACTCTTGGGTCAAGTGTGTTTAGGTCCCAACCCGAACACCCCCGTACTACCTACGTGGGGGTTGAACCCGACGACTGGCCAAGTCTCAGATTTAATAAACGGCCGCACAGGAGGGAATATTCTTTACAAAAACAACAAGCAATATATTACATATAGGCTTTGTTCCATAATATAGGACTGGATAACATGAATACATTCATTCAAAGATAATGTCCTTCGCAAACTGGCCCTCTACAATGCGGGATGCCTCAAGGACATCATCAAAATACCGCTCGGGCGTGCGGTGCTCTTTGCCCGCAGGCAGTTCCTCGGTCGCGAGCTTGACGGCGTTCATTTTCGTCCATTGCACCTTGACACGGGCGAAGGCCATCCGCGCACCTTCAATGCAGACTGACCGCTTTATGGCATCAAGCCGAGGGCAGGCATCGACCAGCCGCTTCACGAGCCCGAAGTGGCTGCTGGGCATAGCTTTGGCGGGCCACAGACGGATTATTGAATCCTTCATGGCCAATCCGGCCACCCTATGCAGTTCGGTCAGCTGTTTTAGCTGATCGCTAAGGGGCACCAGATGCTCTGGCGCAAGGTATTGCGACCAGAACAACTTCTCCGTTGAGCTCCCCTCTTTGGTTCGGAAGAACTCCGCGGCATCAGCAACACTGCGAGGCAGATCCGCAAACGCTCCTGGAGAACTCCAAATCTGGGTCAGTAAGAGGTACCTTTTCTTCACATATTTGCTCTGCATAATAAAGGCCTTACCCGCTGCAATCTGCTTGGCCTCCTGGATTTCTGGAGGGCGCCCTGGGCTTCAACCCGGGCCTCTTGTGCGCTTTGGCGGGCCTTAGCAAGTTTGGACTCTTGGTCCGCAAACTTGCGCTCCAAGGACTCGCATTTCTTTACGGCATCCTGGAGCTCCTGCTGAACCTCCCCGACCCTTGCCTCGTGTTTTTTGCGGACGGCCTGTTCCATCGCCGCTTTCTGCTGGGCCTCAGTGAGCGCGTTCTTGAGGGACTCCACCTCGGCCGCAGCTCCTACGAAACATCATAATAAACATGATGAACAAAAACATTCATATAATTTTAGATCTGCATAGGCCATTTCATACCTTGCTTGCCCTCTAGCTGTTTCTTGACATGGCTGAGCTCTTCATCGGCCTGCTCCAGACTCTGCTTAAGTTTGGAGACTTCGGCAGCATGGGAGGTCGTAGCCAGCATCGACGCCTGCTTATTCACATAGACACATATGATAAGTCTCCTGCGAAAATTATTCGATCCTCTGTTCGGCCTTTCTTTTCAAACACCGGACAGAGTCTCAGGGGCTACTGTCTATACTACTGCATTCTTTTTGCATAATTACATCACATACCTCAAAGCCTGTTAGAAGGCTGTCGCAGGCTTCGGTCAGTCCGCTCTTGGCAGACTGAACCCTCTCAACCACCGTACCCATAAGGATACGGTGTTCCTCCACAATGGAAGCACCTCGCAGCGCTTCCAGTAGAGTATCCGGTGCCTCTGGATGGACAGAGGTCACCGGCGGAATAGGTACACCTCCTTCTTTTGAAGGAGGCTGCTTACCTGATTCCGGAGCCGTATGGGCCTCCGGGATAGTATTCGGCTGGGGGGCCGAATTGAGTATGACCCCCATCGCCAGTTTCCAGGGGGATCTGCTCCCCCCATGTGTCCTGCGACCGAGGTATCACCCTCTGGAGCCACCCTGACTGCCTCCTGTACCTCTCCCCGGCCTGGGAAGGTCCTTCGGGACAACACCTCGGCGTCGTCCGTAGCCTTGGGGGAGAAGGCCGGAGGAGGCGACCCGTTCACCATCACCTTTGGATCCAGTGAATTTCCCGAAGATGAGCACCGCTGGAGGTGGGAATGAGCCGGACTGCAGCGCATGATTCAACATATTAAAACCACGAAGTAAAGAAGCTAGATATATATGTGTATAAGTGCCTTTGAGTACTTACGATTCGGCCAGGGGCTGATGATGACATAGACCTGGGGTAGGGTCATAGGCCTGACCTATGACCCCTCTCCAGGGTCACTATCCTAGAAGCAAAGAAGCTCAAGAGACAACAGGGAGGGCCCAACAAAGGTGTCGAGTGCAATCCACTCGACCTACCAGTTACTCAGAGACCCCTCCTTCCTGAAGTCACTCGGCCACTCGACCATACAAGTATCCACTCGACTTATAGAAGACCAGGAGTCATCTAGAGCAGCAACGGACGAGCGTTCACTCTGTACTCTTTAAGGCCATTAAGGCATTTAAGGCCGGCGTTACCAGTAATGCCTCCTCTTTATGTACATTGAAATCTTGATAACGGAGGATGGCCGGGGTCCTGGTGCACTCTATATAGGCCACCCTCATCCTCTGGCACAAGGGTTCGCACCCCCTGTAACACACACATATTCCAGTCGACCGCCTCCGGGCACCGAGACGTAGGGTTGTTACTTCCTCTGTGAAGGGCCTGAACTCGTAAAACTCATATGTACAACTTCGCCATAGCTAGGATCTTGCCTCCTCATACCTACCCCCCATTCTACTATGAGTCTTAGATCCACGACAGTTGGCGCCCACCATGGGGCAGGTGTCTTAGCGACTTTTTGGTGGAGTTGTGATTTTTTCTGATTCTCATCATCATGGTTTCCGCCGGCGGACTGGCTGAGGGTCGCGAGATCCGTCTCGGCGCGCTCATTTTCATTGCTCACGACTCCGCTTGGCTTCAGGAAGCTCCACTGGATGTCGAGGCGCTCCCCGTCCGCGGGGAAACGCACTTTCACGCGTGCGTCCGCGGTGTCCTTCTCCGATAGCCGTCGGCCAGTATCGGTCGGCCCCTATGGTGTCCTCGCCCTCCGCTGTTCGCCGGCGCAAGCGATCCGGTCGATCGCGGCTTCAGCGGTGGGTGAGACACGCGGTGGCCCATCAGTCGGCCACCCCACAAGTTGCGGCAATCGAGCTCGAGGAAACTCTCTACGGCCTGTTCGACTGGCTCCGTCGAGACCGCATCCGAGTGCGACAGCAGCGATCCCGCGGCAGAAGTCTTAATGGTCAACGGACCATGCAGTCCTCCTGGCTTCCCCCGCGACGACGATGGTGATGGCGGCGGCGATCTGTCGCGCGTTCACGAGGAGTACCGCCCTGAGCCCCTTTCTTCGCAGCAAAGGGAAGAGCTTCGCCGCCGCAATATGGATGCCCTTCACACTCCTATCGTTGGAGAAACCCCCGAGGCCCGGGCCTTGGAGGAGGTGCACCCGGCCAATTTGGCTGAGCGCACTCGACTGGAGAACCTGCAGCATGCACCCAGCGGCGTGCTCGGCGGCGGATCCCCGAGTCCGATGAGCGGCGGCTTTTCGCCTCAACCTCAGGTATACCGCACCCCGATTCAAAATCTCATGGCGGCGGCCCGCGCCGCGAGTCTATTCAGCCTTCGGTCGGAGGCTGGCGGAGGTTGATGCAGATCTAGGCCTTGCTCCGGGCAGCGGAGAAGCGAACTGTGATATCTCGATGGCGGAATAGGATTCATAGCAGATCTGTGATGGCGGAATCTGATTTAGTCGGCTCACAGCCCAAGATCGCCCAGCGGCGTGAGGGCGTGAGCACGAGCAAGATCGATCTGAAACCACAAGCAATATGATCACCGACTCGGCCCACGATGGCGTAAATCGAGTGCCGCCTCCTTCGAGGAGTGGGTCATATGTGCCTCGGCAGCATGATGATAGACGCCCTCACAGCGGCGGGCGAAGAGTACCAGTCGACCCAAGAGAGCCGGGCTTTGATGCGATATCTATTCTCATTCAAGGTGCGGTTGGCAGAGGCGAGCACCGAGAGAAGGCCATGGCGAGATTATCCGGCGGCGGCATAGTGCATGTTTGAGTCCAGTGTTTCGACAAAGCCATCGGGGCCACAATGATTCCTCCCAACTTCAAGTTGGCGATTGGAGTCAACAAGTTTACTGGTGAGTCTAAGCCTGGCACTTGGCTTGAAGACTACCGAGTGGCTGTACAAATTGGTGGTGGCAATGATGAAGTGGCCATGAAGCACCTTCCTCTGATGTTGGAAGGCTCGGCCAGAGCATGGTTGAACCAGATTAACTTTGACGGTATATTGATTGGGAGGAACTTCGCGAGTGTTTGTTAGGACTTTGAGGTACTTGCAAGCGGCCGTGAGGTTGATGAAATTATAGCAGTGTGTGCAAAAACCGAGTGAAACTCTGAGAGATTTCATTCAGAGGTGGACTACTTTGCATCACACAGTGGAAAATGTGTCTGAGCATCAAGCAGTTTGTGCCTTCAAGGAAGGCGTTAAGTACCGAGAGCTAGTCCTGAAATTCAGTCGGACAGTAGATATGTACCTTACAAGGATGATGGAGATAGCCACTCGGTACGCCAACGGAGAAGAAGAGGATCGGCTCCGCAGTGGAAAGGGCAAACCAGTCGGACAGGACACCGGTACTTCCAATTGGAAACAGAAGCGTAAGGCCGAGCCAGCTGCTCCTGGTGAGGCTTTAGTGGTGGCTCAAGGAAAGTTCAAGGGGAAGCCCAAAGGGCCCTGGAACCCCAAGAAAGTGAAAGATCAAGCCGGAAATGATGTGTTGGATTTACCATGCCACATTCATACCAAGAAAGATGAAGAGGGTAATTTGATTTACCCTAAGCACACCACTCGACAGTGTCGACTCCTGATCTAGCAGTTCCAAGAGAAACAACCCAATGAGAAGGAAAATGAGTCAGACAAGGGTGAGGATAAGGAAGATGCTGATGATGGTTTTCCCAACGTCAACTCCACTCTGATGATTTTTGCTAATGTTGAGAGCAAAAGTCGATTGAAAGTTATCAACAGAGAAGTGAACATGGTTGCTCCGGTAACACCAAGTTATTTGAAGTGGTCCCAGACTGCCATCAGGTTCAACCAGTTTGACCATCCAGCACGTATAGCCACCCCTGGTAGGCAAGCGTTCATGGTCGACCCAGTTGTTGAAGGCACACGACTGACTAAAGTGCTGATGGATGGTGGTAGCGGCCTGAATATCCTTTATGCCGAAACCTTGAAGGGAATGGGCATTCCGATGTCCAAGCTTAGTGAAAGTAATATGAGTTTTCATGGCGTTATACCTAGCAAGAAGGATGAATCACTCGGCCAGATCGCCCTTGATGTGGTTTTCGGTGATTCCAAGAATTACCGCAAGGAAAAGTTGACATTTGAAGTAGTGGATTTCCAGAGTGCTTATCATGCTATTCTCGGTAGGCCTGCCTATGCACATTTCATGGCTCGACCATGTTACGTGTACGTCAAATTGAAAATGCCTGGTCCCAGAGGAGTGATCACTACCACTGGCAATTGGCAGAAGGCAGAACAGTGCTTCCAGAAGGGCTCAAAAATCGCCGATGCACAAATGGCAGCAGTCGAAATGCAAGAATACCAGAAAAATGCAGATCCGAGTGATTTGCTGCGCTCCAAGAAGCCTGCCACTGATTCTGCATTTCATTCATCCAGTGAAACTAAGCAAATTCATATTCACCCGACCGATCCTAAAGCTGCTCCTACTCATATCTCAACACCACTCGACAGCAAATAGGATAAGCACTCATCCAGTTCCTCCGTGAGAACTGGGACATCTTTGCATGGAAACCTTCTGACATGCCGGGTGTACCCAGGGGACTGGCTGAGCATCGTTTGCGAGTCGACCCGAAAGTAAAACCAGTCAAGGAATATCTTCGACGGTCCACCATACAGAAGAGAAAAGCAATTGGTGAGGAAGTGGCTTGGCTCCTGGCAGCTGAGTTCATCCGAGAGATTTACCACTCCGAGTGGCTCGCCAATGTTGTCATGGTCCCCAAGAAGGACGACTCACTTCACATGTGCATTGACTTCAAGCATATCAATCGGGCCTGCCCAAAAGATCATTTTCCTCTCCCCATAGCGACCGGATAGTCGACTCACTGCAGGATGTGAGCACCTGTCTTTTCTAGACGCCTATTCCGGGTACCATCAGATCCTACTGTATGGACCCAATGAGATAAAAACAGCTTTCATCACTCCATTCGGGTGTTTTTGTTATGTCACCATGCCATTCGGTCTCAAGAACGCTGGAGCCACATTCATGAGGATGATTCAGAAGTATCTGCTCACTCAAATCAGTCGGAATGTGGAAGCATACATGGATGACATTGTGGTCAAGTCGCGTAAAGGTTCCGACCTGCTGGCTGACCTTGCAGAAACCTTTGCCAACATAAGAAGGTATGATATCAAGCTTAATCCATCAAAGTGCATGTTCGGAGTTCCTGGTGGAAAGTTACTCAGCTTCCTCGTTTCCGAACGAGGGATCGACGCGAACCCAGAGAAAGTTGGTGCCATACTCCGGATGAAGTGCCCTGTGCGTGTGCATGATGTCCAGAAGCTTACTGGTTGTTTGGCCGCCTTGAGTCGATTCATTTCTTGCCTCAGTGAAAAGGCATTGCCTCTTTACCGACTGATGAAGAAATCTGACAAGTTTGAGTGGACACCTGAAGCTGATGCAGCGTTTGCAGAACTCAAAGCCCTGCTTTCCACCCAGCCGGTGCTTTCGCTGCCCCAATCAGCAAAGAGCCTTTCTTGCTTTATATTGCAGCCCTTTGGACAAGTTGTCGATCACGGTACTCACGGTCGGCGGGAGAAGAAGGAAAAGCCTATAAAGTTCAGCGCCCGATATATTATGTTTACGAAGTTACGACCCCATCCAAGCAAAGATATCCACATTATCGAAGCTTGTTTATGGGATTTACATGACCACGAAGAAGGTTGCACACTATTTCTCGATCACTCCATTACGATCGTCGACAGCGCACCATTGTCGAAATTCGAACAACGAGAGATGCAACTGGTCGAGTGGCAAAGTGGGCGATTGAACTCCTTCCCTTGGATATCAAGTTTGAGGCAAAAGCTATCAAGTCGAGCAATAGCAGATTTCCTCGCCGAGTGGGTCGAAACGAAGCTGCCGACTCAGATTCACTCGAACATTGGACCATGTTCTTGATGGATCTAAGATGTTGAATGGTTACGGTCTTTGGAGTAGTATTAGTATCCCCGGGTGACAAGCTCAGCTATGTTCTCCAGATTCATTTTGATTCCTCCAACAATGAAGCTGAATATGAGACACTTTTGTACGGGTTGCGTATGGCCGTTTCACTCGGTGTTCGTTGCCTCATGGTCTACGGTGACTCGGATTTAGTGGTTAATCAAGTAATGAAGGAGTGGGACGTCAGAAGCCCGGCTATTCTAATGCAGTAAGAAAGTTAGAGAAGAAGTTTGAGGGTTTAGAGCTCCATCACATACCCCGATTGAAAAATCAAGCAGCTGATTATATGGCAAAGATAGGTTCCAAGAGGGAAGCCATTCCCAGCAATGTGTTTTTGGAACATATTCATACACCTTAAGTTCAGGAAGATCCTTTCACTGAAGAGCCCCCACAACCAAAGAGTGCCACTGATCCGACTGAAGTCGAAGTCCCAGCTATGGTCGACTTGATCATGGAGGTTTTGGTCATCACTCCCGACTAGACAGTGTCGTACATCGTGTACATTCTTAGGAAGGAACTCCCAGAAGATGAAGAAGAGGCTCGATAGATCGTCCGTCGATCCAAAGCCTTTACGGTGATAAGAGGGAAGCTGTTCAGAGAAAGTGTAACTGGATTCAGTCAGAAATGCATAACACCAGAAGAAGGTCGAGTGATCCTCGACGACATCCACTCGGGGACCTATGGTCACCATGCATCCTCTCGGACCATTGTGGCCAAAGCATACTGAGCGGGATTTTATTGGCCACGAGCAAATGAAATGGCGAAAGAAATAGTCGACAAATGTGAAGGTTGTTAGTTCTACTCCAACATGTCTCACAAGCCTGCATTGGCCCTGAAGACCATTCCACTCGTCTGGCCCTTTGCTGTTTGGAGACTAGATATGGTTGGGCCTCTGAGGACTGGTAGGAGCGGCTTCACTCATGTGCTCGTGGCAGTCGACAAGTTCACCAAATGGATTGAAGCCAAGCCTATCAATAATCTTGAAGCCAGTACTGCTGTCAGCTTCATCAGATAGTTAACATTCAGATATGGTGTTCCGCACAGCATCATAACTGACAATGGTTCAAACTTTGATTCTGATGAGTTCAGAGCCTTCTGCGCTTCCCAAGGCACTCGATTCGACTACGCTTCGGTCGCCCATCCCCAGTCGAATGGACAAGCAGAAAGAGCAAATGGATTGATTCTCAAAGGACTGAAACCCCGATTGATGCGTGATATCAAGCATGCAGCAGGCGCCTGGGTCGATGAACTTCCATCAGTACTTTGGGGATTGAGAACAACTCCAAATCGGTCGACTGGCCGAACTCCATTCTTTTTGGTCTATGGAGCTGAAGCTGTTCTACAGAGTGACTTGCTTCACAATGCACCCCGAGTCGAGCTTTTCTCTGAAGATGAAACATAACAGGCTCGGCAAGACGCAGTTGATCTCCTGGAAGAGGACAGAGAGATGGCCCTGATCCGGTCGACCATTTATCAGCAAGACTTGCGTCGATTCCACGCTAGAAACGTGAGGGGTCGAGCATTTCAAGAGGGAGACTTGGTTCTTCAAGTGGATCAGCAGAAACCTCACAAGCTCGCTCCTGCTTGGGAAGGCCCATTCATTGTCACCAAAGTGCTCCACAACGGAGCATACCACCTTTACAATGTCGAGCACAAGAAAGGCAAGCCACGCGCTTGGAATGCGGAGCTGCTCCGCCCCTTTTACACTTAAAGCATTCAGACTATTGAGATGTAATAAGAAATACCTTATAGTTTGATTGTTAAAGACATAGTTTTATAGTCCTAAATGATTGTTGTTCCTTTTTTATATGTTCTAAATCCCCCAGTGGGTGCCTTAGATGCGAATCCGTTTCGCCTAAGTTTGAAAAAGAAATCATGTCGAGTGAAGAGCAAACCTCTCACTCGGAGGCTTAGCCGCGAATCCGTTTCACCTAAGTTTGGAAAATCCCACCGAGTGGTGAGCAAACCTCTCACTTTCGGGGCTTAGCTTCTGATCGATGCTAGCCTAAGTTTGAAAAATCCCACGAGTGGTGAGCAAGCCTCTCACTCGGGGCTTAGCTCGATCCAGTACTCGCCTAAGTTTGAAAAATCCCACAGTGGTGAGCAAGCCTCTCACTCGGGGCTTAGCTGCTGATCAATACTACGCCTAAGTTTGAAAAATCCTTGAGTGGTGAGCAAGCCTCTCACTCGGGGCTTAGCTGCAGATCCAGTGCTAGCCTAAGTTTGAAAAATCCCACCGAGTGGCGAGCAAGCCTATCACTCGGGGCTTAGCTGCATCCGATGCTAGCCTAAATTTAAAAAATCCTACCGAGTGGTGAGCAATCCTCTCACTCGGGGCTTAGCTGATCCGATACTAGCCTAAGTTTAAAACATCCTACAGTGGTGAGCAATCCTCTCACTCGGGGCATAACCATGATCGATGGTCGCTTAAGTTCAAAAAATCCTCTTGAGTGGTGAAAATCCTCTCACTCGGGGGCTTAGCTGCAGTCCAGTACTCGCCTAAGTTTAAAAAAATCCTAACGAGTGGTGAGCAACCCTCTCACTCGGGGGCTTAGCTGTAGTCCAGTACTCGCCTAAGTTTGAAACACATCCTTATCCGCAAGGACGACGAGGTGCAGGTCGACTGCAACCTTCTCTTCGGAGCTGCACCACAAGTATAATGTACGCTCCATCCTTATCCGCAAGGAGGACGAGGTGCAGGTCGACTGCAACCTTCTCTTCAAAGCTGCGCCACAAGTATAACGTACGCTCCATCCTGATCCGCAAGGACGACGAGGTGCAGGCCGACTGCAACTTTCTCTTCGGAGCTGCGCCACAAGTATAATGTGCGCTCCATCCCTATCCGCAAGGACGACGAGGTGCAGGTCGAGTGCAACCTCCTCTTCGGAGCTGCACCACAAGTATAATGTGCGCTCCATCCCTATCCACAAGAACGACGAGGTGCAGGTCGACTGCAACCTTCTCTTCGGAGCTGCGCCACAAGTATAATGTGCGCTCCATCCCTATCTGAAAGGACGACGAGGTGCAGGTCGACTAGGACCTTCTCGTCAAAGCTGCATCTCAAGTACAAAGATTATTCTGAGTGAAGAACAAGTTCCACTCAAAAGCAAACACAAGCATATGCAGAGATAAACCAAGTTCAGATAAATCCTAAGGTTCCGGACCACGGATTAAAAGTACTCGAGCATGAAGCCCGAAGGAGTTTAACGATTATACGATCACTCGGCATTCCGTGGCAAATAAAGGTGAAGCATAATGTTTTTTGATCACTCGTCAGGAGAAGGACTGGCTGGATCGCAGAAACTGTCAAGGTCTATGCTGTCTGCGATGCGAGTGGCGGCGTCAAGGAAAGTGTCCATGAAGGACTGGAAAGTGTGCCTTTTGGTGTTAGCAACCTTGAGCTCCGCCAGCTTATCTTCTTTGACATCCTTACAGTGCACTTGAACCAATGACAGGGCGACATCAGCACCGCAGCAAGCAGATGATTTCTTCCATTCTTGCACTCGGTCAGGTATTTGATTCAGTCGAGCCATCAGAGACTCGAGGTCTTGAGACAGTTCCGCCTGAGGCCAGAGTTCAGCGTCAACCCGAGTCATCGCCGCCTTCAGACGGGCAAGATAAGCAACTGCGCTGTCCATGCGAGATTCCAACCGCGACACATTCATTGCAACATCATATTTGACCAGACAGTTTGTGGGATCGAGATCCGTCTCGACCCGCCAAGTTTCTGCTTCAAAGTCCTGGCAAAGTTTTGCGCAGTCGAGTAAATGATGAGTCGACAATATAGTAAGACCTATCAATCGACAACAACAAGTCAGTCGAACATCAATACCTTCACGCTTTAAGACCAGTTTTGCACCAAGCTAGCCCAGATAAGATTCTAACTCGCCATTCTTAGTCTTGAGGTTTCCAATCTCGTCATTCAGCTTGTCCTTATCTTTCTTCAGTTGCTCGACCTCCCGATTGGCATCAGAGACAACGGTCTTCAGTTTGGAGTTCTCTTCTTCTAACTTGCCAACTGAAGCAAGCTTCTTGTCACCAAGTGTCGTTTTCTCTCGCGCATCCTTCTGGGCAGCAGCAAGATCCAGATCCTTTTTCTACAGAGCCTGCTTCATTTTTTCTAAAGAAACAACATTCTTCAGACGAGCTTGAAGTTGATGGTTTTCACTATGCACATCTGTTCGAGTGAAATCACCCGGTTCAAAGTGACTAAAAAACACACGGAAAAGTGCTAGTTGTAAGATGGACAGTTGACGATTGATTACCTCCCATGGCAGCTACTTCGTCACGATCAGTCTTGAGGTTCTTCTTGGCCAGTTCCAGATCAAGACTGAGGCTGATTTGCTGCTTGTTCAGTGCAGAAAGTTGAGCCCCAAGATCACAAGATTTCTGCAGTCAACGTATAAGACATATCAGTCGATAGAAACAAAAGAACATCATAGTGAAAGTTGCTCTAAGACTACCGCTGAATCAAACATTCAACGGTAGTCTTGGGGACTACACCCAGTGGGTGCACTTAGCGTGCCCCTACTGGTTTGATTC
Source organism: Aegilops longissima (assembly GCA_021605205.1). Lineage (NCBI taxonomy): Eukaryota > Viridiplantae > Streptophyta > Magnoliopsida > Poales > Poaceae > Aegilops > Aegilops longissima. The sequence continues at coordinate 482,471,670 of CM038676.1, read as the reverse complement.
AACACTCGGCGTGGTCTGCCCAGCACGAGTCAAAAAAAGAAAAAGAAAAGCAAAGAAAGTTGTTTTCAGACCGTGATGTTGCCCGATCGACCCGATCTCGAGACTACACCCAGTGGGTGCACTTAGCATGCTCCCACTAGTTCAGGTTTCACTCGGCATGGTCCGCCCAGACCGAGTGAGAAAATTCAGATTCTCAGACCACAGTCGACTGCCCGCAGTCAACTATGGTCTCGGGGACTACACCCAGTGGGTGCACTCAGCGTGCCCCCACTAGTTCAAAAACTCAATCGACTCAATCCAAGTCGACTCAAGTGGAAGACCTATACAACTTTAAGGCAGACAAACCCCAGTGGGTGATCGAATGAGAAATAAGATCAGTCAGAAATCAATTAACCTGGACATTGGTTTGCAGAGCAGCGCCAACTTTGTAGGCCACCTGACTGGCCTCGTGCACCACTTTCATTTGCTCCATCACAAGATTCAACTGAAGAAGAGCTTCCTTGGCACTTTCGGTGGGTGCGAATGCGGGTTTGGTGCGATAAAAAAGCAATGATGGCGAGGCGGTCGAAGCAGCCGCTGGAATTACGATCACGAGTTGTATTGGAAGCGATCGAGTCTGAGCAGCCGACCCTGATGGGAAATCAGTCGACAGCGGGATAGCGAATGTGACGTTGGTACGAGCCGGATCTGTAGATCGCTCGACTGCCGTCCCATGCATCAGTGTCGACTGAGGAATCTGAACCTCAGGCGTTTTCCCGCTCAGTCCCTTGTCCCTCCTCCTCCTCCTTTCCCTCAGAGGCACTTGTTCTTCATCGTCAGGAAGCACGACAACGTCTCGTGGAGCTGCAACAAACAGAAAACATCAGAGATGCAACCGATGAACAATTCAATCGACAGAATAAATTCGAGTCGAGCGGACTTACTAGCTTTGGAGGTAGCCGCGTCATCGGTTTCCTTGTCGTCTGGGATCTTGTCAAGGTCCATATCTGTCGCGGCAGAGGCTGGGCTGGAAAAGTTTACAATCCATTCGGTCAGAACAGAAGAGTCAGTCGGTACAAGTAAACACGGAAAGAACACCTACCCAGAAGCAACAGGAACATCCATCTTAATCTTAGGCTAGGTCTTCCGAGCCTTTGAGGGGTTGATCTTGGGCTGCTTGGCGAATTTCTCCGTCAGCTCCGGAGTTGAAGACCGAGCATGCTTCTGCGTTGAAGTGCTCGAGGCCACAGTCTTGCCGCACCTGCCCGCTGGATCATGTTGCTGCTTGGATCGATGTTCCATACGAGGCAACGAGTCGACCACCTCCTCGTTGTTTGACTCGTCGCTCTCGTCTTCGTCGTCGTCGTCCGGTGACTCCCAATCACCACTCTCCTCTGCGCTGTCCTCGCCCTCATGATCCTGCTCCAGAGCTTGTTCACCATTGGGCATCGAGTCCATCTCTGTATAAATCTACAAGACAAGAAGTCGAGTGGGAATCAGTCGGATTCAAAAATAGTCGGAAAATGTACCCAAATGCAATCGGTTGTAGCGGCCGAACCTTGTCTAGCTGATTACTATCGCTGAAAGGATCAACTCTCCTGGTGCCCCTAGGGTTGTCCTTGTTTCCTGTAATACTCCTCAGCCATTGGGCCACTGTTTTGGCTGGCACCTCCTCTGGATGAACTCGAGCGGCGTCGCCGGCTCCGGAATACATCCACATAGAGTGGTCCACGAGCACGGAGGCGGTTGGATCATGGCGAGGAATACCTCCAACAAATCCATACCGGTGGCCTTGGTTGATCAATTTGGACCACCCTCTCGACCAGCATGGCTGTCTCCGCCTTCTCCTTGGTGGTCACTTTCAGCGGGAGAGGGTGCGAACGATCAAAGAAAAGGGAAGTCGGTCGGCGGCACAGGGGTCGCGATATCCTAGCAGTAGAACCAGGTCGACTGCCAGCCTCTGACCGACTCAGGAAGAGTTATCGAAAGGAAAGAACTCCTATTCCTCTTCTGAATACCCAGACCCCCACACATCTGGATAACGTGGGTTTTCTCGTCATTCGAGTTTGCTTTCTTCATCGTCTGGGAGAGGATAGTGAAAATGTGCTTGAAAAGACCCCAGTGTGGTCGACACCCCAAGAAATTCTCGCACATGGACACGAACGCGGCAAGATATGTGATGGTGTTGGGAGAAAAATGATGGAGTTGGGCCCCGAAGAAATTCAAGAAACCCCGGAAAAAAGGGTGCGGAGGAAGCGAGAAACCACGGTCGACATGGGTGGCGAGAAAAACACACTCACCCGGTCGCGGTTGTGGCTCCATCTCCCCCTCCGGCAACCGCGCAGCTTTATGGACGACCAGCCCGACTCGGCTAGCTCATCCAAATCTTCCTACCGAATCGAGGATCGGATCCAATCGCCCTGGATCCAACCCGACGCAGCCCCGACCGCGACAACGACCCCCGATTCATCTTCTTGCCTTTCGCCGCCCCCGTCGCCTTCTTCACGCGTTCCAGCGCCGCCGTCTTTTCCTTCTCCATGGTGGCTGAGCGGCGGTGTCGAGAGTGGAGGAGCCGGATGCGGTGGAGAGATAGAGGCAGAAGAAGGAGAATGGACGCGCATAATGCAGGCGCCTCGGCCTCGTCACTTTTAAAGGCCCACTTCCGAGTGGCTGACGCGTGGGCCCGGGCGATCCTGTCAAATCCCTCAACAGTCGCGCACGGGATACGTGGCGAAAAAGGTGGCGCGGAAATCGAAGCACTCCTGTTTATCACCCTGCTTACCATGGCGCGCTCCGCCTCGCGCGCTTCCCCGAAAATGTGTATCCCGTGAAATCCGGGATACGCCGTAACCAATCGCGCCAAAGATTTCGCGTCAAAAACAACACTCGACGGATGACGTTATAAATCCAATCAGCAACTTTTGAATCGATCAAGGCGACTAAAACGAAGCCGAAGTTCCAACATTGACCTCCGTTCAGGAATGAATAGTTGTGAAACACAAGAGTCAAAACAAGATCAATGCCAACCTTCTTTTCACTCGAACCTCACTCCATTCGGGGGCTAATGATGATGACATAACCTGGGGTAGGGTCATAGGCCTGACCTATGACCCCTATCTAGGGTCACTGTCCTAGAAGCAAAGAAGCTCCAGAGACAACAGGGAGGGCCCAACAAAGGTGTCGAGTGCAATCCACTCGACCTACCAGTTGCTCGGAGACCCCTACTTCCTAAAGTCACTCGACCACTCGACCATACAAGAATCCACTCGACTTATAGAAGACCAGGAGTCATCTAGAGCAGCAACGGACGAGCGTTCACTCTGTAGTCTTTAAGGCCATTAAGGCATTTACTGCTGGTGTTTCCAGTAACGCCTCCTCTTTATGTACATTGAACTCTTGATAACGGAGGATGGCCGGGGTCCTGGCGCACTCTATATAAGCCACCCTCCTCCTATGGCACAAGGGTTCGCACCACCTGTAACACACAAACACATATTCCAGTCGACCGCCTCCGGGCACCGAGACGTAGGGCTGTTACTTCCTCTGTGAAGGGCCTGAACTCGTAAAACTCGTGTGTACAACTTCGCCATAGCTAGGATCTTGCCTCCTCATACCTACCCCCCATTCTACTGTCAGTCTTAGATCCACGACAGGGGCTTCTCCCTGGGGCGCATCTCGGAGTTGCTATCAGTGTCCAACGCGGAGTTATCCGCGAGGGAGACCCTCCCCTTCTTGGATGCCTTTGCCTCCAGATCTGTGGAGGCCGCCCTTTTCTTCCTTCCCCTCTCAGGGGGAGAATTGCTTTCCTCCTCCTCCTCGTCGTCTTCGGCGGGGGAGGAGTGGGTTTCGGCGTCTTCGGACGTTGCGTCCGAAGTACCTTTACTGCGAAGGCCGCTTCTTGCCGCCTGGCCCTTCCTCTTGGCCTTCTTCTCCGGCGCCTGGTAGGGCGCCGGAACTAGCATCTTCGTCAGAAGTGGGATTGGTGGGTTTTCAGGCAGCGGAGCCGAACACTGGATCTGCTCCGCCTTCTTTGTCCAGCCCTGAAAAGATAAATGGAGAAGCTTAGACATCTTCCTTGAATGCACAGGTAGAGTATACACCTGGAAATACGAAAAACTTACCGGACTGGCGGGATGGGTCAGGTTATACCCACGGTCCTCGGTCGTCTTCGGCCACGTCTCATTGGCCTTGAAAAGCACCTTCCACATGCCTTCGTGCGTGGAGCCGAAGAACTGTTGCAAGGTCTGGTGCTTGGTCGGATCGAACTCCCACAAATAGCAAGTCCGGCTTTGGCGGGGAAGGATCCTGCGAAAAAGCATCAACTGGATCACGTTGACGAGCTTAATGTTCTTGTCCACCATGCTCTTAATGTGCGTCTGCAGCACTGTCACCTCGACCGACAAAGCCCAGTCCAGGCCCTTCTTTAGCCAGGAGGTGAGCCGCATCGGGGGCCCGGACTTGAATTCGGGAGCCGCGGCCCAGGTGGTGTCGCGGGGCTCTGTGACGTAGAACCACTACTGTTGCCACCCTTTGACGGTCTCCACAAAGGTGCCTTTGGACCGTGTGACGTTGGACAACTTGCTCACCATAGCGCCTCCGCACTCTGCATGTTGACCATCCACCACCTTCGGCTTCACATTGAAGATCTTTAGCCGCAATCCGAAGTGGGGTGGGATGCGGAGGAAGGCCTCGCACACGACAATGAATGCCGAGATGTTGAGGAAAGAATTTAGGGCTAGATCGTGGAAATCTAGCCCATAGTAGAACATGAGTTCGCGGACGAAGGAGTGGAGAGGAAACCCTAACCCCGGACGAAGTGGGGAATGAATACCACCCTCTCATGGGGCTCCGGGGTGGGGACGATCTGCCCCTTGTCCGGAAGCCGGTGGGTGATTTCTTGGGCCAAGTACCCCGCCTCCCGGAGCTTCATGATGTCCTTCTCCGTGACGGAGGAGGACATCCACTTGCCCTGTGCTCCAGATCCAGACATGGACGGAGTGCTTTTTTGGGGTGGAAAGGATGGAAGCTTGGGCGCTGGAGCTCGAGAATGGATGGGCAGAGAGAAAGAAGGCGTGGGTGAAAGGGTGAATCCTTATCTCTTTTATAAAGGCAGCGAATATCAAGCACCTCCCCATTCGCCTTAAAACTCGCCTATTCCCCAAAGGTCGTGCAGACGGCGCGGTTGGATTACCCAGGCCCGTATTGATGAGAATCTCGCAATAAGGGGACACGATCTTTGCTTCGACAAGACGTGCCAATGAAAACCGCATCTCGAAACATAGAGCGGGAGGCTAAAAAATGGTTCGAAATAATGACCGGGCAGGGACGTAACGTCTCACTACAGAAGTTGTCAGTAGATGGGACTTGTGAAATATTATACTCTATGCGCTTGTGTGTGGTACTTGTTTTGCAGAGCCGGACACGTTTTCTGTGTTCCAGGACTGCTTTGGAGTATTCGGAGGAGGAACCCGCCTTGCAATGCCGACAATCTGCATGTCGGACACATCGTCATTGAAGCCCAGTTCAGGGGCTACTGAGGGAGTCCTGGATTAAGGGGTCATCGGGCGTCTGGGCTATGTGACGTGAGCCGGACTGATGGTTCGTGAAGATACAAGACAGAAGACTTCCTCAAAGCTTCAGGCATGAACCTTGCGGCTATGGTAGCGGCGCAAGGCTTGCTGGTACTGTCGCGTCATCTTGCCGCGACTGCTCTTGCTCAAGCTCATCATAAGCGAGCACTCGAGGTGACCCGTATATGAATTTCGTGGGGAGAACTGCCTCACCCCATATACTAGGGCGAAGGGTGTCTAGCCGGTGGCTCGATTTGGCGTCGTTCTGATCGACCAAAGAACCGCCGGCAATTCATCAATCCAGCGCCTTCCGCTCTTACGCACCCTATCAAAGGTCTTCGTTCTCAGGCCTCGCAACACTTCAGCATTCGCCCTCTCTGCTTGGCCGTTGCTCCAGGGGTGTGCCACGGAAGCAAAACAGACCTTGGTGTCGAGGTCTTGAATGTACTGCATGAAGGTGTGGCTTGTGAACTGTGTGTCGTTGTCGGTGATGACTCTGTTTGGCACACCAAAACGGCAGACTAGTCCCTTGAAGAACTTGACGGCTGACTGTGATGTCACCTTCCTCACTGGTTCCACCTCTGGCCACTTTGTGAACTTGTCAATGGCAATGTACAAGTACTCAAAGCCCCCGATAGCACGGGGGAAAGGGCCCAGTATATCGAGCCCCCAGACCGAGAATGGCCAGGAGAGAGGGATCGTTTGAAGGGCTTGAGCTGGTTGATGAAGCTTCTTTGAATGGAACTGACACACTTCACACTTGGTTACTAGTGTCGTCGCATCTTGGAGGGCAGTGGGCCAGAAGAAACCTTGCCGGAATGCCTTTCCGGCAAGGGCCCTCGACCCTATGTGGGAGCCACATATGCCTCCATGTATCTCTGCCAACAGCTCCAGTCCTTCCTCCCGGGGGATGCACTTTAATTTCACGCCGTTCGGCCTTCCCCTGTACAGGACGTCGTCAACGAACTGGTACAGGGCGGACCGGAGGGCTACTTTTTCCGCTTCTTCCTGCTCCTCAGGAAGTTCCCCTGTTTGGAGGAATCGGACAGTATGTTGCACCCACGCCGGAGCCTGGGGCTCGACGGCAAGGACTAAAGGCATTTCCTCAGCCATGGGCGCGGCTGTGTCCATGGCCAGGGCTTGACGTCCTGCCGGAGCCAGTTGCCCTTTGGCAGGCTCAGTGTCCGCGGCAGCACCCTTGCCGGCGGCCCTAGGGGGCTTGGTAGGAAAGTACTTGTCGGGACCTGACTTCCTCCGCTTGTTCTGCCCCGTTGATGGTTCGACGGATGGTTGAGTTAACCAGAGCAAGAAGGTACCTGGTTCCACAGGTAGCTTGAATGCAGCATGCTTTGACAGGTAATCGGCGATGTCGTTCTCCACTCAGGGGATGTGCTCCGCTTGGATACCGTCAAAGCGCTCCTCCAGCTTCCTCGCCTCATCTACGTAAGCCTCCATCAATGGGCTCTGGTAATCCTTGTTGACCTGTCTGACAACAAGCTACGAGTCATCCCTGACGATGAGCTTCTTAACCCCGAGGTCCGCCGCGATCCTGAGACCGGCAAGCAGCCCCTCGTACTCCGCAGTGTTGTTGGTGGACATGTCCCTGGGAAAGTGCATCTGGACCACGTACTTGAGGTGCTCTCCGGTGGGTGTGACGAGCAGCACGCCGGCACCAGCGCCTTGCAGCGAGAAAGCCCCATCAAAGTACATGATCCAGTCGCGGTCTGCTTCCTTGCCGGGGAGAGCGATCTCCTGGATTTCTTCGTCTTGCGTTGAGGTCCATTCTGCAACGAACTCCGCCAGGACTCTGCTCTGAATTGTCGAGGTACTTTCAAACTTCAAACCAAAACTTGACAACTCCAAGGCCCATTCCACAATCCTTCCGGTTGCATCTGGGTTATGCAGTATCCATTTCAATGGGAGGCGGGTGACGACAGTGATCTCGTGGGCTTGGAAGTAATGACGCGGCTTCCTCGAGGCCATAAGGAGGCCGAAGAGCAAATTTTGCACACCGGAGTACCTCGACCTAGCCCCCTGCAAGAGGGAGCTAACAAAGTAAACCGGGTGCTGCATCATCTTCTTCTTCCGCACCACCTCAACCGGCTGCGCAGGCACTGCCTCGGTGGCATCAGACTCTGCCGGGGGCCTTGCCTTGCCGGCATTAGGCCCTGCCGGGGGAATCTTTGGCTTGCCATCCGCTGGTTCTGCCGTCGCCACTGCCTCTTCGTCGACCTCCCTCTGCGCCACCAGTGCGGCACTGACCACTTGATTCGTCGCCACTAGATACAGCAGCAACGACTATTGTGGTTCAGGCGCAACCAGTATTGGCATGGAGGAAAGGTATTTCTTCAGATCCTGCAACGCCTCCTCGGCTTCTGGGGTCCACTCCATTGGGCCTGCCTTCTTCAAGATTTTGAAGAAGGGAAGGGCATGCTCGGCGGACTTGGAGATGAATCGGCTCATGGCAGCGATGCAGCCAGTGAGCCGACGCACATCTTTAATCCGCTTGGGCGCCTCAATCTGCTCAATAGCTTTGATTTTGTCTGGGTTTGCCTCGATCCCGCGCTGCGACACAAAGAATCCGAGAAGCTTGCTGGACGGAACGCCGAAGACACACTTCTCAGAGTTCAGCTTAAGGTTGATCTTGCGCAGGTTGGCAAATGTCTCTTCCAGATCTTGCACAAGAGTTGGCCCGTCCTTGGTTTTGACCACTATGTCATCCATGTATGCCTCCATATTTCTATGGAGCTGAGGTTCAAAACCAATTTGGACTGCTCTTGCAAACGTCGAGCCAGCACTCTTCAACCCGAAAGGCATCCGTAAAAAGCAATACGTACCACATGGGGTGATGAATATTGTCTTCTCTTCATCCTCTCTTGTCATGAAGATTTGGTGGTAGCCTGAGTAGGCGTCGAGGAATGACAACAGATCACACCCAGCTGTGGAGTCAACAATCTAGTCGATGCGCGGCAACGGGAAGGGGTCTTTAGGACAAGCCTTATTGATATCTGTGTAATCAATACACAGCCTCCACTTCTCATTTGCCTTGCACACCACTACCGGATTGGCCAACCACGTCGGGTGGAGCACTCCTCTCACCAAACCTGCCACTTCCAACTTCCTGATCTCCTCTGTGATGAACTCCTGCCTCTCGAGGCACCTTTCGACCTTACCTTGACGGGCCGTGCATGAGGGCAGACAGCTAGGTAGTGCTCAATCACCTCCCTGGGAACACCGGGGATGTCAGATGCTTGCCACACAAACACGTCGACATTCGCCCGCAGGAAGGTGACGAGCGCGCCTTCCTATTTGCTGTCGAGGGTGGAACCTATGGTGAAGGCCCCTCCCGTGCCATCCTCCCTGGCGGACACCTTCTTGGTCTGCGGCGGCTCGGCTCTGGATTTCTTGCCCTTGCCGGTAGAGCTCTCTGGCACGTCCTCAGCGGTAGTGCAGCACTCCGAAAAGGTGTTCTTGCCGGAGTGGGTGCGAGGAGGTCTTGCCAGGCTTCTTCTTCCTCCGGGCCTTGTTGGCGGGGCGGGTGCCTTGGCGGCAGCTCTTGCAATCGCTTCCCGTAGAGTTGGTCGATGCAAATCAGCATGTCCTTCTTGTCGGAGGGGACGGAGATGATGGTCAACGGCCTGGGCATTTTTAGCATGTTGTAGGCGTAGTGTGATGCCGCCATGAACTTGGCTAGTGTCGGGCGGCCGAGGATCCCGTTGTAGGGCAAGGGGGTCTCGGCCACGTCGAAGATGATCCTCTCCGTCCTGTAGTTCAACTCTCCTCCAAACGTCACGGGCAGTGTGACCTTCCCCTTCGGCTAGCTCCTCCCCGGATTGACCCCTTGAAACGTGCCCGTTTCCTTGAGGTCTCCATCGGGAATTTGCAGCCTTTTGATCACGATGGGCGAGATCAAGTTCAGGCCGGCCCCGCCGTCAACCAACATCTTGTTCACCTTGAGGTTGCGTATCATTGGTGAGACCAACAATGGCAAACACCCGACAGCGGTTGTGCGGTCAGGGTGGTCCTCGGCGTCAAAGATGAGGGGTGTGCTGGACCACTTCAGCGGCTTCCGAGCATCGAACGATGGCTCCGCTGCTGTAATCTCACGCGCCCACTGTTTGAGCTGGCGGCGAGAAGTATGCAACGAGGCGCCACCATCGGCCTTTATAGCCTCCATAGTATACGGAACTCTTGCTCCTTGGACTCGTCATCCTCGTCGTGATCATCGTCTTCTTGTTTCTTGTCACGGCCCTGGGCGGGCCTCTCTTGCTGGTTGTCCTTGCCGGGGCGGCTTCCTTGGCCGCTACGCTTCTTGTCGGATCTCTCGGCACCGTCCTGACCTTTCTCCTTGTCTCGCCTTTCATACTCGGCCTTCTGCTTTTTAGCAAGCAGCTCGACTTGTCGGCAGTTCTGGAGGTCGTGGCCCTTGGTGCGGTGGATCTTGCAGTACCGCTTGTCGGAGCCCCCTGGCTTGTCGGCAGCTGCTAAGGCCCGGCAGGCGACGCACCCGGCAATCTCCTTGCCGGGGCCGTCTTCCTTGACCTTCTTGGTAGCGCCGGTGTCGTAAGACCCCTCGACGGCAAGTACGGCCTTGCCCTTGCGTTTCCTGTTGCGACGCCGGCCCTTCTTCATCGGGGTGGCGGCGTCTTCGCCGGTAGAGTCGGTTTCCGCACTGGCGTCTTCGCCGGGGTACTTCCTTCCCTCTTCAGCCTGGGCGCATCTATCTGCCAGAACGTAGAGCTCGGCCACATCCTTAACCTTGGTCATCGCCAGCTCTTTGCGCATCTTGCGGTTGCGCACGTTCTGATGGAACGCGCTGATCACAGCGGCGGGATGAACGTCGGGGATGTTGTACTGCACCCGGCTGAATCTCTGGATGTACTTGCGCGGTTCCCCTTCCTACGGGAATGATATGCAGATCACCGGCACGGCCATGAACTTGGTGGCCTCTGTGAAGGCGCCAGCGGACTCATGGCACAGATCGACCAGAAGAAATGGAATCCGCCGGCAAGTGCATCAACCAAGACATAACATTGGGCTTCGATGCGGTGAAATAATTGGCAAGCACCTTGTCGTCGCGAGCTCCGGCCGCCTGCATCGCGATGGTGTAGATACTGAGGAACTCGGACGGATGGGTCTTGCCAGTGTACTTCTCGCCGACGTCGGGCTTGAACGTGCGGTGGGACGGCCACATGAACTACCACAGCTCACGGGTAAAGGCCGGGCAGCCCACCTCATAAGGTAGGCCACCGGAGCCCCCCGGTGCTGGGTGGTCCATAGCGGGTCCCGCCCACTTGTCCGACTGGTGGCGTGTATCACGCCGGCGCTCAATAGTGGTCCGAGCATCTTCGTGAGCTTGTTCTCGAAGAACTTGGCACTGGTCACGGTGGGTCCGCGGGTCGGACGACGCTATAGAGATGTTATCACAAGCGTCATCTCGACGGGCAGACGCCCGCGGCGGCTGGCGAGGAGGAGGAAGTGCACCGTGGCGCAGCTCCCGGTCCTCCAGCGCCCGGCATGTGGTGGCTCGGTGGAAGCGCCGACCAAAACCCCCGGTCGCGGATCGTCTTTGTTGGCGGCGGCGGCGAGGCTCCGGATGGTGGCCCTCCACTCATTGAGCTTCTGCGGCGGAGGGAAGTCGAGGAAGCGGCTGCAGCAGCATCAAAGCTTCTACTGGTGTGGGTGGCGGCGACAGCTGCGTGGACCGTGGCGTGCTTCGACTTCTAACCACGTTAGAAGGAGCCCCATCACCACCCAGCGGCTGCGCGCCATTTTCACCAGCACTTCGGCCGGCATGCTGAACTCCTTCATCCCACGGACGACGCACATGGCTCTTCCCACGGCGGTGCCCAGGGTCACCGGCGTGGTGACGCTGCTCGTCGCGCATACCATGGGAAGAGCGCGCAGTGGTCGCCGGCGTGGGCATCTTGGAGGTCGCTGCGCCACCCGGGGGTGGCACAACGACACTCCTGGAGGGCCTCGCGCCGCCTGCGGGGGGCCCAGCTCCGTCTTTGGATCTGGCGACCTGCAGCCGGTCGTCTGGCGCGTGAACAGCGCCGCTCGCCAGGCTCCGACTGCCAGGGCGATGCTGGTGCTCGCGGACCGCGGCCCGGGTTCTGTCCGCGACCGGCCCGCTGCTTGCCCGCACTGGCACGGGCCGTTCGGCTCCCAACGAGCCGATTGCCGTGGTCGTCTTCTTCTTGAGAGCCATGGCAATGAAGAACCGCTAGGCTAACTACTAGACCAGATTCTCACAATTGCGCCCCCTACCTGGCGCGCCAAAAATGTCGGTGTGGAACGACACCTATCGGATCACAAGAATCCCTACTACGGTTGCCGGAGCGCAGGGTTGCGAGAAGAGCATGATTAGTAATCAGCACAAGGATCGTTTACCCGGTTCGGGCGCGAGGATCGTAAAACCCTAGTCCTGCTTTGGTGGGTGTATTTGAGAGAGTTCTTGAGCTCTCGAACTAGCTATGGTGGGGTGCGTGGTCCCAAAGGCGAATCCTTCTCCAAAGGTATGCCATGGGCCTCCTTTTATAGTCGAAAGGGCTGCCACGGTGGCATCTGAGGAGGTGAAAAGCGTCAGATTTTGAGCTTATCGCCCGTATTCAGGACAAGAGCGCATTTAATGTGCGGCGAGGTGTCCCCTATCTTTATCGGGGGCGGGGGCGAGGCCCGTCCCGCCCATCGCCGCTCCTCCTCGCCGACACCGCGCCTGTCCGGTGATGCGTGCGGCGCCATGTAAGCGGCGAGCAAGCGAGGTGGCGCGGTGGTGGAGCCTCCACGAATCTGCATGCCGCCACGGCGCTTGATGGGTTGGCACGGGCTGCATGTTGCCACGCAGTGCTGCCCGGTGGTTGGGCTGGCAGCTGCATCTGAACAGCGGTGGAAACTTGGTTGGTGCGGGCTGGCGGTGGCCTATTGGCGTCCCGGTGAGGGCCTTGCGGGTGGCCCGGCAAGGGTCTTGCCGTGGCGCTTTAAATCCCGGCAAGATCCTTGGTTGGTGCGGGCTGGCGGTGGCCTATTGGCGTCCCCCGGTGAGGGCCTTGCCGGGTGGCCCGGCAAGGGTCTTGCCGTGGCGCGCTTTCGTCCCCGGCAAGGATCTTGCCGGGTGTCAATCAGGCCTTCCTCGGCAAGGATTTTGCCGAGGATCGTCATCTTCTAATCCTCATCGATCTTGAGTGTTCCTTGTCTTCACAAAGATCGCATGCCACCACGAGGTGCCTCCCAAGCCACAGCCCAGCGTGGTTGATGGTGTTGGGGCGTGGGCTCAAGGGTGGCTCGCTCTGTTGGTGTTTAGGCGTGCTGCCCGGCAAGGGTCTTGCCGGGCTCTTGGGCAAATCCCGCAAGGGTCTTGGCGGGGGAAACTGCTCCGCCCCTCTGCTTCTTTGTGGTCTTGGCCTTGGTGTTTCTCTGGCTGCCTCGGGCTTCGGTTTTACCTCGGTTCACCTCCCCTGCTCTGCTTGGTGTGGCCGTGGACGCGGCTCCAACTGTCCGTACACAGGTAAAGGGGTACAAAGGTGCGCCCCTTCTTTTGTACACCGACAGCTAGCCATGGAAGACAACCTAATGAAGACATTGGTATGCATCTTTTCTTTGGGTCGTTACTTCTTACAAAGTGATATTCACTATACCTACCTATGGGTCGATAAAGTCCTTTCAAGTAAGTTGCCATCGGTGCAGTAATCAAAGTTGCCATTTAAAAGAGTGAGTTTTTATTATATGGGAATTGAAGCTTTGTACAAACTTGTTATAGGGCGTAAAACCATAATAATGACCCAAATGGGCGCCATCACAAGGGTCAATATAAAGTAAAGATTCTTTATATTAAACTCTTATGCGACCAAAACCCCAACAAGCGCATGCCAACCTCTGATTCCCTCTATGAAGGCCCTATCTTCTAATTTTATGTTGAGTTAATTATCTTTATTCTTCTAAACTCTTAAAGTAAACATAGCATGCTAGAGAAAGATCCATGAACATATAAACTATTGATGTGCATAATTATGTTCACTAGTCATCAACCCGTGCACCTGCACGGCCTAGCTATTATCGGGATACATGATAATTAAAAAAAGTCTTATAACATGTAAAGTGCAGGAGGATAAATTTCATATATCAAACAATTGTACAAATGCTATTATTCAAACAATGGTAAATAAAAAAAGACTTGTATTATAGGCTTTATTTTTTGATGTACTATGTCATTTTCCCATCGATGTTCTGCAAGCTTGGTCAGAATGAACATTTCCTTTCATAATCGGAAGATACATCTTCCTCGATTATATGCCACCTAAAACGGCATGGAGAAAGTATGTATTATTATGATCCATTAGGCAAGGTACCATATATGTATCACATAATCGGAAGATACATCTTCCTGGATTATATGCCACCAAAAACCGCAAGGAGAAAGTATGTAGTATTATGATCCATTAGGCAAGGTACCATATATGTATCACATCTCCGTAAAAGTTCCGAGAAATATACACTACACACACACCACTCAACAAATATTTGAAATGAGAAGCATAAGGCATGGCTATATATCAAAAGAGTCGCATATTTTTTCTAAAGAGAATTCAAGTGACATATATTAAATTAATGATCTTCTTTTTGATAATATCTAAGAGACATTAAGGAGAGATTTATGTACGTTTGTGTCTAATTTGATTTATTTTGAGAGAGTCTTCTTTTTGTACATGCAGATTTTCTTCTAGACCCGTGGACTCTTATTTGTACGTACCTTTTTTCCTTTCTTCAAGGAGACATGTACATGGTTTTGCCGCTCGGAATTGGGACGTGGACTCGATGCAAAAAGAAAAAAGAATTGGGATGTGGGCTCAATTTTTTAACGTGGGGAGATTATATTTTATTTGTACGCATCTTTATTTCAAAAGAGAGGAGGCACGTGCCTTTTTGGAACTTGGCCGTGGGGTTTGATGTTTTTCCTTTTTTAATAATGATGGTTGCTTTTTTATAGCATGAGGACTCTTTTTACGTGATGTCTTTTTTTTATGGTAGGCAATGTCTCTCTTTTACGTGATGTCTCTTCTACGTGAGGAGGCATGTGCATTTTTTTTACGTGATGTCTCTTCTTAATAATAGGCGGTGTCTCTCCTTTTGTTTTTTTTACTTACATGGCGTGGTTTTTGATGGTAGAGTCTTCTAATAATTGATGTGAGGATTTTTTTGTGCGAGCCTTTCCTTTTTTTAACAAACGTTGGATGTGTTAGACCTGTTTTTTCTTATATAATATAGCATCGTTGGGACTTTTAACGTGAAGCGTGTTTTACTTCTTAATTTATGGGAACGGAGGGGCCTTTCCTTTTTTTACTTGAGGCTTTTCTTTTTCTTCTTAACAAAAGGTGGACGTGTCAGATGCATTTTTTATAGGAGGGAATCATTTGTGTTACGCAAGTTGTCCTTTTATCCTGGTCGTTAATTTTACAATCTAACGGTTTAATTAATTTTGATGATGTGGATTAATGAGAGATCATTAAAGGTGCCTCCAATTAGTAAATATAAGATTCATTATTGTTGACATTATCTTTGAGATAAATAAGCTGAGAAGCTAAGCACTTGCTAAACTTCAAATTTTCCTTTGTGTCCTGTTGAAACATATTTGTTCTAAAAAATTGCTCATGAGTGCTAGTTAATTATGCAATGACTAAAATATAGTTGAGCACATGATATTTGTTGATCAAACAACTCTAACATAGTTCCTTCTGGAAAAATAGGTGGAATGAAAATTATTTATTGACCGAGAACAGGGTTTGTTATAAACAAGAAACTTTGTGTCATGACCTCCTCATAAGACATTTTGTAAGAAGATATTTTCGTTTAGAATGTTCAATCATGAAAGTAAATAGTGATGCTGTCATTTTCCTATTCTTTATTATCGACTCCTTACTTCATAAACCTGTGGTTAAGGTTTACCAAGCTCGGTAATCGCTTGGGGACAAGCAAGGTCTAATCTTGGAGGAGTTCATATATCCATTTTGCAACACTATTCATTATTATAATATCCTCTTTATTGTTGATAATTTTCACATTATAGCTCAATTATAATGCATTTTCCCTTCAATTTGCATGAACTACACGGAGAGGGGAATTACCGGAAAGCTAGAAACCAGGAGCAAAATAATGTTAGTGAAGAAAGGAATTTCCAGAGCTCAATAAATCACCCAAAAAATACAGATTTTATTTTAGACGAAAAAACCACGGAGCTTGAATATGGGGCTAGGGGGGCTATGGGATCCACATGGTCTGCACACATGGTCACCCCCTGGCTGCAGAGGCCCATAGGCACCACCTCTCGACGCCCTTTGGCCTATATTGTGTATTCCTTCGGAAAACTCTACGGGGATTTTACGGGATATTTGCGACGCAGTATGCGAGGCGGACAAAGGAGAAACACTTTTTTGCCCGCTAGTAGGCTGATCTAGCGGAGATCCATCCCTTCGGATGACAAAATTTGAATTCATCGTCATTACCAACACTCCGTTCATTATTGGGATCATCTCCATCAACACCGTCATCACTGACATCTCCCTCAACCCTAGTTGTCTGATCTATGAATTATTACCTCATATCCTTTGTTGTGCATAGTTTCTGGTGTTGATTACTCTTTGTAGTTGATTCTTGGAAGTTTTATTGGTGAAAGATTCATATGTTCATATTGCTAATCATGCTTTCATCCCCACTAAGGCCGCGTTTGGAATGGATGTTTGAAAAACAAAGGAATAGAAACCTTTATAGGAATAGGGTTGAGGTGCTAGTAGGAACCTACGTGACATAAAAAAGGAAAGCAAAAAACCCCATGTTCGGTTCACAGGAAAGGGAATACATAACATGCAAAATGTTTGGGACCTACCAATCGCTGCACAATCCATTTTAATAAGCATGCATGACCGAAGACCCCATGTTGTGTGGTCCTCTACTAGCCTTTCATGTGTTTTGCTCGCGACTCTGCCAAAAAAAGAGCTCTCGGCAGATGTTTTGTTTCCCGTGAAATCGAAGGCTATTGAAACTTTCCTCCGGAATACTAGCAGGCCATTCCTGTAGACCGAACGCTCTTTCCGTAAAAAATTCCTCTGTTTTACTTTTCTGTACTTTTCCTCCTAATTCCTTCAAACCGAACACAACCTAATCATGATCCATATGATGTATTGTGAGTAGTCTGTTATGTTCTTGAGGACATGTGATAAACCTTATTGCTAGTAATCTTGTGAAATTGAATATAGTTCAATATTTTGATATTATGTTGTAATGTCATTCTCTAGTGGTGATGTGCGAACACCGACTAAATATCACTTCACCTTCATGGGCCTAGAGAAGAGCATTGTCTAATTAGTTTATCTGTGGTGGGTTGTTGGAGTAACAGAATTACCAAACCCTAAGTTTATGAGTTGTTGCATGAGGGGTTGTTGGAACCCGGAAGTTTATTGCTATGGTTAGATGTTATCTTAATTACTCTCTTATATTTGTGGATGCTCTTGCAGAGGGTATAGCGATAAGTATATTGTTGTTCAAGTAAGAACAACGAGTTATCATAGGTTTGACCACACAATAAATTATCAAAGTAATGAATGTTAACTCAATGAAACCAGATGAAAGTAACTTAGTGAAACTCCCATGTGTCATCGAGAGCGATTTGATCCATATAAAACGGCCAGCTTATCCTTAGCACAATTAAGGATGGATCACTTGCTGCACCGTTGCACTTTTGTTAATATTTACGTTCTTGCAACTTCTGTTGTGATCAAACAATGTTTACATCTTTTACAGCGATTTCCTACTAGTTTCCATCAATCAAATTCTTCTGCTCCTCATTGGGTTCGATACTCTTACTTAACAAAAAAGGCTATGATAGATCTCCTACACTTGTGAGTTATCAGCGACCATTTCACGACATCTTCTTGCCCATCGCGGAGGCTAGATGTGAGGTGATGTGCAGCGACCGATGGATGTGTGGGATAGGTGGGTGATTGTGTGGGTAGGGTTTACGGAGAAGATGGTCGACCATCTTTAAAGACGAAGTAGGCCTCTCGATCGCTTCACCGCTATGAACGAGGGTAGGCCGGAGGCCGGCCAGCCGGGGTGAATTCTCGCAGGATTTTGGAGTGGACGTGGAGAGAGGTTTTGAGTGGGTCCGGGGTGTTGGAGCCAGACATGGCGGACATCCGGTTTCCCTGAGAACTCCCCCAATTTGGTGCCAGTTTGTGGGATTTCGGACATCCGAGCCGGCCCAGACATTTATTGTGAACCGTGTTTGATGGCTAAAAGTGTCTGGACCGGCCGCCCAGTCATTTGCCGGCAAATAGATGACCCGTATTGAGTTGCCCTTACCAGTATGTAAATATAACTGTTTTTACAATGGTGTTCTTTTTGCTGGGATTTTTTTCTCTTGAAAGTGGTGTTAAACATTGATATAAAAATGAATCAAAGTGTAAGTCTGTTTGAAACTTTATGTTGGAGAAAACAATTAATTGTAACGAATGTATGGTTGATCCTTTTTGCTTGTACAACTTCAAGCGACGCCTCAATCCAAAAACACGAAAGGACCGCTGATGAGTGTCCGAACAGTGAGCACTAAGGTCAGGTTTGACTGGCGCCTCTGTTCGATGCATGCATATGCGATGCATACGGATAACCGCATTCCCTCTGTTCGATGCATGCATATGCGATGTGCCAAACAAAGAAGGGAAAACAAATCTGCAGCTTGAACAGGACAAAAGAGGCTTCCGTTCAGATGGAGATGGCACTACAGTCAATTCTGTTTTCAAGAAACATTTTTGTTTTCTTTCTTCTCTCTTATGCTAGTCCAGTACCATCACAAACGAAAGGAAGTATAGTACAAATTGCAAATTTACCATTGCCAGTGCAGATGACATGTGGGCACAATGGCACATGGCCAAATGTCGGACTGAATGATACTCCGCAACTATGTGATCCATGCAGAGGTAGCCAACAGCAATGCCCATCTCTTCTACAGTGTTAATCTCGCAACTTGACTGAAATGCAGACTTGGCTGGACGAACCGGGAGTGGTCAGCAGTGGATGGAGCAAGTGAGGTCGCCTTCACTGAAGCAGGTACAGTGGCTTTCATGGAATGATCACCACCACAAGGGGTCAGCAGGTTGACGAAAGCGCGTGAAGACGGCTGAAAACCCACTTCAAAATGTGGTTGGGGGACCTTTCCAGCACGGGCGATTATTACGGCTGGCATGAGTAGTAGCAGAACCGCATGAAAGATTCCGAGGGTAGGTGGGGGCCTGTAATGTGATATTCATGATAAATAATGCCCATAATTGTGAGGTAACAACATTGTGAGTTACCCAAGCCATGTAGAATGAAGTCTCACTAAAAGTACAGTACTCTCTCCTTTCACTGTCATTAGATGTTTTGGATATTTCTACATAGGGACTAAAACGATTGCAGCGTGTCATCTTCGAGCTGGTCTCTCGGGTTTCGATCCTTGGGACGTCAAAGTTCTCATCATGCATTCGTGAGACATGTCGTCAGGCAAATCAGATTGAATCAAGAGTACAACAACTTTTCGGTTATCATCGATAGGGTCAAATCGATTTCGGTAGGTGAGCGGCGCGTCGACAGCTCGTTCTGCCAACGGTAGTGGTTGTTTGGTGGTTCAAGAATCTCAATGGTTTTTAGTTTGGGGTGTACTTCTGCTGGATTTTATAATAGTTTCAGATCTTTTTCCAAAAAAAAAGATGAGATGCGGGTAAAAAAAGGCTAAGAGAGATAAATGGAAAGAGAAAACTCATATGTTCATTTTAGCGTCTAATTATGGACGTTGGAATGTCTAATACACGAGAAATTCAGTGCCACTAATTAGCGATTTTTTTTGTTATTTACCTACACTATGCAGGCCGGAGATTGGAGAGTTTCAGACAGCTAGGTTATTCAAGAAACTTTGAATACCAACTCCAATGCTTGGCTTGCTGAATCAGCATATGGACTACTTCATTGAGCTGGCACGGCAAGGCAAAGAAAAAGGAATTGAAGGGAAGCCATAGCCATGCAAAAGAACAAACACATACGGATAGGTGCAAGCATTTCATTTTCATTGACCAAACAGTATAAAGGTGGTCGCGCAGCCATTCAATTTCAGTAGGCTCTTGGAGCGTACCAGCGCACAGACACCGGCCAGCTTCAGTCAAAACTGCCGCAAACGGATCGCCAGTTTTGGTCCACGATCAAACAAAGCAGTAGACTTACCAGTTACCATCCGACGACCGTCGAGTAGACTTGGGATAAAAAGAGATCCGGGATCGTGGCAGTCATTTTCGATGTGTATGTGGTACAAATAATTAGTAGGACTAACTTTCCCATGTCATATGAGTTGCACGCAAAACTCTTTCAGGTTTGAAGCTGCAAAAGCCAAAAGCATCTTCCTCTTCCCGGTCTCCGGTCCGAAGAATGGACCTGGGATCCTGATGTCTACTGGTTTGTCACTATCAGGCAGGCTTCATCGTGCTCCGGTCCTCCGGTTCAAGTCCTTCCTTTGCAGCAGTCAGAGAACCCCAGAAGAAACCAACAAAAAAGATGCTCTCGTCCTTGAGAATGCAGTTCCGCTCAAAACAAAGCAACTGTCAACCTTCGAAGTTCGAACGGTCAATTCCAGAAGAACACAAATAGTTTACTTCGCTTGCAAACAAATAGATGACGCCAACGGGCAAACTAATTTGATTTATACCTTCTTATAGGCCTTGTACAATGGAAGATGCTTAGGGAGGTGTTTAGAAAAATAAACCGGATTTTTCTGAAGCATCGGTGTCTATTTCTATAGAAGAGACGCTTAGTTAGGCGTCTACTCTATACAAATAAGCACCGGCGCTTAAGAAATTCTGGTTTATTTTTTTAAGCACCTCCCATTGTACAAGGCCTTAGAAGGATGGAACGGGAAGAGACATGACAGAAAGTCAAGTTGGGATGCAAACTAGAGGCACTTCCAAGGAAGAGCTGGTGAGGAATTACAGGTGGATGAGTATCCCGCATCAGTAATTTACACAAAGAATGGCACCGAACACTGTCAGATGACAACAACCGCGCAAAAAAGACCGATATCTGACCCCCATTACCACTAAACCCTTCGACCACAACCAACTGTCCATACATAAAACACGATCCAAGATACCAAAACATGGCAGTCAAAAGTCAAAATGGGTCACGGTCATTGTTCCTCCCTCTTCTCCCGGTGTGTCACCGTCAGTAAACAATCGCAGAACCCAGCTCGCCAACACAAAGCTCAGAAGAATTCACATTTCACACAGATTGGCTAGTGAGTTTCTCTTTGAGACCGCGGCGCAGCCTCGGTGAGGGAAGCGCTTCTTCCAAGCACATCAGATGCGCTCCTTCCCATCACGTCTGACGACATGTCCCAGTTCCCACCACTTCTCCGGTCCCAGCTCGAGTGCCGCACCCGCACCTCGCTCCCGACCGCAGGAATCTGCGATCCCGAACCCGCCGCCAGTTTGGCGCCGCCCATGCCTTCCGTCTCACCGTCGTCCTGGTTTCCCATTTCGACGTCAACGTCCTCGTAGTTGCGCCGCCGAGAGATCTTCAGGAGATCGCTGCCAATCTCAAGATCATCTTCTACCTTTGCGCGAGGGCCACCAGCTGGTTCCTCTTCCATCTGCCTACCAAAGTTAACTACTGGAGCGCGTACCTCCTCTTGAACATAGGATCGGAACCTGTGCTTAGAAGGTTTCCCCTTGCTGCACAGTACTTCTAGGAAGTTATTCAGACATCCTCGGTCATAGACGTTGGGCCTGCTGTCTGCTCTGTACCGAAAATTCTCGTATGTCGTCTGCAAAAGCAACAAAGCATCATGTCAAGAGTTATGCACTGTAACTTCAACAAGTTCTGCGTGCAGAAGAGGCCTTGAGCATACGACATTAGGTCATTCTAGTTGAGGACACAGAACTGCAATTTTGTTCCTCCTGCTACTAAGACTCAAGTGTGGTCTGATGAATATTTGATTTTTCTCACTAGATAGTAGATACACTTGCTAGCAACAACCATATTACAGTATTTAAAAATCTTTTCTGATATCGCAGTAGCATTGCGAGTTTTGACTTAACCAGTTCTGATTAACTGTACTCAAGCAGATAGGCAGATGAATTGGTAGCTATTTTGCATAATTCTGAACAAGTTGCTAAACAGTCAAACACAATAACTCATAGGACTCGTAAGATAACTCATTAGGCAATAACGATTTTGCAACCGGCAACAGTGGCAGCCCTCAAACTTGCTCAGCGTAGAACATTAAACATCTCACTTTTACTCTGGAGGTTGCATAAGACATCACAAGTCTATTACTTAGGTTGGATATTAGCACACAAAAACACTTTTAGCTAAAACTAGCACGGTCGGCCAAGCACATGCTTCCTCTTAAGCAATGTCTATGCATCAAATTTGCTCTATCTAACTGTTAACATAGTGCAGTTTCAGAATTTTCCGTATCTGACATAGTTGAATTTCAGAATTTTCCATATTACCGACTGAGATCTAAATATACATGCCATGTTAGGCTGTTAATCGAATCGAGCTGTCCATATTGTTTTATGTAGCCATGTAAAAGTGTGTTGCTTTAACTTCGAGAAAAATGTCAACTAGGTAAAGATATCATAGTACACTTTTCTATTGTGCGACAACCAAATGTCTTTTGGGTGATAAGTGGAGGTGGTTGTATCCTCTGCTCATCAGGAATCACATCCTAGGCTTGATGTCAAGCTTTTGTGACAAAAGTTTTTTTTCCTTTAGTGGTAGTTGCATACCCTTCGATTTTTGTTGAATCGATCTTCACTCGTCAAATCAATGGCACAAACCATGGCTGCCCATGGTTTTAATTTTCCTAGGTGTTTTGTGATGGAGAACACCTGCTCGTCCAATTAAATTGCCTCCTCTATGTGCGATTACATGTGATGGAGAACACCTGCTCGTCCAATTAAATTGCCTCCTCTATGTGCGATTTGTAATTGCCGTGCAATTTTCTCACCTCGTATTAAGCGCTACACATAAAAAAATCCCTTATTCTCTTTGCTGACAGACACTTTCCCGAATGCTCTCCTGTTTCACGTTTCCGGGCACACAAGCAAATCTTTTCCTCTGCCGCTTTTGCCAGCCAAACTTTAAAATTCATCGTAGGTCAAATTAAACGTGATGGGGGACACTTCTATTCTTCCCGTTTCACTTGCTCGATTTGATGTAAATTGCGTGTTATTACTAATATTATGAAAATCGTAATGATGCATCAAGTTTCTAGGCAACCAACTTAATTTCATTTTTCCTCTTGCTAACGAACTTCATATTTACAATTGCCATACTGGAATGGGCTGAAGAGTTAGAATTCACATAATTAGGGCCATGCATGATTTTCATCATAGCAAAATCGCAGTGGAGGAGAAATTCAACTGTGGCAGATAGATTTAGGCACCACATCAACGGCGGCTGCAACTGCACTTGCACAGGCTACATAATGTGCAGATCCTATGCATGCATTTGGAGTTTGGACTTTGGCCATGATCTCTTCTTACCTCATACTGTACACAGAATAAAGGTCTCATCGTAAGTACGTGAATGAGGCCATGATCCTATGCATGTATGTGGAGTTTGGACTTTGGCCATGATCTTTTCTTATAGTTCATACTGTACACAGAATAAAGGTCTCATCGTACGTACGTGAATGAGGTATATGGATTTCTTAGAAGTTCTACATACGGATATATGGTGTACAAGTTGGGCTAGTCAAGGCACACATGAATCAGGCTTGTGCCTTTACTTCCTGGATGTTCAGGTTCACTTCGGTCATAGTTAGGTAGGAATTCATGAGGTCGTCTGTGAGTCGTGCACCCTAATAAAGCGATAAAAACATGTGATTGTTGTGACTATTAAAAACAAAACGTGTCGGATTATGTGTAGGTGCATATGCATAGGAACAGCTAAAGGGGAAGGAATTAATTTTGCTAAAATTAAAGAAAACATATTATGATATGTGCACGCGTGTGTATCGGATGACTGGAGAGATAAAAACGGAGATAAATATGAAGGTTATGTAATATATCAAAACATGCTGTGTTTGAGTTGGTACGTCTGTCATAATATGGGTCCCCCAGTCATTGGATTTAGGTGCAGTTACGAAGATCTAATGGTTATACTTTGTTGATTGAAAGAAGATCCACTGCATTAACTGCTAGAGATTTGCTTTTTTGTGAGATTTTCCAGCCTGTCTATCTTTTTCTGGTTAGACCATCATGTATTTTTAATATATAACAGATTCAATGTACTCATGGTTGAAAACAAATATATGAACGAAAACAAATTATTTAAGGAGTACTAGTAAACAAGCAACAAAATCTTGCATTCATGGTTGAAAACAAATTACTAACAAAGAGTAATTCCGTGTTAGCAAACTAACCTGGTTAGTGCTAATGAGATATGAATGAAATCCAGTGAGCCCGCCAACAAACCATAGAGCAATGAAACAATATATCATAAGCACCAAGCAAGCTGGAGAGTGTTTGAAAGCCTTCCATACTGTAGGATAGTCTCCGTCCATGAGAAACTTGATGTGTAGTGCCGACATGGCAAAGACATAAATGCAAAGAAGAGTCGAGGACGAAACAAATAGGAAAAAGTATCGGTAATTGCGCTGCACAATGTAAAAGTGAAAGAATAAAATATCAGGAGATAAAAGTGGTAATATACAAACTGAATCAAAATTTCCAAACATTTACAACAAAAACAAGGTTCTGAGTATATCAATGGTTTCTTGCATGTGCATGACCTATACAACACCCAAATGTGTGGCTTCTAAAATATAGTGCGGAGAGTGGAAGATAGAGGACGCTATCATCAGTATAATCCTCCGTTATTGTACTATTTTTGTGACTTTTTCATTTGCTTGAGCTACTTACAGGCTAGCTGATTCTTAGCTGCTTTCTATTGTAGTTTGTAACCTTTTTAAAGGAAAACTAGGGAATATCCTAAAACAAATTGTAGTTTGTAGCCTAGTACATTTGCTTCTCTCTTATGGAAAATTTGTCATCCCACAAATATGAAACTAATCAGGCCAACGAACTGAAGTATAGATGATGGGTTTACATTGTGCCCTATAAAAGTTCAAACAGAAACTTGTCCCTCAAGTGGTATCAATTACTGTGATTAAGAATGGTTTCATGCTTAATTAATTAAAAACATGTAAGAAAGGATACCAAGGCAAGTCAAGCAAAATCACATTAGCAAAGCAATCCCGCACAACTGATAAGGCACAACAATTCTAAGGAAGTACACACTTCAGCAGAGGAGAACAATACGTCTTTGCCTCAGTTAACGAGAAGATAGTGCTCTAGAGTAACTAGTAGACACCAAGAATCATGTGAATCATGTCATGTTATGTTCACAATATCAAATGAGCTTGTCGATAGCCCAATCCCAGTACCCTATCTGATTAAGTCCGTATAAAATTATTTCTCCCTCCCTCTGGCTCAAGGCATATCCATCCGGTCAACATCTTTTCGAGTTTCTTTAAGTACAGAGTTCAGTGTGCAGAAAATGGTGTACCTGACCAATGCATTGTCCAACCCAGGGGCAATGATGATCGAATCGCTCCACACAATTGTTGCATATCGAACAGTGCGAACACCGAGGAGGCCGGTAAATCATGCAGGTGTCGCAATACTTTATTTTCACAAGCATCCCATTAACCATCACCTCCTTTATTCGGGGAAACTGCAGCCTGCCGGGTGTTTCCCCGGCTAACGGATTGCCATACGCAAAATCTTCCTCCGGTGGATGCGATGCACGAGGAACGATACCAGGATCCTGAGCTGAGGTGATCAACAGCAACAGAAGCACCTACAGTGTACAAAACAAAACCAACAAGATGAGTGCCCCAAATGCTCACTGATTAACTGATGACTGCCTGCAGGAATGGCCACAATGAACTCACATAGATCATGAACCCCACTGCCACCGCAGGAATCGCGTATCCCGCGTTGTAGTCGGAGAACCGGTGGAGGAGGTGCGGCGCGATGAAGGCGCAGAAGACCAAGACCGGCACCACGATGAGCGCAACCGAGACGAGCAGGGACTTGGCATCGGGTCCGAATATCAGTCTCCCTCCGAGGAAGAACCTCTGCAGACAGCAAACCAACCATGTCATACCCGCGCATTGCAAGAAAATTTCACATCCTCAGCACACGGCAACGAATCAAATCACACTGAGCAATCTACTGTTCACGCTGCCCGGAAGTGTCAGGGAGAGTAAAACACATATACAGGCACTAAATAGAACTGCCGAAATAAAGAGCGAGAAGTGGAATTCCCCAGGAAAGAACCGGGTACAAATTGTTAAACCAAGATTCCCAGTTCACGGACTGGAAGCAGAGGCCGGAGTGAGGGAGACGGGGAGGATCTTTACATTATTCCCTTTCCAAGCTTGGTAGACCCGCTGCTGCGGCTGCGGCTGCGCCATGGGCGGCGGCGCGCGGCGGATTCGGCTCCGGTCAGCGCGGCCGCCTCATCCAGGCGCGCCCCGAACCGGCGGCGAGCACGACGGAATCGACGCAGGCACGCGAGAAAGGGGGGATTTTGAAAGAGTTGGTGCGCGAGCGAGGAACTGGGAGAGGGAGGGAGGGAGATGAGGCGAGGAAAGCTGCTTGCTTGCGTCGCCTTTGTGCGTGGGGGCGGCTGGTGAGGTGTAAAACGGCCGCCTTTTTCCTTTCTTAGATTAGAATTTGGGGGAGCAGAGTAGAAAATTGGGCGACACGAGCTGGCAGACGGAACGGAACTGAAGACGAGACAGGGCGCTCCTTTCGCAGATGCCCCCCCGGGCTTCACCGAAACAGCTCATGAGTCCATGGAACAATAAAAACTTGAGGACTTCTTAGAAATTTCACAAAAAAAGGAAGAATTTATTGTGTACATATCATATGTTGTTTAGTTGGTTTTTAAGATTGATTGTCACCCATGTGACACCTTTTGAAAATTCTCTTAGTTTTCCTTTCATCCAATACAAAACATGTGGTTTTTAATTCTATAGTTTTCTAAAGGACTATGTCAATTGTGATCCTACTATTTTAAGATCCTTTCCTTTTTTTAATCATGCAAATCAAAGACTTTTAATTCCCATCACTAAGAAGCTTTCAGTAGATTTTGGGGGATCCTTTTATTTAATGTGACACTAATTCCTACCCAAAAAAATCATGCATGTATATATCGGTATTGTGCCTTGCCTAATCTATTACTTCCTTTGTGTTTTGTTTACAATGTAATTCTTTACAATGTGTGTTTTGTTGCATGTGTGGGCCGTATATACAAGAATTCTAGAGAGAGAGAGGGGGTAAGCGTTTTCTCTATGGGGTTCTCACTGGTTAATTAGTTTTTTTTTTCCTTTTGTTACTCTCAATACAGTATGATCTAGATCTGAAAATAGTAAACATGTTTATTGAAATTGGATGCCAATTTACCAAAAACCGTCAAACGTGTGGATGTCTATTGTTTGATTCACCGCCATAATTGTGTCAAGATGCACGCTATTCACGGGTTGTTCCACGCATCGCCGATTATAGACTTAACCTTTTTGTCAACGAAAAATATAGGCGTGCACATTCACGGGTTTGTATCAGGGCGCGACAAGCTCACAGCCGCCAGTTTGCCTCATGCAGCCACACAATCGCAACCCTCGCATGGGGCCCGTGTGGAGCCAACTAACGTACAACCCACAGCGCGCATGGCGCACACGATTGCCCTGTCGCGCCATGTGAAACACCTTTTTTGTCAAACTTTACCAAGCTGCGGAAGCCATTTATTTTTCACCGCGTTTGTCCATTGCTTGCCATCGTTTAGACTTTAGAGAGAGGGGTGTGACAAAACTCAGGCTATCTATCAATGCTCAAATACTTCCACCCATATAGTAATAAGCAAGGCTATAATGCAATGCCAAACATAAAAAACATCACAATGCGCTCTGAACTCCAAGTTGGTGTGAGGGGCTCATGTGCAAAGAACCCATCCCTAACGGCCCAGTATGCCAATGCCAGCACCAAAACGGCAGGCAGGGGAGCACGGCAGCGAGCGACTCCTGCACCAGGTCTAGACTGGTACTAGAAATGGACGGTGCCAGGTCAGGCCGGGGTCCACGGAGGGTCAACCGTCCAGCTACGTTTCTGGACTCCGGTTGCGCCGTGGACCGGGCCCAGCCAGCCAAGCAAGCGCCTCCCGCTGTCCGCTGGCACTGGGACTGGCAGCATCGAGGTGGGGCCTCCGGTGGGGCCACGGGTACAGAAACCAGAAGAGCCTACCCGCCTAGGGTGCGACACTTTCCTCCATCAGGCAGCATGATTTTGCTCACGAGTCGGATTATTATTAAGCTGCACGTGTGCGTGCGTGTTCGTCAATCCATCATTCACACGCAGGATATAATATCTTGTTTGGGGAGCGAATGATGCCGCCCATATATTCTTCTTGACCGACCTGACCTGACCTGACCTGTCGTCTCTCACATAAACGTATTTTAACACCCTGATCTAGAATAAGCAACTACGACTACGAATATGAAAAAGAAAACAGGGATTAGCATTGTGGCATCGTGCACCGATTTGGAATGTGGAGAAAATGCAGAGGAAATCCATAATCTCTACTGTGGTTATTTTTTTTCAAAAAAAAAGTTATCCCTCGGCCTCTGCATCAGAATGATCTGATGCATGCGATCATTTTATTAATAATAATCTCTAATGTGGTGAAATAACAGTAGAGAAAATCTGGAGGCTTTGGAATCTGTATGGAAAAAAAAAGCCTTCTTTTCAGGTGTCGGAAGGACCATCAACTTTGGGTGGAAACACCATTGGACATAGAGATGGAACCTGGAGTGAGAGAGGCTTTGCTAAAAGAGATCAGTTGCTACAGTCCACAAGACCCAGATGTCTTTGTTGCAGTGCACAATGGCCCTGTTTGGATACTTTAACACAATTAGAGTTAGAGTTATTTTCTAACCCAATCTAACCCAAATAAGCACCTCTCCACCGGGATAGTTGGGTTAGATGAAACTAGCCCACTCTAACCTTTCCGGGATAGTTTGGTAAGCTTAAACTTTTGGGTTATTTAAGCTCCCAACTAACCCAAACTAGCTCTAACCCCATGATCCAAACAGGGCCAATGATCAGGGAAACTTGTGCCTTTGGTTCCAGTGCATTCAAAATGGAGCAGACCACATCACAGCACTGCTAAAATTCAGTGTGGTGTTCATCCTAGGTGTTCTCTTTTGTTTCCTACCCGCATGCTCTGCCTCTTTCTCTGCGCTATTATTATTATTTTTCTTTTTTTGAGAATCGCTCTCTTATGAGCAAGTGTGGTCCGTGAATCAGACAAAAACAAAGCCACGTTATGCCCATGGCCAGCACATGTTCCATCTCATTGGTGGCCAAGTGGCAAGACGGGACCATTTGTATTTCCATCCTGGAAATGAATCTCATCAAAGCCTCCAGAACAAGCAAAACCAACTCCATTTGGAAATAGAGCAAACCCACCGAAAGACAGGACTGAATGTGAAGCAGAGTACTGCCCGCCTGCTGCTTAAATTAGCATATGGCATTACAAGAACGGCAGGAGTTAGCTGGACTATGGGCTGGACAGCATCAAATGACAAACTGCTTTGCTTCCGTGGTCCGGAATCGACACCGGTGCAGGATAATGGGGGTGGATCACCCAAGGGACCAAAGGAAATAGCCAGATTGGCATACCCAATGTGATGTGAAGAAAGTATTTGTTGTCTTGTTGGTACCATCAAACAACTTTACAAGACAGAAAGTATGATCTTACCAAAGGTGCAGGGCACCTGAAGAATACCTGGAACTGACCCTTTTAACTTGTGGGCTTCTTTCTCCTTTTCCATCTTTTGAGACCAACAACACCTGGAAAGTAAAACAGAACTGAAAATTTCAGTAGGCAGGACATATGCTCTTGTCTTTTTTTTTTTTTTGAAAGATCCAGCAGCCGCTGGCATTCATATATTTAGCAGGAAGCAATGGTAAAAGCAAATACATGGTGAGGATCCTAGGATATATGCTCTTGTCAATCATGTGACAGACGAGTGACACAGGGTTTGAGTGTGCACAGGTTGCAGAATCTATGGCATCCAGTAAATCTATAGGTCAGAGTTGAGATTTCAATACTGCAATAATTTGCTCAAAGTCTAAAACAATTATTTCAAAGTATTTGCATAAAAATTTCATATGCAACATGCCGGTGTAACGAGGCAATACTGGAACATATTGCATCAGTTCATTTTCTTTTCCATTTTCATTCATCAAAAGAGAATCCAACTTCAACAGCTTGAGATACTATGAGGACTTTAGTTCATTTCGATCGGTGTTTGCATCATACATGTAAAGCTGCAACCTATCAGACTAAGAAACTGCAAGGTCTTTCAAGTTTAAACCCATCCAAGACCCCATAGATGCCGAGGTACTCGTTTGGTTCAGTGCTACAAACTCTTCAAATAATTGCACATGCCACCTGCAACACAAAATTGTACTCCCTCCGTCCCGAAATAAGTGACTCACAAAGTTAGTACAAAGTTTAGTCACTTATTTCGGGACGGAGGGAGTAATCACGTAATATTTTCCCTATGAACGGGGTAACAAATATCAGCAGCGAAGGTTAGATGGAACCTTCTCAAGGTATCTAGAGTCGGACGGCGGCGTCGTCTTCAGCGTCGTTTCCCTCTTTAGGGCGCCGTCTTTGAAGACTTTGATCCCTTTGGTGCTTCCTACGACTGGACGTGCACGGTGGCTTCTGTGGCAACGATGACGGCGGTGAGCAATGTCGGAGGCTTGGCTTTGGTCGTGGTAGTCGGCTCTTCTTCTCCGGCGTGTTCATGGAAATGCCTCGACTGTCTGATACTGTGAAGTCGAAGCCGCGGTGGGGGGCCGATGGTATACCATGACGCGTGTCAGGTGGTTCGTTCGGTGATCCTTCGTGACGCCAACCTTGCCTAGTTTCTTCGTGGTTCATCGCCAGAGTCAGAGCTGCGTTGTCTAGTGTGGATTGTATGGAGTGTTGTGATGCAGCTGTTAGGGCTGTTTTTTTTTGTTTTTTTTCTTTGATCTTCGGATCTTCTGGTCCTAGGACCTTCACCATCTTGTTGTTTTCCGCTGCTCTCTGCTATTATCAATGAATGCCAGCGATGCTGGATCTTTAAAAAAAAACTTTCTGAAAATTGGAATAAAGGTTTGGGAACAATCATCTCTGCTGCCAAGTTCATATGAAATACGCTAGACTCATAAAAGCTTCACCTTAATACACCTCTGAAGGCCAATGTTCCAGAAATCTACACTGAACCTTTCTTTGAAGAATTCTATATCAATTTCTACTTGGTAACTGACTGATACAGTCTTTTTAGGGTATTGTTGGGTACAGTTTTGAAGGACTATTTTGTAGTTATATGGGATGTAGGAGTACAGACATGTGTTTTCAGTTCAAGACTGAAAACTGAGGCACAGGGGAACCTGCTATGACAGGCAATAGTGGATGTCAATCATCCAGTTGTCAAGGCCTGCTTTGTGCTCCAAAGGATGCCAAGCTCTTGGGCTACGTTCGCATATAGTACTAGAATATGTAGTACAACTCCAGGTAAATTATTCCTAGGTGCACTACAAAACTGAAAATTCATTCCTTCAGTTATTTTTCTGAGACCATCCTTTTGATATCAGTTCTCATGTTTTGCTTAGTTTCAAAGCTGCCGTATAAAAAGTTTGGATATATTATTTTTTATGGCAATCCAATCAAAGCTAAATAAAACACAATATCCACAATCTAATCTCATGTTTGGAAACGCAAACAACATATTCCTTTGAAACTTGATCCAGAAAGAAACTGGTAGGCAAACATTCAAATGTCAATACAAATGTTTCAGTCAAACGAGATTATCATAGGCAAACCACAATGCCGAATGGGCTCAAATGTCTCCATTGTTCATATCATTATTTTTTGAATGAAACAGGGCAGTGTAGTGAACAAAACAAACTGCAAATGGACCGTCTCTGAAATAACTAGTGGTGCAAGTAAAAGCATGAAGGAACAACCTCTTCTAGTACCTGCTGAGTAAAAATTACTCAACTAACTGCACCAACATTCAGCAGCGGAGCAACCAGAGTATCCCGATCTCCACACAACCTGCATAAATCACACCACAAACACAAAGGTGCGTATCATTGCGTCAGAAACTATTCCTTCACCAATCAGCGACTCATTCCGTTCTGTAGCTGGCTCTTGGTGGTAATGCAGAAGAACGAACCCAAACAAGAATAGCCGGCAAAAACCAACAGATGAAGTGATTCTTTTCTGAACATTTGACTGAGTTTCAGCATCTGGATAATACTATGGTGCTTTTGTCAAGTCCACTGCTCTTGAGTTACCTGCCCAGAACAGCTCCAATTGACTCCAACCAATAGAAGTTCTGAGTATTATAAGGGCAGCGGGATTTTTGGGACTGGCAATGTGTACGCTCCTAACCTCGGCAACAATGCATCTGACAAAAAATAGCTCAAACGTTCAGCAACAGAGCATCTATGATTTTTAAGTGGGGCAAACATTGAACACTGTAATAATTCAACAAAATGCACTAGTACACCCTGATACAATTCTAGCACAGCAGAACAATCACGCCTTCCCACACAAAGGGAAAATGAACACCGTGAAGCCCCATCCAGCTTCATCGCCTGCAAGTCTGCGACGGCCATGGCCGATGCATTCTTCTCCTTCAATCGTACGTTGCTCCAGGCTCACAACCTTGGTTTCGCATTGGGGTCATTTGTACCCATTTGACCGGTCGAATTAGCGAATTAAGCAACAGGAAATAAGTCCCGATCTCTGTTTGGCTTCTTGATGATCCTGTTTTTATCTAGCAACCATCTGGTCTCTGGTACGATACGATCCAGAAACCCTTCCATCCTCGGACGTATTGTCCCAGCAGACGGCGATCAAGTCGGGTCTGAAGACAGAAACTACCACGGCGACGGCCATGAAGAAACCCCGATCAAGTCCGATGAAGCCGTCCGCGATTCACCCAGTGACGGGAGTGAGGCGGCTTGAAACGGGAGGGATATGCGTCTGTTAAGTTGGGAAGCGTTCCTACTCCTCGACGAGGAGCCGCGTTTGGTTTATATTGATGTGTGGCAAACAGCCATGCCTTGGCATACAAGATGAGAGGCCCATCGTATGAGATCAGGCCGGTACTGAGGATGACTATGAGAGAGGGAGAAAGAGAGAATATGTTGGTTAAGATTACAAAGTGGAGATAAGCAAGACTTAAACATTACTTTCTAACACCCTTCCTTAATCTCAACTATCTTAGGTTCAAATTCCTCTTGAATTCTTCAAACGGTTTTGTTGGTAGCGCCTTGGTGAATCCATCAGCTACTTGATCCTTGGAAGGGATGAATGGTATCTCAAGTTTCTTGTCTGCAACTCTTTCACGCACAAAGTGAAAATCAATTTCAATATGTTTTGTTCTGGCATGGAATACAGGATTTGTAGATAAGTATGTTGCACCCAAGTTGTCACACCAAAGACACGAGACACGATTCAGCTTAACTCCAAGTTCCTCAAGTAGTGATTCCAACCAAATAATTCTTGCAGTGGCATTAGCCAAAGATTTATACTCAGCCTCTGTACTTGACCTTGATACTGTTGCTTGTTTTCTTGCACACCAAGAGATGAGATTGGATCCAAAAAACACTGCAAAGCCTCCAGTTGATTTTCTGTCATCACTACAGCCTGCCCAATCAGCATCAGAGAATGCACTGACAAGTGTAGAATTGGAACATCTGAAGTTAAGACCTAAGCTCACAGTATGTTTTACATATCTCACAATCCTCTTGACAGCTGACCAATGTGCAGTGGTAGGAGCATGTAAATACTGACAAACTTTATTAACAGCAAATGAAATATCTGGACGTGTAAGTGTCAAGTATTGTAATGCTCCAACAATGCTTCTGTACCTTGTACTTTCCACCTCTTGAAAAGGCTCTCCTTCATAAGCTGAAAGTTTTTCTGAAGAAGATAATGGAGTAAGTGCAGGTTTACAGTTCTTCATTCCCATGCGAGCAAGAAGCTCATTGGCATACTTCTCTTGATTCAACACTATACCATCTTGAGATTTATTAACCTCAATACCTAGAAAGAAATGCAACTCTCCTAGATCCTTCAAGGCAAATTCTGAGCTCAGGTCATGTAGAAGGGCATTAGTAGCATCTTGTGATGAACTTGCAACAATAATATCATCAACATAGATGAGCAGAAAAATGACTACTCTTGCCTTGTTGTAAATGAACAATGATGTATCAGCCCTTGATGCAAAAAAGCCAAGGCACCTTAACTGAGTGCTCAACCTAGAGTACCATGCTCTAGGTGCCTGTTTTAACCCATACAGTGACTTGTCAAGTTTGCATACATAATGTGGTGTTTTCTTACGCACATACCCAGGTGGCTGTCTCATGTAGACTTTCTCTTCCAGAACACCATGCAAAAACGCGTTCTTTACATCCAGCTGACACAAACTCCATCCCCTGGATACAGCAATAGCTAGAACAAGTCTTATTGTAGCAGCTTTTACAACAGGACTAAAGGTATCTTCATAATCTATACCATAGCGTTGTTTAAATCCTTTTGCAACCAGACGTGCCTTATACCTGTCAATGGTTCCATCTGCCTTCTTTTTAACTCTGTACACCCATTTACAATCAATAATATTTTTACCTCTCTGATCTGGTACGAGATGCCAAGTTTTATTTTTCATGAGTGCTGAGTACTCTTCATCCATGGCTTTCTTCCACCTTGGATCATCCAGTGCCTCATTCAACGTTGTTGGTTCACCTGAGATACACAACATGCCATATGGTATTGTGCCATCAGTACGTATTTTTGGATTTTTAATACCTTTCTAAAGACGTGTCATAACACGTGTAGACACCACTGGTTGTTCATGTTGCACAGGGGAGTCGGCCACAGAAGATCCCACCGGCGTTGATGTAGACGATCCTGTAGAGTCCAGTGTGGCCCCGTCTCCACGAATCACCCTGGTATCCATAGGGTCTACGGATGCAGAAGATCCCGCTCCACCTGGTGCATGCATGCAGGGGAATCCCGACACGGAGCACCAGGGCGATGCGGCCCCGCCTGCTGATGACGTGGCAATGCGAGGCTGGCTGGGCGAGACGCGGGATCGCGGCGTGGAGCACGAGGGAGATACGCCCCCGCCTGCCTGTGACGTGGCGGCGCAAGGCTGGCTGGATGAGGGAGTGCGCCCGCGCCCGCCAGGAACGCGATCCGAGGACGATTGCGTCCCGCGATCCGAGGCTGACAGGCGAGCAGGAGTTGCTGGCACCGCCGGATCAGCTCCGTTTTCAGCGCCAATTTCGTCTTCTTGCGGCACATGAAATAAACCCTCGTTTTGATCATCTTGTACATCATTTTGGGCACCGTTTTCGCTGCGAACCTGCACAGGAACAAGAGCAGAACTGGTACTAGCAATATTATCATCATATTGATCAGTGCAATTGTCTCCCCCTTGATCAAAACTTCGGAGATTTTCAGGAAGGAGAAGAATTTCCTTTCGAAGCAGGGCACCGGCGTTGGGATGTAGAGATGCAAATGGAAAGACGGACTCATCAAATACAACATCTCGCGAGATATAGACTCTTCTTGTAGTAACATCCAAGCATTTGACTCCTTTGTGCATGGGACTATACCCTAAGAAAACGCAACTCTTTGAACGAAAAGCGAGTTTGCATGTATTGTAAGGTCGAAGGTTCGGCCAACATGCACAACCAAAGATGCGAAGTGATGTGTAATCTGGTGTTATGCCAAGGAGTCGTGTGATGGGTGTCTCAAGCTTGATGACCTTACTAGGGAGCAAGTTGATGAGATATGTAGCAGTTAAGAAAGCTTCATCCCAGAACTTAAGTGGCATGGATGCATTAGCTAGTAATGCAAGCCCTACATCAACAATGTGACGGTGCTTTCTTTCAGCAGACCCGTTTTGTTGGTGAGCGTGAGGGCAAGAAACATGATGAGAAATGCCAAGTTTTTGGAAAAATGAGTTGAGTTTCTCATACTCACCTCCCCAGTCTGTTTGCATAGCAATAATTTTGGAGCTCAACAAGGTTTTGGAAATTGATGAAAACTTGGAGTACATCAGATCTTTTATTTAACAAGTAAATCCAAGTAAATTTACTATAGTCATCAATAAAACTGACATAATAGGAAAATCTGCCAACAGAAGTGGGAGCTGGCCCCATACATCTGAAAATATAAGTTGCAAAGGTGCAGTGGACACACTGGTAGAGACAGGGTAAGGTAATTGATGAATTTTTGCTTGTTGACACAGATCGCAAACTGACTCAACACTAGGCTCATAGGGGAGCTTATTTTTGCTAAGAACATGTCTAACAACTCATCGAGGACGGATGACCCAGCGATCGTGCCACTTTGCGTAAGATGGCTTGACGACGAGGCACGCTTGTTTATTTGACGCTGATGATGATGATGATATGAGTGGGTAGAGACCTCCCACACATCGTCCTCTAAGAATGATTCTCCGTGTGGCGGATCCTTAACCAAGAAAAATAGGGATGAAACTCTATGAGAACATGATTATCACGAGTGAATCGATGAACAGAAAAGAAGACTTTTGCTGCTTCAGAACATGTAGAATATTTTTAGATGCAAGTTTTTGATGGGGTTTTAACAATTGAACTACCAATATGTGTTATTGCCATACCGAACCGCTTGCCGTGTGGATTTGATCTCATCCGTTGTACTTCTCCCGCATCGTCAGCTGATCAAGTTCTCCTGTGATATGATTTGTGGCTCCCGTGTCGGCGTACCAGTTGGTATCAACGTCGTAGGTGGCTGCATGCGCCGCCTTTTCTTCTGGTTCTCCATCTTCATAGCGCCACCAATGAGCCGCCCCCCGAATGATACTTAAGGCATATTTGGCACTCGGGGTTGTCGCGCTGCTGCTGATCACGCGCCCGTTGAGGCTGGTTCTGTCGCTGGTGTCCTCTATAGCTGTTCCCACCTCGAGCAGGAGACGGCTGCCGATCTCCACGGCCGCGCCCCCTTGCGCCTCGCCCACGGTAGAGTTTCCCACGAGCTTGTCCGCGGCCTCTGTAGGCAGCGTTTGCAGAGGTATGAAAACCACCAGAGGAAGCATCGCCCAACATCTCCATTCTCTGATCAAACACAGAGATTTGGGCAAAGAGGTCATCGGCGGTGATTGTGTTCTTGATGGCACCGATCGCCGCAACTACAGGATCGTAGTCACGGTCTAGCCCTGCCAAGATATAGTCCACCATCTCTGGATCAGAGACGGGACGACCGGCGGCTGCTAGCTCGTCGCCGAGACTCTTCATCTTGGCCATGAAGGCAGAGCTTGACATGGTGCCTTTCTTGGTGTTGGTGATCGCAATTCTCAGATTTGCGATCCGAGACTGCGATTGGGAGGCAAAGATGGCTGTCACCGCTGTCCACAACTCGAAGGTGGAATCCTTCCCGATGACCTGCGCAAGTATTTTTGGAGTCATGGAGTTCAATAGATATGAGAGTACCTGTTGATCTTTGGCGATCCAGGCCGCATACTGCGGGTTCGGCGACATGGCCGTAGTCTTGTCCGCCTGCGCGACTTCCACCGTTTTGGGCGGAGCTGCGTCGCTGTTGTCCAGCAGACCCGTCACCTACGCGCCTCGCAGGGTTGGGAGGACTTGTGCCTTCTAGAGGATGAAGTTTCCTCTCGTAAGCTTCTCCATCGGTGGTGACCCGAGGTTGAGGGAGGCGGACGACGAGGAAGACATGGCAACGACGACGACGGTTGTGGTTTGTGATTTTATTGTGGCTAGATGTATTTGGAAGAGGTGGCTCTGATGACCATATTAAATTCATGCTTCAGCCAACTCATTCAAAAGTCCAAACTGACGAAAGTAGGCGGGCAATATATTTCAACAGCGTCGGCCGTCGTTGGGGTCAGAGCCCTCGTCAAGTTGGCCGGGAGCCGTGTGTAGCGGAGGGCGCGAAGGCGCACGCACGAGGGTGCGACCAGACTCGGAAAGCCACGGCAGCACCAGGACAGCAAGCCCAATACTAATCTCCAAAATGCGCCAGCCCAACCCAATCCCAACAATCTGGGCTTTGTCTTTTTCCAGTCCGGCCCAACAACTATTGTCGCTCGCCGGTGCTCCGCCGCACTTGACTGCCACCACACCAGTGAGTGAGTGTTCTGATCATTGTGCAGCAAAATCGCTGGGCTCTCTACAACTATTTGACCTCGACAGAGTGGGAGCCAGCGCGCGGCGCAGACAGACAGCCTCGTGCGCCGGCCGGCCGGTTCCGCCCCGTGATCCCGCCTCCACACGAGCCATTGCGCCCAGCCCGGCCGC
The DNA here is from genome assembly GCA_021605205.1 of Aegilops longissima. Taxonomy (NCBI): domain Eukaryota; kingdom Viridiplantae; phylum Streptophyta; class Magnoliopsida; order Poales; family Poaceae; genus Aegilops; species Aegilops longissima. Next base: position 482,433,659 of record CM038676.1, on the reverse strand, counting down.
GCAGCCCGCGGAGAATGGAGGGAATGATGAGATGAATTGATGGCGGCCACGGCGACGACAAGGACGGCGATCACCCCCACGCCCGCGGTCAATGCCACCACAGCCCCGTCCATCAATGCCGGTGCGGCCAACACCCCCAGAGGCCCAGAAAGACCACCTACATTTCTTCGCCGGTTTTAACTCGCTGCAGAGCCTCAGCCGGACATGTGTGTGCACCTACACGCGGTGCTTCCAACGTTGGACAGCGCCGGAAGCAACAGGACCAACGCGTCAGGAACCAGGGAATCCTCCGCGCGCACTGTTCATCGTCTCACCACGCTCTCCGAGACAGCGAGTTGATTAGCAGCAAGTACCGTCGATCCATCCAGAGCGCCGTGACGAGTGGATCCGGTTAGCAGACCAATAATGCCGTTGTCACGCACGCACAGTACCGCGCGCAGGCCTCTATCGAGAGAAAGTTTGCTCCGCATAAAAGGGCAGGGGAGAAGAGAACACAGGGACAGGGCGGCGCGAGAGCGACCCGCATCCGCAGCATCAATTCCATCGGACGTACGTAGCCGTAGCCGCGATCGGTCGACCGTGGCCTGGCCAAGAAAGCAAAGCAAAGCGGAGTGTGCGACCACGCCACCTACCCCGTGGGGGGGTCCGGGGGAGGGGAGCAGCCCGATAAATTGGCAGCGTACGTACAAATCGACAAGCAGCAAGAAGCTTCGGCCGATACTCCACTTGCGTCGCGGTGCCTCGCCGTTAACGTAAGAGAGAGCGGGATCGCCGGTAAGTGGTGGGACTACCGCGGACCATCATCATAATCAAATCCATGAGCAGATTAAGCGGCTGCAGTGCAGTGGGGCACGGGATTGAAGGCCTGCCTGCCTGCCTGCCTGCTGTAGGTCATCAGACTCGGATCATCATCGGCTTGATGATGGAGAGCAGAAACAGTTGATATCTGCCGTTCATGCCAAGCAATGTACCTGGATGGCCGTACACATGTTCATCAGTGAATCTATGCAGCTGGGGCTAGCGGATTACCACCAAACTCCTCCAATGCGAAACGGAAATTCAGATCGGATCTCCAGAGAAACCCTGAGCCTGAGCTACAAATGGAACAATCTTTATTCGGTTGCGGATTGCCAGAGATGGCAAACGAGCGGCATCTTCGGGGCAGCTAGGCTGTGTTGCACTGTAGGCAAGTGGCAATGGAGTACCAGTGTAGTGCAGTACTGGCAGTCCTGAAGCAACCGGGGCCGATCCTGTCCATGGCTGAGTGCTGAACCTAGCTAGCTATCATGCCAGCTCCCCGCTTTTGGCCCGGCTACTGCTGCTTCCAAGTGCCAACTGTGCAGTGCTCCATGTTGCTTGCATGCTTGCACTAAAGTAAAGCATAGTGGTATAGACGCTAGAGACGATCGGTCCACTGAGTCCTCTGCTCATAATTACTCGGTATCTTTGGTACTCCTGCCACTGCTCGTCTCGTAGATCTATCGCGCCTGCGTGTTAGTAACAGCGACTGCACGCGCGTCGCGATTCGATTGCGTGCGTAGCTTTTGCATTGCAGCCGCGACAAGGACGGAAAACCGTAATCAATCAATCGATTAAAGGTCCTTACGTTGGTGATAAATGCATGCAGGGGTCGTGAATCGTGATACATGCATACATACATGTTCATCAAAGGAAAAACATATACATGTATTTTCACTCTGCAAGCTAAGCTCTAAGAGTTGATGGATTATGGATGGGCTTAGGCCCATATAAGACAATAATTCCTAGTTAATCTCTAAGGCCTATGCATGTGTACGGCAAATGGTGGGAAGTGTGGGAAGTTTAGTCCCATACTGCTACAGTAAGAAGAGTGAGACCTCTTTATAAGGGCTGCTCTACCACTGACTATTGGGAGCTTGGGAATAGGAGCTGTCACGCTACCATCCTCCTCCGTTGCCCGCCTCGCCACGTCGCCAACAGCACACGCTGGTCTTGAGAATGAGCCGAGCCGAAGCTTATTTTTGCCGCTCAGGAATGGTTAATTAATTGTTAATTAATTAACGAGTCATACCTAGGACCACCTTGTGGCTCACAGCGATGAAGGCGTTTAGGGAGGCAACCACAATCTTCCTGGGAGCAGTTCTGAGTGTGATTGGAGACAAGTTGGTTGACGCCTATATTCATATGGGGGTTGCCAAAAACTTGTGGGATGCGCTCGAAGTCAAATTCGGCATGAATCGATCTTGACAAAGGAGCTGTATGCCATGGAGCGAGTTTCATGATTACAGGATGGTTGATAACCGCTACGTATTGGAACGAGCTCATGAGATACAATGCATTGCTAAGGAGCCGGAGCTCCTGAAGTGTGAGTTGCCGGACAAGTTTGTCGCAGGTTGCATTATTGCAAAACTGCCTCCTAGTTGGAGAAACTTTGCTACTTCTCTCAAGCACTTGAGACGTGAATTCTCGGTTGAGGATGTCATCGGTCATCTCGGTGTTGAGCGAACTCGAGAGCAAATGACTCACACGTGAAAGGCGGAGAGGGTTCTTCTAGCGCCAATGTGGTGCAGAAGAACTTCCACAAGTTCAAGGAAAAGAACTCTGTCCAGCAGAATACTTTCTTTAAGAAGAAGGGTAAGAAGAACGACAAAAAGAGAGATGGCTGCTTTACTTGTAGTTCAGATGAACATTGGGCAAACAAATGCCCAAACAAGTACAAGAAGCCAAAGACAGACTCCAAGTCCGTGAATGTCACTCGAGCAACAATGATGCGGCATCCGGGTATGGTAATCTGTTTACCATACTTTCAGTTTGTCGATCCACCGATTGGTGGGTTGACACTGGGGCCAATATTCATGTGTGTGCTGATGTGTCTTTGTTTTCTTCCTACCAGTCGCACGAGATTGTTCCGTCTGATGGGGAATGGCTCGCATGCTTCATTCATGGTGTTGGCGGTAGATCTGAAGTTTACTTGGGAAAGATCGTGCAACCGAAGAACGTCTGACATGTCCCCGCCATCAAGAAGAATCTCGTTAGTGGCTCCTTCTATGTAAAGAAGGGTTTAAGTTAGTATTTGAGTCTAACAAAGTAGTCGTATCTCGGTATGGACTATTTGTTGGAAAAGGATATGATTGTGGTGGTTTGTTCCGCCTTTCCTGGAGGATTTCGTAATAAAGTTGTGAACCAAATTCATTCTAATGTGAACGAATGTGAGGTTTGGCATTCACGTCTTTGTCACATAAATTTCGGTTGTATGACGCGGCTGGCTAAGATGAATCTAATCCCGAATTTCACTTTAGCCAAAGGCTCTAAGTGCCATGTGTGTGTGCAAGCAAAGCAACCTCGTAAGCCTCACAAGCCTGCGAAGGAGAGACACTTGGCACCACTAGAGCTCATACATTCAGATCTCTGTGAGATGAATGGTGTGTTGACTAAAGATGGAAAGAAATACTTCATGACTTTGATTGATGATTCCACTAGGTTTTGTTATGTGTATTTGTTAAATACAAAGGATGAGGCTCTACACTACTTTAAAATCTATAAGGCTGAAGTGAGAACCAACTTGAGAAGAAAATAAAACGAGTGCAGTCTCGATCGTGGTGGAAGTACTTTTCTAGTGAGTTTGATTTATTCTGTGCGGAACATGGTATCATTCATGAGAGGACGCCTCTCTATTCACCCCAGTCAAATGGGGTGGCCGAACGGAAAAACCGTACTCTAACAGATTTGGCTAACGCCATGTTAAATACATCGGGTTTATCTAAGGCATGGTGGGGGGAGGCTGTATTGACATCATGTCATGTCCTGAATAAAGTTCCCGCGAAGGATAATGAGACTACTCCCTATGAGCAATGGGAAAAGAAAAGAACTATACTCTCTTGCTTGCACACTTGGGGCTGTTTGGCGAAAGTCAATGTGCCGATCCCCAAAAAGCGTAAGCTTGGACCAAAAACCATGGACTGCGTTAATTTGGGCTACGCTAAGAATAGCATTGGCTATAGATTTCTAGTGGTGAAATCTGAGGTACCTGACCAGAAGGTCGGTACAATTATAGAGTCTAAGGATGCTACATTCTTTGAGGATATTTTCCCCATGAGAGATATGCAAAGCAGTTCTAGACGGAATCGATGAGACTCCTCAACCTGCCATTCGATGGAATATTATGAACACAAAAGTGATGAAAGTTCATCGAGGGATGATTTAGGAAGCTCCTGTTAGGAGCAAGAGACAAAGGGCTGCAAAGTCTTTTGGTGATGATTTCCTCGTGTACCTCGTGGATGATGACACTCCCAGTTCCATTTCAGAAGCTTATGCATCTCAGGATGCTGACTACTGGAAGGACGCCGTCCGTAGAGAGATGGATTCCATCATGGCTAATGGGACATGGGAGATTGTTGGGGAACGTAGTAATTTCAAAAAAATTCCTACGCACACGCAAGACCATGGTGATGGCATAGCAACGAGAGGGAGAGTATGTCCACGTACCCTCGTGAGACCGTAGCGAAGCGTTATAACAACGCTGTTGATGTAGTCGTACGTCTTCACGATCCGACCGATCCAAGTACCGAACGTACGGCACCTCCGAGTTCAGCACACATTCAGCTCGATGACGATCCCCGGGCTCCGATCCAGCAAAGCGTCGGGGATGAGTTCCACAAGACGACGGCGTGGTGACGATGATGATGCTTCACCGGCGCAGGGCTTCGCTTAAGCTCATGACGATGTGACCGAGGTGGAATATGGTGGAGGGGCACCGCACACGGCTAAGAACGATCACGTAGATCAACTTGTGTGTCATGGGGTGCCCCCTGCCCTCAGATATAAAGGAGCAAGGGGGTGCGGCCGGCCCTAGGGAGGCGGCTGGAGGAGTCCTACTCCCACCGGGAGTAGGACTCCCCCTCCTAGTTGGATTAGGTCTTGGGGAGGGAAGAGGAAGGCGCCGCCTCTCCTTGTCCTATTCGGACTAGAGGGGAGGGGGCGCGCCTGCCCCGCCGGCCCTCCTCTTCTCCTTATGGCCCATCAAGGCCCATTGACCCCGGGGTTCCAGTAACCCCGGTGTTCCAGAAAATCCTGTTTTCATCCGGAACCTTTCAAGTCAAACATAGGCTTCCAATATATCAATCTTTATGTCTCGACCATTTCGAGACTCCTCGTCATGTCCGTGATCACATCCGGACTCGAACAACCTTCGTACATCAAAACTTATAAACTCATAATAAACTGTCATCGAAACGTTAAGCGTGCGGACCCTACGGGTTCGAGAACTATGTAGACATGACCTAGAACTATTCTCGGTCAATAACCAATAGCGGAACCTGGATGCCCATATTGGTTCCTACATATTCTTCGAAGATCTTTATCGGTCAAACCGCATAACGACATACGTTGTTCCCTTTGTCATCGGTATGTTACTTACCCGAGATTCGATCGTTGGTATCCAATACCTAGTTCAATCTCGTTACCGGCAAGTCTCTTTACTCGTTCCGTAATACATCATCTCACAACTAACTTATTAGTTGCAATGCTTGCAAGGCTTATGTGATGTGTATTACCGAGAAGGCCTAGAGATACCTCTCCGACAATCGGAGTGACAAAACCTAATCTCAAAATACGCCAACCCAACATGTCCCTTTGGAGACACCTGTAGTACTCCTTTATAATCACCCAGTTACGTTGTGACGTTTGGTAGTACCCAAAGTGTTCCTCCGGTAAACGGGAGTTGCATAATCTCATAGTTACATGAACATGTATAGGTCATGAAGAAAGCAATAGCAATATACTAAACGATCAAGTGCTAAGCTAACGGAATGGGTCATGTCAATCACATCATTCTACTAATGATGTGATCCCATTAATCAAATGACAACACATGTCTATGGTTAGGAAACATAACCATCTTTGATTAATGAGCTAGTCTAGTAGAGGCATACTAGTGACTATCTGTTTGTCTATGTATTCACACATGTATTATGTTTCCAGTTAATACAATTCTAGCATGAATAATAAACATTTATCATGATATAAGGAAATAAATAATAACTTTATTATTGCCTCTAGGGCATATTTCCTTGAGTCTCCCACTTGCACTAGAGTCAATAATCTAGATTACACAAGAATGATTCTAACACCCATGGAGTCTTGGTGCTGATCATGTTTTGCTCGTGGAAGAGGCTTAGTCAACGGTCTCGCAACATTCAGATCCGTATGTATCTTGCAAATCTCTATGTCTCCCACTTGGACTTGGTCCCGAATGGAATTGAAGCGTCTCTTGATATGCTTGGTCCTCTTGTGAAATCTGGATTCCTTTGCCAAGGCAATTGCACCAAGATTGTCACGAAGATCTTCATTGGTCCCGATGCACTAGGTATGACACCTAGATCGAAATGAACTCTTTCATCCGCACTCCTTCATTTGTCGCTTCGAAGCAGCTATGTAATCCGCTTCACATGTAGATCCCGCCACGACGCTTTGTTTAGAACTGCACCAACCGACAGCTCCACCGTTTAATAAAAACACGTATCCGGTTTGCGATTTAGAATCGTCCGGATCGATGTCAAAGCTTGCATCGACGTAACCATTTACGACTAGCTCTTTGTCACCTCCATATCGAGAAACATATCCTTAGTCCTTTTCGGGTATTTCAGGATGTTCTTGACCGCTGTCCAATGATCCACTCTGGATTACTTTGGTACCTTCCTGCCAAGCTTATTGCTAAGCATACGTCGGTCTGGTACACAGATTGCATACATGATAGAGCCTATGGCTGAAGCATAGGAACATCTTTCATTTTCTCTCTATCTTCTGCTGTGGTCGGGCATTGAGTCGACTCAATCTCACACCTTATAATACAGTAAAAACCTTTCTTTGCCTAATCCATTTTGAACTTTTTCAAAACTTTATCAAGGTATGTGCTTTGTGAAAGTCCAATTAAGCGTCTTGATCTATCTCTATAGATCTTGATGCCCAATATGTAAGCAGCTTCACGAGGTCTTTCATTGAAAAACTTTTATTCAAGTATCCTTTTATGCTATCCAGAAATTCTATATCATTTCCAATCAATAATATGTCATCCACATATAATATCGAAATGCTACTGAGCTCCCACTCACTTTCTTGTAAATACAGGCTTCTCCAAAAGTCTCAGATAAAACCATATGCTTTGATCACACTATCAAAGCGTTTATTCCAACTCCGAGAGGCTTGCACTGCACCATAAATTGATCGCTGGAGCTTGCACACTTTGTTAGCACCCTTTGGATCAACAAAACCTTCTGGTTGCATCATATACAACTCTTCTTCTAGAAATCCATTCAAGAATGCAGTTTTCACATCCATTTGCCAAATTTCATAATCATAAAATGCGGCAATTGCTAACATGATTCGGACAGACTTAAGCATCGCTTCTGGTGAGAAAGTCTCATCGTAGTCAACCCCTTGAACTTGTCGAAAACCTTTCGCAACAAGTCGAGCTTTATAGATTACATTACCATCGGCGTCGGTCTTCTTCTTAAAGATCCATTTATTCTCAATGGCTTGCCGATCATCGGGCAAGTCAACCAAAGTCCATACTTTGTTCTCATACATGGATCCCATCTCAGATTTCATGGCTTCCAGCCATTTTGCGAATCTGGGCTCACCATCGCTTCTTCATAGTTTGTAGGTTCGCCATGGTCAAGTAACATGACTTCCGAATAGGATTACCGTACCACTCGGTGCATATTTTACTCTGGTTGACCTCGAAGTTCGGTAGTAACTTGATCTGAAGTTTCATGATCAACATCATTAGTTTCCTCACTAATTGGTGTAGTTGTCACATGAACCGTTTCTTGTGATGAACTACCTTCCAATAAGGGAGCAGATCTGATTATCTCATCAAGTTCTACTTTCCTCCCACTCACTTCTTTCGAGAGAAACTCCTTTTCTAGAAAGGATCCGAATTTAGCAACGAAAATCTTGCCTTGGATCTGTGATAGAAGGTGTACCCAATCTCCTTTGGGTATCCTATGAAGACACATTTCTCGATTTGGGTTCGAGCTTATCTGGTTGAAGTTTCTTCACATAAGCATCGCAGCCCCAAACTTTAAGAAACGACAACTTTGGTTTCTTGCCAAACCACAGTTCATAAGGTGTCGTCTCAACGGACTTTGATGGTGCCCTATTCAACGTGAATGCGGCCGTCTCTAAAGCATATCCCCAAAATGATAGCGGTAAATCAGTAAGAGACATCATAGATCGTACCATATCAAGTAAAGTACGTTTACGACGTTCGGACACACCATTTCTTTGTGGTGTTCCAGGTGGCGTGAGTTGCGAAACTATTCCGCATTGCTTCAAATGTAAACCAAACTCGTAACTCAAATATTCTCCTCCACGATCAGATCGTAGAAATTTTATTTTCTTGTTACGATGATTTTCTACTTCACTCTGAAATTCTTTGAACTTTTCAAATGTTTCAGATTTGTGTTTCATTCAGTAGATATACCCATATCTGCTCAAATCATCTGTGAAGGTGAGAAAATAACGATACCCGCCGCGTGCCTCAACATTCATTGGACCACAAACATCAGTATGTATGATTTCCAACAAATCAGTTGCTCGCTCCATAGTTCCGGAGAGCGACGTTTTAGTCATCTTGCCTATGAGGCACGGTTCACAAGTACCAAGTGATTCATAATCAAGTGATTCCAAAAGTCAATCAGTATGGAGTTTCTTCATGCGTTTTACACCGATATGACCCAAACGGCAGTGCCACAAATAAGTTGCATTATCATTATCAACTCTGCATCTTTTGGTTTCAACACTATGAATATGTGTATTACTACTATCGAGATTCAGTAAAAATAGACCACTCTTCAAGGGTGCATGACCATAAAATATATTATTCATATAAATAGAACAACCATTATTCTCTGTCTTAAATGAATAACCGTCTCGCATCAAACAAGATCCAGATATAATGTTCATGCTTAACGCGGCACCAAATAACAATTATTTAGGTCTAAAACTAATCCCGATGGTAGATGTAGAGGTAGCGTGCGATCGCGATCACATCGACTTTGGAACCATTTCCCACGCGATCGTCACCTCGTCCTTAGCCAATCTTCGCTAATCCGTAGTTCTGTTTGAGTTGCAAATATTAGCAATGAACCAATATCAAATACCCATGTACTCTGCGGTATTAGTAAGGTACACATCAATAACATGTATATCACATATACCTTTGATCACCTTGCCATCCTTCTTGTCCGCCAAATACTTGGGGCAGTTCCGCTTCCAAGTGTCCAGTTTGCTTGCAAAGTAAAACACTCGATTTCAGGCTTAGGTCCGACTTGGGTTTCTTCTCTTGAGCAGCAACTTTCTTGCTGTTCTTGAAGTTCCTTCTTCTTTCCTTTGCCCTTTTCTTGAAACTAGTGGTCTTGTTGACCATCAACACTTGATGCTCTTTCTTGATTTCTACCTCCATGCTTTTAGCATTGCGAAGAGCTCGGGAATTGTTTTGGTCATCCCTTGCATATTATAGTTCATCACGAAGCTCTTGTAGCTTGGTGGCGTGATTGGAGAATTCTGTCAATGACACTATAATCCGGAAGAGTAACTCCCAGTTGAATCAAGTGATTATTATACCCGGACATTTTGAGTATATGTTCACCGACGTAACTATTCTCCTCCATCTTGCAGCTATAGAACTTATTGGAGACTTCATATCTCTCAATCCGGGCATTTGCTTGAAATATTAACTTCAACTCTGGAACATCTCATATGCTCCATGACGTTCAAAACGTCGTTGAAGACCGGTTCTAAGCCGTAAAGCATGGCACATCGAACTATAGAGTAGTCATCGGCTTTGCTCGCGGGACGCTCACAACTTCTCGGCGTTGCTCTCAGAGAGGTTCGGCACCCAGCGGTGCTTCCAGACATAATTCTTCATGCAGCAATGAGGATAATCCTCAAGTTACGGACCCAGTCCGTGTAATTGCTACCATCATCTTTCAACTTTGCTTTCTCAAGGAACGCATTAAAATTCAACGGAACAACAAAGACGAGCCATCTATCTACAAGAAACATAGACAAGCAAAAATACTATCGGTACTAAGTTCATGATAAATTTAAGTTTAATTAATCATATTAAAACTCCCACTTAGACAGACATCTCTCTAGTCATCTAAGTGATTACGTGATCCAAATCAACCAAACCATGTCCGATCATCACGTGAGATGGAGTAGTTTCAATGGTGAACATCACTATGTTGATCATATCTACTATATGATTCACGTTCGACCTTTCGATCTCCGTGTTTCGAGGCCATATCTGTTATATGCTAGGCTCGTCAAGTTTAACCTGAGTATTCCACGTGTGCAACTATTTTGCACCCGTTGTATTTGAACGTAGAGCCTATCACACCCGATCATCACGTGGTGTCTCAAAGACGAAGAACTTTCGCAGCGGTGCATACTCGGGAGAACACTTCTTGATAATTTTAGTGAGAGATCATCTTATAATGCTACCGTCAATCAAAGCAAGATAAGATGCATAAAGGATAAACATCACATGCAATCAATATAAGTGATATGATATGGTCATCATCATCTTGTGCTTGTGATCTCCATCTCCGGCACCGCCATGATCACCATCGCCACCGGTAGCGACACCTTGATCTCCATCGTAGCATCGTTGTCGTCTCGCCAACTATTGCTTCTCGACTATCGCTCACGCTTAGTGATAAAGTAAAGCAATTACATGGCGTTGCATTTCATACAATAAGCGACAACCATATGGCTCCTCGCCATTGCCGATAACTCGGTTACAAAACATGATCATCTCATATAATAAAATATAGCATCACGTCTTGACCACATCACATCACAACATGCCCTGCAAAAACAAGTTAGGCGTCCTCTACTTTGTTGTTGCAAGTTTTACGTGGCTGCTTCGGGCTGAGCAAGAACCGTTCTTACCTCGCATCAAAACCACAGCGATAGTTTGTCAAGTTGGTGCTGTTTTAACCTTCGCAAGGACCGGGCGTAGCCACACTCGGTTCAACTAAAGTGAGAGAAACAGACACCCGCGGTCACCTTTAAGCAACGAGTGCTCAAGCGGTGAAACCAGTCTCGCGTAAGCGTCTGGCGTAATGTCGGTCCGGCCGCTTCATCTCACAATACCGCCGAACCAAAGTATGACATGCTGGTAAGCGGTATGACTTATATCGCCCACAACTCACTTGTGTTCTACTCGTGCATATGACATCAACGCATAAAACCAGGCTCGGATGCCATTTGTTGGGGAACGAGTAATTTCAAAAAATTCCTACGCACACGCAAGACCATGGTGATGGCATAGCAACGAGAGGGAGAGTGTATGTCCACGCACCCTCGTGAGACCGTGGCGGAAGCGTTATAACAACGCGGTTGATGTAGTCGTGCGCCTTCACGATCCGACCGATCCAAGTACCGAACGTCGGGCACCTCCGAGTTCAGCACACGCTCAGCTCGATGGCGATCCCCGGCTCGATCCAGCAAAGCGTCGGGGATGAGTTCCACAAGACGACGGCGTGGTGACGATGATGATGCTTCACGGCGCAGGCTTCGCCTAAGCTCCGCGACGATATGACCGAGGTGGAATATGGTGGAGGGGGCACCGCTGCACGGCTAAGAACGATCACGTAGATCAACTTGTGTGTCATGGGGTGTCCCCCTGCCTCAGATATAAAGGAGCAAGGGGGTGCGGCCGACCCTAGGGAGGCGCGCGAGGAGTCCTACTCCCACCGGAGTAGGACTCCCCCTTCCTAGTTGGATTAGGTCTTGGGGAGGGGAAGAGGAAGGGCGCCGCCTCTCCTTGTCCTATTCGGACTAGAGGGGGGGGCGCGCCTGCCCTAGCCGGCCCTCCTCTTCTCCCTTATGGCCCATCAAGGCCCATTGACCCCCGGGGTTCCGTAACCCCGGTGTTCCGTAAAATCCTGTTTTCATCCGGAACCTTCCAAGTCCAAACATAGGCTTCAATATATCAATCTTTATGTCTCGACCATTTCGAGACTCCTCGTCATGTCCGTGATCACATCCGGGACTCGAACAACCTTCGTACATCAAAACTTATAAACTCATAATAAACATCATCGAAGCGTTAAGCGTGCGGACCCTACGGGTTCGAGAACTATGTAGACATGACCTAGAACTATTCTCGGTCAATAACCAATAGCGGAACCTGGATGCCCATATTGGTTCCTACATATTCTACGAAGATCTTTATCGGTCAAACCGCATAACGACATCGTTGTTCCTTTGTCATCGGTATGTTACTTACCCGAGATTCGATCGTTGGTATCCAATACCTAGTTCAATCTCGTTACAAGCAAGTCTCTTTACTCGTTCCGTAATACATCATCTCACAACTAACTTATTAGTTGCAATGCTTGCAAGGCTTATGTGATGTGTATTACCGAGAAGGCCTAGAGATACCTCTCCACAATCGGAGTGACAAAACCTAATCTCGAAATACGCCAACCCAACATGTACCTTTGGAGACACCTGTAGTACTCCTTTATAATCACCCGATTCGTTGTGACGTTTGGTAGTACCAAAGTGTTCCTCCGTAAACGGAGTTGCATAATCTCATAGTTACAGGAACATGTATAGGTCATGAAGAAAGCAATAGCAATATACTAAAAGATCAAGTGCTAAGCTAACGGAATGGGTCATGTCAATCACATCATTCTCCTAATGATGTGATCCCATTAATCAAATGACAACACATGTCTATGGTTAGGAAACATAACCATCTTTGATTAATGAGCTAGTCTAGTAGAGGCATACTAGTGACTATATGTTTGTCTATGTATTCACACATGTATTATGTTTCCGGTTAATACAATTCTAGCATGAATAATAAACATTTATCATGATATAAGGAAATAAATAATAACTTTATTATTGCCTCTAGGGCATATTTCCTTCAGAGATCACTGATCGTCCTTATGGTTGCCAACCATTGGGATGTAAGTGGGTGTTCAAGAGGAAGCTTAGGCCCGATGGTACTGTTGAGAAGTACAAGGCTAGGCTCGTGGCCAAGGGTTATACCCAAAAGGAAGAAGAGGATTTCTTCGATACTTACTCACCTGTAGCTAGGCTGACAACCATTCGAGTGTTACTCGCTTTGGCTGCCTCGCATGGTCTTCTCGTTCATCAGATGGACGTTAAGACGGCTTTCCTTAACGGAGAGCTAGACGAGGAAATTTACATGCAACAGCCGGATGGCTTTGTAGTAAATGGTCAGGAAAGAAAGGTGTGTAAGCTAGTGAAATCTTTATATGGCCTGAAACAAGCGCCTAAGCAATGGCATGAGAAGTTCAACACTACTCTGACATCTGCTGGCTTTGTTGTGAACGAAGCTGACAAATGTGTATACTATCGCTATGGTGGGGGCGAAGGAGTTATAATGTGTCTGTATGTTGATGACATACTGATATTTGGGACCCACCTCAAAGCAACTTATTTGTGGCACTGCCGTTTAGGTCATATTGGTGTAAAGCGCATGAAGAAACTCCATGCTGATGGGCTTTTGGAATCACTTGATTATGAATCACTTGATGCTTAAGAACCATGCCTCATGGGCAAGATGACTAAGACTCCGCTCTCCTAACAATGGAGCAAGCAACGACTTATTGGAAATAATACATCTTGATGTATGCTATCCGATGAGTGTTGAGGCTCATGACGGTATCGTTATTTTCGACCTTCACAAATGATTTAAGCGAGATATGGGTATATCTACTTGATGAAACATAAGTCCTAAACATTTGAAAAGTACAAAGAATTTCAGAGTGAAGTGAAAATCATCATGACAAGAAAATAAGGTTTCTACGATCTGATCGCAGAGACAAATATTTGAGTTACGAGTTTGGTCTTCAATTAAAACAATGTGGAATAGTTTCACAAATTCGTGCCACCTGGAACACCACAGCATAATGGTGTGTCCGAACGTCATAACCGTACTTTATTGGATATAGTGCAATCTATGATGTTTCTTACCGATTTACCACTATAGTTTTGGGGTTATGCATTAGAGACAGCTGCATTCACGTTAAAAAAAGGGCACCATCTAAATCCGTTGAGACGACACCGTATGAACTGTGGTTTGGCAAGAAACCAAAGTTGTCATTTCTTAAAACTTGGAGTTGCGATGCTTATATGAAAAAGTTACAACCAGATAAGCTCGAACCCAAATCGGAGAAATGTGTCTTCATAGGATACCCAAAAGAGACTATTGGGTACACCTTCTATCACAAATCTGAGGGCAAGATTTTTGTTGCTAAATTCGGATCCTTTCTAGAGAAGGAGTTTCTCTCAAAAGAAGTGGGTGGGAGGAAGGTAGAACTTGATGAGGTAACTGACTAACTGTACCTGCTCCCTTATTGGAAAGTAGTTCATCACAAGAACCGGTTCCTGTGACAACTACACCAATCAGTGAGGAAGCTAATGATACCGATCATGAAACTTCAGATCAAGTTACTACCGAACTTCGTGGGTCTTCCAGAGTAAGATCCGCACTGTAGTGGTACGGTAATCATGTTCGGAAGTCATGTTACTAGACCATGATGAACCTACGAACTATGAGGAAGCGATGATGAGCCCAGATTCATAAAATGGCTTGAGGCCATGAAATCGAGATAGGATCCATGTATAAGAACAAAGTATGGACATTGGTTGACTTGCCCGATGATCGGCAAGCCATTGAGATTAAATGGATCTTCAAGAGGAAGACGGACGCTGATAGTAGTGTTACTATCTACAAAGCTAGACTTGTCGAAAAAGGTTTTTGACAAAGTTCAAGGTGTTGACTACAATGAGATTTTCTCACTCGTATCGATGCTTAAAGTCTGTCCGAATTATGTTAGCAATTGCCGCATTTTATGAAATCTGGCAAATGGATAAACAAAACTGCATTCCTTAATGGATTTATTAAAGAAGAGTTGTATATGATGCAACCAGACAGTTTTTGTCAATCCTAAAGGTGTTAACAAAATGTGCAAGCTCCAGCGATCCATCTATGGACTGGTGCAAGCATCTCGGAGTTGGAATATACGCTTTGATAAGGTGATAAAAGCATATAGTTTTATACAGACTTGCGGTGAAGCCTGTATTTACAAGAAAGTGAGTGGGAGCACTACAACATTTCTGATAAGTATATGTGAATGACATATTGTTGATCGGAAATAATGTAGAATTATTCTGCAAAGCATAAAGGAGTGTTTGAAAGGAGGTTTTCAAAGAAAGACCTCGGTGAAGCTGCTTACATATTGAGCATCAAGATCTATAGAGATAGATCAAGACGCTTGATAAGTTTTTTCAATGAGTACATACCTTAACAAGATTTTGAAGTAGTTCAAAATGGAACAGTCAAAGAAAGAGTTCTTGCCTGTGTTACAAGGTGTGAAATTGAGTAAGACTCAAAACCCGACCACGGCGAGAAGATAGAAAGAGAATGAAAGTCATTCCTATGCCTTGGCCATAGGTTATATAAAGTATGCCATGTCAGTGTACCAGATCTATTGTATACCCACACTGATTTTGGCAAGGGAGTACAATAGTGATCTAGGAGTAGATCACTGGACATCGGTCAAAATTATCCTTAGTGAAATAAGGATATGTTTCTCGATTATGGACGTGACTAAAAGGTTTGTCGTAAAAGGTTATGTCGATGCAAGTTTTGACACTAATCTAGATGACTCTAAGTCTCAATCTAGATACATATTGAAAGTGGGAGCAATTAGCTAGAGTAGCTCCGAGCAGAGTATTGTTGACATAGAAAATTGCAAAATACATACGGATCTGAATGTGGCAGACCCGTTGACTAAACTTCTCTCACAAGCAAAACATGATCACACCTTACTCTTTGGGTGTTAATCACATATCGATGTGAACTAGATTACTGACTCTAGTAAACCCTTTGGGTGTTGATCACATATCGATGTGAACTATGGGTGTTAATCACATGGTGATGTGAACTATTGCTGTTAAATCACATGGCGATGTGAACTATATTATTGACTCTAGTGCAAGTGGGAGACTGAAGGAAATATGCCCTAGAGGCAATAATAAAGTTATTATTTATTTTCTTATTTCATGATAAATGTTTATTATTCATGCTAGAATTGTATTAACCGGAAACATAATACATGTGTGAATATATAGACAAACAGAGTGTCACTAGTATGCCTCTACTTGACTAGCTCGTTGATCAAAGATGGTTATGTTTCCTAGCCATTGACATGAGTTGTCATTTGATTAACGGGGTCACATCATTAGGAGAATGATGTGATTGACATGACCCATTCCATTAGCTTAGCACCCGATCGTTTAGTATGTTGCTATTGCTTTCTTCATGACTTATACATGTTCCTATGACTATGAGATTATGCAACTCCGCTTGCGGAGGAACACTTTGTGTGCTACCAAACGTCACAACGTAATCGGGTGATTATAAAGGTGCTCTACAGGTGTCTCCAAAGGTACATGTTGGGTTGGCGATTTCGAGATTAGGATTTGTCACTCCGATTGTCGGAGAGGTATCTCTGGGCCCTCTCGGTAATGCACATCAATTAAGCCTTGCAAGCAATGCAACTAATGAGTTAGTTGCGAGATGATGTATTAGGGAAGAGTAAAGAGACTTGCCGGTAACGATATTGAACTAGGTATTGAGATACCGACGATCGAATCTCGGGCAAGTAACATACCGATGACAAAGGGAACAACGTATGTTGTTATGCGGTCTGACCGATAAAGATCTTCGTAGAATATGTGGGAGCCAATATGAGCATCCAGGTTCCGCTATTGGTTATTGACCGGAGACGTGTCTCGGTCATGTCTTGTAAGTGCATCTAGTGCCCCTTAGTGATTTTGGTGTATTGAAGACTTATAGGTTAAGGAACTAATGCGTTTGTGAGTGTACACAGGTCTATAAGTCTATGAGGAGTTTGATATTTACAGAGAAAGTCGACCCCTAAAATGAAGTTCTTCAACTGAATACTTTGATATTCAAGACTTTACAAGACTTTGAAAGTGAAGAAATTGGTGTGACCTTGAAGACTTGGTATTCATTTGAGGAACATGAAGCGTGAAGACTTTTGTTTTCGTAGTTTCATTTTCTCTTTCTTGAGTCATAGGAAACACCGTCTTCGTTAAAGGGGGTCGAGGAAATACTAAGGAAAAATTTCCATGTGATGCTCAACTCAAAATCCTACACCTACCAATCCCTTGAGTGAAGCTTTTGAAATCTCATACAGTTCAGTCAATTTCTTGATGAGACGAAGTTCTTCCGGTCACGAGGAATTTGTCCTGGACCGAGGAGTTAGGAATTTGCCAGGTCGGATTGCCTACACAAAGAGGAACATGATAGCCCCGAGGAATTTGATATTCAAATTTCCGACCGTTCTTGTGTTCTTGCCACCACTGTCCCAAAATATCTTATCCACCTAACGGTCATATCATTGAAGGGCATTTATGTCTTATCATGTCGGGCTGCTCCTAGGCTATAAATAGCCGCCCCTACAACCACTAGCTGGTTGGCTGCTCCGAGAGAACTTGACACTTGTCATTTGAGAGCAACCCATCCTCCGAGGACTTTGAGCGAAAATCACCAAGTGAGGAAAACCCAAAACCAAACCCCAACAAACCCAAAGTGATTGAGCATCATCAAGAAATTGATCCTGCGTGGATCCGACGCTTGTTACCTTTGAAGACTGTGCTTCTTCCAGACGGTTAGGCGTCATGGTCTAGAGCATCCAAGAGGAATTGTGGATCGCCGAGTGACCAAGTCTGTGAAGGTTTGGAAGTCGCCTGAAGACTTACCACGAGTGATTGGACGAGGTCTGCGTGACCTTAGTTCAAGGAGAATATGGTGAGGACTTGGTGTCCCGAGCTGCGTGCTCGCTGATCGGTGTCCGGACTGTGTGTCCTCGAGTTTAAATACTCAGCCGCTCCAACCAGACGTACAACTGAGACAGCAGTTGGAACTGGTCGACCAAATCATTGTCTTCACCAACCTAACTGGTTCCATTTCCTCATTACTATGTTGAGTGTTTGTTCATATCTGTGTTTGAAGACTTTGACTGAAGACTTTCTCAATTTCCTTAGTTCAATTTCTTCAGTCTGTTTGTCTTCATCTTGTGTTATCCTGTGATTACGCTTTCTGTACTCTGTGATTGTCTTCATTTCATCATGATGACTATGCTTGTAATCTGTTATGCTTACTTCTGAGTACTTATTCCGCTGCAAGTAGTTCTTCGCTAAGGAATTTCCTCACCGGCAAATTCCTCAGTGAAGAATTCATAAAAATCGCCTATTCACCCCCCCCCCTCTAGTCGATATAACGCACTTTCATGTCTACATTGTTCTCGAACCCGTAGGGTCCGCACGCTTAAGGTTTCGATGACAGTTATATTATGAGTTTATGAGTTTTGATGTACTGAAGGAGTTCGGAGTCCCAGATGAGATCGGGGACATGACGAGGAGTCTCGAAATGGTCGAGACGTAAAGATCGATATATTGGATGACTATATTCGGACATCGGAAAGGTTCCGAGTGATTCGGGTATTTTTCGGAGTACCGGGGAGTTACGGGAATACGGGGGAAGAAGTATATGGGCCTTATTGGGCTTTAGGGGAGAGGGAGAGGCAGGCCGCACGCCCCCCCATTGACTAGTCCGAATTGGACTAGGGGGAGGGGCGGCGCCCCCTCCTTCCTTCTCTTCCCTCTTCCCCTTCCTTGTCTCCTACTCCTACTACTTGGAAGGACTCCTAGTTGGACTAGGAAAGTGGGAATCCTACTCCCGATGGGGAGTAGGACTCCCCTAGGGCGCGCCATAGGGAGGGCCGGCCCTCCCCTCCTCCACTCCTTCATATACGGGGGCAGGGGGCACCCCATAGACACACAAGTTGATCTTCGTGATCGTTCCTTAGCCGTATGCGGTGCCCCCCTCCACCATATTCCACCTCGGTCATATCGTAGCGGTGCTTAGGCGAAGCCCTGCGACGGTAGAACATCAAGATCATCACCACACCGTCGTGCTGACGGAACTCCTCCCCGACGCTTTGCTGGATCGAAGCCCGGGGATCGTCATCGAGCTGAACGTGTACTAGAACTCGGAGGTGCGTAGTTTCGGTGCTTGGATCGGTCGAATCGGGAAGACGTACGACTACTTCCTCTACGTTGCGTCAACGCTTCCGCTTCGGTCTACGAGGGTACGTAGACAACACTCTCCCCTCTCGTTGCTATGCATCACCATGATCTTGCGTGTCCGTAGGAATTTTTTTGAAATTACTACGTTCCCCAACAGAACACACCTATGTGAGCCCGACTGCTGGTCACATTCTATGAGATTGGGTGATCTCTAGGAAGCTCATGAGAAGGTACGGAGTATGACTAATAAGCTCCACCCGTGGGGTTTAGCCTTCGGTAGCCACGTATCAGCGACAATAGGTGAAACTTCTACACGCCAAACTGACAATTCAAGGCATAGTCCATTGTTCAGTTGTGAAGAAGTCTAATCCTATTGCTCTAGGTGGAAGTTCAACTTAACAATCTCCACTGAAAATTCTGATAATCAAACATTGTTTGGAACAGTTGACAAACTTATGTGCCTCGAGATCTGGTGGGGGATTGATGGATTATGGATGGGCTTAGGCCCATATAAGACAATAATCCCTAGTTAATCTCTAAGGCCCATGCATGTGTACGGCAAGTGGTGGGAAGTGTGGGAAGTTTAGTCCCATACTGCTACAGTAAGAAGAGTGAGACCTCTTTATAAGGGCTCCTCTACCACTTGTTGGGGAACGTTGCAGAAAATTAAAATTTTTCCTACGGTTTCACCAAGATCCATCTATGAGTTCATCTAAGCAACGAGTCATGGGAGAGAGATTGCATCTACATACCACTTGTAGATCGCGTGCGGAAGCGTTCACTAGAACGTGGATGATGGAGTCGTACTCGCCGTGATCCAAATCATCGATGACCGAGTGATGAACGGACGGCCCCTCCGCGTTCAACACACGTACGGAGCGGATGACGTCTCCTCCTTCTTGATCCAGCAAGGGGGAAGGAGAGGTTGAGGAAGATGGCTCCAGCAGTAGCACGACGGCGTGGTGTTGGTGGAGAAGCGGCACTCGGCAGGCTTCGCCAAGCACGTGACGGAGGAGGAGAGGTGTAGCAGGGAGAGGAGGCGCCAAGATGCAAGGGTGCGGCTGCCCCCTCCCCCCCCTTTATATAGGCCCCCATGGGGCGCCGCCCCTTGGAGATCTGATCTCCCAAGGGGGCGGCGGCCAAGGGGGGAGGCTTGCCCCCCAAGGCAAGTGGGGCGCCCCCCCACCCTAGGGTTTCCAACCCTAGGCGCAGGGAGGGCCCAAGTGGGGGGCGCACCAGCCCAACAGGGGCTGGTTCCCTCCCACTTCAGCCCACGGGGCCCTCTGGGATAGGTGGCTCCACCCGGTGGACCCCCGGGACCCTTCCGGTGGTCCCGGTACAATACCGGTAGCCCCCAAAATTCTCCCGATGGCCGAAATAGCACTTCCTATATATAATTCTTTACCTCCGACCATTCCGAACTCCTCGTGACGTCCGGGATCTCATCCGGACTCGAACAACATTCAGTTTGATGCATACTCATATTCATACAACCCTAGCGCCACCGAACCTTAAGTGTGTAGACCCTATGGGTTCGGAGACATGCGAACATGACCGAGACGGCTCTCGGTCAATAACCAACAGCAGGATCTGGATACCCATGTTGGCTCCCACATACTCCTCGATGATCCCATCGGATGAACCACGATGTCAAGGATTCAATTAATCCCGTATTCAATTCCCTTTGTCAGACGGTACGTTACTTGCCCGAGACTTCGATCGTCGGTATCCCAATACCTCGCTCAGTCTCGTATCGCAAGTCACTTTACTCATCAGTAATGCATGATCCTGTAACCAATCACTTGGTCACTTTGAGCTCATTATGATGATGCATTACCGAGTGGGCCCAGAGATACCTCTCCGTCATACGGAGTGACAAATCCCGCCTCGATCCGTGTCAACCCAACAGCACTTTCGGAGATACCAGAGTGCACCTTTATAGTCACCCGATTACGTTGTGACGTTTGGTACACCCAAAGCACTCTTACGGTATCCGGAGTTACACGATCTCATGGTCTAAGGAAGAGATACTTGACATTGGAAAAGCTCTAGCAAAACAAACTACGATCTTGTGCTATGCTTAGGATTGGGTCTTGCCCATCACATCATTCTCCTAATGATGTGATCCCGTTATCAATGACATCCAATGTCCATAGTCAGAAACCATGACTATCTATTGATCAACGAGCTAGTCAACTAGAGGCTCACTAGGGACATATTGTGGTCTATGTATTCACACGTGTATTACGATTTCGGATAATACAATTATAGCATGAATAAAAGACAATTATCACGAACAAGGAAATATAATAATAATCCTTTTATTATTGCCTCTAGGGCATATTTCCAACAGTCTCCCACTTGCACTAGAGTCAATAATCTAGTTACATTGTGATGAACCGAACACCCATAGAGTTACGGTGTTGATCATGTTTTGCTCGTCGAAGAGGTTTAGTCAGCGGATCTGCGACATTCAGATCCGTATGCACTTTGCAAATTTCTATGTCTCCATCTTGAACATTTTCACGGATGGAGTTGAGCGGCGCTTGATGTGCTCGGTCTTCTTGTGAAACCTGGGCTCCTTGGCAAGTGCAATAGCTCGGTGTTGTCACAAAGAGAGTTTGATTGGCCCCGACGCATTGGGTATAACTCCTAGGTCGGTGATGAACTCCTTCACCCAAATTGCTTCATGCGCTGCCTCCGAGGCTGCCATGTACTTCGCTTCACACGTAGATCCCGCCACGGCGCTTCTGCTTGCAGCTGCACCAGCTTCTCGCTCCACCATTCAACATATACACGATCCGGTTTGTGACTTAGAGTCATCCAGATCGTGTCGAAGCTAGCGTCGGCGTAACCCTTCTGACGAGCTCTTCGTCACCTCCATAAACGAAACATGTCCTTTGTCCTTTTCGGTACTTCAGGATATTCTTGACCGCTGTCCAAAGGTTCCTTGCTGGGATTACTTTGGTACCTTCCTACCAAACTTACGGCAAGGTTTACATCAGGTCAGTACACAGCATGGCATACATAATAGAACCTATGGCGAGGCATAGGGATGACGCTCATCTCTTCTTTATATTTTGCCGTGGTCGGGCATTGAGCCGAGCTCAATCTCACACCTTGCAATCAGAGCAAGAACCCTTTCTTGGACCGATCCATTTTGAACTTCTTCAAAATCTTATCAAGGTATGTGCTTTGTGAAAGACCTATGAGGCGTCTCGATCTATCCCTATAGATCTTGATGCCTAATATGTAAGCAGCTTCTCCAAGGTCCTTCATTGAAAAACTTTTATTCAAGTAGGCCTTAATGTTGTTCAAGAGTTCTATATCATTTCCCATCAAAAGTATGTCATCTACATATAATATGAGAAATGCTACAGAGCTCCCACTCACTTTCTTGTAAACACAGGCTTCTCCATAAGTCTGCATAAACCCAAACGCTTTGATCATCTCATCAAAGCGAATGTTCCAACTCCGAGATGCTTGCACCAACCCATAAATGGATCGCTGGAGCTTGCATACCTTGTTAGCATTCTTAGGGTCAACAAAACCTTCCGGCTGCATCATATACAGCTCTTCCTTAAGATAACCGTTAAAGAATGCCGTTTTGACGTCCATCTGCCATATCTCATAATCATAGTATGCGGCAATTGCTAACATGATTCGGACGGACTTAAGCTTCGCTACGGGAGAGAAAGTCTCATCGTAGTCAATCCCTTGAACTTGCCGATAACCCTTAGCGACAAGTCGAGCTTTATAGATGGTGACATTTCCATCCGCGTCCGTCTTCTTCTTAAAGATCCATTTGTTTTCTATCGCTCGCCGATCATCGGCAAGTCTGTCAAAGTCCATACTTTGTTTCCATACATGGATCCTATCTCGGATTGCATGGCTTCAAGCCATTTGTTGGAATCTGGGCCGCCATCGCTTCTTCATAGTTCAAGGTTCACCGTTGTCTAACAACATGATTTCCGTGACAGGGTTGCCATACCACTCTGGTGTGGAACGTGTCCTTGTGGACATACTGAAGTTCAAGAGCAACTTGATCCAAGTACTTTGATCATCATCGTTAATTTCCTCTCCGGTGGTGTAGGCACCACAGAACATTTTCTGAGCTGCACTATTTTCCGTTCAAGAGGTAGTACTTCATCGAGTTCTACTTTCCTCCCACTTACTCCTTTCGAGAGAAACTCTTTTCAAGAAAGGATCCGTTCTTAACAACAAAGATCTTGCTTTCGGATCTAAGGTAGAAGGTATACCCAATGGTTTCCTTAGGGTATCCTATGAAGACGCATTTTTCCGACTTGGGTTCGAGCTTTTCAGGTTGAAGTTTCTTGACATAAGCATCACATCCCCAAACTTTTAGAAACGACAGCTTAGGTTTCTTCCCAAACCATAATTCATACGGTGTCGTCTCAATGGATTTAGACGGTGCCCTATTTAAAGTGAATGTAGCTGTCTCTAGAGCGTATCCCCAAAATGATAGTGGTAAATCTGTAAGAGACATCATAGATCGCACCATATCCACTAGAGTACGATTACGACGTTCGGACACACCATTACGCTGAGGTGTTCCAAGCGGCGTGAGTTGTGAAACGATTCCACATTTCCTTAAGTGTGTACCAAATTCGTGACTTAATATTCTCCTCCACGATCTGATCGTAAGAACTTTATTTTTCGGTCACGTTGATTCTCTACCTCATTCTGAAATTCCTTGAACTTTTCAAAGGTCTCAGACTTGTGTTTCATCAAGTAGACATACCCATATCTACTCAAGTCATCAGTGAGAGTGAGAACATAACGATATCCTCCGCGAGCCTCGACGCTCATTGGACCGCACACATCGGTATGTATGATTTCCAATAAGTTGGTTGCTCGCTCCATTGTTCCTGAGAACGGAGTCTTGGTCATTTTGCCCATAAGGCATGGTTCGCATGTGTCAAATGATTCATAATCGAGAGACTCTAAAAGTCCATCGAATGGAGCTTCTTCACGCTTGACACCAATGTGACCAAGGCGGCAAGTGCCACAAGTATGTGGGACTATCGTTATCAACTTTACATCTTTTGGTATTCACACTATGAATATGTGTAATATTACGTTCGAGATTCATTAAGAATAAACCATTGACCATCGGAGCATGACCATAAAACATATCTCTCATATAAATAGAACAACCATTATTCTCGGATTTAAATGAGTAGCCATCTCGCATTAAACGAGATCCTGATACAATGTTCATGCTCAAACTTGGCACTAAATAACAATTATTGAGGTTTAAAACTAATCCCGTAGGTAAATGTAGAGGTAGCATGCCGACGGCGATCACATCGACCTTGGAACCATTCCCGACGCGCCGTCACCTCGTCCTTCGCCGATCTCCGTTTATTCCGCAGCTCTGCTTGTGAGTTACAAATATGAGCAACGGCACCGTATCAAATACCGGGAGTTACTACGAGTACGGTAAGGTACACATCAATTATATGTATATCAAATATACCTTTAGTGTTGCCGGCCTTCTTGTCCGCTAAGTATTTGGGGCAGTTCCGCTTCTAGTGGCCCTTCCTTTGCAATAAAAGCACTCTGTCTCAGGTTTGGGTCCATTCTTTGACTTCTTCCCGCAACTTGCTTGCAGGCGCGGCAACATCCTTGCCGTCCTTCTTGAAGTTCTTCTTACCCTTGCCCTTTTGAACTTAGTGGTTTTATTGACCATCAACACTTGATGTTCTTTCTTGATTTCAACCTCTGCGACTTCACATTGAGAATACTTCGGAATGGTCTTCACCATCCCCGCATATTGTAGTTCATCACAAAACTCTTGTAGCTTGGTGGGGCGATCAAGGATTCTGTCAATGACCGCCTCGTCCGGGAGGTTAATGTCCAATGGGACAAAGGTTGTGCAACCAGACATTTTGAGTATGTGCTCACCGACGTAACTGTTTTCCTCCATCTTACAACTATAGAACTTGTCGGAGACTTCATATCTCTCGACCGGGCATGAGCTTGGAAAACCATTTTAGCTCCTCGAACATCTCATATGCCCGTGTTGCTAAAAACGCTTTTGGAGCCCGGTTCTAAGCTGTAAAGCATGCCGCCTTGAGCGAGGAGTAATCATCGAGACGAGACTGCCAAGCATTCATAATGTCTTGGTTCTCTTGGATGGGTGCATCACCTAGCGGTGCTTCTAGGACATATTGTTTCTTGGCTACTATGAGGATGATCCTCGGGTTCGGACCCAGTCCGAATAGTTGCTGCCATCGTCTTTCAGCTTGGTTTTCTCTAGGAACGCGTTGAAGTTCATGGTGACATGAGCGTTGGCCATTTGATCTACAAGACATTTTGCAAAGATTTTAGACTAATGTTCATGATAATTAAGTTCATCTAATCAAATTATTTAATGAACTCCCACTCAGATTTGACATCCCTCTAGTCATCTAAGTGTTACATGATCCGAGTCGACTAGGCCGTGTCCGATCATCACGTGAGACGGACTAGTCATCGTCGGTGAACATCTCCATGTTGATTGTATCTTCCATACGACTCATGTTCGACCTTTCGGTCTCTTGTGTTCGAGGCCATGTCTATACATGCTAGGCTCGTCAAGTTAACCCTAAGTGTTTATGCATGTAAAACTGTCTTACACCCGTTGTATGTGAGCGTAAGGATCTATCACACCCGATCATCACGTGGTGCTTGAAACGATTTAACTTTAGCAACATTACAGTTAGGGGAACACTTTCTTGAAATTATTATAAGGGATCATCTTATTTACTACCGTTGTTCTAAGTAAACAAGATGAATAAAACATAATAAACATCACATGCAATTATATAAAGTAGTGACATGATATGGCCAATATCATATAGCTCCTTTGATCTTCATCTTCGGGGCTCCATGATCATCTTGTCACCGGCATGACACCATGATCTCCATCATCATGATCTCCATCATTGTGTCTCCATGAAGTTGCTCGCCAACTATTACTTCTACTACTATGGCTAACACGTTTAGCAATAAAGTAAAGTAATTTACATGGCGTTGAATCAATGACTCGCAGGTCATACAATAATTAAGATAACTCCTATGGCTCCTGCCGGTTTTCATACTCATCGACATGCAAGTCGTGATTCCTATTACAAGAACATGATCTCATACATCACAATATATCATTCATCATTCATCACAACTTCTGGCCATATCACATCACATGACAATTGCTGCAAAAACAAGTTAGACGTCCTCTAATTGTTGTTGCATCTTTTACGTGGCTGCAATTGGGTTCTAGCAAGAACGTTTTCTTACCTACGAATAACCACAACGTGATTTTATCAACTTCTATTTACCCTTCATAAGGACCCTTTTCATCTAATCCGCTCCAACTAAAGTAGGAGAGACAGACACCCACTAGCCACCTTATGCAACTAGTGCATGTCAGTCAGTGGAACATGTCTCACGTAAGCGTACGTGTAAGGTCGGTCCAGGCCGCTTCAACCCACAATACCGCTGAAGCAAGAAAAGACTAGTAGCGGCAAGCAAGTTGACAAGATCTACGCCCACAACAAAATTGTGTTCTACTCGTGCAATAGAGAACTACGCATAAACCTAGCTCATGATGCCACTGTTGAGGAACGTTGCAGAAAATTAAAGTTTTTCCTACGGTTTCACCAAGATCCATCTATGAGTTCATCTAAGCAACGAGTCATGGGAGAGATTGCATCTACATACCACTTGTAGATCGCGTGCGAAGCGTTCACTAGAACGTGGATGATGGAGTCGTATCGCCGTGATCCAAATCACCGATGACCGAGTGCGAGCGGACAGCACCTCCGCGTTCAACACACGTCTGGAGCGGATGACGTCTCCTCCTTCTTGATCCAGCAAGGGGAAGGAGAGGTTGAGGAAGATGGCTCCAGCAGCAGCATGACGGCGGTGGTGTTGGTGGAGAAGCAGCACTCGGCAGGCTTCGCCAAGCACGTGGCGGAGGAGGAGAGGTGTAGCAGGGGAGGGGGCGCCAAGATGCAAGGTGCGGCTGCCCCTCCCTCCCCCTTTATATAGGCCCCTGGGGCGCCGCCCTGGAGATCTGATCTCCCAAGGGGCGGCGGCCAAGGGGGGAGGCTTGCCCCCCAAGGCAAGTGGGCGCCCCACCCTAGGGTTTCCAACCCTAGGCGCAGGGGGCCCCAAGTGGGGGGCGCACCAGCCCACCAGGCTGGTTCCCTCCCACTTCAGCCCACGGGGCCCTCCGGGATAGGTGGCCCCACCCGGTGGACCCCCGGGACCCTTCCGGTGGTCCCGTACAATACCGTAACCCAGAAATTCTCCCGATGGCGAGATAGCACTTCCTATATATAATTCTTTACCTCCGGACCATTCCGAACTCCTCGTGACGTCCGGGATCTCATCCGGACTCAACAACATTCGGTTTGCTGCATACTCATATTCATACAACCCTAGCGTCACCGAACCTTATGTGTAGACCCTACGGGTTCGGAGACATGCGGACATGACCGAGACGGCTCTCCGGTCAATAACCAACAGCGGGATCTGGATACCCATGTTGGATCCCACATACTCCTCGATGATCTCATCGGATGAACCACGATGTCGAGGATTCAATTAATCCCGTATTCAATTCCCTTTGTCAGACGGTACGTTACTTGCCCGAGACTCGATCGTCGGTATCCCAATACCTCGTTCAGTCTCGTTACCGGCAAGTCACTTTACTCGTACCGTAATGCATGATCCTGTAACCAATCACTTGGTCACTTTGAGCTCATTATGATGATGCATTACCGAGTGGGCCCAGAGATACCTCTTCGTCATACGGAGTGACAAATCCCAGCCTCGATCCGTGTCAACCCAATGACACTTTCGGAGATACCAGTAGTGCACCTTTATAGTCACCCGATTCGTTGTGGCGTTTGGTACACCCAAAGCACTCTTACGGTATCCGGGAGTTACGATCTCATGGTCTAAGGAAGAGATACTTGACATTGGAAAAGCTCTAGCAAAACGAACTACACGATCTTGTGCTATGATTAGGATTGGGTCTTGTCCATCACATCATTCTCCTAATGATGTGATCCCGTTATCAATGACATCCAATGTCCATAGTCAGGAAACCATGACTATCTGTTGATCAACGAGCTAGTCAACTAGAGGCTCACTAGGGACATATTGTGGTCTATGTATTCACACGTGTATTACGATTTCCGGATAATACAATTATAGCATGAATAAAAGACAATTATCATGAACAAGGAAATATAATAATAATCCTTTTATTATTGCCTCTAGGGCATATTTCCAACACCACTTGCTATTGGGAGCTTGGGAATAGGAGCTGTACACGCGCGCTTCTCCTCCTCTGCCGCCCGCCTCGTCTCGCCTCGTCACGACGCGCGCGCGCCGTGGGTTGCGGGATTGAGCCGAGCCGAGGCTTTTTTTGCCGCTCAGGAATGGTTAATTAATTGTTAATTAATTAACGAGTCGCTTACGGAAGCGCCACTGTCCGAGACGTTGGACCGTGGGCTGTTCGCGACTTCGGTCGTGGGCCTGGCCCAGCCCATCTACCGACGGCCTATATAAAGAGCGCCGCCGATGGAGTGAACCCTAACTCAGTTCACTCACTCCCTTTCGTACAACCCTAGCCGTCATCTACTGTTCCTCTCGTTGTGCTGCTTCCGGTGATCCAATCCCGACGACCGGGTGCACGGTTGGTCGGGAGAGCAGGTGCCTCCGGAACCACAATAGCTCGAGATCCCGCCGGGAGAACGACAATAAGGTTTTTGGGGAGCGTCTCGACGCGACTGCTCCCGATCCGTCCCCGTCTTCATCCGCCTCTGCTTCCACTACTTCCTCTACATCGACTCCAAGGCTGACGACAAAGTCGCCAAGAAGAAGGCCTTGGCTGATGCCGAGGCTGCTGCTACCTCCGCCGTGTTGGCCTAGCCAACCGGAGGGTATGACTCGTTCATCCCATATTTTCTCGTTCATGTGGTAGCCATATATATGTTGTTCAAAGATGTTTCGGTTCTATGTACTGTACGTGCTCACATGCTTAGGTATCGGTATGAGATGCATACCGTATTTGCCATGCTTACTGTTTACTCGTGGATTAGATTAGTCGAAAAAGTGCTAATATTTCCAACAAGAGCATCTACAGTCGTGATGAGCAAATCCGGGTCCACAAACGCCCGCGGACGGGCGCGTCCGTAGACACTGACCGGACACTTCTCAAATCCTGTCGTCTGATAACCCACAAGTATAGGGGATCACAACAGTTTTCGAGGGTAGAGTATTCAACCCAAATTTATTGATTCGACACAAGGGGAGCCAAAGAATATTCTCAAGTATTAGCAGCTGAGTTGTCAATTCAACCACACCTGGAAACTTAGTATCTGCAGCAAAGTGTTTAGTATCAAAGTAATATGATTGTGGTGGTAACAGTAACAAAGTAAAGACAGCAAAAGTAATGTTTTTGGTATTTTTGTAGTGATTGTAACAGAAGCAGTGGAAAAGTAAATAAGCGTAAACCAAGATATGGAAAGCTCGTGAGGCACCGGATCGATGATGGATAATTATGCCGGATGTGGTTCATCATGTAACAATCATAACATAGGGTGACACGTAACTAGCTCCAATTCATCAATGTAATGTAGGCATGTATTCGAATATAGTCATACGTGCTTATGGAAAAGAACTTGCATGACATATTTTGTCCTACCCTCCCGTGGCAGCGGGTCCTATTGAAACTAAGGGATATTAATGCCTCATTTTAATAGAGAACCGAACAAAGCATTAGCACATAGTGAATACATGAACTCCTCAAACTATGGTCATCACCGGGAGTGGTCCCGATTATTGTCACTTCGGGGTTGCCGGATCATAACACATAGTAGGTGACTATAGACTTGCAAGATAGGATCAAGAACACAAATATATTCATGAAAACATAATAGGTTCAGATCTGAATTCATGACACTCGGGCCCTAGTGACAAGCATTAAGCATAGCAAAGTCATAGCAACATCAATCTTAGAACATACTGGATACTAGGGATCAAACCCTAACAAAACTAACTCGATTACATGATAAATCTCATCAAACCCATCACCGTCCAGCAAGCCTACGATGGAATTACTCACACACGGCGGTGAGCATCATGAAATTGGTGATGGAGGATGGTTGATGATGACGACGGCGATTAATCCCCTCTCCGAGCCCCGAGCGGACTCAGATCAGCCCTCCCGAGAGAGATTAGGGCTTGGCGGCAGCTCCAGATCGTAAAACGCGATGAAACTTTCTCTCTGATTTTTGCTCCCCGAAAGCCAATATATGGAGTTGGAGTTGGCGTCGGAGGGTCTCCAGGGGGCCCACGAGGTAGGGGCGCGCCCGGGGGGAGGCGCCCCACCCTTGTGGACAGGGTGTGGGCCCCTGGTCTTCATCTTTAGCGAGTATTTTTATTATTTTTATAAGACATCCGTGGAGTTTCAGGTCATTCCGAGAACTTTTGTTTTCTCGCACATAAAACAACATCATGGCAATTCTGCTTGAAAACAGCGTCGATCCGGGTTAGTTCCATTCAAATCATACAAGTTAGAGTCCAAAACAAGGGCAAAAGTGTTTGGAAAAATAGATACGACGGAGACGTATCAACTCCCCCAAGCTTAAACCCTTGCTTGTCCTCAAGCAATTCAGTTGACAAACTGAAAGAGAAAAAAAAACTTTTACAAACTTTGTTTGCTCTTGTTGTTGTACTTATGTCAAGCCAGCATTCAAGTTTTCAGCAAAGATCATAACTAACCATATTTGCAATAATTCTCAGGTCTCATGTTTACTCATATCAGTAACGTAATCAGCTAGCAAGCAATAATAATGAATCTCGGATGACAACACTTTCTCAAAACAATCATAATATGATATAACAAGATGGTATCTCGCTAGCCCTTTCTAAGACCGCAAAACATAAATGCAGAGCACCTTCAAAGATCAAGGACTGGCTAGACATTGTAATTCATGGTAAAAGAGATCCAATCATAGTCATATCTGATATAAATTAACAATAATGATTGCAAATGACAGCTGTGCTCTCCAGCTAGTGATTTTTAATAAGTGGGTGATGATTCAACATAAAAGTAAATAGATAGGCCCTTCGCAGAGGGAAGCAGGGATTTGTAGAGGTGCCAGAGCTCGATTTTGAATTAGAGATAAATTATATTTTGAGCGGCATACTTTCATTGTCAACATAACAACTAAGAGGTGAGGATATCTTCCATGCTAAACAAATTATATACGGTTCCCAAACAGAATGGTAAAGTTTATACTCCCCCTCCTCCACAAGCATCAATCCATGGCTCGCTCGAAACAACGAGTGCCTCCAACATTCAACGGATCCCAGGGGGAGTTTTGTTTGCAGTTATTTTGATTTAGTTTGCATAAAGCATGGGACTGGGCATCCCGGTGACCAGCCATTTTCTCGTGAGTGAGGAGCGGAGTCCACTCCTCTTGAGAATAACCCGCCTAACACGGAAGATAAGGGCAGCCCTAGTTGATACATGAGCTATTCGAGCATGCAAAACAGAATGATTATTTGAAGGTTTAGAGTCTGGCACATACAAATTTACTTGGAACAGCAGGTAGATACCGCATGTAGGAAGGTATAGTGGACTCATATGGAATAACTTTGGGGTTTATGAAGGAAATATGCCCTAGAGGCAATAATAAAGTTATTATTTATTTCCTCATATCATGATAAATGTTTAATATTCATGCTAGAATTGTATTAACCGGAAACATGATACATGTGTGAATACATAGACAAACATATAGTCACTAGTATGCCTCTACTTGACTAGCTCATTAATCAAAGATGGTTATGTTTCCTAACCATAGACATGTGTTGTTATTTGATTAATGGGATCACATCATTAGGAGAATGATGTGATTGACATGACCCATTCCGTTAGCCTAGCACTTGATCGTTTAGTATATTGCTATTGCTTTCTTCATGACTTATACATGTTCCTGTAACTATGAGATTATGCAACTCCGTTTACGGAGGAACACTTTGGTGCTACCAAACGTCACAACGAATCGGGTGATTATAAAGGAGTACTGACAGGTGTCTCCAAAGGTACATGTTGGGTTGGCGTATTTCGAGATTAGGTTTTGTCACTCCGATTGTCGGAGAGGTATCTCTGGGCCCTCTCGGTAATGCACATCACTATAAGCCTTGCAAGCAATGTAGCTAATGACTTAGTTACGGAATGATGCATTACGTAACGAGTAAATGGACTTGCCAGTAACGAGATTGAACTAGGTATTGGATACCGACGATCGAATCTCGGGCAAGTAACATACCGATGACAAAGGGAACAACATATGTTGTTATGCGGTTTGACCGATAAAGATCTTCGTAGAATATGTAGGAGCCAATATGAGCATCCAGGTTCCGCTATTGGTTATTGACCGAGAATAGTTCTGGGTCATGTCTACATAGTTCTCGAACCCGTAGGGTCCGCACGCTTAACGTTACGATGACAATTTTATTATGAGTTTATAAGTTTTGATGTACCGAAGATTGTTCGGAGTCCCGGATGTGATCACGGACATGACGAGGAGTCTTGAAATGGTCGAGACATAAAGATTGATATATTGGAAGCCTATATTTGGATATCGGAATGGTTCCGGTGAAATCGGATTTTATCAAACACCGGGGTTACGGAACCCTCCCGGGATAATGGGCCTTAGTGGGCCATGAGGGAGAAGAGGAGGGCGGCCAGGGCAGGCACGCCCCCCCCCCTAGTCCGAATAGGACAGGAAGGGGGCGGCGCCCCTTTCCTCTTTCCTCCCCTTCCTTCTCCAACAAGGCAAGAGGGGAGTCCTACTTCCGGTGGGAGTAGGACTCCTCCAGGCGCACCCCTTGGGGGCCGGCCGCACCTCCCCCTCCCTCCTTTATATACGGGGGCAGGGGGCACCCCATGACACACAAGTTGATCTACGTGATCGTTCCTTAGCCGTGTGCGATGCCCCCCTCCACCATATTCCACCCCGGTCATATCGTCGCGGAGTTTAGGCGAAGCCCTGCGCCGGTAGAACATCATCATCGTCACCACGCTGTCGTGCTGACGGAACTCATCCCTGACACTTTGCTGGATCGGTGTCCGGGGATCGTCATCGAGCTGAACGTGTGTTGAACTCGAAGGTGCCGTACGTTCGGTACTTGGATCGGTCGGATCGTGAAGACGTACGACTACATCAACCGCGTTGTCATAACGCTTCCGCTTACGGTCTACGAGGGTACGTGGACAATACTCTCCCCTCTCGTTGCTATGCATCACCATGATCCTTGCGTGTGCGTAGGAAATTTTTGAAATTACTACGTTCCCCAACAGTGGCATCCGAGCCTGGTTTTGTGCGTTGATGTTATTTGCACGAGTAGAACACACGTGAGTTGTGGGCGGTACAAGTCATACTTCTTACCAGCATGTCATACTTTGGTTCAGCGGTATTGTGAGATGAAGCGGCCCGGACCGACATTACGCGTACGCTTACGCGAGACTGGTTTCACCGTTGCGAGCACTCGTGCTTAAAGGTGACTGGCGGGTGTCTGTCTCTCTCACTTTAGCTGAACCGAATGTGGCTACGCCCGGTCCTTGTGAAGGTTTAAACAACACTAACTTGACGAACTATCATTGTGGTTTTAATGCGTAGGTAAGAACGGTTCTTGCTCAGCCCATAGCAGCCACGTAAAACTTGCAACAACAAAGTAGAGGACGTCTAACTTGTTTTTGCAGGGCATGTTGTGATGTGATATGGTCAAGACGTGATACTATATTTTATTGTATGAGATGATCATGTTTTGTAACGAAGTTATCGGCAATCGGGCAGAGCCATATGGTTGTCGCTTTATTGTATGAAATGCAAGCATACTGTAATGCTTTACTTTATCACTAAGCAGTAGCGATAGTCGTAGAAGCATAAGATTTGCGATACGACAACGATGCTACGATGGAGATCAAGGTGTCGTGCCGGTGACGATGGTGATCACGACGGTGCTTCGGAGATGGAGATCACAAGCACAAGATGATGATGGCCATATCATATCACTTATATTGATTGCATGTGATGTTTATCCTTTATGCATCTTATCTTGCTTTGATTGACGGTAGCATTTTAATATGATCTCTCACTAAAATTATCAAGAAGTGTTCTCCCTGAGTATGCACCGTTGCGAAAGTTCTTCATGCTGAGACACCACGTGATGATCGGGTGTGATAGGCTCTACGTTCAAATACAACGGGTGCAAAACAGTTGCACACGCGGAATACTCAGGTTAAACTTGACGAGCCTAGCATATAACAGATATGGTCTCGAAACACGGAGACCGAAAGGTCGAGCGCGAATCATATAGTAGATATGATCAACATATTGATGTTCACCGTTGAAACTACTCCATCTCACGTGACGATCGGACATGGTGTAGTTAATATGGATCACGTAATCACTTAGAAGATTAGAGGATGTCTATCTAAGTGGGAGTTCTTAAGTAATATGATTAATTGAACTTAAATTTATCATGAACTTAGTACCGATAGTATTTTTCTTGTCTATGTTTCTTGTAGATAGATGGCTCGTCTTGTTGTTCCATTGAATTTTAATGTGTTCCTTGAGAAAGCAAAGTTGAAAGATGATGGTAGCAATTACACGGATCGGGTCCGTAACTTGAGGATTATCCTCATTGCTGCATGTAAGAATTACGCCCCGAAGCAATCTTTGGGTGCGAACCTGCTGGCGATGCAATCGACAACGTTAAGAACGTCTAGCGAGCAAAGCTGATGACTACTCGATAGTTCAGTGTGCCATGCTTTACGGCTTAGAACCGGGCCTTCAACGACGTTTTGAGCGTCATGGAGCATATGAGATGTTCCAGGAGTTGAAGTTAATATTTCAAGCAAATGCCCGGATTGAGAGATATGAAGTCTCCAATAAGTTCTATAGCTGCAAGATGGAGGATAATAGTTACGTCGGTGAACACATACTCAAAATGTGGGTATAATAATCACTTGATTCAAGCGGGAGTTAATCTTTACGATGATAGTGTCATTGATGTAATTCTTCAATCACGCCACCAAGCTACAAGAGCTTCGTGATGAACTATAATATGCAAGGGATGGACAAGACTTTTCCCGAGCTCTTCGCAATGCTAAAAGCAGCGGAGGTAGAAATCAAAAGGAGCATCAAGTGTTGATGGTCAACAGACCACCAGTTTCAAGAAAAAGGGCAAAGGGAAGAAGAAGGAACTTCAAGAAGAACAACAAACAAGTTGCTGCTCAAGAGAAGAAACCCAAGTCCGGATCTAAGCACGAGGCCGAGTGCTTCTCTGCAAGCGATCGACATCGAAGCGGAACTGCCCCAAGTATTTGGCGGATAAGAAGGATGGCAAAGTGAACAAAGGTATATGTGATATACATGTTGTTGATGTGTACCTTACTAATGCTCGCAGAGTACCGGTATTTGATACTGGTTACATTGCTAATATTTGCAACTCAAACAGAACTACGGATTGCGAAGATTGGCTAAGGGCGAGGTGACGATGCGCGTGGGAAATGGTTCCAAAGTCGATGTGATCGCGGTCGGCACGCTACCTCTACATCTACCATCGGGATTAGTTTTAGACCTAAATAATTGTTATTTGGTGCCGCGTTAAGCATGAACATTATATCTGGATCTTGTTTGATGCGAGACGGTTATTCATTTAAGTCGAGAGAATAATGGTTGTTCTATTTATATGAATAATATCTTTTATGGTCATGCACCCTTGAAGAGTGGTCTATTTTATTGAATCTCGATAGTAGTAATACACATATTCATAGTGTTGAAACCAAAAGATCTGAGTTGATAATGATAGTGCAACTTATTTGTGGCACTTGCTGTTTGGGTCATATCGGTGTAAAGCACATGAAGAAACTCCATACTGATGGGATTTTGGAATCACTTGATTATGAATCACTTGGTACTTGCGAACCGTGCCTCATGGGCAAGATGTCTAAAACGCCGTTCTCCGGAACTATGGAGCGAGCAACTGATTTGTTGGAAATCATACATCTTGATGTTTGTGGTCCAATGAATGTTGAGGCTCATGGCGGTATCGTTATTTTCTCACCTTCACAGATGATTTGAGCAGATATGGGTATATCTACTTAATGAAACACAAATCTGAAACATTTGAAAAGTTCAAAGAATTTCAGAGTGAAGTGGAAAATCATCGTAACAAGAAAATAAAATTTCTACGATCTGATCGTGGAGGAGAATATTTTAGTTACGAGTTTGGTTTACATTTGAAACAATGCGGAATAGTTTTGCAACTCACGCCACCCGGAACACCACAACGAAATGGTGTGTCCGAACGTCGTAATCGTACTTTACTAGATATGGTGCGATCTATGATGTCTCTTACTGATTTACCGCTATCGTTTTGGGGTTATGCTTTAGAGACGGCCGCATTCACGTTAAATAGGGCACCATCAAAATCCGTTGAGACGACACCTCATGAACTGTGGTTTGGCAAGAAACCAAAGTTGTCGTTTCTTAAAGTTTGGGGCTGCGATGCTTATGTGAAGAAACTTCAACCAGATAAGCTCGAACCCAAATCGGAGAAATGTGTCTTCATAGGATACCCAAAGGAGACTGTTGGGTACACCTTCTATCACAGATCTGAAGGCAAGATTTTCGTTGCTAAATTCGGATCCTTTCTAGAAAAGGAGTTTCTCTCGAAAGAAGTGAGTGGGAGGAAAGTAGAACTTGATGAGATAACTATATCTGCTCCCTTGTTGGAAAGTAGTTCATCACAAGAACCGGTTCCTGTGACAACTACACCAATTAGTGAGGAAGCTAATGATATTGATCATGAAACTTCAGATCAAGTTTCTACTAAACTTCATAGGTCAACCAAAGTAAGATCCGCACCAGAGTGGTAAGGTAATCCTATTCTGGAAATCATGTTACTTGACCATGGCGAACCTACGAACTATGAGGAAGCGATGATGAGCCCAGATTCCGCAAAATGGCTAGAAGCCATGAAATCTGAGATGGGATCAATGTATGAGAACAAAGTATGGACTTTGGTTGACTTGCCCGATGATCGGCAAGCCATTGAGAATAAATGGATCTTTAAGAAGAAGACTGACGCTGATGGTAATATAACTGTCTATAAAGCTCGACTTGTTGCGAAAGGTTTTCGACAAGTTCAAGGGGTTGACTACGATGAGACTTTCTCACCAGAAGCGATGCTTAAGTCTGTCGAATCATGTTAGCAATTGCTGCATTTTATGATTATGAAATTTGGCAAATGGATGTCAAAACTGCATTCTTGAATGGATTTCTAGAAGAAGAGTTGTATATGATGCAACCGAAGGTTTTGTTGATCCAAAAGGGCTAACAAAGTGTGCAAGCTCCAGCGATCAATTTATGGTCCAGTGCAAGCCTCTCGGAGTTGGAATAAACGCTTTGATAGTGTGATCAAAGCATATGGTTTTATACATACTTTTGGAGAAGCTCAGATTTACAAGAAAGTGAGTGGGAGCTCAGAGCATTTTGATATTATATGTGGAGGACATATTGTTGATTGGAAATGATATAGAATTTCTGGATAGCATAAAGGATACTTGAATAAAAGTTTTCAATGAAAGACCTCGGTGAAGCTGCTTACATATTGGGCATCAAGATCTATAGAGATAGATCAAGACGCTTGATTGGACTTTCACAAAGCACATACCTTGATAAAGTTTTGAAAAAGTTCAAAATGGATCGGCAAAGAAAGGATTCTTACCAGTATTACAAGGTGTGAAATTGAGTCGACTCAATGCCCGACCACAAGAAGATAGAGAGAAAATGAAAGATGTTCCTATGCTTCAGCCATAGGCTCTATCATGTATGCAATGCTATGTACCAGACCGACGTATGCTTAGCAATAAGCTTGGCAGGAAGGTACCAAAGTAATCGAGAGTGGATCATCGACAGCGGTCAAGAACATCTGAAATACCGAAAATGACTAAGGATATGTTTCTCGTATATGGAGGTGACAAAGAGCTAGTCGTAAATGGTTACGTCGATGCAAGCTTTGACACGATCCGGACGATTCTAAATCGCAAACCGGATACGTATTTTTATTAAACGGTGGAGCTGTTAGTTGGTGCGATTCTAAACAAAGCGTCGTGGCGGGATCTACATGTGAAGCGGAGTACATAGCTGCTTCGAAGCAGCAAATGAAGGAGTCGGATGAAAGATTCATTTCCGATCTAGGTGTCATACCTAGTGCATCGGGACCAATGAAGATCTTCTCGTGACAATCTTGGTGCAATTGCCTTGGCAAAGGAATCCAGATTCCACAAGAGGACCAAACACATCAAGAGACGCTTCAATTCCATCAGGGACCAAGTCCGGTGGGAGACATAGAGATTTGCAAGATACATACGGATCTGAATGTTGCGAACCCGTTGACTAAGCCTCTTCCACGAGCAAAACATGATCAGCACCAAGACTCCATGGGTGTTAGAATCATTCTTGTGTAATCTAGATTATTGACTCTAGTGCAAGTGGGAGGCTCAAGGAAATATGCCCTAGAGGCAATAATAAAGTTATTATTTATTTCCTCATATCATGATAAACGTTTATTATTCATGCTAGAATTGTATTAACCGGAAACATGATACATGTGTGAATACATAAACAAACATATAGTCACTAGTATGCCTCTACTTGACTAGCTCATTAATCAAAGATGGTTATGTTTCCTAACCATAGACATGTGTTGTTATTTGATTAATGGGATCACATCATTAGGAGAATGATGTGATTGACATGACCCATTCCGTTAGCCTAGCACTTGATCGTTTAGTATATTGCTATTGCTTTCTTCATGACTTATACATGACAAACATATAGTCACTAGTATGCCTCTACTTGACTAGCTCATTAATCAAAGATGGTTATGTTTCCTAACCATAGACATGTGTTGTTATTTGATTAATGGGATCACATCATTAGGAGAATGATGTGATTGACATGACCCATTCCGTTAGCCTAGCACTTGATCGTTTAGTATATTGCTATTGCTTTCTTCATGACTTATACATGTTCACTGTAACTATGAGATTATGCAACTCCGTTTACGGAGGAACACTTTGGGTGCTACCAAACGTCACAACGAATCGGGTGATTATAAAGGAGTACGACAGGTGTCTCCAAAGGTACATGTTGGGTTGGCGTATTTCGAGATTAGGTTTTGTCACTCCGATTGTCGGAGAGGTATCTCTGGGCCCTCTCGATAATGCACATCACTATAAGCCTTGCAAGCAATGTAGCTAATGAGTTAGTTACCGATTGATGCATTACGTAACGAGTAAAGAGACTTGCCAGTAACGAGATTGAACTAGGTAATGGATACCGACGATCGAATCTCGGGCAAGTAACATACCGATGACAAAGGGAACAACGTATGTTGTTATGCGGTTTGACCGATAAAGATCTTCGTAGAATATGTAGGAGCCAATATGAGCATCCAGGTTCCGCTATTGGTTATTGACCGAGAATATTTTTGGGTCATGTCTACATAGTTCTCGAACCCGTAGGGTCCGCACGCTTAACGTTACGATGACAATTTTATTATGAGTTTATAAGTTTTGATGTACCGAAGATTGTTCGGAGTCCCGGATGTGATCACGGACATGACGAGGAGTCTCGAAATGGTCGAGACATAAAGATTGATATATTGGAAGCCTATATTTGGATATCGGAATTGTTCCGGGTGAAATCGGGATTTTACCGGAACACCGGGGGGTTACCGGAACCCTCCCAGGGGATAATGGGCCTTAGTGGGCCATGAGGGAGAAGAGGAGGGCCGGCCAGGGCAGGTCACAGCCCCCCCCCTAGTCCGAATAGGACAAGGAAGGGGGGGCGGCTCTCTCCTCTTTCCCTCTCCCTTTCCTTCTCCAACAAGGCAGAGGGGGAGTCCTACTCCGGTGGGAGTAGGACTCCTCCAGCGCACCCTTTGGGGCCGGCCGCACCTCCCCCTCCCTCCTTTATATACGGGGGCAGGGGGGGCACCCCATGACACACAAGTTGATCTACGTGATCGTTCCTTAGCCGTGTGCGGTGCCCCCCTCCACCATATTCCACCTCGGTCATATCGTCACGGAGTTTAGGTGAAGCCCTGCGACGGTAGAACATCATCATCGTCACCACGCCGTCGTGCTGACGGAACTCATCCCCGACACTTTGCTGGATCGGAGTCCGGGGATCGTCATCGAGCTAAATGTGTGCTGAACTCGGAGGTGCCGTACGTTCGGTACTTGGATCGGTCGGATCGTGAAGACGTACGACTACATCAACCGCGTTGTCATAACGCTTCCACTTACGGTCTACGAGGGTACGTGGACAATACTCTCCCCTCTCGTTGCTATGCATCACCATGATCCTTGCGTGTGCGTAGGAATTTTTTTGAAATTACTACGTTCCCCAACAGTTTAAGGGATTGGATGCACAAGCAGTATTCCCGCTGAGTACAAGTGAAGGCTAGCAAATGACTGGGAAGAGACCAACTAAAGAGAAACAATCGTCATGAACATGCATTAAAATTAATAAACATTGAATACAAGCATGAGTAGGATATAATCCACCATGAACATAAATATCGTGAAGGCTATGTTGATTTGTTTCAACTACATGCATGAACATGTGCCAAGTCAAGTCACTTAAATCATTCAAAGGAGGATACCACCCCATCATACCACATCACAACCATTTTAATAGCATGTTGGCACGTAAGGTAAACCATTATAACTCATAACTAATCAAGCATGGCACGAGCAACTATGCTCTCTAATTGCCATTGCAAACATGTTTACTCATAATAAGCTAAATCAAGAACGATGGACTCATCATATTTACAAAAACAAAAGAGGTCGAGTTCATACCAGCTTTTCCCATCTCAGTCAGTCCATCATATATGTCATCATAATTGCCTTTCACTTGCACGACCGAACGGTGTGAATAATAATAAGAGTGCACATGCATTGGACTAAGCTAGAATCTGCAAGCATTCAATAAACAGGAGAAGACAAGGCAATATGGGCTCTTGGTTAAATCAACCATGAAGCATATAAGAGCCACTACAACAATTTAATCATGGTCTTCTCCTACTGACCCCCAAAGAAAAGCAAGAAAATAAAAACTATTTACACGGGAAAGCTCCCAACAAGCAAAAGCAGAAAAGGAAATATTTTTGGGTTTTCTTTTTAATTATTACTACTACAGCAGGAAAAATAAACTACTACTAACTTTTTTGTTTTTTCTTAAGGTTTATTAAACACACAAGAAGAAAGCAGGAAAAAGGAAAATAAACTAGCATGGATATTACAGTAAAAGAGTATGAGCACCGACATCTATCAATGAGTGTGTGTGAACATGAATGTAATATCAGTGGGAAATACATACTCCCCCAAGCTTAGGCTTTTGGCCTAAGTTGGTCTATTGCCAAGGATAGCCTGGCTGATACCCGTAGGTGTAGTCGGGGTCATCTTTGCGATGCAGCGGCTATCGCCTCTGAGCTGCAGCGTGGCGCCGAGCCGCCTCCGCTCTCCTCTCGTACTCATCTGCCTCCTCTCTGGTAATAATATATCTTCCTCTCATCTGAAAATCAAAGAAGGCAGGAGCAGGAAGAGTAACATGGACAACATGCCGTTTGTTAAAGATTAATCGATACTGGAGAGGTGGTTCAGTCCTCGCAACAAACTGGTGGGAAACCATAGAATCAAAATCTAAATAAGTAGGGGGTAACTCCATATCACCCTCACGAATGTCTATCTCAAGAAAATTAGCTAAGCAGGTTGCATAAATTCCTCCAAAGAAATCTCCGTTATGTCTATTAAGATGCAACCTACGAGCTAAAATGGCTCCCATATGATAAGATTGGTCCCCTAACACAGCACTTCTGAGAATGCTGAGATGAGGGGCACACATGTGACATGCTTCATCCTTAGCATTTATGCATCTACCTATGAAGAGAGCAAAATAATGTATAGCAGGAAAGTGAATGCTCCCTATAGTGGCTTGTGTTATATCTCTAGATTCCCCCACAATTATTCTAGCAAGGAAGTCTCTATATTCAGATTTAGGGGGATCCCTGATACTACCCCAAGATGGAAGTTTGCATGCAAGAGTGAAATCCTCTAAGTCCATGGTATAAGATTTGTCATAAAGGTCAAACATGACCAAGGAGAATTACGCCAAGATGAAAACTCAAACCTCCCCACAAATGAACTTGTGAGGTCACGATCTTCGGGGCATTTGTCGACTTCAAAGTCCTCAAGACCGGCATGACGCAAATATGCGTTAAATTCTTGTTTAATTCCGCTTGATCCATAAAATTTTCGAAGGCCATTCACGTGGCCTCACAAGAGCGTCTCTTGGTGGTTCCTCGTCAAGATCACGCATTGCAAGCACAGGACCTTGCTTCCTTGAAGAACCACCTTGGAACATCTTCCTAAGCATATTGTTTTCTCTGAAAAATAATTCTGAAATTTTAGTAACTTCAAAGAAAAGTGAACCAACTTCAATAAAACTGATAGCAACTACTCATACAAGTGCCTAGAGCATATATAAAGCATTAGAACTACTTGGAACCATATAAATTTGACATGCAAGCTCAAGAACATGGTCACCTATGCAGAACAAATTTGCAAAGAATAAAGCACTAGAACAAAAACTAATTGGACCAATGGAGGAGTCACATACCAAGGAACAATCTCCCCAAGCAGTTTTGCGAGAGGTGCTTTGAGCAAGGAGATCGAAAATCACAGCAAAAGTGGCTGGAACACGAGCTTGAGTTGGTTTTTCGGGTTTGTGTGAGACAGAGGAAGAAGATGGGTG
Organism: Aegilops longissima; assembly: GCA_021605205.1. NCBI lineage: Eukaryota > Viridiplantae > Streptophyta > Magnoliopsida > Poales > Poaceae > Aegilops > Aegilops longissima. The sequence continues at coordinate 482,390,583 of CM038676.1, read as the reverse complement.
CAGGGATAAGTGGAGGAGGGCCACCGTGGGCCCACGAGGCAGGGGGCGCGCCCTCCACCCTCGTGGCCAGGTGGCAGCTCCCCCCGCGGTAATTTTTGCACAGTAAATCCTCAAATATTCCCGAAAAAATCATATTAGGATATTTTTATATTGCACGGATAAATTAGGAAACAGACAGAAAAATACTATTTTTACTTTATTTCTACTAAGTAACAGAAAATATAAAGAGGGTACAGAAGGTTGTGCTTCTAGTTTCATCCATCTCATGCTCATCAAAAAGAATCCACCAACAAGGTTGATCAAGTCTTGTTAACAAACTCATTCCGATAATCATGGAACCTGAGAAATTTCAAATAACACTATGTTACCTCAACAGGGATATGGACATCCCAATAATAAGTATATCATATTTCTTCTTGACAGTAGGGAGAGGAAATTCAAAACCTCCAATAATCGATGGAATTTTTTCAATAGAGTTGATACTATGAACTTGAGGTTGTTTCCTCAGAAAGTGTACCGTATGCTCATTACCATTAACATGAAAAGTGACATTGCCTTTGTTGCAATCAATAACAGCCCTTGCAGTGTTAAGGAAAGGTCTTCCAAGAATAATAGACATACTATCATCCTCGGGAATATCAAGAATAACAAAGTCCGTTAAAATAGTAACGTTCGCAACCACAACAGGCACATCCTCACAAATACCGACAAGTATAGCAGTTGATTTATCAGCCATTTGCAAAGATATTTCAGTAGGTGTCAACTTATTCAAGTCAAGTCTACGATATAAAGAGAGAGGCATAACACTAACACCGGCTCCAAGATCACATAAAGCGGTTTTAACATAATTTCTTTTAGTGGAGCATGGTATAGTAGGTACTCCTAGATCTCCAAGTTTCTTTGGTATTCCACCCTTAAAAGTATAATTAGCAAGCATGGTGGAAATTTCAGCTTCCGATATCTTTCTTTTATTTGTGACAATATCTTTCATATATTTAGCATAAGGATTCATTTTGAGCATATCAGTCAATCGCATACGCAAAAAAGATGGGTCTAATCATTTCAGCAAAGCGCTCAAAATCCTCATAATCCTTTTTCTTGGATGGTTTGGGAGGAAAAGGCATGGGTTTCTGAACCCATGGTTCTCTTTCTTTACCATGTTTCCTAGCGACGAAGTCTCTTTTATCATAACGTTGATTCTTTGATTGTGGGTTATCAAGATCAACAGCAGGTTCAACTTCTACATCATTGTCATTAGTAGGTTTAGCATCATCATGAACATTATCATTAACAATTTCACTAGGTTCATGTTCATTACCAGATTGTGTTTCAGCATCAGACATAGAGATGTCATTTGGATTATCAGGTGGCTTAGCAATAGGTTCACTAGAAGTTTGCAAAGTCCTATCATTTTTCTTTTTCTTCCTTTTAGAAGAACTAGGCATATCAATATTATTTCTCTGAGAATCTTGCTTGATTCTCTTAGGGTGGCCTTCAGGATACAAAGGTTCCTGAGTCATTCTACCAGTTCTAGTAGCCACTCTAACAGCATAATCATTTTTCTTACTATTCATTTCATCAAGCACTTCTTTCTGAGCTTTAAGTACTTGTTCTACTTGAGTGGTGACCAAGGAAGCATGTTTGCTAACAAGTTTAAGTTCACCTTTAATATTAGCCATATAATCACTCAAGCGTTTAATCATAAAGGTATTCTGTTTCAATTGTCCACCAAAATAAGCATTAAAGTCATCTTGCTTAAACATAAAGTTATCAAACTCATCCAAGCACTGACTAGCAATTTTAGTAGGAGGTACTTCAGCTTTATCATATCTATAGAGAGAATTTACCTTTACTACCTGTGTCGGGATATCGGGATCAGGAGGTTCTTCAGTGAATAAAGAATTGAGATCATATACTTCTTCACAGGCGGTAAATTAAGACCATGTATTTCTTCAATAGGAGGTAAATTCTTAACATCTTCAGCTTTAATACATATTTCTTTCATAGATTTCTTTGCCTCTTGCATATCTTCAGGACTGAGAAATAGAACACCTCTGTTCTTCGGAGTTGGTTTAGGAATTGGCTCAGGAGCTAGCTCGGGAGTTGGCTCAGGAGGTGCCCAATTATTTTCATTTGTCAACATATTATTCAATAGAATTTCAGCTTCATCCGGTGTTCTTTCCCTGAAAAGAGAACCAGCACAACTATCCAAGTAATCTCTGGAAGCATCGGTTAGTCCATTATAAAAGATATCAAGTATTTCAGGTTTCTTAAGAGGATGATCAGGCAAAGCATTGAGTAACTTGAGAAGCCTCCCCCAAGCTTGTGGGAGACTCTCTTCTTCAATTTGCACAAAATTATATATATCCCTTAAAGCAGCTTGTTTCTTATGAGCAGGGAAATATTTAGCAGAGAAGTAATAAATCATATCCTGGGGACTACGCACACAACTAGGATCAAGAGAGTTAAACCACATCTTAGCATCACCCTTTAGTGAGAACGGAAATATTTTGAGTATATAAAAGTAACGTGATCTCTCATCATTAGTAAACAGCGCAGCTATATCATTTAACTTAGTAAGATGCGCCACAACAGTTTCAGATTCATAGCCATAAAAAGGATCAGATTCAACCAAAGTAATTATATCAGGATCAACAGAGAATTCATAATCCTTATCAGGAACACATATAGGTGAAGTAGCAAAAGCAGGGTCAGGTCTCATCCTATCTCTAAGAGATTCTTTACTCCATTTAACTAGGAGCCTCTTAAGTTCATATCTATCCTTACAAGCAAAAATAGCTGCGAAGATTCACATCAAAAGATAACCCTCGGGAATAGCAGGCATATTTTCATCATCACTTTCATCATTGTATTCAGTTTCAATATTTTCTCTTTCTCTAGACCTAGAAATTTGTTCATCTAGAAATTCACCAAGGGGCACAGTAGTATCAAGCATAGAAGCAGTTTCATCATAAGTATCATGCATAGCAGAAGTGGCATCATCAATAACATGCGACATATCGGAACGAATAGCTAGCAGAAGCAGGTTTAGGTGTCGCTAGCTTACTCATAACAGAAGGTGAATCAAGTGCAGAGCTAGATGACAGTTCCTTACCTCCCCTCGTAGCTGAGGGATAAATTGTTGTCTTAGCGTCTTTCAAGTTCTTCATAGTGTCCAGCAGATATAAATCCTAAGTGACTCAAAGAATAGAGCTATGCTCCCCGGCAACGGTGCCAGAAAAAGGTCTTGATAACCCACAAGTATAGGGGATTGCAACAATTTTCGAGGGTAGAGTATTCAACCCAAATTTATTGATTCGACACAAGGGGAGCCAAAGAATATTCTCAAGTATTAGCAGCTGAGTTGTCAATTCAACCACACCAGGAAACTTAGTATCTGCAGCAAAGTGTTTAGTAGCAAAGTAATATGATAGTGGTGGTAACGGTAACAAAGTAAAGACAGCAAAAGTAATGTTTTTGGTATTTTTGTAGTGATTGTAACAGTAGCAGTGGAAAAGTAAATAAGCGTAAACCAGTATATGGAAAGCTCGTAGGCACCGGTCAGTGATGGATAATTATGCCGGATGTGGTTCATCATGTAACAGTCATAACATAGGGTGACACAGAACTAGCTCCAGTTTATCAATGTAATGTAGGCATGTATTCCAAATATAGTCATACGTGCTTATGGAAAAGAACTTGCATGACATCTTTTGTCCTACCCTCCCGTGGCAGCGGAGTCCTATTGGAAACTAAGGGATATTAAGGCCTCCTTTTAATAGAGAACCTGAACAAAGCATTAGCACATAGTGAATACATGAACTCCTCAAACTATGGTCATCACCGGAGTGGTCCCGATTATTGTCACTTGGGTTTGCGGATCATAACACATAGTAGGTGACTATAGACTTGCAAGATAGGATCAAGAACACAAATATATTCATGAAAACATAATAGGTTCAGATCTGAATTCATGGCACTCGGGCCCTAGTGACAAGCATTAAGCATAGCAAAGTCATAGCAACATCAATCTCAGAACATAGTGGATACTAGGGATCAAACCCTAACAAAACTAACTCGATTACATGATAAATCTCATCAAACCCATCACCGTCCAGCAAGCCTATGATGGAATTGCTCACGCAGGGCGGTGAGCATCATGAAATTGATGATGGAGGATGGTTGATGATGACGACGGCGACGAATCCCCCTCTCCGGAGCCCCGAACGGACTCCAGATCAGCCCTCCCGAGAGAGATTAGGGCTTGGCGGTAGCTCCGTATCGTAAAACGCGATGAAACTTTCTCTCTGATTTTTTTCTTCCCGAAAGCCAATATATGAAGTTGGAGTTGGCGTCGGAGGGTCTCCAGGGGGCCCACGAGGTAGGGGGGGGCACGCCCAGGAGGGGGGGCGCCCCCACCCTTGTGGACAGGGTGTGGCCCCCCTGGTCTTCATCTTTGGCAAGGATTTTTAATTATTTTTTATAAGACATCCCGTGGAGTTTCAGGTCATTCCGAGAACTTTTGTTTTCTGCACATAAAACAACATCATGGCAATTCTGCTGAAAACAGCGTCAGTCCGGGTTAGTTCCATTTAAATCATACAAGTTAGAGTCCAAAACAAGGGCAAAAGTGTTTGGAAAAGTAGATACGACGGAGACGTATCATCGTCCACAACCGTGAATCTCATACCCGATACGCTATATCCATACTAAGCATGCAACATGGAACTAAACTACGTAGATCATCGAATAGACATAAAAATGGACATTCCGATCACCAAAAGATCACCAACGGATCTCCAAAAGATCGCCAAAGTTAACATAATTCGTGTAAATTACGGACAAGTTTAAACTAGATTATTAAGAACTTGAAATTAAAGACGGAGAAGGCGGAGCTTCACCACTTCCTCGCCGGGCCTTTGCCATTCCGGTTTGTCGGCGCAGCTGTAGGCATCCGTGGCTGGTGGAGGGTCTTGATCGTCCGAGGAGGATGTGCAGCTGTCGTGGTCGCTGTCGTCGGAGTCGGAGAGGACGATGAGCCCCTTCATCCGATGGACCACCCTGTCCTGCTCCCGCTTTCAACATGACAACCTGAGCCTTCTTCGTCGTTGCATCCTTCGCCTCGCACTCCGACTGCTAAATAGCAAGCCGGGGCGCCTTGGCGTTCTTCCGTCGGAGGCGGCGAGCGTTCGTCTCCGTCATCGTGAGAGACCGGCGGTAGACCCATGCGAGGAGCTGCGCGTCCCTCTCCCGTGCACACTGCCTCTCGTGGCGCGCAGCGCGCGTCTCCGATTCCGGAGTGTGCATGTGGGCCGGCAGTGCGTGCACTAGCACCCACCGCTGCCCGCGTGGAGGAGCAGAAGGCGGCGCGGGGGCGGTGCAAACTGCACTATCCTGGCATCATTGCGCGTGGGCCGGGAGGGTCCAACTCCGTCGTTCGCGCCGCGGTGGCGACACTCCAGACCCGGAGCTGCCGCCGGTCTCACCCTTGGACCGCTCCAGCGCAATGCGGAGGACCATCTCCTCTGATCCTGGCAATCGAGCTCAGAGCCGGACGTTGCTGGAGCTGGACATCGTAGTGGATAGCATCGGAATTGGAGAGGGAGAGGAGAGGATGGAGTGGGAGAGTGAGTGAGTTAGGGTTCAGAGCAAGGCGCTCGGATTGGGGTTTTTTGTGGGACAACTGGGGGGGTGATGGGCCGGGCCTGTCAGGCGGACGCGCCTGGACCGCCCCATATCTGCCCGGTGCTTGTCCGCGGTTTGAGATGTCAATTGGGCCGATTTTTTTTTTTGACTGCCAGTGACGAGACGACCTGCACGGCCGTTTGAGACGGGTATGAGAGGCCCGTTTGTTTGTAGACGTTCTAACTGCATGCCTACGTAGCTCACAACGTTTTTTGTAGTCCACATTGGGTAAGGAGGGGAGCGACACGCATTTCAGTTTAACTGTGCCCGGAACGACGCCGGATGCCTCCGGAAAAGACGAACTAACTTGCATCGATAGAGTCGAGCGACCACTTTGCGCAAATGCTGCCGCTCGTCGCTGGCCAGCCTGCCGTCTTCTTCGTCTGCAACTCTGAATCTTACGGAGCAGCACACACGCGGCCTCCGTTGCGTGTCTCGTCTCATCAGTTCGGCGGCCAGCGCGCGGGACGCGAGCAGACTGATGCGTGAGGGGTTCAGTTCAGGGGTCACGCACATATGGCACGCTAGAAAGAAGGCGGGCACCTCGGGCGGGCCTCCCAGGGTGACTCATTTCACCTCGCATCAGACGGAGGCCATATGCATGCATTGCAGGCAGAAGTGTCGGTAGCCGCGGCCTCGCGCTTTGCTCGCTGGCGCATGGATGGATGGTCGGGCCTCTTCCCTTTTGCGAGGGGGAAAAGGGGATAAGATGAGTAGAAAAATGGAGGGCGCCCGTACGTTTTTAGCTATTCTTTGGCCTCTCAATGATTTGCAGCGTGGGAAAAAGGGTTTGTCCATGTATATATAGAAAGAAGGCTATGGGACAAAGGGCACCAACTGTTTTCCATTACTATTACTCGGTGCATTGCACCGTCACATGCGCACACACACACGTTCCCTATTGGTGGATTAAGTACTAGTAGCAAAATTGTTTGGAGAGGAGCCGATGCTTGGCGATATGTTTTGTTCCGGAGGAAGTGGGGGCGCTACTGGAGTGCCGTTTTATACTGGGCGTGTCAACTTTGTGCAACAAGTGTAACTTGTCCTCTTGTCTTAATGCCTCGGTTTGACTTCTGTTTTGTTTACTGGCCTTAGACGGGAAAACCCATTTAATTGGTCGGCAGCGGAATAATGTAGATTATCAGCACGACTTAATTACACCCTCCCGGAGGGGAAATGCAGAGATGAGACTAGAGAGGAGGAGAAGAGGACGAGCGACAAGCAGTGTAACCTTTTGCTAATGGCAAACACCAGAGGCATTTTTCTCCCTACTCAAGCAAGCAGTGAACACTTCCCCAAAGCTAGGCATACAGCCAAGCAATGCCTCCAGAGATTCCCCTCAACAACTGCTCTGCTTCTGGTTTTGGACCGGGGGGCGGCACGATGCCCCTAAGCCCCCTGCCATCCACCCGATTTCCTCAATCGACGGTCCAGATCGAGCGGGAGACACCGATGGTGAAATGCATGTGTTCGTCGAGTACACGCAGAGAGATAATGCCGAGGAGACGTAGTAGTACAGACAAGACAGAGGGTACTGTACGCATCGGCCGGATCGCAGGACTTGATTACGACTTTATTCACTCCCAGATCCCTTCCCTTCTGACTTGTGAGCTTTTGTTACGCTAGTATACCAAACTCCGTGTCAGATTAACCGAGGCTTCAGCTGCCAGCGGGCCCCGGGGCACAGAAACGGACAACCTTCCGTGCCCAGCGCCCCCCCGGGCCCACAGAAACCGCCCACGGTCCACCCCGAGCGAGCTACCTACACTCTCGTCCAGCCTCGTCGTGCTCTCAGCCTCTCACAGTCTCACTTGCTCACACTCTGTACTCCTGGCCTCCCGCTATATGCAGCGTCGCTCCGGCAGCGGCGCCATTGCTGCCAGTGGTGGTACGAAGGTTGGCATGCGGAGGTGGCTGGCATAGGACTAGGAGGGTGTGGCTTGGCAGGGGAGGGGGAGCAGCGCCGGGCGTGAGCGGAGATGGCCGGGCGTGAACGGAGCGCGCGCGCAATGGCGTCCCCGCCGCCCCCGCCGCTGCTGACCAACGAGCTGTCGCGCAGGACGCCGGTGCTGGGGCTGCGCCTCTGGGTGCTCGTCGGCCTCGCCGTGGGCGCCGCCTTCCTGCTCCTCCTCGCGCTCGTCTCCGTCCACCTCGCGGTGGCCGCGCGGCGGCGCCGCCCCAAGGGGAAGGCGGCGTCGGTGGCGCAGCCGGCGCCGCTGTCGCCCGCGATCATCCCGCCGGTGTCCAAGGAGATCCAGGAGGTGGCCGTGCACGTGGGCTCCCTCCGCCACTACCTCGAGATGGGCGCCGCGTACCTCAAGGACGGCGGCGGCAAGGACGGCGGCGACTCGCTGTGCGGCAGCGTGGCGCACGGGTCGCAGCGCGTGCACATCGAGGCCGGCAAGGACCGGCGCATGGTGGCGGCGGACGCGGAGGCCGGGTCCGTGCAGTCCGACCCGGCGTCGGCGTCGTCCGTGGGGGTGGGGCCCGAGGTGTCGCACCTCGGGTGGGGCCACTGGTACACGCTCCGGGAGCTGGACGAGGCCACCGCCGGCTTCGCCCCCGACCGCGTCGTCGGCGAGGGCGGCTACGGCATCGTCTACCTCGGCGTCTTCGCCGACGGCCGCCAGGTCGCCGTCAAGAATCTCCTCAACAACAGGTGCGTGCGTGCGTGCGAACAGAGCAGACCAGAGCGCGCGTCCCGCCCGCATGTGCGTAGCGTAGCTGGCTCCGTGACAAATTTCGCTTTGTAATTTTGGCCGGCGCAGGGGGCAGGCGGAGAGGGAGTTCACGGTGGAGGTGGAGGCGATCGGCCGCGTCCGCCACAAGAACCTCGTCCGGCTGCTGGGGTACTGCGTCGAGGGAGCGCACCGGTACGTACGGCACCCAGCTCAACTGAGCTGAGCCCCTCCACACCACATGCACGCACGCATCGACTGATGGTGGAACGGATCGACACCGTCTTTGTGCCTACGTACTCCTCTCAATCTCACCTACCACGCAGCACTTGACACGTGCCACTTGCTTGTGGTCTCAGGATCCTGGTGTACGAGTACGTCGACAATGGCAACCTGGAGCAGTGGCTCCACGGCGACGTCGGGCCCGTCAGCCCGCTCTCCTGGGACGCCCGGATGGACATCGTGCTCGGGACGGCCAAAGGGTGGGTGAACTGTCAATCTGGTTTGATTGCCGGAGTCAGGCGGCGTTGATCGGTTGGTTAATGGCGAGCCTGAGTACCGCGATCTGGTTTGGTTTCAGGATCACGTACCTGCACGAGGGGCTGGAGCCCAAGGTGGTGCACAGGGACATCAAGTCGAGCAACATACTGCTGGACAAGCGGTGGAACTCCAAGGTCTCCGACTTCGGCCTCGCCAAGCTCCTCGGCTCCGACAGCAACTACGTCACCACCAGGGTCATGGGAACATTTGGGTACCTCCCTCCCTTCTTTCCACCACCTCAACTGCATCCATCGGTGTAGTAGTACATTGCAAAAATGTGAGTTGTGTCTGAACTTGAACTGTGTCCCTCTGCTCTTTTTGGCAGCTACGTGGCGCCGGAGTACGCGAGCACCGGCATGCTCAACGAGCGGAGCGACGTGTACAGCTTCGGGGTGCTCATCATGGAGATCATCTCCGGCCGATGCCCGGTCGACTACGCCAGGCCTCCCACGGAGGTTATTTGCTAGCTCTGCAAGTGTCTGTTTTGGTCTGTCACGCAGACAGAATCAGCTCAACCTTCTTGGCTTGTGTGGGTGCATCTCTCTTCAGGTCAATCTCGTGGAGTGGCTGAAGAAGATGGTGAGCAACAGGGACTACGAGGCCGTTCTGGACCCGAAACTGCCGGAGAAGCCGTCCTCCAAGGCCCTGAAGAAGGCGCTGCTGGTGGCGCTGAGGTGCGTGGATCCCGACTCGCAGAAGCGGCCCAAGATGGGGCATGCCATCCACATGCTCGAGGTCGACGACTTCCCCTACCGAGATGTGAGCCTCGCCGCTTCTTTTACCTCTTTATCATCAAGTCAATCCCATTGCTCATTTGCTCGTACCAAACGTATTTTTTGGATAACCAAGTCAATTCCACGTTACATATGGTGAGATTGACGCAATTGCCGGGCTACCGTTGTAACAAATGTGTGCCAGTTATACTGATCAGGTAGTACTTGTAAATGCCTGATGATTTTTAAAGTGGACACCTCTGCATCTGAGTCCGGAGAAACCGACGGAGCAGGTGCATCAGGGTTTTAGAATAGCAGAGTGCTGGCTCTGATTACTAGTTTCATGTCTGACCTTGTACCAAGCCTTCGTTGCAGATTCCTCGAGATTAGTTAAGTTATCGCCATGTTACCTGACCCTGCTCTGAACTGCCGTTGGGGATGTTAATTACTCTGTCATCTCGAAAAAGAACTCTTGATGACCTTGAGATCACCATGTCGCCATGGTTATTTTTATCAGATTGAAATTATAACTGGGGCCCTGAACTAGTCTTTGGTGACTTGATCCGATGCTGTTTTTGGCAACTCCAGCATATAAGCACACTTATATGTTTCTGCTATCGTACCGTCATTCTGCATCTCATCCGAAGTTTCAGAAACCAGGACTTAACTCTGAAATCAGATTTACCCCCCTCTCAAATTCACTCTTTTTCTTTTGCTCGTCTCCTCGCAGGATCGTCGGACTCTCCGGCCGTGCCAAGGCAGTCCCCTGGAGAAATCAAGGAAGCCGGTGATAGAATCAGGCCATAGCAGCTGCTACGATGGCAACAGCAGCACCGCTGCCACTACGCCGTCCAGGTTCCAGTAGGGCTCGTTGGCTCGCACGCCGTAGGGTTTTTGCTCGTTGTCAATCGCAATGCCTGTTGCGTTCAGCTCTAGGCAGCTTGGAAACGCAGTGCTGTAACTTGTTTTTGTCTATGCCGTTCTTACTCTGTTTCTGCTGCCTCGTACTAGTTTTGTGGAAGCCCTGGCCCCTGGTTGATCTGTCGAGCGTGTAGGTCAGCTATATCCTTGGTGGATAGTTTCCCCTGGTTTGTCTGCTCTTTGTAGGTGTTGGATGCACACTCTCTACTGCTGTGATTGACATAGCTTGCCGCACTGTTGTATAGTGAATTTTACTCTTGTGTCAGAACGTTTCTCGCTCGTCTCTTGTGTACAAAACTGTGAGTTCTACTCCCTCCGTTTCTAAATATGAATTCTTTTAGAGGAGTCAATTGCAAGAAACTACCACATTTGCGGCTAGGTTTGCAGAAAACCACCAAGTCGCTAATCTGTTGCAAAAAACACCGCAATTTCTCTAATCTTATTGCAAAAAACACTAATAGAATGATTTGGTCCGTTTGATCACTTTCTGACAAGGTGGGCGTCGGTGTCAAAACCGGCGGATCTCGGGTAGGGGGTCCCGAACTGTGCGTCTAGGCGGATGGTAACAGGAGACAAGGGACACGATGTTTACCCAGGTTCGGGCCCTCTTGATGGAGGTAAAACCCTACATCCTGCTTAATTGATATTGATATTGTGGATGTTTACAAGAGTGGATCTACCACGAGATCAAGGAGGCTAAACCCTAGAAGCTAGCCTATGGTATGATTGTAAGGGTTGTTGTGATTGTTGTCCTCACGGACTAAAGCCATCCGGTTTATATAGACAGGAGAGGGCTAGGGTTACATAGAGTCGGTTACAATAGTAGGAGATCTACATATCCGTGTCGCCAAGCTTGCCTTCCACGCCAAGGAAAGTCCCATCCGGACACGGGGAAGTCTTCAATCTTGTATCTTCATAGTCTTGGAGTCCGGTCGATGATGATAGTCCGGTAAATGATAGTCCGGTGATGATGGTAGTCCGCCATCCGGACACCCCTAATCCAGGACTCCTCGGTAGCCTGAACCAGGCTTCAATGACGATAAGTCCGGCGTGTATATTGCTTGGCATTGCAAGGCGGGTTCCTCCTCCAAATGATAGAAGATTGTGAACACCGGGATAGTGTCCGCTCGCAAAATAAAGTCCACATTCCATCGTAGAGAGAATAATAATATATACACAAGTTCAATCTGCGGCGTTTTCCGTGGCATGACGTCACACCACTACCAAGCCATTACTCGAATTGTTTTTACTTTACCACCTCGGTAGCATTTGGCGAAGCGGTTTCCTTGGCACGTCTTGTTGAAGCGAGATCGTGTTTCCCTTAATCCGGATTCTCATCAATACGGGCGTGGGTAACCCAACGCGTCATTGATGGTGACGCTTGGGAGATAAGCGAGTTTTACCGGGCGGTGGGGGCGCGTAAGACTTCGCCCGCCCATATAAGGGATAAGGATTCACCTTCTCACCCGCCTTCTTCCTCCTTTGCTTATCCATCTCCGCAAGACTCGAGCTCCAGCGCCCAAGTTCGCGCATCTCGTCTCAACCTTCTCCGACCATGTCCGGAGCGGGAGGTAAATGGTTGGCCTCCACCGTTAAGGAGAAGCAAATCGCCAAACCGCTAGCGACGCCGGATACCTTTCGGCGACATCACAGATCGGTTGCCCGACGAGGCAGCTCATCCCACCCCCAGGCCCCATGAGAGGGCCATCTTTCTTTCCCACTTCCTCCGGATGGGCTTTCCACTTCACCCTTTGTCCGGGGCTCATGTTCTACTACGGCTGGATTTCCATGATCCGCGCGAACTTCATCCTCAACATCTCGGCGTTTATCGTGGTATGCGAGGCCTTCCTCTGCATCCACCTCACTTTGGCTTGTGGCTCAAGACCTTCAATGTCAAGCGAAGGTAGTGAAGGGCATTCAAGCGGTCTTGGGGCGCCATGTTGGGCAAGATGCCCAACGTCCTTTGGTTCGAAGGGGCCTTCGTGGAATCCGTCAAGGGGTGGCAATCGGGGTGGTTCTACATCACCGAGCCGCGTGACCCTAAATGGGCGGCGGCCCCCGAGTTTAGATCTGGTATCCCCACGCAGCTCACCTCCCGGAAAGAGAAGGGCTTCTTTGTGGGGTAGTTCGACGGAGCCGACGGGACTCGTGCCTGTATCAAGAAGTCGGTGAAGAAGCTTAGGCTGGTTAACTTGGTCCAAGTCATGCTCGTCCGCCGGATACTCCCATGCCAAGAGCGGGCATTCAAACTGTGGGAGTTTGATCCGGAACAGCACCAGGCGCTGAACAAGCTCTTCGACACGACGTACGAAGGCGCCTGGAAGGTGCTGTTAAAGGGTGCCGAAGCCCCCGCATCCGCGAATGAAGATCGCGGATTTCACTCGCAGCGCCAGGCCGACGAGGTAAGTGATTCTACCCCTTTACGGGACACTTGTTTTTCATAGTTTGACTCTATGCGGGTTTTAATTTCCCCTTTTCCTTTGATAGGACTGGATGAAGAAGGCGGAGCAGATTACTGTCCGGCTCCTATGCCGAAAATCCGATGAGCGTTCGCTCTAGCGAAATTGCTGGTTCGGCACCGCACGTGATGCCGGAGAAGAAGGCCAAGAAGGAGGCCACGGGTGCTCGATAGAGCTCCCGTTTTCAGGTGTCCGACGACTCCGGGGAGGACTCCTCCCCCGAGAATGAGGAGGAGGAAGAGGACTCCCTCCCGGAGGAGGAGAGAGAAAAGGAAGGCTCCCCCAGGGGGGGGCGAAGGGTCAAGAGGGAAGGAATATTCCCGGACAGCTCCGCCAACATCAACGTTGGCGAGGAAGAATGGCCTTCAAGGGCCAGGCCTCCAGCGAGATCGTAAGTATCCGGCTTCTGAATAATTTATAATTTCTTTTTCTGCGTCACATAGTGTCATTCTAATGCCGCATACCGCCTGTAGTCCGGCGGTGATGATCTCCCGCTTCATCGAAGCGGTCGTTGGCTTTCGTCGGATATAGACTCCATCCCGACCGCCTCCACCCCTCGCGACGCCGAGGACGCCGAGGCGGGACCCAAGAAGGACCCATCGGGAGGCTCGGAGGGGCACAAGGCGTCCTCCGGACTCGCGCCGGACTCAAAACAGAACTGCGGTGGTTCCGAGTCCGGCGGCGCACCTTCGACCAAGGGCAAGACCGTGGCGCCGGCGGCTTCCGTCCAACCGGGGCGCCGGGTAATCTGTTGGGCGCTGCAGCGCTTCCATCGAAGAAGAACACCACACTATTATGAGTGCGGTGATTCGAAGGTGCAGCTTCGCCAAAGGCGGGCTGATCAGCTTCGCAATAGCCTTCTATCGGGCTTTGAGGTAAGAAGTTAAAATATGCAATGTAATACCGCATAGACAGTAGCCCCGATGCTCGGTTCGGTGTTCGGAAAGAAAAGCCGGATGAGGATCTAAAAAAGATATACGCAGGTTGCTAAAAGATTATGTCAATATGGGTTGCAGGCTGCTGCTGCTGACCTCTGCCGCCTGCGACGGCGGAGGTCGGTGCTTTGAAGCAGAGCTCGATCGGTCCGAGCAAGAGCTCGCCACGCCAGAAGCAGCTCGGGACAAAGAAGGTGAGTAACACCACTTTGAATTTGTACCTTCTGAGAAAAGGATTTAGGTTGCGATAAAAAATAACAAGGATAACATGGAGTGCTGCGGGGGCCACGAGCGAGGTGGCGGCCTCAAGGAGGCCGTGTCCACGGCCGAACGCATGCGACCACAGGCAGGCAGAGCGAGAAAAGCAAGAGGCGAGGTGGCGGTGGTTCAAAGAAGAGCTCCGTGCTCTCATGGAAAAGCATGAGAGTTTGGGCGTGACTCAAAGACTCGAGTCCGAGCTTGCCTCGGCTCTCGAAAGTGCCAAAACCGCCAAGGCCGAGGCCCATAAGGCCCTTCAGAGGTTGAATTGATGAAGAAGATAGCGGCGGGTAAGGCATTTTTCATGCAAAGCAAGCATGTGAATGTAAATTACGTGATACTTACCCGAATTCGGAGCTCTCGAGGCGTTTGCAGATCTGCCTCGTGGCGTGTCGATGCCGCCGCATTCTACCGAGCCGAGGAGGGAGCTCAACGGAGAAGGTCTTCGGTCTCGATATCTTTGAGGCCGCCATCCGGTGCCCCTAGTGACCAGTGAAGCGGTGGTCGAATCTACCTAAGGTGGCGAAAGCAGGCCATGAAGGGCCTCATAGTCCGCTGTGGCTGGAGAGGCCATGCACAGGAGCTACTTCGCCTCGTCGACGGCTGGTGGATCGTGCCTCGGGTGGAGGTTATCAAGCGCTCCTTTGTATTGAAGGTGCTCGTCGGGCCCTTGCCAGCGCAAAAGGTGCATTGGGGCAAGCTGGATGCGGAGAAGCTAATCAGCGACGCGCCACCAGCGAGCAAGGAGCATCGTCGCCCGAACTTTACTATAAGGCTGTCTTGAAGGGTGCCCGCAAGATTGCGGATGAGTGCCCAGGGATGTAATTTTGAGTGAATTCGCAATGTGTTATCCTGCGCTGAAAACTTTGTTCATATCGCTAAGCAACGCTTGTTTAATTTAAAATATTACCTTACATGCGGCCGTTTATGAAATCGAGAGATGGCAAGTCGTCGGCTTCAGCCCCCATGCCACGAGTCTTTGGGGTGTTCGGGATAAACTTGAGCACTCTTGTTCCCATTTTGGGTCCATCTAGGAGGCGCTCAACACAACGAATAAGGCAACCGGACTTATAGTGCTTGAACACTCTCACTTAGCCATAGAATTCTATAATTTTAAATTTGGTGAAGCCCCTAGTATTCGGAAGGCGAATTGGGGCGCTATCACGCCTTCATCGGACATGATCCGAACTTCGCTCGAAGCGGCGTGGGTCTTTAAGGACCCGAAGGACCTCTCGAACAGCGACCAGTCTCTCCTTATCGTGCGGTCAGTTTTAGCTTTCTCCTCGAGGCGTTAACCCGGCTGAACCGGGCGCAATCGCAGCGGTTCTCCCAGTGCTACCTTAGCCGATAGAACAAACGTAAGGTGCCAAACATGGGAGCAGGCAAACCCAACTATTGACCCAAGGCAGGATTGAGCTGATTCATATAATGCTATAAGTTCGGGGTGCCGCATTTGTGAAAGTGTGCGGACTTTATCACACCATAAAGCGGAGGACATAAGCCCCTGGTGTGTTTGGCCGTACCAAGATGCACGGGTGCAACATGTTGTAAATGAACATATATATATAAAGTAATGCAATTAAAGGCAAAAAGTGCTGCATTTTATTCGAGAAGATATGCTATCAGTGCGGAATGATACAAATAGTGCGGAAAGCAAGGGATTGGACGAATTAAGGGCGTCTCCTTCCAGGGGTAGGCCGCGGAATGTTGTATGTAACAAATTTAATGCTCGTGATGGAGACCACCGAGTGTTAAATCGCGCCTTTGTCCTTCCACGCTGCTGCGTCATGAGTTCGGCAGGTTCGCCGCGGACTGAGTTCTGTATAAAAAAGAGAAAAAATAAAACAAAAAGGAGAGACACACTTGGGAGCCCCTGGTGTGGTCGAACCGCACTGGTCTGTTGTGGTTGTGCCCTTCCCCTATGCCCATGGTATCTCCAGGCGTAATTATGTCTGTGAGAGTTTGTCTTGCAATTTCGCGAGGGCTGGGGTTGGGGCCGCATTGCTCTGGCGATGCCGGAACGTGCGGTGGTCTTGGTTGATGTTGCTCCGGCGCGCGTTTGGTTGTGTCCGGTCGTTTAACGGCTGGACTCGAGAATTGCCTCAAAAGGCTGCTCTGTACTTCGCTGCGAGAGCATTGTATGTTCCTCCGTTCGGAGGGCGTTCCGTGTTTCCATTGACCGTGATGACTCCACGAGGGCTGGCATCTTGAGCTTAAGGTATGCATAATGCGGCACGCGTTGAATTTTGCAAGCGCGGTTCGTCCGAAAGCAGAGCGTGATAGCCGCTGCGGAGCGGGACTATGTCGAAGATTAACTCCTCGCTTGAAATTATCCGGGATCCAAGACCACTTCGATGTAATCGAGCACTGCACAATTGGCCTTGACACCGGTATGGCGCCTTTGAAGGTCGTCGTTGTAGGTTTAATCCTTGAAGGGTCTATGCCCATCTTGCGCCTTGTATCCCGATAAAGCGAGTTCAAGCTCTGCCGCCGTCCATCGGGACTCTCGTGAGGTGGAATCCATCAACGATTGGGTCTAAAACCAATGCGGCGAATCCGCCATGGCGGATCTTGGCGGATGGTCTCTTCGATCGAAATTGATCGGGCAAGAGGACCATGGGTTGAATTTTGGGGCGACTGGCTCCATCGCATATCGTCCCTTAGTGCACGCCGCTCCCTCTTGGGAATATGCGTTGCGTATATCATGTTTACCGTCCGAACTTGAGGGGAAATCCTTTTGTCCTCTGTTGTTCGGCGGCCGATCTCTTCCTCGTCGTCATTGTGTAGCCCTTGTCACTATGTTCGCTATTAACTTGCTCGCTGCTTGAATACCCAACAATCTCTGTTGGTATGGTTAGCTGGCTTTTCGGGGTTCCATGTATATGACAAGAGCGGTCGAGTATTCGGTCCAAATTGGGCGGGCCCGAGTGGTTCTTTTGAATGGCTTCTTCCGTTGACGGGTTTGGAGCCTCGGAATCCGGCGTTGATTGCCGTATCCTCATTCTTTATCGCCGTTAATGCGGCGTTTGTTTTGTTTCGACGCAACTCGCCATTGCGGTCCTTAGTATCCGGACTGCCAGCGTTTTTGCCGAGGTTATTCTCTTGACGAGCCAGCTATCCTCTCCCGCACAAAAGCGGGTCATGAGGGATGTGAGGGCTGCCATAGATTTCGGCTTCTCTGTCCTAGGGGCGGGCCAGCCACTAAATCACGGATGTTATGTTTGAAGGCAGCGAGTGCCTCGCATCCGGACGATCGATGATTTGATTTTTCTTTGTTAGGAACCGTGTCGAATTGCTCGGCGATTAAATGCAGCTGCTGGATTATGTGGCTTAGGTCATCGTCGTGCCACGGAAGTTGTCGAGGAATGCGGCTTCCGTGTCTTCCCACATCAATTGACTCTGCGGGCAGTGTTAAGCCAATGCCGAGCTGGTCCTTTAAGCTTGAGCGGGAGATATTTGATGGCGTGAAGATGCGTCGCGCGGGCCATGTGTATATGGAGAAGATAATCTTCAATCCAAACCGCGGGTCTGTTGTGCCATCGTAGGATTCGATATTAACGGGTTTGAACCCTTGAGGATTTGATGATCCATTACTTCGTCGGTGAAGCATAGTGGGTGTCGGCGCCTCTGTATTGAGCAATATCGCGGCGTAGCTCGAGAGAGCGTTATCTGCTGTGTTCGGCCCGCCGGAGTAGTTGTATCCGGTGCGACGGTATTAAATGCGTGGGTCGTGGGCGTCCACGTGATCCATAGATAGATCTGGATTGTCTTGCCTTGTCCTCAATATATCTCGCAAGTCCGGCGCGTTCCCCATGACTTCTTGCTTTTAGAGCGATCTTTGGGTACGGTTTTGGTGGAGGGCTTACACGCCTCTCTATCGCGCCACGGGTGGTCGGTCTGCCGTGTTGCGCTGGTGATGCTGCCTCCTCTAATCGGGGAGCAACTTGCGTTTTGGGTAACTTTGGAGGGCGTTCGAGTTCGTACTCTTGACGCGAGGACCTCGGTCCATCTGTCGGCCATGGGTCTTGATCAGCTTGAAGTTGTTGTTGCTTTTCTTTAGGCTGTTTGCGTGGCCATTAGCTGCGTCTAAAACGCTCTTGCTCGGCGGGATCCTCGAGCACGACAAATTAAATGCGTCTCGAGGCTTGCCTCGTCTCGAGGAGGTAAGTAGTTGTCATCCTCGACCTCTTAAATGCCGCCCTCTCCTAAGGGCTTGCTTCGCCTCCTCCTGCTACTGGATCGTCTTTGGAGGAGTTGTCTTCGGCACTTTACGGGGTGTTATTATCTCTGTGCGGAATCTCCATTCTTGCCGTGGCGGGGTTTAAGCGGCGCCACGACGTCGGCGCTTGGGCTGTTTCTTTAAGGAATCGGCCTCCGCCGCTTCTTCGCCGTCCCCATCTTTTGGGGTGTCCACCATGTATATGTCGTATGACGAAGTGGTCTTCCAGTGTCCTGTAGGCACTGGTTCTTGGTAGTCTCCGGCATCGTCGTCCATACCGTTGATGTCTTGGTCGTGGTCGTCGAGCACGTCGGTTAAATCGTCGGCGGTGGCTCTGAAGTGGGTGGTGGGTGGGATCTGAATTTCTTCGTCATCCGCGTCCCAACCGTCCCGGCCGTAGTTCGGCGGGGCTCTCCGAATAGCGAGAGATGCTTCAATGAATTTATGATATCGCCGAAGGCGAAGTCTTTGAAAGATGTCCGCAGCGGTGAATTCCATGATCGGCGCCCAATCGGATTCGACCGGAGGAACGCAGGAGGTGTGGGTCCGGCACCTCGGAGTCATGGGCTTTATCTTGGGACAAGGTAGGTGTTCGGCTCCATCGCCGTAGAATTGCGGCTCCGGCGGTGTCCAGCCATCCGTCCTCGATTGAGCGATCGGCTCGGACTAAGAGTCGGGCGGATCCGATGTAACCTCAAGGTCTTGTCCGTGGCGAGTTAGGTCATGCCCATCGTGACAGCTAGCAAGCACGCTTCGGTATGGCTCGAGATCCATCG
Organism: Aegilops longissima; assembly: GCA_021605205.1. Classification (NCBI taxonomy): domain Eukaryota; kingdom Viridiplantae; phylum Streptophyta; class Magnoliopsida; order Poales; family Poaceae; genus Aegilops; species Aegilops longissima. The sequence continues at coordinate 482,371,399 of CM038676.1, read as the reverse complement.
AGATCAAGTCCCGCGGATATCGGCCGTGAAGTTTAGGTTTCAAACCTGACTGACGGCGAGGGCGAACTTCGATCTGCTCCAGATGGCCAAGCGAGTTGGCCGCGATCGCGGCCGCCGAATCTGAAGATCTGTCCGGGAGAAAAGTCTCACCACGGATGCGTCGTTGTTGATTGAAGAGGCCATCCAGCCTATCGGTGGCGACACGAGGAACTCTCAATGAAAGCACCAATGTCGGTGTCAAAACCGCGAGATCTCGGCGGGGGTCCCGAATCGTGCGTCTAGGCGGATGGTAACAGGAGACAAGGGACACGATGTTTACCTGTGTTCGGGCCCTCTTGATGGAGGTAAAACCCTACGTCTGCTTGATTGATATTGATATTGTGGATGTTTACAAGAGTGGATCTACCAAGAGATCAAGGAGGCTAAACCCTAGAAGCTAGCCTATGGTATGATTGTAAGGGTTGTTGTGATTGTTGTCCTACGGACTAAAGCCATCCGGTTTATATAGACACCGGAGAGGGCTAGGGTTACATAGAGTCGGTTACAATAGTAGGAGATCTACATATCCGTATCGCCAAGCTTGCCTTCCACGCCAAGGAAAGTCCCATCCGGACACGGGGGGAAGTCTTCAATCTTGTATCTTCATAGTCTTGGAGTCCGGTCGATGATGATAGTCCGGCAAATGATAGTCCGGCTGATGATGGTAGTCCGGCCATCCGGACACCCCCTAATCCAGGACTCCCTCAGTGGGGCCTCATTGTAAGGAGTTGACATGGCAAAAAATTAAAACACACACCCCTAAAACAAATAAGAAAACGCAATCAACCCCCTGCTCCCGAGCAACCCCATTGCTCCCGATAATCTAGTTGCCGGCGTGTCCCGACTCCCGAGGCTCGTCGACGGGCGCCACCAATCCATGCAGCGGCAACACTGTCCTCACAGTGGCGTCGGCCTTGGGCTGCTTGATGGCCCACGACTGAAGAGGGAGCCATGAGGTCGAGGGAGGTCGGAGATCCGAGGACGCGACAGCGATTGCCGGAGCAGCGCGATGCAGGGAGGCATTGGGAGGTTGCGGCGGTGGCTACAGGACGGCAGGCTGCGGGAGGTTCAGCTCCGGTCGCGCCCCTCCATAGCGCCGTCCCCGGCTCGGAGTGTGGCCAGCGGCGGTGACAGGGGAAGGCCAGACCGCATGCTGCGGGAGGAGCTCCGGTCGTCACCCCTCCATAGCGCCATCCCGGCTCGGAGCGTGGCGGGCGGCAGGGGAAGGCCGGAGGGCATGCTGCGGGAGGTGAGTAGGTTGAGCTCCGGTCGTTGCCCCTCGACAGTGCCGTCCTGGCTCGGAGCATGGAGGGCGCCGGCAGCAGGGGAAGGCTACGACCATGGCGGGGCGGAAGGCGCTGCCCTCTCCGGCACCTCGTCCGATCCTCCGCCCGCCACCCTCCCCCATCCATGCGAGCTCGCCGTTGACCTCCCGTCGTGCGGAGCAGGGGCAGAGGCGCAACCGGCCATTGGGAGGGGGAAGGGGGGTTGATTGCATTCTGTTTTAGATTCCAGGGGTGTGTATGTAAATTATTTGCTAAGTCGGCTCCTTAAAATTTGGCCCCACTTGTCAGAAAGCGATCAAACAGACTAAATCTCCCGATCAGTGCTTTTTGCAATAAGATTAGAGAATTTGCAGTGTTTTTTGCAGCGGATTAGCGACTTGGTGGTTTTCCGCAAACCTAGCCGCAAATGTGGTAGCTTTTTGCAATTGACTCTTTTTAGAGATTTCAATAGACTACATATGAATGCATATAGAGTATGTAGTTCGCATTGAAATGTTTATTCTATCCCAAAATAAGTGTCTCAAGAAATCATGAATTTAAAAACAGTTCACATATTTGAATAAATGTTCCCGAATATGCGGATTTGGAAAAAGTCAAATTTGCAAAAAGTTCACAAATTCAAAAAAGTTTGCGGATTTGAATAAATGTTCAGGAATTTACGGATTGAAAAAACTTCACGAGTTTGAAAAAAGTTTGGGGATTTGAATGTTCACGAATTTATGGATCTGAAAAAATATCATGAATCTATTATATATCTATTAGAAGGGTTGGGCGCGCTTTGCTGCGCCGTTGGTGTTGTTGAGATTCTTAAAAAAATTACTCATTTTGTATTAAAATGTAAGGTGTATTACTTTTTTGAAAAGTTCAAACTCTTTAAATTAGATCAAAATTTATGAAGAAATATATCAAAATTAGTAATATAAAATTGGTGTTATTAGATTCATCATGAAATGAATTTTCATAAATTTTTGGTGTTGTTGAGATTCTTAAAAAATACTCATTTTGTTTTAAAACATAAGGTGTATTACTTTTTGAAAAGTCCAATCTCTTTAAGTTTGATCAAATTTATGAAGAAATATATGAAAATCCGTAATATCAAATTGGTGTTATTACATTCATCATGAAATGAATTTTCATAATTATATGGCTTAATATTGTGGATGTCGATATTTTTGACTCTAAACTTGATCAAAGTAAAGAAATTTGACTTTCCAAAGAACTAATACCCCTTGTATTTTGGAACTGGTGGAATATTTAGTTTGGCAGATGAGGGAGACGATGGAGTGTGTTTTATGTTCTTTTTATAATGCGGTTATTTGTGGGCCTTTCATGGTGTGATTCTGTGTTATGAGCTAATCAACTCATACTTTTATGGGTAAAATTTTGCGTCGGTGGATACATGTACTATGTTGGTGCTATAATATCATCACATGGTGGCGCTTCTTTTTTCTAGGTGGTAAGAGGGTGCACGAGGTTGATATTTTCTAGCCGGTTGGTGTTGATTGATTTGAAAAATCACTGGCCTGATCAAAATCGTAAACCAAATCCAAAATTGAATATCTCAATCGAATACAAGAGCATCAAAATTAGGGAATATGGTCAACTAAAGTAATTAAATGGGGGAGCTCCTTGAGAAATTATTGACTCGGCCAAAATCAGGTGATCAAGTTTTGAACTGAAGACCTCAATTAATTGTGAGGACTTCAAAATTAAGAAGCATAGTGTATACTATAAAAGAATTGAATGAGAGCTTCAAGAAATTGTTGACTTGGTCAAAATTGGGTGACCCAATTCCAATTGGATGGCTCAATTGATTGTGAGGCCTTTTACCCCTTGGGAGCTTAGTGATATAGTAGATATCTATATCTAGTAATAAAGGGGCTACTGGCGAACCAACATATGATTGGATGGTTAGGAGGACAGTGGTATCCCCATCCCACCATAGTAATAAAGGGGCTACTGGCGAACTAACCTGTGGTTGGATGGTTAGGTGGGTAGTGGTATCCTCAGCCCACTAGGGTTCAAATCCTGGTGCTCGTATTATTCATGGATTTATTTCAGGATTTTCGGTGATGCGCATTTAGTGGAAGGAGACATTCGATATGTCGGTTCAGCCTGTCAGGGGTGCTCATAGATGTAGGGTCTGCTTGTATATGTTTATAGGGATAAGTGTGTATGTGTATATATGAGCGTCTGCGTCTATACTGTGTTCTAAAAAAAAACAGTTCGTTTTTGTTAGAGTCGCTCGCCAGTCGCCATTGCGTATAGTTCAAGTATGGCTATCGCCTCAAATTTCACAATTGCAAGAACACCCCAGTGGCTAGAGCCAAACTCCTCCACCCAGGGTTCAATCCCAACAACTCCACCTTTTCTTTGCCCTTTCTCCCTTAATTCTGGTTGGTGTAAGATAGAATTGTCACGCCTAAGTGTCTCTTAACAGACGGGCTGTACGGTCTTGCAATTCCGGCCGAGCTACTTTTAAAACCTTTTTTAGTAGATTCAAAACTTTATAAAATATTCATATATTCCAAACAGTAACCCCAAATTAAGAATATTATATATGGAAACTGCTCATAAAAATGTTATAATTTCGTATCTTAATCATTTCAAAAAATATGTTTATGCAAATTGACGAGCAAATGTATCCCCACCTAAATTATCCTTAGACGGCGTGTTAAATGCTGGTCAAGGATTTTTCTCTCTCAACGAATGTTGGTTGATCCCTTGAGCTGATCTTGTGGTGGCAGTTCTATCGTGCTTCACATGGGTGCATCTTATAGGTTTTGCCGCCTCGCTCTGCAGCCTTCAAGTTGCGGTTGTATCAACTATATGAACCTATGTCTCATTTTTTTAGGGCAAACATATGTATCATTTCCTTGCTTTGTGTCAAATTGCAGTAATAATTTAATTTTTGGAAAAAATAGTATATGTTCAAATTATTCATCTCTGACATCAAGTAAAACTTTATTAAAATCATTCAAAGACTACATGAAATAGCTTCAGAGTGGTCATAATAAACATGTACCTATTTGGAGATTTTTTATTAAGTAGCTCCACTCGATATATTCAATGGTGTGTTTACAAAATCATGTGGCATGTTATGCTATGATGCATCTACTTCCCATGATTTATTGGCTAACATAATTATTAATACTTTGTGGAGCCTAAAAAATGGTACTATGGAGAGAAGGAACCAACACCGTATATATTGTTGTTTGAGAAACATATAACAACCCAATATTTAACTGGTGGTTTCTTTTTACTTGTAAAGGAACTATCTCAGATAAATATATGATCCACCAGGTTTAAAATAAGGTTAGTTTAAATATATGAAGTCGAGTAGGACTAAACATTGTCTCGGGTTTGCACGTTGAACGTTGTTTTCTTCCGTTGCAACACATGGACCCTTTTGATAGTTTGAAAAAAATAATGACAAATTTGAAAAAAAGATGTCAATTGTTCACGATTTCAAAATTTTAAATTTTATTAATTTGCAAAAAGTTCACGAGTTTGTAAAACAAATGTTTGAAATTATTTTAGAATTAGAATTTTAAAAGTTCATGAATTTAAAAAACGTTTATGAGTTTCACAAACATTTTTTTTGCCAATTTGAAAATTATTCCTGAATTTTAAAAACTTTGCGAGTTTGGAAAATGTTTGTAAATTTGGAAAAAAGTTTGCGGATTTGGATTTTTTTCTCAAATTTAATAAATTTTCACAAATTCAAATGAAATTTCGTAAAAAAGAAAGAAATGAGAAAATAAAAAAATGCAAAAGGAAAAAAGGAAAAAGAAAAAGAAAAACCAGTGAAAACCATGCATGAAAAAACGGAAAGAAAAAGCGCCTAGGAAAACCCTGTGGAACCTGAACCGGTGAAAAAACCACTACTTGGGCCGGCCATATAGGAACTACTGTAGTGTGTGTGTGTGTGTGGTGGGGGGATATTTGCTAAATGGCCTAAAACCGGCGCCTTAAGCGCTAAATAGGATCCAACAAGATGAAGTGCCTCGGTGTAACACAATAAATTCAAATACTTTTATATGTATCAATTCGTAGGGTACAGTTAGCTTGCCCTCACAGGCTTAGATTGGAACTCCCGCAAAAAAACAAAAGAGGCTTAGATTGGAAGTTTAAAACGAACGCATGGATGATTGGATGTAGGGGACAATTAACACCTTTCTAGTTTGGACACTTTGTCGGGCATGTGATGTCAAGCCGCCTGTGATCCTCCAATGTGCTCTGATCACTTTGCCGTCTCCTACTATTTCAGGTCCCTTGGGTTTGGCCATGACACCGACCTACCGTGCACGGTGCAGCTATGCTCTCCAGCCCATTCTGCACCCAGGTCTGAAACTCTGATGGTAACTATGCGCCCATGTTTGGAGTATGACAGATGGTACTCAGCGGACAAGATCGTTTGATGCCTTGCATTTTTTCTTTCCAAGAATAGATTTTTTTTTGGGTCATGCAGGAAGCATGTTGTGAGTTGTGGCCGCAATGGATGATGCCCTGTTCTACAGAAAATGACAACGGCGTCTTTGATCCGATGGTTGCATTTCCAGAGCTTCTAGCTGCACTGATGCTATGGCAAGAGCAATATACATTCGTTGTTGGGCTGTTACATTTAGCATCGGGAACAGGGGCGGGCCCAGGATTTTGAGGGTGTGTATTCAAAATTTCAAAGGTAGTTTGTTGAAAGCCAGAGCTTCGTTTTGACGTATAAACTAATTCTAGTACCAGTTTTGGCTTCCTAGTCTGTTAGAGGGTATTCTCTTCAACGAACTCTACTAAAAACAGGCTAAGAAGCATGAGATACAAATAGAAATCAATAACTAACATCTAATTAGCAAGCTGACTTTAGTTCAACTAATAATTGACATGAGAGGAGCTACCCCAAATCCCAATTTTAACATAGAGACACATGAACACATCTAATTTCGATGAACAGATCATACGTACTGCTAGGTGAACCTAGGGCTTAAAATTGAAGAACGATGCTTGCCAAGATCAGTACCAGAGGGAGCAAGGGATGGATGTCGTGCCGCTGGAATTTGGATGATGCCTCGTGTCGCGCTGCCCACCAGTGCCTGCCGCCGTGCGTGCGTGCGAACATGCGATGGCCAATGGCTATAGCTCTACCGCCGCCGAACAAAATTTCGAGAATAGGGCAAGGGCGCCGCCTGTTGGTATAGGCGCCTGTTGGTATCTTGATCGATAGATTTTCCTTTAGCCGAAGGTAACCGAGCCAGCGATTGATGTGTTTTTTTTAGGGAAACAACGATTGATGCGTGGCTTCTCCGTGCGCACGGTGCAGCCTGAAGCCATTTGGGCCTATGGGCCATGTCGTGGGTAGTGAGAGCGAACAACAAGCTGGGCTAGCCCCTGTTTTTGGACTGAATTTGTTAGCTAGCACGATTATTTCATCAGTTTCATTTTATTTTCTTGTATATACATATGATATACACTATATTTACCTAGTTTTTCGACAAAAACAATGGGTATTCAACTGAATACCCTTGAATTGAGGTGGGCCCGCCCTTGATCGGGAACATCATCCACTTAATTAAGATGTAAACTCCAACTTAATTAAATGGAGCTATTGTTGTGAGCGTTTTCCACTTAAAATCGTCTTAGCTGTTACCAGGGTCGGCTTTACCATACCACCTTGCATATGTTTCAATGGACACCTCTGCAACGCGCCTTCACCTATATGAACTCCCGATGGACGAAGCGCAAAACCCATACGATGTTCAGGAACCCCAGCATGGGCCGGTTCCCATTGCCATTGTCTTCTTTCTCATGTCCATGAGGGCCATCTCGACGAACGCACACTTATCGCACCATGAATAGGCCGGGAGGGCCCGAGTACATAGCAGGGAGAACGCTGGTGGGGTCAAACGCAGGCCGGTGGCCTTACGGTGTCGAATCTCTAGGTCTACAAAGCATCAAGGAGGTTGTCGGTGGCCCTGCCGCCGCAGCGGAGCCAGAAGGTGGCTTCACCTTTGTTCGTCGGATAATCTAGGATCACGCCATCAAATGCTACAAGAAGGTGCCCATTGTGGGGTTTTAACACCGGGACGTCTCCCATATGACTTGATCTGATTATCTCGTGGCGTTCTTACTTAGCTAATTAAGTGCACAAATAAGTACTGTACTAGCAAATATGCCCGTGCGTTGCTACGGGTTGTCTGAACCATAAATCGTACCAGTCAAGAAGCCACACTCGTGTCCTTTGTGGAAGAAAGCTAACCTTTTTGAGTTTGTTGTGGATTTCCCTTCTGCTAACCATACATCACAAACAAAACTTTTAGTAAACTTTCAATTATCCATACAAATGAATGATCAATCTGTTCATGGTTATCAAATAGATGTGCATACCTGAAGTGGACAGTGAATTCCCCCTTTTGAAATAAATAAAACACATGATAGATAGGAAAAATGTGGGAATAGAAAGAAATTGGAGAAATAAGAAAGGAAACCATGTGTGAAGCACATGATTGAAAAACACAGGAAAAAATTGCAAACTTGTTGTTTGGAATATAGAATGTGGAATGCCACAGAAAAACTAATAGCTCGATCAACCATGTACAGTATGTACCAAGCAGCACATATACCTTTCTTTTCTTTTTCTTTTGAGGTATGAAAAAAGCTCTCTTTGTCCGATGGAACTTTTGTTTTCTTTTGAGGTATGAGAAAATCTCTCTCTGTCCGATGAAACGCTACGTACTTGGATGTTGCAGAAGCATGGGTAGCGTGCTAGCTGGGCGGAGGGCGAGTGATGTTTGAGGGGCGTCGCGCCGCCCATCTGCAGTCTGTTTGCTCCCCGCCATTATCTCGTCCGGCACCTCATCCTCGCCACCGCTCCTTGAGTCCAGTCGCTACTACCACCACCTCAATCACACCGCCTTCCCACCTGCACTATCACACTACCTCCATCTAGTCATTGGTTGAGTCAGCTGCTTGATTCACCAGGCAAGTCTTTACCTAAATAAATTGGTGTCGTTTGATGTGAAGGAGCGATGTGGGACTATTAGTAATGACATAACCCTCGAATCATCACGTACAAGACTCTCAGTTCATGAGTTCGATCCTCCGAATCAACGTCATTCTTTTTTGCTGACTGAAACAATTTCACAGCCCAGGTGCAAAATTAGAAACCCTGGGAAGTCCAACCACGTTGAGACTTCTGGCCCAGGTGACCTATGAAACGGGCTGAGGCTCAGGCTCCAAGCGATGTACGAAACCATTTTTAATGGACTACATGGATTTTCCTACAAATAGTACCACCTTGCTTATATATCATAAAATACAAAATCAACTAAGCAGGACGAAACCACGAATATCACCTCACTTTAATAGTAGGTGTAGATAGTGATAGATAGATATAGATATAGATATATATGAATAAAATCATGACCATGTTCCGGTCGGCTGTCGTGGTTCGCTGTTTCCAACCGTGAGCATCGCCGGTATGCCGCGGATCGATCCAGATGACGAGGTTGTACGTATTTGTAATGCCGGAGCACGCAAGTTTTTTTATGTGGGAATGGAGCACAGAAGTAAAGCAAGTTGAAAACCTACCGCGCCGTGTACATAGGGAGATCCTATTCAGCGCATTTTGTGTCAAACAGCCACGGGACGCACACACGGACCCCTTGACTGGGCCGGCCCAATAGTGGGCACGCCTGTTTGCTAGCCCAACGATATTAAAAAACAGGAAGCGCGCAAAGTCTCGCTAGGATTCGAACTCTGGACCTCAATCTTGTGTTAGAGAGCAGCTAACCAGTGGAGCTAACTGCAAAAATGGGAGCGTGCTAGTACAAGAACTAATTCCAAGGCAGGATCCGAACATTTTTTTGAAATTTCCATTGGAAATTGTGATTTTTTTAACAATGAGTAATGTTTGAAAATCTGATATTTTTTTGAACAACTCGGGCAAATTTTCAAATTTCAAAAAATAAACTAAAATAAATGGACATTTTTCGACAGAAAGAAAATTTGAGATTCCTAAAAAATTGGTAAAAATGCGAACATTTATTGAATTTCGAGAATACAAATTTGATAATGAGAGCATTTCTTAAAGTGCACACATTTTTTAAAAACTCAGACATTTATTGAATTTTGAGAACAAAATCTGATAATGGGACATTTTTTGAGTTGTTGGATAATATTCGAAAAGCATGGCATTTTTTAAAAAAACATAAACAATATTTGAATTTGTAAGACCATTTTTAATGTTCTGAACGGTTTTTGATAATGGGAACAATTTTTATATTGTTGAATCTTTAGAAGCATGAACATTTTTTGAAATTCCCACACATTTTTTGTGAACGCGAACATCATTTGAAAACAGGGACAATTTTTAAAATTCTGAACAGTTTTTAAAAACACATTTTGTTTTTGTAATTCCCAAACATTTTTAGAATTTATGAATAAAAATATGAAAACATCACCAAAATTTAAAGTTTGAACAAATTATAAAAATACTATTTTTAAAACTTTCATGTATTTTTAGAAATTATGAAACAATTTTAAAGAACACAAACTTTTTGAATAATCCTAAACATTTTGTAAAACTACGAACATGTTTTGAAAATAAAAAAACTTGAAAAAGAAAAGAAAAAATGAAAAATGAAAAAGAAATAGAAAACTAAAAGAAAAGAGAAGAAAAGAAACAAAAAAGTGAAAAAAAGCATAAAACTGATCAAAGAAACAAGAACCCATTTCAGGGAACCTTCTATAGGGTTCACAAAACCGAATTGGCAGTACCTAAGCTGTCTACATAAGTGGGCCGGCCCAAAAAGCGTCACTGGCTTTGTGCGAAGCACCGACAGTTTGCTTCAGTGAGCGGATAATAGGAAATTTCGTGTGCATGTTCCACGGACTGCACAAGAAGCACGACTCGGCCCGTCATCCGTGTCTTTTTTTTCTTCTAAAAACTGTAGGCTACTTTTCTTTTTTGAGATTTTCCAGCACTTTATAGATCACTGATGATGTTTAAGGGAATGCAAGTTGGGTCATGAGGAGAAATAAGCCACACATGGCGACCCTGGTCAAGCATAGAAGCGTGTTTAGCAAGATTATGTGCTTCCCGATTTGAAGCTCTACCTTCAAAAGTAACTAGACAATCGAAAAAGAACTAGATCCACAAAAACTCTTTTACAATAGCTTCATAGGAGAAAAAGTTCCTGTAGTAGGCTGCTGTCGATGCAGGACCGGTGTTGGCCCAGTATACGAAATCATGCACATGGCCCAGGGCCATGCAACCTGTCCACTAGAAAAATGGCTGTTGTTCTGCACGAGTGCTATATCTCGCATTCAGCGAGAACGAAAGTTCTCTCACTAAAGATAGGAAGAAAATGAGGGCATGCAGGGATTCGAACACGAGTTGTTTTGATAGTGCATAGAGCCGCTAGCCATTGCGCCATTGTTGACTCCGCGTCTACATAGGAGGCGCACGCTAATTGAGTTAAAAGACCAAGGTTTTTTATTTCTTCATTTTCCCTTTTTTTGTTTTTTGCTCCTTTGTTTGGTTTTCTTATTCACCTCCCTTTTTTGCCATTATGCTTACTTATTTTATTTCATTTTATTTTTATTTTGGTTTCTCTTTGTTTTTCCATGGTTTTTATCATTTTTCTTTTCTTTCCCATTTTCCTTCTTTTATTCTTCGGTTTTTATCTTTTTAATTTTTTTGTTTTGCTTTGTTTCTTTTGGTTTTGATTCAACATTTTGTATATGTCAACAACATTTTTCTAATACATGTTCAACATTTTGCAATAAAAATTTAACAGTTTTTAATACCTATTCAACTTTTTCTATAAATAATTTTGTAATGCTTTATTAAAATTTCAAATACAAGATTTATATTTTATAAATGCAAGATCAACATTTTCTTATACACACTTTCAACATTTTAAAATGCTTAATTAACATTTTCCAAATACAATATTAACATTTTTATAATACATGTTCACTATTTTTCTATGCATATTTAACGTTTTTCAAATATTTTATCAATTTTTCCAAATGCAAGATTAACATTCTTTTGAAAGGATGGTCAACATTTTCTATGCACATTTAACTTTTCCAAATGCTTGATTAACATTTTGAAATCCCATTCAACATTTTTTCGGATGCTTGATCAACCTTTTATATACTATGATCATTTTTAATGCGTGGTCAATATTTGTTATATACACATTTAACATTTCCAAATGCTTGGTTCCATTTTTGAAATACTTGTTCAATTTTTTTAAACTGCTTGATTAATATTTTTATTTACGTGGTCAACATATTTTATTACTTTTTTGATATGTGATTAAGATTTTTTGTATACACATTAAAAAAATTCAAATGCATGATTAGAATTTTTAAAAACATTATGTAAAGCCTATTTTTAGAGTATCTGGAAGTGCAAACAAAAGTGGAATAAAAAAACGAAATAAAAACATTAAAAAAGAAAAAGAGAAATGAGAAGTAGGCAGTGTGCTACCGCGAACTGGGTTGGCCCATATGCTCGCACGTCAGCGAGTCGGAAGTTCGACTCGCTGAACGCGAGACATAGGCACGCTCGTTGTTCTGTTCGCTGAGAAAACCAGTTAAAAAACGATCGCTCATCCTCCTTAAGGAAACCGGCTCTTGATAGATTAAAAATTGGTAAAAATATTGGTGGATTTTTTTTACATGTTCAAAACAATTAAAGCATTCATTTATGTTCAAAGATATTTGTGATTTTGTTAAAATTCCTGGATTTAAAAATTTATTAATAAATTTACAAGATTGCACATTTTAATAAACTTTTAATACATTTGAAAAAGTGTGGATTAAAAAATACTAATGAAAGTTAAAAAATGAAATAAAAACCAAAAAAATGTGACTAGCTCTCATGTAGATGAGTATTAAGTCTCATGTAGCTGAGCGTATATACATTTGTTATTTTTGTTTCTTCTCCTTACATATCCTTTTTTCACGTTTTACTTTCTTATTTCTTGACTTTTTATATTGTACTTATTTTTAGAGAGCATACTAAATGTAGTTGCATGCAGCCTGTGGATCCTAATGAAAATTAAGGGGATTTAGATATACTCATTTTACAAAGCACCGCATCTAAGCATTGCCACTTATTGAATACATGTAATCTTCAAATTATAGTCATTCACATTGATATCTTGATTATTGTCACTTGGGGTCTTGGGTGCAACATTATAACATGTGCATACAACTTGCAGGTATGATTAAAAAACGTAAATATTCATGAAACAAATATAGTGCAGATCTTAAATCATATCACTCAGGTCCTAGTGAGAAGCATTAAGCATATAAAAGTTATATCGACTTTAATCTCATCACATAAATTGTGGACTTTATTGCGATTACCACACCCTAATTAATTGGGCATTAACCAAACACGCCTAAAATCCATTCGATGATGGAAATGCATGAGAACTGAAGCGTGCCGTGTAAACTATGATGGAAGGAGTATAGAATTGCTTCCATGGAAATATAGATCTATTTCCATCTTTTAGAAAATGTTATATTTATTTCAAACACCGTCGGGATATGTTTCCACAGCTATCAACAACTGCTTCTGTTAAACAGAGAATTTGCTTCTATGGTGAATGGCATTTTTTCCATAGTGACATGTAGCGTCCTTCGTGGATTTTTCATATGTGTTTCTATATGATATGCTATAGCAAAAACTACACCATATAGGCAGTACAGATTCATATTAGTTGCTTCCTGCTTGTATCAATATTGATTCAGAAGTCACTATAGAATGCTTCATATCCGAATCACTTCCATTGAGAGGTATCGATGGAGCAGCATGTGTGGAGGGAGTCACCGGTGGGGGACAGGAAAATAGGAAGGAGAAGCGGTATGCGGTGTGGAGGGGAGCATGCCGTAGGGGGTAGATAGGGAGGCTCCATGGACGATGCAGTCGAGCAACACAATGTAGACCACGCCATAAGGGAGCACGTCGGCAGGCCGTAGGGGGTAGATAGGAAGGCTCCATGGGCGATCCAGTCGAGCAACACAATGTAGACCACGTCACAAAGGAGCACGTCGCCAGGATCAGAGATATAACACACCGATGAGATCAAAGCAGTGGTGGTTACACAATGGCAACGAATCTGAGGTGGCCGTCGCCGAGGCAGCATGCCTAGGGAGATGAAGCTCCACCGCCGTGGACCGGGTGCCGAGTGGCCCAAAGCTAGTGAAGATGACCAGGCGCAGTCATCGGATTGGACGACGCAACGACATGGTGAATCTCACAGCCACAGGGGGCTAGTCCATGGAGGAGACCAGGTGTGGTGACGGGATCGCCGAGCTCGGCGATGGAGATGGGATCCGAGGGGAGGATTTAGGGCCGGTGAGGTTAATGCAGGTGTGGTTATGGGTGAGCATGTTGGCAAGAAAATTGGGTTGTTTTAGTAACTGGCCGAAAGATTTTGGAAGCAATTTTGGCCGTGAGATGAAAAGGGCATCCACGGCATGCGACTGTTCTAATGGATGACTCCTATCAAACATATGCTCGTTAGAGTTTCCCATTTCTAAAGTAGTGTGATGCCGAAAGTAGTCGTTTGACTACAACGATTTTGGCCTGCTTGACTATGTGCATGTGTTTTGGTGTTGTAGCATATTGATGGTGTTCCTCAACAAAGTCGGATCGTGGGGTAGTTGATGTGGTGAAACACCCATTATTATGACAACATCTATGTGATGGTTCCTCAATGATATGTGTATTGTAGCTTGTATGCTAGAGGTTGTCTTGTGCATATTTGCTACCTCTTGAGCATGTGTTGGTTTTTCCTTGAAGAGGAAAGGGTGATGCAGCAAAGTAACGAAAGTATTTCCCTATGTTTTTGAGAACCAAGGTATCAATCCAGTAGAAAACTACACGCAAATCCCTAATACCTGCACAAACAATTAAGAACCTTGCAAGCAACGCGATAAAGGGGTTGTCAATCCCTTCACGACCACTTGCAAAAGTGAGATCTGGTAAAGATAATAAGATAAATATTTTTGGTATTTTTGTTGTATAGATTGGAAAGTAAAGATTGCAAAATAAACGACGACAGAAATAGCTAGTTGATGGAAGATTAATACGATGGAAAATAGACCCGGGGGCCATAGGTTTCACTAGTGGCTTCTCTCAAGATAGCATAATTTATGATGAATGAACAAATTACTGTCGAGCAATTGATAGAATAGTGCATAGTTATGAGAATATCTAGGCATGATCATGTATATAGGCATCACATCCGCGACAAGTAGACCGAAACGATTCTCCATCTACTACTATTACACCACAAATCGACCGCTATCCAGCATGCATCTAGAGTATTAAGTTCATAAGAACAGAGTAACGCATTAGGCAAGATGACATGATGTAGAGGGATAAACTCAAGCAATATGATATAAACCCCATCTTTTTATCCTCGATGTCAACAATACAATACGTGCCTTGCTACCCCTGCTGTCACTGGGAAAGGACATCGCAAGATTGAACCCAAAGCTAAGCACGTCTCCCATTGCAAGAAAGATCAATCTAGTAGGCCAAACTAAACCGATAATTCGAAGAGACTTGCAAAGATATCAAATCATGCATATAAGGATTCAGATAAGAATCAAATAGTATTCATAGATAATCAAGTTCATAAACCCACAATTTATCGGATCTCGGCAAACACACCGCAAAAAGAGTTATATCGAATAGATCTCCAAGAGAATCGAGGAGAACTTTGTATTGAGATCCAAAGAGAGATAAGAAGCCATCTAGCTAATAACTATGGACCCGAAGGTCTGTGGTAAACTACTCACGCATTATCGGAGAGGCCATGGTGTTGATGTAGAAGCCCTCCGTGATCGATTCTCCCTCCGGCAGATCGCCGGAAAATGCCCCAAGATGGGATATCACGGGTATAGAAGGTTGCAGCGGTGGAAAAAGTGTTCCGTGGCTCTCCCCGAAGGTTTCAGGGTTAAGAGTATATATAGGCGAAAAAAGTAGGTCGGTAGAGCTGCGAGGGGCCCACGAGGGTGGGGGACGCGCCCTCCTACCTCGTGGCCGCCTCGTTGCTTCCTTGACGTCCACTCCAAGTCTCCTGGATTGCGTTTGTTCCAATAACGATCCTCGCGAAGGTTTCATTCCGTTTGGATTCCGTTTGATATTCCTTTTCTGCGAAACACTGAAATAGGCAAAAAAAAAACAATTTGCACTGGGCTTTCGGTTAATAGGTTAGTCCAAAAAATAATATAAAAAGGTATATTAAAGCCCATTAAACATCCAAAACAGATAATATAATAGCATGGAACAATCAAAAATTATAGATACGTTGGAGACGTATCAAGCATCCCGAAGCTTAATTCCTGCTCGTCCTCGAGTAGGTAAATGATAAAAACAGAATTTTTGATGTGGAATGCTACCTAACATAATTTTCAAAGTAATTCTCTTTATTGTGGCATGAATGTTCAGATCAAAAAGATTCAAGATAAAAGTTCAATATTGACATAAAAATAGTAATACTTCAAGCATGCTAACCAAGCAATTATGTCTTATCAAAATAACATAGCCAAAGAAATCTCATCCCTACAAAATCATATAGTTTGGCCATGCTTCATTTTCGTCACACAAAATGCTCCCATCATGCATAACCCCGATATCAAGCCGAGCAACTGGTTCATACTTTTTAACGCGCTTCAGCCTTTTCAACCCTTACGCAATACATGAGCGCAAGCCAGGGGTATAGAACTATAGGTGGAATAGCATATGATGATGGGGGTTATGAGAGAAGACAAAAAAGGAGAAAGTCTCACATTGACGCGGCTAATCAACGGGCTATGGAGATGTCCATCAATTGATGTCAATGCGAGGAGTAGGGATTGCCATGCAACGGATGCACTAGAGCTATAAGTGTATGAAAGCTCAAACTGAAAACTAAGTGGGTGTGCATCCAACTTGCTTGTTCATGAAGACCTCAGGAATTTGAGGAAGCCCGTCATTGGAATATACAAGTCAAGTTCTATAATGAAAGATTCCCACTAGTATATGAAAGTGACAAAATAAGAAACTCTCTATCATGAAGATCATGGTGCTATTTTGAAGCACACGTGTGGAAAAAGGATAGTAACATTGTCCCTTCTCTTTTTTTCTCTTTTTTTTGTTTGGGCTTCTTTGGCCTCTTTTTTTATTTGGGCTTCTTTGGCCTCTTTTTTTTCTATTTGGGCTTCTTTGGCCTCTCTTTTTTCATAGTCTTTCCTCACATGGGACAATGCTCTAATAATGATGATCATCACACTTTTATTTACTCATAACTCAATGTTACAACTCGATACTAGAACAAAAATATGACTCTATGTGAATGCCTCCGGCGGTGTACCGGGATATGCGATGAATCAAGAGTGACATGTATGAAAGAATTATGAAAGTGGCTTTGCCACAAATACGATGTCAACTACATGATCATGCAAAGCAATATGACAATGATGGAGCATGTCATAATAAACGGAACGGTGGAAAGTTGCATGGCAATATATCTCGGAATGGCTATGGAAATGCCACAATAGGTATGATGGCTGTTTTGAGGAAGATATAAGGAGGCTTATGTGCGATAGAGCGTATCTTATCACGGGGTTTGGATGCACCGGCGAAGTTTGCACCAACTCTCAAGGTGAGAAAGGGCAATGCATGGTACCGTAGAAGCTAGCAAATTGCGGAAAGGTAAGAGTGCGTATCATCCATGGACTCACATTAGTTATAAAGAAATCATATACTTATTGCAAAAGTTTATTAGCCCTCGAAGCAAAGCACTACTACGCATGCCCCTAGAGGGATAGATTGGTAGGAAAAGACCATCGCTCGTCCCCGGCCTCCACTCATAAGGAAAGCACTCAAAGAACACCCCATGCTTCAAATTTGTCACACAACGTTTACCATATGTCCATGCTACGGGACTTGCCAACTTTAACACAAGTATTTCTCAATTTCACAATTACCCAACTAGCATGACTCTAACATTACCACCTTTATATCTCAAAACCATTATCAAGTATCAAATTTATCATAGTATTTCATGCACTCTATATGAAAGTTTTTATCTACCCATCTTGGATGCCTATCATATTAGGACTAATTTTATAGCCAAAGCAAATTACCATGCTGTTCTAAAAGACTCTCAAAATAATATAAGTGAAGCATGAGAGATCAATAATTTCTATAAAATAAAACCACCACCGTGCTCTAAAAAATATAAGTGAAGCACTAGAGCAAAATTATCTAGCTCAAAAGATATAAGTGAAGCACATAGAGTATTCTAATAAATTCCGATTCATGTGTGTCTCTCCCAAAAGGTGTGTACAACAAGGATGACTATGGTAAACTAAAAGTCAAATACTCAAATCATACAAGACGCTCCAAGCAAAACACATATCATGTGGTGAATAAAAATATAGACTCGAGTAAAGTTATCGATAGACAAACACGAAAGAGGGGATGCCTTCCGGGGCATCCCCAAGCTTAGGCTTTTGGTTGTCCTTGAATTTTACCTTGGGGTGACTTGGGCATCCCCAAGGTTAGGCTCTTGCCACTCCTTATTCCACAATCCATCAAATATTTACCCAAAAGCTTGAAAACTTCACAACACAAAACTCAACAGAAAATCTCATCAGCTCCGTTAGTATAAGAAAACAAACCACCACCTTAAGGTACTGCAATGAACTCATTCTTTATTTACATTGGTGTTAAAACTACTCTATTCCAACTTCTCTATGGTTCATACCCCCCGATACTAGCCATAGATTCATCAAAATAAGCAAACAACACACGAAAAACAGAATCTGTCAAAAACAGAACAGTCTGTAGCAATCTGATTTGTTCGAATACTTATGGAACTCCAAAAATTCTGAAAAACTATGAAAATCTGGATAATTTGTATATTGATCTACTTCAAAAAGAGTTGGCAATTTATCGCATTCTGGTGAATTTTAACAATGATTTTAGTGAGCGCAAAGTTTCTGTCTTTTTCAGCAAGATCAAACAACTATCACCCAAGAAGATCATATTGGTTCTACTTGGCACAAACACTAATTAGAACATAAAACCACATCTAAATAGAGGCTAGATGAATTATTTATTACTAAACAGAAACAAAAAGCAAGGAATAAAAAAATAAAATTGGGTTGCCACCCAACAAGCTTTATCGTTTAACGCCCCTAGCTAGGCATAAAAACAAGAATAGATCTAGGTATTGCCATCTTTGGTGTTTATCTTTTTAATGGGGTTATGTTCAGATCCGGGAGGTTCATTACATTTCCCTTCATGCTCGGAGATCTTTAGATCTAGAGCATCCAACCGCTTATTGCAAAGTGTAATCAACATATCATGCGGTTAAGATTTTCACCAACATTTTTAAGAGGTTCAATAAATTTTTTCATTCGCATAATTTCTCTAAGATTTGGGTTCCTTCTTGCACAAGGTGAAGTCCCTTTTGTGGGGGAAGTACTCCTACTATCCCCTCTATAATTTCATAAGCAATACTAGGGTCAACTTCAATAAAGTTCCCTTTGGCGGAAAAATCAAGGAGTTGTCTATGTGGTAAGGTAAGCCCAACATAAAAATTGCGAAGTAAAATCTTGAAATCTCCCTCTATGGTGCAACTACGATAAGATTCTACCATCGTATACCAAGCATATTTTAAGTTTTCTCCTTGTCTTTGTTTGAAGTGGAGAACTTCAAAATCAGGAGTACTAACACTGATAGAAGGACTAGCCATAACAACAAGATAAATGATCTAACACACGGATACACAAGAAGCAAGAAAAGAGAGATGAACAAAAAAGGGCGAATAAAACGGCAAAGCTAAAGTGGGGGAGAGGAAAATGACAGGCAAATGGCAAATAATGTAATGCGAGGGATAAGAGTTTGTGATGGGTACTTGTTATGTCTTGACTTGTGCGTAGATCTCCCCGGCAACGGCGCTAGAAATCCTTCTTGCTACCTCTTGAGCATGCGTTGGTTTTCCCTTGAAGAGGAAAGGGTGATGCAGCAAAGTAGCGTAAGTATGTCCCTCAGTTTTTGAGAACCAAAGGTATCAATCCAGTAGGAGACTACACGCAAATCCCTAATACCTGCACAAACAATTAAGAACCTTGCAACCAACGCGATAAAGGGGTTGTCAATCCCCTCACGGCCACTTGCAAAAGTGAGATCTGATAAAGATAATAAGATAAATATTTTTAGTATTTTTGTTCTATATATTGGAAAGTAAAGATTGCAAAATAAACGACGACAGAAATAGCTAGTTGACTGAAGATTAATACGATGGAAAATAGACCCGGGGGCCATAGGTTTCACTAGTGGCTTCTCTCAAGATAACATGTATTACGGTGGGTGAACAAATTACTGCCGAGCAATTGATAGAATAGTACATAGTTATGATGATATCTAAGGCAATGATCATGAATGTAGGCATCACGTCCGTGTCAAGTAGACCAAAACGATTCTGCATCTACTACTATTACTCCACACATCGACCGCTATCCAGCATGCATCTAGAGTATTAAGTTCATAAAAACGGAGTAACGCATTAGGCAAGACGACATGATGTAGAGGGATAAACTCAAGCAATATGATATAAACCCCATATTTTTATCCTCAATGGCAACAATACAATACATGCCTTGCTGCCCTGCTGTCACTGGGAAAGGACACCGCAAGATTAAACCCAAAGCTAAGCACTTCTCCCATTGAAAGAAAGATCAATCTAGTAGGCCAAACTAAACCGATAATTCGAAGAGACTTGCAAAGATATAAAATCATGCATATAAGAATTCAGAGAGGAATCAAATAATATTCATAGATAATCAAGTTCATAAACCCACAATTCATCGGATCTCGGCAAACACACCGCAAAAAGAGTTACATCGAATAGATCTCCAAGAGAATCGAGGAGAACTTTGTATTGAGATCCAAAGAGGGAGAAGAAGCCATCTAGCTAATAACTATGGACCCAAAGGTCTGTGGTAAACTACTCACGCATCATCGGAGAGGCCATGGTGTTAATGTAGAAGTCCCCCATGATCGATTCCCCCTCCGACAGATCACCGACAAAGGCCCTAAGATGGGATCTCACAGGTACAGAAGGTTGCGGCAGTGGAAAAAGTGTTTCGTGGCTCTCCCCGAAGGTTTCAGGGTATAAGAGTATATACAGGCGAAAAAGTAGGTCGATGGAGTTGCGAGGGGCCCACGAAGGTGGGGGACGCGCCTAACCCCTGGGCGCACCCTCCTACCTCGTGGCTGCCTCGTTGCTTCCTCGACGTCCACTCCAAGTCTCTTGGATTGCGTTTGTTTCAAAAACGATCCTCGCGAAGGTTTCATTCCGTTTGGATTCCGTTTGATATTTCTTTTCTGCGAAACATTGAAATAGGCAAAAAAAAACAGCAATTTGCACTGGGCTTTCGGTTAATAGGTTAGTCCCAAAAATAATATAAAAAGATATATTAAAGCCCATTAAACATCCAAAACAGATAATGTAATAGCATGAAACAATAAAAAATTATAGATACGTTGGAGACATATCAATATTGTAGACATACGGGTTAATTAACTTGATAACAAGCTCTGCTTTAATTATTTAGACAAGTCAATATTTTAAGTCTAGTTCAAGAAAATCACGACATGCATTATACATACAAATATAAAAAGAACATGAAATACCAATGGGGTGTTTTTTTCCTCGTGATGACATCCCCTCCAAGTGTTTGGTGAGTTCATGCCTAACCATCTAGATGGTGGTTATTTTCACAAGAGGAGAATACCACATGCATATAGTGGAATGGCACACATCTTGCAATTTCAATTTGTACTTGTTATGTCCAGAGGTCGACTAAAGACCTTGGAGCATCATTCCAAGCAATCTCTTCATTCTGGGACCCCTATACATCGGGTACGTGGAAAAATATTCAACGCCAGTCACTTTCTCTTTTGATCATACTATCCACATCCAACGGCCATTATGTGCACACTGTTCTTATTCCTCCTCTCTTTCTTCTTCATCTGTCCATGATGATTCCTTCTCCCCGTAGCCTACCCAACCCTAACCACCCACCCCGCCCTTCCCTCGTCCTCGCCCTACTACCACGCTTGTTGTCGCCCCGGCCATCCCTCTAAACATGCATCCGATGGCTAAATGCACCCTTAGGCTCGTCCACCAAACCGCTTCCACACGCTTCATGGCTACGAAACAACATGTTGTTGCGCTTTACTTGGTGTTGTGACGCTTAACTTGATGCACTCCACGTCTACAACACCACCTCATGATTCCTGGGCACACTGTCCAAACAAAAATGACAAAAACTTATCCCCGCCTCCCCTTTCATCCGATAGTGTAGGTGTCGCGCGAAAGTCGCATGAGACATGGAGGGGATGTGAGAAACTACATACGTGCCACCCGAACACAACAATTCCATGAAGAACCCCAGCATAAAAGTTCATCCTGTTCTTAATGGACTGTAGCTTCTGCGGAGAAAATACTATGTACAAGTGATCTCCAGGGTTGATTTGTACTGTTCAGTGCATGTAACAACCAGTCACACATAGGGTTGTCACCCACACACAGAGATATAGTTAGACCAGACACATGAGCTAGGAGGAAAACAAAGTAAAACGTTTGTGATGCTTTTTGGCCCATGACAAGTTAAGATAAATACTATTTATATCAAACTTTTATAATTATTTGTTTTTTATCCAACTATGGTCCTAGGTATAGACTCTGATGACCCATTTAACCATAATTTAGCCACAAAAATGTAGCTAAATATTATTATGTGACTTTTTTGTTATGTATGATTAGAACTTCTGTTGTTGAAAAATGTACTTCTGCTTTGCTAAAACTAAACCATATATTTTTCTAAATACTAAGTTGATTTATATTTCTCGTAATAGCCTTTGCAAAATATTTTAATAGTATCCACTTATGTGTGACCTTTTTAAACAAACACAAATTATCATCATTTCACACTTTATTTCGTGACGCTTGCATAAAGTATAATGCACATATATTTATACCTCTATTGGGATATATTGTAAATCTTTTGATATCTTAATAAATCTCAAAGTGTATTTTATAGCAGTTACCTTGATACATGTTACTTATTCTAGATTGTGTATACATAAATAAAAAATCTAGATTATATAAGGTTTTTCAAAGGTGCGAGTCATAGAATCTTTGGCATGCCACATTACTAGTTTTTTTTGTAATATGTGTCTCCCATTTTCTAACGGATTCAATATTACATTGATAACAATGGCACACTCTCAAAATAACTTCATTCGTAACAACTACCACAGTGCCCCCCACCCCCCCCCCGCCACACACACACACCACACAGATGTGCTACCAATATCTTTGAGGGACCTTTTTGGAGTTCTGACTTATTTTATAATGTTGTGTGGATATTCATATAATCTTTAGCAATATAAAAATATGCCCTAGATATATGATTTAGTATAACAGATAAAAGACCATTCTTTTAGAGAGGGATCAAAAGACTAAGTTAAATATCTGAAAATATAAGACTTACTTACAAGTTTATTCCTGTAAGAACACCATACATGCAAATTTCCCATTGCAAAACTACTTTCCCAAATTGGCAACAACTGCATGACCTATTTCTCATAGTCCCTGGTAATGATGCCATGGTTGTTGATCTTATATATTCCCCCCTTAACACGATGTATTGTCATAAAATACATTGACTACCGTATCTTTTTAGTATTATTAAAAATATGCTAAGTTCACAAATGTTAAGAAAATAAGTGAGTCAGAGTTCCAAGATTGTTGACACTTTTTATTAACATTGTTCTAAGTTCACAATTGTTTAGAGAAATAACTGAAGGAGAGTTCCAAATCCGGTTGCATTTATTTGAGATACTTAGTTTATGTTATAGATAAAATATGCACTACTAAACACATAAATTTGTTGATGTCATTTGAAAGAATAATGTTTTGTAAAGGATACCACTATGGAGTGCCCTCGCAATAAAAAACCCTATGGAGTGGCACTGCACTTATGTTTCATGCATGCATTTAAATAGCATTATATTGCCAAAGACTCACCTGATATTTTTAAAAGTTTTATCTTCGAAACTGTTAAATGGATTGACGATCTGTTTTCTCAGCAACTTCCTAATGATGAGAACTTCAAAACCTCCCATGTCTGCATGTTTTAAGAACTTTTTCCCCCATCGGTACTTGCCAAAATTTGTGTCACTTACTTGCCATGTTGTTAGCTACTTAGTGCATAGATTGACTTAACTTTGTTGTCAGATTTATGGACATCGATATACGCCACTAAAATGAGTGCTTTGTGATACGTGTGTTGGTTGATGCCCCTTCTTACTTATTGTTAACACTTGAATACTCACTAGTTAGCTATCCATAAGACTGCAATGTGTACTAACATATGACATTATTGGCAGATAAGTATGTACAATTATCGTGACAAGTTTTAAGATGAGGTAATATCATTGGAACATAATTTGGTAGCTAATGACGACAAATTTTCCCGTTAAAACATGTCAATATGGGATCTTGTTTCGAAGCCCTCATGGATACAAACTCAGTGCTGAAGACGAATCACTAATCTAATCAACGGTTTGTGAGATAAACATGTTCAAAAATTCAATAATAATAATAATTAATGCGGTGATGTGAGCATTGGAGGGAAGTATTCCTACATGTATAGGTGTCCTCTTTGTGTAAGGAAAAATCCATTGAAAGAATGCACACATATGCTACTTTGATTTTTTCCCATAAAATAAATAAATTAATAAAAATGTATGGACTCAAAACAAATTACTGAGTTTTTTCTTTCTTATTTTCCTTGTCTCTAGCCTTTTCTTGTGTCTCCTTTGTTTGTCTATGCAACCTCTAGAAAAGGGTGGCTGATTTGATTGCATCCTGACACACACACACACACACACACACACACACACACACACACACACACAAAATATATACACTTGTGTCTATCATAGCTTGACACATAACTAGTTATATATATATATATATATATATATATATATATATATATATATATATATATATATATATATATATATATATATATATATATATATAAATCATTGAACCTAATCGTCCACAAGAGAGAGATGGAACATGATAGGGTTATTCCTGAAGTCCTAAGACATGGAGGGCTTGCATTCCATGGAGGAATCTTCCCCACAAGTGGAGGTGTTGGTACTCCTATGGATTCATCCCCTCAAGAGGAGGTCTTGATCTCCATGAAAGAGTAATCCCACAAGCGGGATACATGTGATAAGCTTTATGATTTGACTTCTAATAGTATTAGCTAACCCTAGAGAGGAGGTGGGAGAAGGCTATATGTAGTCTTCGACACGAAGGGGTAAGTGAGGAGGGGATACATGGCCAATGGGCCAGATCTGCGTGTAGGAAGGCTCGATTTCTGGGTAGCAGGATGGACATCCAATGGATGCCACTTCGCCCAAGCTTCTTTAGTTGGAAGTGGGGGTTGCTCCAGGGGTCGTACATCCTGGTAGCAAGTCGGTCGTTCGGTTTCGCCGAAATATCTACTATGTTGCGGTCTCCTTAAGCCGGATGCTCGGGTTGATGCTTTGTTGTCAAGGCTTAGGCCAGGCAGTCCAGGTTGCTGGCCCGACAATCGACTACTGTAGCATCGACATCCTTTCTTCCGTCTTCGCTTCCAAGTTTCCGTCGCGGTTGGTGCAGGCGTACTCTTGTGCTTGCTCTCCTCCTCGGCTTGACCTTTATATGCACGAGGGAGGAGATTCAAGTAGTATATCATCCTCGAAGGGGACAAGTAAACACGCTAAAAGGAAAATGTTCACCTTAGTCTATACGATGAGTGTGCCCATTGGCAATGGAGCATGTGACATAGTGATGTCCGTAGGGTGCTCCGCACCACCTACCTTAGTCTCTACTACCTAAAAACGAGAATAGTATTCATTTTTCTATCAGACATAGTGCTTCCCCCAACCTTTCATTCTTTTCCTGAGCATCATTCCTTGAAAACTGCCTTAACTGTCCCATTTTTTGTTGACTTTTCAAATAAGCTCATGTTATCTTTGGTAAGCTAATAAGTGACTACAAAATAAAATCTTAAGATATATTTGGGCAGGTTAATTTGGTAAACATATTTTTCCAAACAATCACATTAATTTGGACTAATAAATCACATACCAACGTACTGGAATATCTATAAGAGCATCTACAACCGGACTAGGCAAATCCAGCCGGCTAAACGTCTGCGGACAGTGCTGGCCCGTGCCTCAATTGCACCTCCGGACAACCACAACCCTCATATTTGAACCTTATTTCCATGCAAAGTCATGTACACCCATTGAGGGAGTCCTGGATTAGGGGGTGTCCGGATAGCCGAACTATCACCGTTGGCCGGACTCCTGGACTATGAAGATACAAGATTGAAGACTTCGTCCCGTGTCCGGATGGGACTTTCCTTGGTGTGGAAGGCAAGCTTGGCGATACGGATATGTAGATCTCCTACCATTGTAACCGACTCTGTGTAACCCTAACCCTATCCGGTGTCTATATAAACCGGAGGGTTTTAGTCCGTGGGACGAACAACAATCATACCATAGGCTAGCTTCTAGGGTTTAGCCTCTCACGATCTCGTGGTAGATCCACTCTTGTACTACCCATATCATCAATATTAATCAAGCGGGGTAGGGTATTACCTCCACCGAGAGGGCCCGAACCTGGGTAAAACATCGTGTCCCTTGTCTCCTGTTACCATCCGCCTAGACGCACGCATTCGGGACCCCCTACCGAGATCCGCGGTTTTGACACCGACATTGGTGCTTTCATTGAGAGTTCCTCGTGTCGTCATCCTTAGGCCCGATGGCTCCTTTGATCATCAACAACGACGCGGTCCAGGCGAGACTTTTCTCCCGGACAGATCTTCGTATTCAGCGGCTTTGCAAGCGGGCAATTCACTTGGCCATCCGGAGCAGATCGAAAAGCTGCGCCCGCCATCGAGTTAGATTCGGAGTTTGAACTACACGGTCGACATCCGCAGAGACTTGATCTTGACGGTTTGAGCCACAGCCAAGCGCCGCAGACTCGATGGGGCATGATCTAGCTCTGCCGCGAACAATGCCACGAGGCCGCACTCAGCGTCGCTCCGACCCTTAGCACGGAGCCGACTCCGCCGATCGAGGGCGAGTGGTTGGACACCGCCTCGGGGCTACGATCTCTCGGTGATTGAGCGAACTCCATCCCTGTCGCTGCGAAAACCATGACTCCAAGGTGCGGACTCCTCTCCGGACTCGAACCCCAGCGTCCCCGCCAATCGAATCCGATTGGGCGCGGTTATGGAGTTCATTGCGCGGGCATCTTTCAAAGACTCGCCCTTTGGCGACATCCTGAATTCACTAAAGTCTCTCTCTTTATCGGAGAGCCTGCCGGACTACGGTCGGGAAGGTTGAGATGCGGACGACGAAGAAATTCAAAGCCCACCCACCACCCACTTTGTAGCCATCGTCGATGATTTAACCGACATGCTTGACTTCGACTCAAGACATCGACGGTATGGACGGCGATCTTTGGAGACGACCAAGAACCAGCCTCTACAGAGCCTTTGAAGGCCACCTCGTCATCGACATATACATGGTGGACGTCCCAAAAGATGGGAACGGCGATGGAACAGCGGAGGATGACCCTCAAGAAACAGCCCAAGCACCGGCGTCGTGGCGCCGCTCTAAATCCCGCCACAGCAAAAAACGGTGATTCCGCACGGAGATAATAACACCGGACGGTCGAAGACAACCCCTCCAGCAGGATTCAGCACAGGAGGAGGGAGAAGCCAGCCCTCATGATAGAGCGGCAGACAGGGAGGTGGAGGACGATAATTATATGCCTCCCTCCGAAGATGAGGCAAGCCTAGAAGACGACAAATTTGTCGTGCCTGAGGATCCCGCCGAACAGGAGCGTTTCAAACGCAGGCTTATGGCCACGGCAAGCAGCCTCAAGAAAAAGCAGCAACAGCTTAGAGCTGACCAAGACTTGCTAGCTGACAGATGGACTGAAGTCCTTGCAGCCAAAGAGTACGAACTCGAACGCCCCTCCAAGAGATACCCAAAACGCAGGCTGCTACCCCAATTAGAGGAAGCAGCACCCAAACCTACATCACCAGCGTATGATGCGGCCGACCGCCACCCGTGGGTATGACGAGAGGCGTCTAGACCCTCCATTCAAGCCGCACCCCGACGCCGCTCGAAAAGTACCAAGGCACGGGGAAACGCGCCCGACCTGCGAGACATATTGGAGGACAAGCAAGGCAAACAAGATCAATCTACGGATCGCGTGGGCGCCCCACGACACGTGATGATAACCGCCACGCCGGATCGGCAACTCCGGCGGGCGAACACGATGAACAAAGCTCATTTGAGCTGCGTCGTGATATAGCCCAATCTGAGGCGCCGACACCCACTATGCTTCACGGGCGAAGTGATGGATCATCAAATCCCGGGTTTCAAACCCGTAAACATCGAATCATACGATGGCACAACAGATCCTGCGGTTTGGATCGAGGACTACCTCCTCCATATCCACATGGCCCGCGGTGATGATCTACACGCCATCAAATACCTCCCACTCAAGCTTAAAGGATCAGCTCGGCATTGGCTTAACAGCTTGCCGCCAGAATCAATTGGTTGTTGGGAGGACACGAAGTCGCATTCCATGATAACTTCCAGGCACATATGTGCGACCACCAGACGCCGATGACCTCAGGCACATAATTCAGCAGCCAGAAGAATCCGCCAGACAATTCTGGACACGATTCCTAACCAAGAAAAATCAAATCGTTGACTGTCCGGATGCAGAGGCCCTTGCAGCCTTCAAACATAACATCTACGACGAGTGGCTTGCCCGGCACCTAGGACAGGAAAAGCCGAAATCCATGGCAGCCCTCACAACGCTCATGACCCGCTTTTGCGCGGGAGAGGACAGCTGGCTAGCTCGTACTAACAACTTGACAAAAAACCCTGGTAGGTCGGATATCAAGGACAGCAATGGCAGGTCGCGTCGCAACAAGCACAAGCGCCGCATTAACAGCGATAATGCCGAGGATACGGTAGTCAATGCCGGATTCAGAGGCTCTAAACCCGGTCAGCGGAAAAAGCCGTTCAAAAGAAATACTCAGGGCCCGTCCAATCTGGACCGAATACTCGACCGCTCATGCCAAATACATGGCACCCCCGAAAAACCAGCCAACCACACCAATAGGGATTGTTGGGTCTTCAAACAGGCAGGCAAGTTAAATGCTGAACTCAATGACAAGGGGCTGCATAGCGATGACGGGAGGAGCCCCGGCCGCCGAACAATAGAGGACAGAAGGGTTTCCCCCCACAAGTGCGGACGGTGAACATGATATACGCAACCCACATACCCAAAAGGGAGCGGAAGCGTGCGCTAAGGGACGTATATGCGATGGAGCCAGTTGCGCCAAAGTTCAACCCATGTTCCTCCTACCCGATCACCTTTGATCAAAGGGACCACCCCACTAGCATCCGCCACGGCAGATTCGCTGCATTGGTTCTTGACCCAATCATTGACGGATTTCACCTCACCAGAGTCCTGATGGACGGCGTGTTGGGGAACGTTGCAGAAAATTAAAATTTTTCCTACGGTTTCACCAAGATCCATCTATGAGTTCATCTAAGCAACGAGTCATGGGAGATGCATCTACATACCACTTTGTAGATCGCGAGCGGAAGCGTTCAAAAGAACGGGGTTGATGTAGTTGTACACGTCGTGATCCAATCACCGGAGATCCTAGCGCCGAACGGACGGCACCTCCGCGTTCAACACACGTACGGTCAGCGTGACGTCTCCTCCTTCTTGATCCAGCAAGGGGGAAGGAGAGGTTGATGAAGATCCAGCAGCACGACAGCGTGGTGGTGGATGCAGCAGGATCCGCAGGCTTCGCCAAGCGTCTGCGGGAGGAGGAGGTGTAGCAAGGGGAAGGAGGTGCCAAGATGCGGGTCTTGCTGCCCTTCCTCCCTCCACTATATATAGGGGCTAGGGGCATGCCCCTTGGAGATCCCATCTAGATGGGGCGGCGGCCCGGGCAACGGCCCACTTAGGGTTTCAACCAGGGGCATGCCCCTGGGGCAACGGCCCCTTAGGGTTTCAACCAGTGGGCGATGCCCCTGGGGCAACGGTCCCCAACCCTAGGCGCCTTGGGCCCTTGGGTGGGCGCACCAGCCACCAGGGCTGGTTCCCACGCCACTTCAGCCCATGGGGCCCTCCGGATAGGTGGCCCCACCGGTGGACCCGGGACCCTTCCGGTGGTCCCAGACAATCTGGTGACCCCAAAACTTTCCGGTGGTCAAACTGGACTTCCTATATATAAATCTTTACCTCCGGACCATTCCGAACTCCTCGTGACGTCCGGGATCTCATCCGGACTCAACAACTTTCGGTTACTGCATACTAATATCTCTACAACCCTAGCGTCCACCGAACCTTAAGTGTGTAGACCCTACGGGTTCGGAGATATCGAACATGACCGAGATGCCTCTCCGGTCAATAACCAACAGCGGATCTGGATACCCATGTTGGCTCCCACATACTCCTCGATGATCTCATCGGATGAACCACGATGTCGAGGATTCAATCAAACCCGTATACAATTCCCTTTGTCAATCGGTACGTTACTTGCCCGAGACTCGATCGTCGGTATCCCAATACCTTGTTCGGTCTCGTTACGGCAAGTCACTTTACTCGCACAGTAATGCATGATCCCGTGACTAACCACTTAGTCACTTTGAGCTCATTATGATGATGCATTACCGAGTGGGCCCAGAGATACCTCTCCGTCATACGGAGTGACAAATCCATCTCGATCCGTGTCAACCCAATGACACTTTCGGAGATACCTGTAGTGCACCTTTATAGTCACCCGATTCGTTGTGACGTTTGGTACACCCAAAGCACTCTTACGGTATCCGGGAGTTACGATCTCATGGTCTAAGGAAGAGATACTTGACATTGGAAAAGCTCTAGCAAAACGAACTACACGATCTTGTGCTATGCTTAGGATTGGGTCTTGTCCATCACATCATTCTCCTAATGATGTGATCCCGTTATCAATGACATCCAATGTCCATAGTCGAAACCATGACTATCTGTTGACCAACGAGCTAGTCAACTAGAGGCTCACTAGGGACATGTTATGGTCTATGTATTCACACGTGTATCACGATTTCCGGATAATACAGCTTATAGCATGAATAAAAGACAATCATCATGAACAAAGAAATATAATAATAACACTTTTATTATTGCCTCTAGGGCATATTTCCAACAGTCTCCCACTTGCACTAGAGTCAATAATCTAGTTACATTGTGATGAATCGAACACCCATAGAGTTCGGTGTTGATCATGTTTTGCTCATGAGAGAGTTTAGTCAACGGATCTGCGACATTCAGATCCGTATGTACTTTGCAAATTTCTATGTCTCCATCCTGAACGCTTTTCACGGATGGAGTTGAAGCGACGCTTGATGTGCCTGGTCTTCTTGTGAAACCTGGCTCCTTGGCAAGTGCAATAGCTTCAGTGTTGTCACGAAGAGTTTGATCGGCCCCGACGCATTGGGTATGACTCCTAGGTCGGTGATGAACTCCTTCACCCAAATTGCTTCATCGCTGCCTCCGAGGCTGCCATGTACTCCGCTTCACATGTAGATCCCGCCACGACGCTTCGCTTGCAGCTGCACCAGCTTCGCTCCACCATTCAACATATACACGTATCCGGTTTGTGACTTAGAGTCATCAGATCTGTGTCGAAGCTAGCGTCGGCGTAACCCGTTCTGACGAGCTCTTCGTCACCTCCATAAACGAGAAACATGTCCTTTGTCCTTTTCGGTACTTCAGATATTCTTGACCGCTGTCCGGTGTTCCTTGCCGGATTACTTTGGTACCTTCCTACCAAACTTACGGCAAGGTTTACATCAGGTCCGTACACAGATGGCATACATAATAGATCCTATGGCTGAGGCATAGGGGATGACACTCATCTCTTCTTTATCTTTTGCCGTGGTCGGGCATTGAGCTGAGCTCAATCTCACACCTTGCAATACAGAGCAAGAACCCTTCTTGGACTGATCCATTTTGAACTTCTTCAAAATCTTATCAAGGTATGTGCTTTGTGAAAGACCTATGAGGCGCCTCGATCTATCTCTATAGATCTTGATGCCTAATATATAAGCAGCTTCTCCAAGGTCCTTCATTGAAAAACACTTATTCAAGTAGGCCTTAATGCTGTCCAAGAATTCTATATCATTTCCCATCAGAAGTATGTCATCTACATATAATATGAGAAATGCTACAGAGCTCCCACTCACTTTCTTGTAAACGCAGGCTTCTCCATAAGTCTCATAAACCCAAACGCTTTGATCATCTCATCAAAGCGAATGTTCCAACTCGAGATGCTTGCACCAGCCCATAAATGGATCGTTGGAGCTTGCATACTTTGTTAGCGTTCTTAGGATCGACAAAACCCTCCGGCTGCATCATATACAGCTCTTCCTTAAGATATCCGTTAAGGAACGCTGTTTTGACGTCCATCTGCCATATCTCATAATCATAGTATGCGGCAATTGCTAACATGATTCGGACGGACTTAAGCTTCGCTACGGGAGAGAAAGTCTCATCGTAGTCAATCCCTTGAACTTGCCGATAACCCTTAGCGACAAGTCGAGCTTTATAGATGGTGACATTACCATCCGCGTCCGTCTTCCTCTTAAAGATCCATTTGTTTTCTATCGCTCGCCGATCATCGGGCAAGTCAGTCAAAGTCCACACTTTGTTTTCATACATGGATTCTATCTCGGACTTCATGGCTTCTAGCCATTTGTTGGAATCTGGGCCCGCCATCGCTTCTTCATAGTTCGAAGGTTCATTGTTGTCTAACAACATGATTTCCAAGACAGGGTTGCTGTACCACTCTGGTGCGGAACGTGTCCTAGTGGACCCACTGAAGTTCAAGAGCAACTTGATCCAAGTACCTTGATCATCATCATGAATTTCCTCTTGATTGGTGTAGGCATCACAGAACATTTTCCGAGCTGCACTACTATCCTGTTCAAGAGGTAGTACTTCATCGAGTTCTACTTTCCTCCCACTTACTTCTTTCGAGAGAAACTCTTTTCCGTAAAGGATCCGTTCTTGGCAACAAAGATCTTGCCCTCGGATCTTAAGTAGAAGGTATACCCTACGGTTTCCTTAGGGTATCCTATGAAGACACATTTTTCCGACTTGGGTTCGAGCTTTTCAGTTGAAGTTTCTTGACATAAGCATCGCATCCCCAAACTTTTAGAAACGACGACTTAGGTTTCTTCCCAAACCATAATTCATACGGTGTCGTCTCAACGGACTTAGACGGTGCCCTATTTAAAGTGAATGTAGCTGTCTCTAGAGCGTATCCCCAAAATGATAGCGGTAAATCAAGAAGAGACATCATAGACCGCACCATATCCAATAGAGTGCGATTACGACGTTCGGACACACCGTTCTACCGAGGTGTTCCAGCGGCGTTAGTTGTGAAACGATTCCACATTTTCTTAAGTGTGTACCAAATTCGTGACTTAAATATTCTCCTCCACGATCCGATCGTAAGAATTTTATCTTTCGGTCACGTTGATTCTCTACTTCATTCTGAAATTCCTTGAACTTTTCAAAGGTCTCGGACTTGTGTTTCATCAAGTAGACATACCCATATCTACTCAAGTCATCTGTGAGAGTGAGAACATAACGATATCCTCCAGCCTCAACGCCATTGGACCACACACATCGGTATGTATGATTTCCAACAAGTTGGTTGCTCGCTCCATTGTTCTAGAGAATGGAGTCTTGGTCATCTTGCCCATGAGGCATGGTTCGCATGTGTCAAATGATTCATAATCAAGAGACTCCAAAAGTCCATCAAGATGGAGCTTCTTCATGCGCTTGACACCAATGTGACCAAGGCGGCGAGTGCCACAAGTATGTGGGACTATCGTTATCAACTTTACATCTTTTGGTATTCACGCTATGAACATGTGTAATACTACGCCGAGATTCATTAAGAATAAACCATTGACCATCGGAGCATGACCATAAAACATATCTCTCATATAAATAGAACAACCATTATTCTCGGATTTAAATGAGTAGCCATCTCGCATTAAACGAGATCCGGATACAATATTCATGCTCAAACTTGGCACCAAATAACAATTATTAAGGTTTATAACTAATCCCGTGGGTAAATGAAGAGGTAGCGTGCCGACGGCGATCACATCGACTCGGAACCATTCCCGACGCGCATCGTCACCTCGTCCTTCGCCATCTCCGCTTATTCCGCAGCTCCTGCTGTGAGTTACAAATATGAGCAACGGCACGGTATCAAATACCGGGAGTTACTACGAGTCTCGGTAAGGTACACATCAATTACATGTATATCAAATATACCTTTGGTGTTGCCGGCCTTCTTGTCCGCTAAGTATTTGGGGCAGTTCCGCTTCGATGACCCTTCCCTTGCAATAAAAGCACTCGGTCTCGGCTTGGGTCCATTCTTTGACTTCTTCCGGCAACTTGCTTACGGGCGCGGCAACCTCCTTGCCGTCCTTCTTGAAGTTCTTCTTGCCCTTGCCCTTCTTAAACTTAGTGGTCTTATTGACTATCAACACTTGATGTTCTTTCTTGATTTCAACCTCGGTGACTTCAGATAGAGAATACTTCAGAATGGTCTTTACCATCCCCGCATATTGTAGTTCATCACAAAGCTCTTGTAGCTTGGTGGAAGCGATCGGAGGATTCATCAATGACCGCCTCATCGGGGAGGTTAATATTCAGTTGGGTCATACGGTTGTGCAACCTGCACATCTTGAGAATGTGCTCACCGACGTAATTATTTTCCTCCATCTTACAACTGTAGAACTTGTCGGAGATGTCATATCTCTCGACCGGCGTGAGCTTGGAAAACAAGTTTCAGCTCCTCGAACATCTCATATGCTCCGTGATGCTCAAAACGCTTTTGGAGCCCGGTTCTAAGTCGTAAAGCATGCCGCCTTGAACGAGGGAGTAATCATCAAGACGAGACTGCCAAGCATTCATAATGTCTTGGTTCTGCGGGACGGGAGCGTCACCTAGCGGTCCTTCTAGGACATATTGTTTCCTGGCAGCTATGAGGATGATCCTCAAGTTCCGGACCCAGTCCGTATAGTTGCCGCCGTCATCTTTCAGCTTGGTTTTCTCTAGGAACGCGTTGAAGTTCAAGTTGACATGAGCGTTGGCCATTTGATCTACAAGACATATCATTCAAAAGTTTTAGACTAAGTTCATGATAATTAAGTTCATCTAATCAAATTATTACAATGAACTCCCACTCAGATTAGACATCCTCTAGTCATCTAAGTGATACACGATCCGAGTCGACTAGGCCGTGTCCGATCATCACGTGAGACGGACTAGTCATCGTCGGTGAACATTCTCATGTTGATCGTATCTTCTATACGACTCGTGTTCGACCTTTCGGTCTCCGTGTTCCGAGGCCATGTCTGTACATGCTAGGCTCGTCAAGTTAACCCTAAGTGTTTTGCGTGTGTAAATCTGTCTTACACCCGTTGTATGTGAACGTAAGAATCCATCACACCGATCATCACGTGGTGCTTAGAAGCGACGAACTTTAGCAACGGTGCACGCTTAGGGAGAACACTTCTTGAAATTGTTGTAAGGATCATCTTATTTACTACCGTCGTTCTAAGTAAACAAGATGTATAAACATAATAAACATCACATGCAATTATATAGTAGTGACATGATATGGCCAATATCATAAAAATCCATTGATCTCCATCTTGAGGCTCCATGATCATCTTGTCACCGCATGACACCATGATCTCCATCATTGTGCCTCCATGAAGTTGTCACGCCAACGACTACTTCTACTTCTATGGCTAACGCGTTTAGCAATAAAGTAAAGTAAATTACATGGCGTTCTTGAATGACACGCAGTCATACAAAAATAAAGACAACTCCTATGGCTCTGCCGTTGTCATACTCATCGACATGCAAGTCGTGATTCCTATTACAAGAACATGATCTCATACATCACAATATGTCATTCATCATTCATCACAACTTGGCCATATCACATCACATGTCAATTGCTGCAAAAACAAGTTAGACGTCCTCTAATTGTTGTTGCATCTTTTACGTGGCTGCAATTGGGTTCTAGCAAGAACGTTTTCTTACCTACGAATAACCACAACGTGATCTTGTCAACTTCTATTTACCCTTCATAAGGACCCTTTTCATCGAATCCGCTCCAACTAAAGTGGGAGAGACAGACACCCGCCAGCCACCTTATGCAACTAGTGCATGTTAGTCGGTGGAACCGGTCTCACGTAAGCGTACGTGTAAGGTTGGTCCGGGCCGCTTCATCCCACAATACCGCGGAAGCAAGATAAGATTAGTAGCGGCAAGTAAGTTGACAAGATCCACGCCCACAAATAAATTGTGTTCTACTCGTGCAAAGAGAACTACGCATAGACCTAGCTCTGATACCACTGTTGGGGAACGTTGCAGTAAATTAAAATTTTTCCTACGGTTTCACCAAGATCCATCTATGAGTTCATCTAAGTAACGAGTCATGGGAGATGCATCTACATACCACTTTGTAGATCGCGAGCGGAAGCGTTCAAAAGAACGGGGTTGATGTAGTTGTACACGTCGTGATCCAATCACCGGAGATCCTAGCGCCAAACGGACGGCACCTCCGCGTTCAACACACGTACGGTCAGCGGGCGTCTCCTCCTTCTTGATCCAGCAAGGGGAAGGAGAGGTTGATGAAGATCCAGCAGACGACAGCGTGGTGGTGGATGCAGCAGGATCCGGCAGGCTTCGCCAAGCGTCTGCGGGAGGAGGAGGTGTAGCAAGGGGAAGGAGGTGCCAAGATGCGGGTCTTGCTGCCTTCCTCCCTCCACTATATATAGGGGCTAGGGGCGATGCCCCTGGAGATCCCATCTAGATGGGGGCGGCGGCCCGGGCAACGGCCCCTTTAGGTTTCAACCGGGGGCGCATGCCCCTGGGGCAACGGCCCCTAGGGTTTCAACCGGCGCATGCCCCTGGGCAACGGTCCCCCAACCCTAGGCGCCTTGGGCCCTTGGGTGGGCGCACCAGCCCACCAGGGGCTGGTTCCCACGCCACTTCAGCCCATGGGGCCCTCCGGATAGGTGGCCCCACCGGTGGACCCGGGACCCTTCCGTGGTCCCAGACAATACCGGTGACCCCAAAACTTTCCGGTGGCAAACTGGACTTCCTATATATAAATCTTTACCTCCGGACCATTCCGGAACTCCTCGTGACGTCCGGGATCTCATCCGGACTCGAACAACTTCGGGTTACTGCATACTAATATCTCTACAACCCTAGCGTCACCGAACCTTAAGTGTAGACCCTACGGGTTCGGAGATATCTGAACATGACCGAGATGCCTCTCGGTCAATAACCAACAGCGGATCTGGATACCCATGTTGGCTCCCACATACTCTCGATGATCTCATCGGATGAAACACGATGTTGAGGATTCATTCAAACCCGTATACAATTCCCTTTGTCAATCGATGCGTTACTTGCGAGACTCGATCGTCGGTATCCCAATACCTTGTTCAGTCTCGTTACCGGCAAGTCACTTTACTTGTACCGTAATGCATGATCCCGTGACTAACCACTTAGTCACTTTGAGCTCATTATGATGATGCATTACCGAGTGGGCCCAGAGATACCTCTCCGTCATACGGAGTGACAAATCCCAGTCTCGATCGTGTCAACCCAATGAGACACTTTCGGAGATACCTGTAGTGCACCTTTATAGTCACCCGATTCGTTGTGACGTTTGGTACACCAAAGCACTCTTACGGTATCCGGAGTTACGATCTCATGGTCTAAGGAAGAGATACTTGACATTGGAAAAGCTCTAGCAAAGCGAACTACGATCTTGTGCTATGCTTAGGATTGGGTCTTGTCCATCACATCATTCTCCTAATGATGTGATCCCGTTATCAATGACATCCAATGTCCATAGTCGAAAACCATGACTATCTGTTGACCAACGAGCTAGTCAACTAGAGGCTCACTAGGGACATGTTATGGTCTATGTATTCACACGTGTATCACGATTTCCGGATAATACAGTTATAGCATGAATAAAAGACAATCATCATGAACAAAGAAATATAATAATAACACTTTTATTATTGCCTCTAGGGCATATTTCCAACACGGCGGTAGTAGCCTCAACCTGCTCTATCAGGATACAGTGCGCAAAATGGGCATAGACCCCTCAAGGATTAAACCCACAAAGACGACCTTTAAAGGCGTCATACCGGGTGTAGAGGCCAATTATGCGTGCTCGATTACACTCGAAGTGGTCTTGGATCCCGGATAAGTTCCGGCGAAGAGTTAATCTTCGACATAGTCCCGTTCATGGCGGCTATCACGCCTTTGCTTGGACGAACCGCATTTGCAAAGTTCAATGCGGTGCCGCACTACGCATACCTCAAGCTCAAGATGCCAGGCCCTCGAGGAGTAATCACGGTCAATGGAAACACCGAAGGCTCTCTCCGAACGGAGCAGCATACGGCGGCCCTCGCGGCAGAGGTGCAAAGTAGCCTCTCACGACAATTCTCGAGTCCGGCTATCAAACGTCCGGACACCGTCAAGCGCGCCCGGAGTAACCTACAACAAGACTGCCTGGCACGATTCGAGCACGCGTAGCAATCCGGCCCCAACCCCAGCCCTCGCGAAATTGCGAAACCAGTACTATGCGTACATAACTACGCTCTGGAGATACCATGGGCATAAGGGAGGGCACGACCACGCACGACGCCTGCACGCGCTCAACCGCACTGGGGGCTCCCGATTGTGTCATTCCTTTTTCTTTCTTCTTCTCTTTTACTTTCAGGACTCCGTTTTGTAGAAGCCCTGTCCGGCACTAGAATTGCCGAACTCACGATGCAACAGCCAGGGAAGCATAAAGCTACGTCGAGTGTCCAGGTGGTCTCTACTACGAGCATTATACCTGTTTTACATACCATTCCGCAGCTTACCCCTGGAGGGGGACATGTTAAATAGTCCCATCCCTTGCTTATCGCGCGATTTGTATCGTTCTGCTTTCATTGCAGTACCTTTTTGAATAAACAATACATAGCTTTTGCCTATTATTGCACTCTTTTCTTTATCTATATATATATGTTCATTCATGACATGTTGCACCCGTACACTTTGGTACGGCCAATACACCAGGGGCTTAAGTACCCCCAAAAAATGGTGTGATAAGTCCGAACACTTTCACAAATGCGGCACCCCAAACTTATAGCATTATATGCATCGGCTCCGAATCATGTCTTGGGTCAATAGTTGGGTTTGCCCGGCTCCCATGTTTTGGTACCTTACGTTCCGTTATATCGGCTAAGGTAGCGCTGGGAGAACCACTGCGATTGTGCCCCGGTTGAGCTGGGTTGAGCACCTCAGTGGAGAAAGCTAAAACTGACCGTCATGGTAGGGCGAGAGCCGGTCGCTGTTCGAGAGGTTTTTTTGGGTCCCTAAAGACTTATGCCACTTAGAGCGAGGAGTCGGCATTGTCCAGCCAAGGCGTGGATAGCGCCCCGAACTCGGTCGCCGAAATTTAAAATTATAGAATTCTATGGCTAAGTAAGAGTGTTCAAGCAGTATAGTCCGGTTGCCTTGTTCGTTGCGTTGAGCGTCTCCCTCTCGAAGGACCCAAGAATGGGAACAAGAGCGCTCAAGTTTATCCCGAACACCCCAGCACTCGTGGCATGGGGGCTGAAGCCAACGACTTGCCATCTCTCAAATTTGATAAACGGCCGCACAGAAGGTAATATTTTAAATTCACAAGCGTTGCTTAGCGCATATGAACAAGTTTTTAGCGTACAAGATAACAAATGCGGGTCTACTCAAAAATAATATCTTTGGAGCATTCATCCGCTATAAGGCAGGCACCCTTCAGGACACCCTCATAATACATTTCAGGATTACGATGCTCCTTCTTCGGTGGTGGTCCGTCCGTCACAAGCTTCTCAGCGTCCATCTTGCCCCAGTGCACCTTAGCAAGGGCAAGGGCCCTACGGGCACCTTCAATGCAGACGGAGCGCTTGATGACTTCAATCCATGGACAGGCGTCCACCAGCCGCCGCACTAGCCCGAAGTAGCTCCCAGGCATGGCTTCCATAGGCCACAACCGAACTATGAGGCCCTTCATGGCCTGTTCGGCGACCTTGTGGAGCTCGACCAGCTGCTTCAGCTGGTCGCTCAGGGGCACCGGATGTCCGGCCTCAGCATACTGAGACCAGAACACCTTCTCCGTCGAGCTCCCCTCCTGGGCGCGGTAGAACGCGGTAGCATCAGACACACTACGGGGCAGATCTGCGAATGCTCCTGGAGAGCTCCGGATTCGGGTAAGTAATAGGTAATTCACTTTCACATTCTTGCTTTGCATAAAGAATGCCTTACCCGCCGCTATCTTTTTTAATGATTCAATTTCCTGGAGGGCTTTTTGGGCTTCGGCCTTAGCGGCTTTGGCACTCTCAAGAGCCGAGGCGAGCCCGGACTCTCGAGTCTTCAAGTCACGCTCCAAACTCTCGTGTTTTTCCACGAGAGCCTGGAGCTCTTGCCGCACCTCCGCCACCCGCGCCTCCTGCTTCTCTCGCTCGGTGCGCTCATGGCATTTGTTTTCGGCCGTGGACACCGCTTCCTTTAGGGTCGCCACCTCGTTCGTGGCCCCTACAATACCCATGTTAGTCCTGTCATTTTTGCAACCAAATCCTTTCTATAAGGTCTTTTTTTAATAAGGTATTACTTACCTTCCTTGTCCTCGAGCTGCTTCTTGGCAAACCCGAGCTCGTTCTCGGACCGCCGAGGCTCGCTTCAATGCATTAACCTCCACAACGGTCGGCAGAGGTCGGCGCAGCCCTGCATTCCCATATTGACATACTTATGTTAGACTCCTGCAGATATCTTTTAGATCCTCATCCGGTTTTCTTTCCAAACACCGAACTAAGCATCGAGGCTACTGTCTATGCGGTAATATTTTACATATTCTAAACTTACCTCAAAGCCTATTAGAAGGCTGATACAGGCTTGATCAGCCCGCTCTTGGCGGATCGAACTTTCTCGGATCACCACACTCATAACAAAGCGGTGCTCCTCGTCGATGGAAGCGTCGTTAAGCGCCTCCAGCAAGCTATCCGGTGCCTCCCGATGGACGGAGGTCACCGGCGTCGCAGTCTTACCCTTCTTATGAAGGGGCCGCTTGCCGGACTGCGGAACCACTGAAGGTTCCGGCACAGGGCCGGACTTAGAGCCCTCTGGGGTTTTGCCCCCTTCGCGCCCGGAGTCCGGGAGGTTGCCTTGCGGCGCCTCCAGGACCACCTCCTCCTGGCTGGGCCCCTTTGGGGACTCCACCACGGTGTCTTTTGTGTCACGAGGGGAGGAGGCGGTCGGAAGTGAAGTGCTATTCACATCCGACGAATTCAGGGAGCCGCTCGACGAAGCTACGAGCTCGTCCTTGGGCGGGCTACATGGTTATATTCGGCGTTAGAAGACACTATGCTACAAATAAAAAGCCATGAGCTATTCCGGAGTTCGGACACTTACGATCTCGCCAGGGGCTTGGCCCTTGGTGGCCACTCCTCCTCGTCGTTGCCGACATTGGTGGAGAAGTCCGGAGGAAGGGTCCTTCCTTTCTTGGACCCTTCGGCTTCCCCGGTTGGGGCGGCCTTCCTTTTCTTCTCTCCCCCCGCTGGGGAGAGGCCTCTTTTTTCTCCTCCTCGTCTTCACGGGAGGATTCCGCCTCAGAGTCGTCGGGCGACGAGTCCGACAACACCTGGTGTCGGGAACTCCTTCGAGTTCCCGTGGCCTTCTTCTTGGCCTTCTTCTCCGGCACCACGTGAGGTGCCGGAGCCAGCAGCCCGTCAATCGGGCGTCCGCTGGTCTTCGGCAATGGGGCGGACAGTTAACCTGTCCGGACGTCTTCACCAGTCTGTCAAAGGTTAGGGAGTTTTAGATCCCGCATAGAGTCAAACTATGAAAAAGAGTCCCATAAAGGGTAAAATAACTTACCTCGCTGGCTTGACGTGCGAGCTGAATCCGCGATCTTGATGGCGGATGTGGGAGCTTCGCGCCTTGAATAGCACCTTCGAGCATCTTCGCACGTAGTGTCGAAGAGCCTTTTCAGAGTTTGGTCTTTGCGGATTGAACTCCCATAATTTGAAGGCCCGTTGTTGGCATGGGAGAATCCGGCGGATGAGCATCACTGGATTACGTTGACAAGCCTTAGATTCTTGTCCACAAGGTTTGAGACGCAGGTTTGGAGTCCGGACAGCTCGTCCGAATCCCCCATGTCGGCCCGTCTCTTTCCATGATGTGAGCTATGTGGGAAGCCAGATCGAATTGGGGCCGCCGCCCATTGAGAGTCGCGGCTCGGTGATGTAGAACCACCCGATTGCCACCCTTTATGGTCTCCACAAAGGAGCCCTCGAGCCATAGGACTTTGGCCATCTTGCCAACCATGGCGCCTCCGCACTCCGCTTGGCGGCCGCCACTACCTTCGACTTGACATTGAAGATCTTCAGCCATAAGCCGAAGTGGGGCTGGATGCAGAGGAAGGCCTCGCACACGACGATAAACGCCGAGATGTTGAGGATGAAGTTCGGGGCCAGATTGTGGAAATCCAGGCCGTAGTAGAACATGAGCCCCCGGACAAATGGGTGAAGTGGAAAACCTAGTCCGCGGAGGAAGTGGGTGAGGAACACCACCCTCTCATGGGGCCTGGGGTGGGAATGAGCTGCCCTCATCGGGTAGCCGGTCGCTGGATGTCGCTGGACAAGTATCCGCCTTCCGCAGCTTTTGATGTGCCCCTCCGTGGCGGAGGAGGCCATCCACTTGCCTCCGCTCCGGACATAGTTGGAGAAGGTTGAGGTGGGATGTGCGGACTTGAGCGCTGGAGCTCGAGTCTTGGAAATGGATGAGCAAAGGAGGAAGAAGGCGTGGGTGAAAAGGTGGATCCTTATCCCTTATATGGGCGGACGGCTATCGTCCCCGCCACCTGGTAAAACCCGCTTATCTCCCAAGCGCCGTAATCAATGGCGCGGTTGGGTTACCCACGTCCGTATTGATGAGAATCCGGAATAAGGGGCACGATCTCCGCTTTGATAAGGCGTGCCAAGGAAACCGCCTCGCTAAACGCTACCGAGGTGGAGCAGTAAAAACGATTCAGATAAGGGCTGGCCGTGGTGTGATGTCACGCCATGAATACGTCAGCAGATCTGTGCAAAAGTTATTCTCTCTACGGTAGTATGTGGAACTTATTTTACTGAGCGGACACTATCCTTGTGTTCAAAATCTTCTATGAAGTATTCAGAGGAGGAACCCGCCTTGCAATGCCAAGACAATATGCGCCCGGACTCGTCGTCATTGAAGCCCGGTTCAGGGCTCTTGAGGAGTCTGGATTAGGGGTGTCCGGATAGCGAACTATCACCGTTGGCGGACTCTGGACTATGAAGATACAAGATTGAAGACTTCGTCCGTGTCCGGATGGGACTTTCCTTGGCGTGGAAGGCAAGCTTGGCGTCTGAGATATGTAGATCTCCTACCATTGTAATCGAGTCTGTAACCCTAACCCTATCCGGTGTCTATATAAACCGGAGGGTTTTAGTCCGTGGGGCGAACACCAATCATACCATAGGCTAGCTTATAGGGTTTAGCCCCTCTGATCTCGTGGTAGATCTACTCTTGTACTACCCATATCATCAATATTAATCAAGCAGGAGTAGGGTATTACCTCCACCGAGAGGGCCCGAACCTGGGTAAAAACATCGTGCCCCTTGTCTCCTGTTACCATCCGCCTAGACGCACAGTTCGGGACCCCCTACCCGAGATCCGCCGGTTTTGACACCGACACCCATCATATAACATCAATTATCACAAATTCAACAATTGGACAAAGCAAAATAACCAAAATTCAACACAAGCCAATTTTCAACAATTCATACGTAGATAGGTGATACACGAATGAATCAATCGAGCATGGGAGGATGCCAACGGGTTCTTCCTTTCCGCTGCCACGACGAACTAATCGGTGGCGATCGCCAAACCGGACGCGCTCAAGTCCATATCTTCATCACCAACCATCTCCGCATCTTCCTTCTATGCAGTTGCTTCTCTCTTACCGGACATGCTGCCGGGTGCGGCCATTCCTCCGACCGATGTTCTTCCTTTTGCAAGAGACAGCGGTCACGAGTGGCACGGACTCCGCCGAGGCATCGTCCATGGCTATGGTGGGGGCGGGGTACTCGACGTTGACATCTACAACGCCGGATGAGGACAGCAACAGACAATGAGCAAGGGTGGAGGAGGGCGACGACTCGAACGCGGGAAATGAAGGACAGACGCAGGAGGAGGGCGGTCGATTTGGTGGACCTGATCAATTTGGAACGGATTTGGGATGAGTCCGGCT
Source organism: Aegilops longissima (assembly GCA_021605205.1). Lineage (NCBI taxonomy): Eukaryota > Viridiplantae > Streptophyta > Magnoliopsida > Poales > Poaceae > Aegilops > Aegilops longissima. The sequence goes on along the minus strand of CM038676.1, from coordinate 482,327,477 downwards.
TGTTGGATCCGACGAACGCGTCTCATATTCGCCCCACATACAAGCTAGGTATGGAGGGTCCCGGACAGCCTAGACGTATATGACAGATTTGATGGGTCCGATTGGAAGGCATTTTCGTTGCCGGGTAGTGATCAATGGCGTCTGCCCGGACGCATAGGTTGAATTTGAGGTGTCCGGTGGTTATAGACGCTCTAAACTGTTTGCAACGTATCTACTTAGCACTAAAATGGCGAGTACGGAGCAATGTGGCGGTACATGGCGGATGGCACCCCTGCGCAACCCCACGTCGCCACGGAACGACGAGGCGCCGCGATTGGGGTTACCGTACTTCCGCACCCACGAGCCAGCGCCACAGTGGAAAGAGCACCGGCGCAGGATGCATTGACCGTCGGGTGTGCGCGCGGCCGGTGGGATGCGCGCTTTCGAAGCCAGGCGATTTCGACGGCCCGTCTCCGCCGGCGATAATGGCCGCGCGACGCACGGCACGGATGCACGGTCCACCACAGCCGGTGAATGCGGGCGCCCCTGTCGCGTGGGCGCGCGTCACCGGCCGATCGCAGGTCACGCTCAAGCGTTACAGCCGCACGTAGTCACCACCACTCACCCACCGGTGCGCCCTGAGAACGATGTGTCTGGGTGCATGCCAAGGACCAAAGAGCGGCCGCCACCCCGTCGTCGTCGAGACCAAAGGCGCCCTACTCAGGCTGGCAATGGGCACGTACGTAGATGGACGGAGACGCATGCATGGCATTGCCTGCCGGAGTATTTCGCGCGCCTAAGTTAATCAACGTTATTCATACCCTCAGCCGCAAAAAACATGTTGTTCATGCACTGTACCGTCGCACTGTAGACCGAATGGCAAAAAAAAAAAATCGTTCACGTAGAGTGCGATCTTGCATGGGTCGTCTGCCGCGTGATTGTGGAATTGTGGCCCATATATACTTGCACGAGTGGTCTTCCAACAGTTCAATATGCATGCCTGCCAGCGAGAAAAAACGTGGAAAGAAACATGGACTATGGATGTATCCATGTCTGCTGGATAGCCATCGCTGTCCGATTGATTCCGAGCTCCGTGACATATCGTTACATGATTGAACAGACAGGCCACGTTGCGGTTACTCGCCCCGGAATTCATCTGCTCGAACCGATCATGGCAAGCTAGTCGGCAACGATAATTGTGTGCCCGTGCTGATCACCATATGTGATATTCCATGCACAAGGCATTGGAACATGGGGGAGTGTGCTAAGAAACAAAAGGCTCAATTGCCCTGACTTGTCCGTTGGATTTGTTCTCTTAAAATAGTCACTTATCGGCTTGACACTACACTTCCCAATGATGAACATAGCAATTCTATGCACCTTGTTGTACTAGATATCCAGAACCATTTCGAGCAAAACCAACTAACATTGAACCCTTTTTTTTTCCTGAAATAAGGCATTTTTGAAACAAGGTCCCCGCGGTATGGATTTGTTTCAATCTAGATAACCCCTACTATTATATATACATGTTTCAACCCGCGGCCGCCCCCATATGTTCTACATCTACGACCACGCGATGCACGGCTTCGCACTGCGTGTCCCTGAGGTGGAGCTCGACAGGCTCCGGCGATCTCCAGGGTTCGCGTCGTGCTACCGCGACGACGCGAGGGTGGCACCCGACATGACGCACACGCCCGAGTTCCTCTGTGTCAGTGCAGCCGAAGGGATATGGCAATCGTCCAAGTACGGTGAGAGCGATGATCATTGATGTGGTGGACTGTGTTTATTTGTCTTCATTGTTTCTATTTACTGTCGTATCTCTAACACCCACGTGGCCACGTCCAAGCTTTAAAATATCGGATATGGGGTTTGTATCGGTTTGGCTTCGACATATTGAATGTCGGATATTGGGTGATATATGTAGATATATCGAAGAAAACATGTCTATTTTTTTTCTACTATTCTTGTTCAAAACATGTATTTTTAGTAAAGCAATATGTATGGTGTCAATTCTTGATTCCTAGGTTATTAACTTGTTGATTAAAAAATATTAAGGAAAGATTGACAAAATCCTTACTCTGTGATTAAAAACAATATAATATTATATGCATTTGTACAAAACATTGTGCATGACTTTGATAATATATGATGAAGTTGTAAATGCATAATCTTATTTTACTACTTTTCTAATAAAGAATTATTGTCATCTACGTACCATTCTATATTGGTGGACATATCAGGGCTAGATATTAACCATACCAGTCGATTTTTTGGTCCATATCAGATGATATGTTTGAAAATTGATATTTACAAAAAGATATGTTATATTTTTACCGGTAGAAGCCCAAAGGTGATATATCGGCATATACATCGGTCGCATCGGCCTAGATTTAAAAGCTTGCCCACGTCACAAGCAAATAGTTACGCGTATTCCACTAACATTGAACTAACCAAATGGTTGCAGTCGTAACGCGAATCAGCCACAGAGAGGCCGCACATGATTAATGGTAGCTGCATGATACCCTATCATACACTTGGAAAGCATTCGCCGCCGAAATGCTCTTTCCCTGTGGTACACGACAGCGTCCAGCACCATTCATGGTCATGGTTCGTATGCGCAAGCCGGGAGGCGCACAGGACGAAGCAAACGACGAGGTACATGCCCGCTGGCTTGCCTTGCAGTGGCTTGTCCAAACGGAGACGCGGCAACCACCGCATGGGTGGGACTCCCAAGACCACCGGCCATGCAGGTTAAATAGCCATGCGCGCCATTGCCGCAGCCGCGTCATCCGTTACGACGCCGTCCGTCGTACTCCATAGCCGCCGGCGCTCTACTTATACGTAGATACATCGCACAATGTGGCCATGGGTGGCGTTGCTGCTGGTCGCGCTGTGGGTGCGGCCGGCCGCGTCGGCCGATGCCGTGGCGGCGGCGTCCTATATTGTGCACATGGACAAGTCGGCCATGCCGAGCGGGTTCTCGAGCCACCTGCGCTGGTACGAGTCCACGCTCGCGGTGGCCGCCCCGGGGGCAGAAATGTTCTACGTCTACGACCACGCGATGCACGGCTTCGCGGCGCGGCTACCCGAGGAGGAGCTCGACAGGCTCCGGCGCTCTCCGGGGTTCGTGTCGTGCTACCGCGACGACGCGAGGGTGGTGCGCGACACGACGCACACGCCCGAGTTCCTCGGCGTCAGCGCGGCCGGCGGGATATGGGATGCGTCCAAGTACGGTGAGAATGTGATCATCGGCGTGGTGGACACGGGCGTGTGGCCCGAGAGCGCGAGCTTCCGCGACGACGGGCTCCCCCCGGTGCCGGCGCGGTGGAAGGGCTTCTGCGAGTCCGGCACGGCGTTCGACGCCGCCAAGGTGTGCAACCGGAAGCTCGTCGGCGCGCGCAAGTTCAACAAGGGCCTCATCGCCAACAACGTGACCGTCGCTGTCAACTCCCCGCGGGACACGGACGGCCACGGCACGCACACGTCGTCCACGGCCGCTGGCTCGCCGGTGTCGGGCGCGTCCTTCTTCGGCTACGCCCGAGGCATCGCTCGCGGCATGGCGCCCCGCGCCAGGGTGGCGGTGTACAAGGCCCTGTGGGACGAAGGCACGTACGCTTCCGACATACTCGCCGCCATGGACCAGGCCATCGCCGACGGCGTCGACGTGCTCTCCCTCTCCCTTGGCCTGAACGGCCGGCAGTTATACGACGACCCTGTAGCCATTGGCGCGTTCGCGGCGATGCAGCGCGGCGTGTTCGTGTCAACTTCGGCAGGTAACGATGGACCGGACCTCGGGTACCTCCACAACGGCTCGCCGTGGGTGCTCACCGTCGGGTCGGGCACGGTGGACAGGAAGTTCTCCGGCGTCGTCAGGCTCGGCGACGGCACGACCTTCGTCGGTGAATCGCTGTACCCAGGAACCCCGAGCAGCCTCGGGAACGCCGGGCTCGTGTTCCTCGGCACGTGCGACAACGACACGTCGCTCTCCATGAACCGCGACAAGGTCGTGCTCTGCGACGCCACGGACACGGACTCCCTTGGGTCCGCGATATCCGCAGCGCAGAGCGCGAAGGTGCGCGCCGCACTGTTCCTGTCGAGCGACCCGTTCAGGGAGCTCTCGGAAAGCTTCGTGTTCCCGGGCGTGATCCTGAGCCCCCAGGACGCCCCAGCGCTGATGCATTACATCGACAGGAGCCGCACGCCCAAGGCCTCGATCAAGTTCGCGGTGACCGTGGTGGACACGAAGCCCGCGCCGCTGGTGGCGACCTACTCCTCGCGCGGCCCGGCAGCGAGCTGCCCGACGGTGCTTAAGCCTGACCTGTTCGCTCCCGGCTCGCTCATCCTCGCATCATGGGCGGAGAACGTGAGCGTCGCGAATGTTGGGCAGCAGCCACTGTTCGGAAAATTCAACATCATCTCCGGCACGTCCATGTCGTGCCCACACGCGTCAGGCGTGGCGGCGCTGCTCAAGGCCGTCCACCCGGAATGGAGCCCCGCGGCTGTGCGGTCGGCGATGATGACGACGGCTAGCGCGGTAGACAACACCTTCGCTCCCATCAAGGACATGTCCGGCGGCAACCAGAACGGGCCAGCCTCACCGCTCGCGATGGGGTCCGGCCACATCGACCCGAACCGCGCCCTGGCCCCGGGCCTGGTCTACGAAGCCGGGCCGGGCGACTACATCAAGCTCATGTGCGCCATGAACTACACGACCGCGCAGATCAAGACCGTGGCGCAGTCGTCGGCCCCCGTGGACTGCGTCGATGCATCGCTGGATCTCAACTACCCGTCCTTCATCGCGTACTTTGACACGACTGGAGAGAAGACGTTCGCCAGGACTGTGACCAATGTGGGCGATGGGCTGGCAAGGTATAGCGCCACGGTTGAGGGACTGGACGGGCTGAAGGTGAGCGTCGTGCCCAACAGGCTGGTGTTCGGCGGCAAGCACGAGAAGCAGAGATACACAGTCGTGATTCAGGTGCTGGACGAGCTAATGCCCGAGGTAGTGCTGTTTGGATCGTTGACGTGGGTGGACGACAACGGCAAGTACACGGTGAGGAGCCCCATCGTGGTGACAACGACGTCTGTGCTATAGGATATGTGCACAGATCAGTATGCGTGCGTACATCATTTTGTTGGAGCACAGATGATCGAGCGAGACAATGAGGCAAGTGAAAGCTTACGATCGAACCAATGACCATTCGCGAATACACTATGCTTATATGTTTAGTTCAATTTATGGAAATGAGATGAGACAACTTTCCCTTATCTCTCTTGTTGTCCATCTCTAACTAACTCCAAGAACGAATCCATGGGGTAGGGAGGGGGTAAGGGCCCCCTACCCCAACAATTTTTTGTACCTACCAGTGATCAAGCAGCCATAAAAAATAACGAATACATGGATAATTTCACCAGGGCCGTGGCCCGGTTGTCGGCCCTCGTGGAACCGCACCCTCACCCCGGGAACGCTGGGCCCGTGTTCCTCGACACGTGCAACAACGACACGTTGCTCTCCACGAACAGCGACAATGTCGTGCTCTGCAACGCCACGGACACGGACTCCCTCGGGTCCACGATATCAGCGGCGTAGAGTGCGAAGGTGCGCGCCGCACTGTTCCTGTCGAGCGACCCGTTCAGGGAGCTCTCGGAGAGCTTCGTGTTCCCGGGCGTGATCCCGAGCCCGCAGGACGCCCCCGCGCTGATGCATTACATTCAGAGGAGCCGCACGCCTGAGGCCTCGATCAAGTTCGCGGTAACCGTGCTGGACACAAAGCCCCCGCCGCTGGTGTTGACCTACTCATCGCGCGGCCCGACGGCGAGCTGCTCGATGGTGCTTAAGCCCGACCTGTTCGCGCCCGGCTCGCTCATCCTCGCATCATGGGCGGAGAATGTCAATGTGGTGAATGTTGAGCAACAACCACTGTTCGGAAAGTTCAATGTCATCTCCGGCACGTCCATGTCGTGCCCACATGCGTCAGGCGTGGCAGCGTTGCTCAAGGCTGGCCACCCGGAGTGGAGCCCCGCAATGGTGCGTCGGCGATGATGACGAGGGCTAGCGCGATGGACAACACCTTCGCTCCCATCAAGGACATGTCCGGCGGCAACCAGAATGGGCCAGCCTCGCCGCTCTCGGTGTGGTCCGACCACATCGACCCGCACCGCGCGCTGTCCCCGAACATCGTCTACCAAGCCGGGTTGTACGATTACATCAAGCTCATGTGCGCCATGAACTACACGACGACACAGACTAAGACCATGGCGCAGTCGTCGGCCCGTGGACTACGTCGGTGCATCGCTCGATCTCAACTACCCGTCCTTCATCGCGCACTTCGACACGACCGGAGAGAAGACGTTCGCTAGGACCATGACCAACGTGGGCGATGGGCCGACGAGGTATAGCGCCACGGTGGAGGGACTGGACGGGTTGAAGGTGAGCGTCATGCCGAACAAGCTGGTGTTCGGCGGGAAGCACGAGAAGCAGAGATACATGGTTGTGATTCAGGTGTGGGACGAGCTAATGCCCGAGGTAGTGCTACATGGATCGTTGACATGGGAGGACGACAACGGTAAGTACACGGCGAGGAGCCCCATCGTGGTGACAACGACGTCTATACTATAGGATATGTGCACAGATCAATATACGTAAGTACATCAATCTGTTTGAGCACAGGTAATCGAGCGAGACAATGAGGCAAGTGAAAGCTTGCAGTCGAACAAATGACCATTCGCCAATACACTATCCTTATATGTTTAGTTCAATTTTATGAAAAATGAGATGAGACAACTTTCCCTTATCTCTCTACTTGTCCATCTCTAAACTAACTCCAGGGATGAATGGGGTGGGTGGGGAGGGGGGAGGGCAAGGGCCCCCTACCCCAACAATTTTTTGTACCTACCGGCGATCAAGTAGCCACAAAAAATAACGAATGCATGGCTAATTTCGACAGGGTCGTGGCCTAGTTGTTAGCCCCCGCGGAACAACGCCCTGGCCCTGGGCTTAGTCTACAAAGCTGCGCCATACGACTACATCAAGATCATGTGCGCGATGAACACGATGGTGCAGATCAAGACCGTGGCACAGTCGTCGGCCCCTGTGGACTGTATCGGTGCATCGCTTGATCTTAACTACCCGTCGTTCATCACGTAGTTTGACACGACCGACGAGAATATGTTCGTCAGGACCGTGACCAGCGTGGGCGATAGGCCAGCGAGGTACAGCGCCACGTTGGAGGGACTTGACGGGCTGAAGATGAGCGTTGTGCTGAACAGGTTGGTGTTCGGCGGGAAGCACGAGAAACAGAGATACACGGTCGTGATTCAGGTGCGGGATAAGCTAATGCCCGAGGTAGTGCTGCATGGATCGTTGACGTGGGTGGACGACAACGGCTAGTACACGATGATGAGCCCCATCGTGGTGACAACGACGTCTGTGCTATAGGATATGTGCACAAATGACTATAGGTATGTACATCAATATGTTGCATAGGTAATCGAGAGAGACAATGAGGCAAGTGAAAGCTTGTCATCGAACAACTGACCATGCACCAATACACTATACTTAGATGTTTAGTTCAATAGTTTTGTTAAGTTTCAGACGACTGAGACTTGGTTATGTCTCGATCGATGCTATATTCATTTGATCTTGCGTGAAGATCCGTGTAGAATTTTATTTTTATCCTTTTTTCTTCTTATATATTATTAACTTGTCTGAGACTTGGTTAAGTGTCAGTTGACTAAGACCTAACTACACCTTTAGTTTAATTCATGAAAACGAGATGTGACAACTTTCCTTTATCTGTCTTGTTGTCTGTCACTAACCTATCTATTGGAAGACAAAGGAACGTCATCAGCGTTCATTTTCTTTTTCTCATTTTCCTTGCGTCTATCGCCGAGGTCGGGCAGTTATCTATCCAGCACCCTACAACTTCTAACCCGAGATCAAAACTTTCGGAGGGGCCATGGGCAATCCATATTTTACGCAACTAATATCTTCATTCTAAAACCCTGGCTCTGGTTGCCGTTAGACCTAATGATTCGCCGTTTTGGAAGGGGCTCATGAGAACAAAAGAGACCTTTCATAGGTCCAAATTCGTTGTTGGTGATGGGGCGACGACACGGTTTTGGGAGGATACATGGTTAGGAGAGACGCCCCTAGCCCTTCAGTATCCCTCTTTATATAATATTGTGCAACATAAGGAGGATTACGTAGCTACAGTATTAAATGCGGTACCTCTAAATATCCAGTTCAGGAGGTCCTTAGTAGGGCAACGTTGGAATTCCTGGCTACACTTGGTAAGGAGGTTGATGGATGTTCAACTTTCAGACTAACCGGACCACTTTCACTGGAAGTTAACGAGAAATGGAGTGTTCACTGTTAAATCTTTGTACTTGGATCTAATTGACTGGCACAATCCCAAGATCGATAAATATTTGGAAAGTAAAGGTTCCCCTACGAATCAAAATTTTCATGTGGTTTGTCCACAAGCGGGCGATCCTTACTAAAGACAATATGTTAAAGCGACGATGGTTAGGTAGTGCTCGACGTTGTTTTTGTGATCGTGATGAAACAATTCAACATCTATTTATAGATTGTCCTCTCATAAAATTACTTTGATGAACCGTCCATATAGCAGTTAACATCACCCCTCAGCTTCATGCCAACTTTTAGTACAAATTAAATTGATCAAGTCCCTGCACCTGTTTTTTTTTCTCTTCGATGACGATTTTGCTTCATTAACCTAGAATACGACCATCTTTACACTTTTTTTTCCGATCATTCTTCACACACAAAAGATAAGAGCACTAGGAATCAGACTAATGATTCCTAGCATCCCATCAGACCAGTGCTTTGCCGTTGGATCATAGCCTGGTGGGTCGTTGGTCGTTGGATGTAGTACTGACTTTGAAAGCAATTTCGTTCAGATATAAAAACAGGTAATTTATAAGGAGTTAAATACGTTGGAGGTGCCTCAACTTGTCCTGCACGGTCAGTTTAGTGCCTAAAGTTGCAAAATACATAAAATGAGCATTCGAACTTGTGCGGTCGTGCAAATATAGTGCCTCCATTCGTATCCAGATGTACGTCCAGCCCATGTGGCGTGCCAATGTGGCGCTGGCCCAACTGTCAGTGGCCGGGAGTAGGGAAGTTGCTGGGTGGCCTGGACATGAGGATTTAAAAAAACCGCTCAAATTTTGCTTAATCACATGAGAAAGCTCCACAAATTTATTGATTATGTTGCACGCATAGGGGGTCCACCAGGCCATATTGTGCTTAGTAGATATAGACTAAGTCGAACTTTATATATTGCGTTGTTATGCGAAATGTAATTTTGGAGCACCGACACATTGTGCCCATTTTTTCGAAGGTCAAAGAAATAGATTTTTACAGCTAAAAAACTTCTGACATTTTTTGTACATGCACATATAGAAATGTAATATATCCGCGTGTTTCTTTTTCAAAACTGTATTTGTATGTGAGAGGTACAAAAAAGACAAATACATGCGAAAATCAGCTATTTTTTGGCCGGATTATTGTTTATTTTGCAGGGTAAAATATAACAAAATTTCAAACAAAACTTGAAAGTCACTTAGAGCACATGCGTACATTTTTTTGTGAAAATTTTAAATTCGGTATGAAATTTTTAGCTAGTTTTTAAACTTTCAAGAGAAAAAAAACATGCTCAGTGGCCACCGTGCTCCAAAATTCCTCTTTGGTTGCTATGTACCCCTCAAACGTGCTCAGTTGCTGTATATATATGGCGCTCGTATGGGTCTGCACACTCAATTTTCAAGTTCTTTATTTTTATTTTTCATATTATTTTCACCATTTGGAAAAGAAACGTAAGAACAAAATACAACTGCCATAAACTTAAAGAAAATGTTAGTGCATTTGAAAAATGTTCAGCATGTTGTTGGAAAATGTTTCACATGTATTAAAAATTATAATGCATTTTTGAAAAATGTTTGGCGTGCGTTAAAAAAGTTTACAGTGTGAGTTAAAAAAATATTGTGTAAATTATCATTACATTTCTATGAACACAATATGTTCGATACGTTTCTCAAATTTAATATTATCCACATAAATTAAGTTCAGCCTCTTCGAAGTACACAATAATGATAATGGAAAAATATGTAAAATACAAAATATTTGCATATTGATAATTGTATTTTCATATGGGAAAATTTATGCTATGAAACTAAACAGGAACTTGGAAAAATTAAAAATAAAGAAATTTGTAGAGTGATATGTGGATTGTATTTAGTATTTACACAGCTTTGTAGCTAATAGTTGAATTTGAAGCATACTTTGGCCGGCTGGCCAGGTCGTGCAGTTGTTGAACATGATGTGCCAGATTTGATACCTCTCCATTAAGTTTTTTTAATGTTATTTCTCGCTATCATACAGTGTTTTTGATGGCTTTTCTATTGATTAAATAAAAATGAGAAGGATTTTTGTAAAAAAATCCCCACGTGCGGGCCACCCAGCGCCTCTTAGACACGATAGGCGGGCTACCATCACGTTTGTACGCCATGCGGGCTGGATGTACGTACTGATACGAATGGAGGCACCGTATTTGCACGGCCTGACAAGTTCGAGCACCAGTTTCACGTATTTTACAACTTTAGGCACTAAACTGACCGTCCAGGACAAGTTGAGGCACCTCCGGTGTATTTAACTCATTTATAAGGTAACTAACCTCAGATATTTAGCAAACATATCGAGCAGTTTAAGGACACAAATTAGGGAACTATTAATGTGCCATAAAGACTTTCCAGACGCAATTTTCTTCCTTATGAATGACATTTTATTTCCTTACAAAGAAAAGTGTTTCCTATATTCCTGAAAATTGCATCGGCAGCAGATATTTCCTTGTGAGCACTTCCTGTTTCCAATACTGCAGCTGGTCCTCATCGTCTCTTCTTATTTTCACTGCTTCCTTCATTTGCTTGGATGCTTCCTTCACGTGTTTTGATTATTTATGTGTCCTTCATTTGAATTTGCGGTTGAAGCATTACATTTGCACTTGTGTGGTGGTGGAAACATGTTTTTGCTTCGAACCTATTTCACTTGAACTACATTTTTTTTTGATTTGGCATAATTTTATGTCCAATGCAACGCTGTACTTTTTTTTGTGGTGTTGTAAAAATATTATCGAAAGAACTAGAGAATTGTTTCCAATGTACCATGAAATTGCTTCCAATGATTTTTTTTATTTCCAATCAGAACTTTTTACATTGAGACACTGCATTGGTTTGAAAGAAACTGAACTATTGCTTCCAAAGAAATCAAAATCTGCTTCAGTAAAACAAAACGTGGCATCTAGGCACAGTTCAAACACCACCGACTCGATGGTCGCCATGCTTCCTTTCGATCTTCGTCATGCTTCCTTGCAATGGTAGTCGTGCTTCCATTTGACGGTGGACGTGCATCCTTTGCGATGGTGCTTCCTGCCAAAGTTGTGCATGTTGGTTTCCAAAGCTGGTCGTGCTTCCTACCAAAGATGGTCGTGCTTCGAACCTGAAGCGGGCGTGCAATGGTAGATACTGTCAACAAGATTCATCGAAGCAAGCATTGCATCCAAAGTAGCGCAAATCAAAACAAGTGAATGATAATGAATCAAATATGAGATGAATTAAACCCTAATTCGGGTGAGTACATACCAGCGCGGTGGTAGATATGGTGACGGGGCATGGTCGGCGTGCAGCTTCTTCGCGAAGCCGAAAAGGCACACCAGCGCGGTGGAAGATATGGTGACGGGGCATGGTCAGGTGGGGGACCGGGGCAGCTATGGGGATTACGCGGACGGTGGTGAGAGGAAGGTTCGACAGACACACGGGGTAGGACACCGCACCGACGTACGACGTCGAGCAGTTGTAGCCGCCATGGAGTTGTTGTTGCAGACCAGGGTGGTGGCGGAGGTTGTCGTTGCGGTGAGCCAGCTCGGCGTGCTAGGCGATGAGCTCACCCCTCGGCGATGAGCTCACCCATGGGATGCGAGACGGGGTGAGGTGGGTGGATCCGCCTGGCGAGATTTACTCGCATCGGACGTGGTGAGGTGGTTGTGGACGGGAGGCAAGCGAGATTTACTTAGAGTGGATCAATACGTGCGTCTAATTGATGGGGTTAGAGAATCACTACACCGTTGGATTAAAGAAGAATCAACGTTACATGACCAGTCTGACGAGAAAATTCTATCAGACTACTGATAAAGAGCGTTTCCCAAAGATAAAATCTCGTTTGTATGATAGAATCGTGGCTCCGTCCTGCCGGATGTTTGAGGAACGCGGATTTCGTACAGCGCGTTGCATTGCATCCACAGTTAAAACCCGCTCGTGATCCGCATGCAATGGGACGTTGTACGTCGCAAAGTCTCTTTTACCGGTTCAGGGATGTACCGGCAAACGATCCACTGTTCGTTGGGTTTGCGATTCGTGCGTTGTTGTGGCCCACCTTTTGTATAGCACTGTATTTTTATAACCCATCTTTAATATATCACTGTAGTATGTCAGGAGGATGACCCATTATTTGTACTAATATGTCAGCTTTGTCAGCCCAGCATGCATGCAACCTTTTTCCTCTCTCCCTGCTCCCAAACAAATCCATCTTTTTATTTTTGCTTACAATTTTAGATGGTCATCATATGTCACATTAAAATTTCATTATAGAATTTTTTTATAGATTCAAATTCCTTGCAACATGATCTTCAGAACAAGATCAATCTTGAATATTTTAAAATTAGATTTCAAAATAACATGTTTCATAGTCTTTAAAAATATCTCGTTTCATAGATTTCACGTAGTTCAAAAATAAATTTCACTAAGTTCACAGATATAAATTATTTCAAAGAATTGAAACATATATTTTGTAACGAGTGAAGTCAGTTTTACAAACAAGTGAAATATAATATTTCAATTGAATGAGTGTAATATATTTCTGAAACTAGTGAAATGAGTGAAATCTATCTTTTGTAACAAGTGAAATCACTTTTTTGAAACAAGTGAAATATAGTATTTCAATTGAATGAGTGTAATATGTTTTCTGAAACTAGTGAAATGGGTGAAATCTATCTTTTGCAACGAGCGAAAGCACTTTTTTGAAAGAAGTGAAATTTCGTATTTCAATTAAATGAGTGTAATATGTTTTCTAAACTAGTGAAATCTTTCTTTTGTAACGAGTGAAATCACTTTTTTAGAACAAGTGAAATATATTATTTGAATTGAATGAGTGTAATATGTTTTCTAAACTAGTGAAATGAGTGAAATCTATCTTTTGTAATGAGTGAAATCACTTTTTTAAACAAGTGAAATATAGTATTTCAATTGAATGAGTGTAATATAGTTTGAGATGAGTGAAATAATCGAAATACAATAATATTGAAATATGATACATAAAATTCAAACTAGTCAAAATGTATTCAAGATTGGTCTTGTTTGGAAGGTCTTATCGTCCTGGACTCGAATATATAAAAAGCTTCAAAAATGAACATTTGGTTCAAAACATATCAAATATTCAAAAATATGAGGATGAAAATTAATCCATGTGAGTGTATGAAAAGAGAGGCTGCATGCATGCGTCATTCATCTCCACTCTAACTCTCTCTCTCCTCTCTGAAAAGGCTGAAAAGACATGCAGTATCAGTTTTGTCTGTTGTATTAACTGGGTATAGTAGAGGAATCAATTTACAAATTTATACGGAGTCAAACAACACACATCTTAAGAAAATTGATGGATGGTGGATTCTCCACCGATACATCCCGCCACCAGTAAAAAAAACTTATTCACGTTGTACGTGGGCACCTATTGCTAGATTCCTCTGACTCCTCATGGCCACATGCAGAATTGCACGCCGGGCTAGCCGGTTTTCTGGACCAGTGCTATGTTTGGTTCCTTCGACTTCACATGTCCACATGCAAAACTGCACGACTAGGTTAGAGCATTCACAGCCGCGTACACTAAATCTGACCCTCAAAAGTCCGTGAATGTGCTCGCAGGCAGTGATCGGATAGTCCCAAAATTTTTCTCTCAGCATCCGAATACCTCATAGATCAATCTTTAAAACCATACAAACCATATAAAGGAAACAACTATGTGTTACGTAGATCAACAAAACCTACGCTACACTATGGAGATATTCACTATCTCCATTCCGGGCTCTGGCAGATGGGCGGCAGATGCAACTTCAGCTCTGCGTCGGCCTCCGTCTCCTCCTTCGCATCCAGCTCATCGAAAAGTGCCCCGGTCTCCACCTGTTCTTACTAGATGAAGCGCCGGATGGACCCCACATATGCCTCATCTTGCCGGACAGATTCACACACCAACAGTTCAAGAAGATCCTTTTACAGAAGAGCCCCCGCAACCTAAGAGCGCCACAGATCCGACTGAAGTCGAGGTTCCAGCCGTGGTCGACCTAATCATGGAAGTTCTGGTTATTACTCCCGACTGGACAGTGCCTTACATCACGTACATCCTTAGAAAGGAACTCCCAGAGGATGAAGAAGAGGCTCGACAGATCGTCCGTCGATCCAAAGCGTTTACGGTGATAAAGGGACAATTGTTCAGAGAAAGTGTGACTGGATCACCGAAATGCATAACACCGTAAGAAGGTCGAATGATCCTCAACGACATCCACTGGGACCTGTGGTCATCATGCGCCCTCTCGGCCATTGTGGCTAAAGCATACCGAGCCGGATTTTATTGGCCCGAGCAAATGAAATGGCGAAATATATAGTCGATGATGTGAAGGTTGTCGGTTCTACTCGATATGTCTCACAAGCCTCGCTCGACTCAAGACCATTCCCTTGTCCGCCCTTTGTCGTTTAGGGGTTGGACATGGTCGGGCCGCTGAGGACTGGTAGGAGCGGATTTACTCATGTGCTTGTAGCAGTCGACAAGTTTACTAAATGGATTGAAGCCAAACCTATCAAGAATCTTGATGCCAAGATCGCTGCCGCCTTCATCGAGAATTGACATTCAGATATGGAGTTCCACACAGATCATCACTAACAATGGATCAAACTTTGATTCTTGACGAGTTTAGAGCGTTCGCGCTTCTCAAGGCACACGAAGTCGACTATGCTTCAGCCGCCACCCACAATGAATGGTCAAGCGGAAAGGGCGAATCGCCTAATCCTCAAAGGGCTGAAACCCCGACTGATGCGTGATCTCAAACACGCAGCAGGCGCCTGGGCCGATGAGCTTCCATCAGTTCTTTGGGGTTTGCGGACAACTAGCAACCGATCGACCGGACGAACACCTTTCTTTTTGGTCTATGGAGCCGAAGCTGTTCTGCCAAGTGACCTGCTCCACAACGCACTCCGAGTCGAACTCTTCTCTGAAGAAGAAGCAGAGCAGGCCCGGCAAGATTCAGTTGATCTCTTAGAAGAGGAAAGAGAGATGGCATTGATCCGGTCGACCATCTATCAGCAAGTTTTGCGTCGATTCCACGCCAGAAACGTGAAGGGTCGGGCTTTTCAAGAGGGAGACTTGGTTCTTCGAGTGGATCAACAGAAGCCACACAAGTTTGCCCCTTCTTGGGAAGGTCCCTTCATTATCACCAGAGTTATCCACAATGGAGCGTACCATCTTTACAATGTCGAACATCAGAAAGACGAGCCACGAGCTTGGAATGCGGAGCTGCTCCGCGCCTTTTATACTTAAGTACTCACTCGGATGAGATGTAATAAGAAGCACCTTTGTAGTTTATTTATCAAAGACAAGAGCTTTATAATCTTCCTAAACGATTGTTGTCGCTTTTGTTTCTGTTTAAAATCCCCTAGTGGGTGACTTTGCTGCGAATCCGTTTCGCCCAAGTCTAAAAAATCCTACCGAGTGGTGAGCAAGCCTCTCACTCGGGGGCTTAGCTGCAAATCCGTTTCGCCTAAGTATGAAAAATCCTACTGAGTGGAGAGCAATCCTCCCGCCCGGGGGCTTAGCTGCAGTCAAGTACTCGCCTAAGTATGAAAAATCCTACCGAGTGGAGAGCAATCCTCCTGCCGGGGCTTAGCTGCAGCCAAGTACTACCTAAGTATGAAAAATCCTACCGAGTGGAGAGCAATCCTCCCGCCCGGGGGCTTAGCTGTAGTCAAGTACTCGCCTAAGTATGAAAAATCCTACCGACTGGAGAGCAATCCTCCCGCTCAGGGGCTTAGCTGCAGTCAAATACTTGCCTAAGTATGAAAAATCCTACCGAGTGGAGAGCAATCCTCCCGCTCGGGAGCTTAGCTGCAGTCAAGTACTCGCCTAAGTATGAAAAATCCTACCGAGTGGAGAGCAATCCTCCCGCTCGGGGGCTTAGCTGTAGTCAAGTACTCGCCCAAGTATGAAAAATCCTACCGAGTGGAGAGCAATCCTCCCGCCGGGGCTTAGCTGCAGCAAGTACTCGCCTAAGTATGAAAATCCTACCGAGTGGAGAGCAACCTCCCGCCGGGGCTTAGCTGCAGCAAGTACTGCCTAAGTATGAAAAATCCTACCGAGTGGAGAGCAATCCTCCCGCCGAGGGCTTAGCTGCAGTCAAGTACTCGCCTAAGTATGAAAAACCCTACCGAGTGGAGAGCAATCCTCCCGCTTGGGGGCTTAGCTGCAGTCAAGTACTCGCCTAAGTATGAAAAATCCCACCGAGTGGAGAGCAACCTCCCACTGGGGCTTAGCTCAGCCAAGTACTACTAAGTATGAAAAATCCTACCGAGTGGAGAGCAACCCTCCCACTCGGAGGCTTAGCTGCAGTCAAGTACTCGCCTAAGTATAGAAGCCATCCCTATCGGCAAGGGCGACGAGGTGCAAGTCGACTGCAACCTTCTCCTTCGGAGCTACGCCACAAGTACACCGTTCGCTCCATCCCTATCGGCAAGGACGACGAGGTGCAGGTCGACTGCAACCTTCTCCTTCGGAGCTACGCCACAAGTACAACGTTCGCTCCATCCCTATCTGCAAGGACGATGAGGTGCAGGTCGACCGCAACCTTCTCCTTCAGAGCTACCTGCAAGGATGATGAAGCGCAGGTCGATTGAAATCACTACCTCATAGCCACATCTCAAATACCAAGATTATTCCGAGTGAAGAACAAATTCCACTCGAAGGCAAACGCAAGCATATTTAGAAATAAACCAAGATCGGATAAAATCCTAAGGTTTCGGACGACGGTTCAAAAGTATTCGAGCATCAAGCCCGAAGGAGTTTAACGGTTACACAATCACTCGGCATCCCGAGGCAAATAAAGGTGAAGCTTAATGTTTTTTCGATCACGCATCAGGAGAAGGACTGGCTGGGTCGCAGAAACTGTCAAGGTCAATGCTGTCTGCAATGCGAGTGGCGGCGACAAGAAAAGTGTCCATGAAGGACTGGAAAGTATGCTTCTTCGTGTTTGCAACTTTAAGCTCCGCCAGCTTCTCTTCTTTGGCATCCTTGCAGTGCACTCGGACCAGAGATGAGCAACGCCAAGACCACAATGAAAGCAGAGGACTTCTTCCATTCTTGCACACGCTCAGGGATTTGATTCAGTCGAGCCATTAGAGACTCGAGATCTTGAGACAATTCCGCATGAGGCCAAAGTTCTGCATCAATCCGGGTCATTGCAGCCTTCAGGCGAGCCAGATAGGCAATTGCGCCATCCATGCGAGACTCCAAGCACATCACGTTCTTTGCAACTTCATCCTTGACTGGACAGTTAATGGGGTCAAGACCCGTCTCGACCCGCCCAGTTTCCGCTTCAAAGTCTTGGCAAAATTCTGCACAGTCGAGTGAATTATGAGTCGACAACGCAATTAACATTATCAGTCGACAGAAATAAGACACATTAATCGGTACCTTCAAGTTTCAGGACCAGTTTCGCAACAAGTTGGCTCACATAAGACTCTAATTCGCCGTTCTTGATCTTGATGCTCCCAAGTTCGTCGGTTAGTTTCTCCTTGTCCTTCTTCAATCTCTCGACCTCTTGGTTGGCGTCAGAAACAGCAGTCTTCAATTTGGAATTTTCCTCTTCTAACTTGCCGACTGAAGCAAGCTTCTTGTCAGCAAGCGCTGTCTTCTCGCGCGCCTCCTTCTGAGCTGCAGCTAGGTCCAGATCCTTCTCCAAATCCTTCTTCATTTTCTCTAAAGAAATAACATTCTTCAGACGGGCTTGGAGTTGGCGGTTTTCACTACATACATCTGCTCGAGTGGAGTCACTCGGTTCAAAAAAATGGAAAGGAAAAGTGCCAGCAGTGGGATAAACATTCGGCGATTGATTACCTCCCATGGCAGAAACTTCATCACGAGCACTCTGGAGATTCTTCTTGGCCAATTCCAGATCAAGGTTTAGGCTGATTTGCTGCTTGTTCATTGCAGAGAGCTGAGCCCCAAGATCACAAGATTTCTACAGTCACAAGCCATATCAGTCGACAGATATAAAAAGACATCACAATGCTAGTTACTCTAAGACTACCACCGAATCAAACATTCAGCGGCAGTCTCGGGGACTACACCCAGTGGGTGCACTTAGCGTGCCCCCACTGATTCTGCAAAAAAGAGAAAAGGTTCTCGCACCACGCTTGATCGCCTGCAATCACCTATGGTCTCGGGATTACACCTGGTGCACTCAGCGTGCCCCCACTGGTTTCTATTCCACTCGGCATGGTCTGCCCAGTTCGAATGGAAAAAAGGTTCTCAGACCACAGTCGACTGCCCGCAGTCACCTATGGTCTCGGGGACTACACCCAGTGGGTGCACTCAGCGTGCCCCCACTGGTTTCGATTCCACTCGGCATGGTCTGCCCAGTTCGAGTGGCAAAAAAAGGGAAAGAGGTTCCCATTCTTAGACCATAGTCGACTGCCCGCAGTCACCTATGGTCTCGGGGACTACACCCAGCGGGTGCACTCAGCGTGCCCCCACTGGTTTCGATTCCACTCGGCGTGGTCTGCCCAGCTCGACTCGAATCGACACAAAGAGACATTCAGCATCAAAACAGCCACACCCTAGTGGGTGGTCAGACAAGAAATATGGTCGATCGAAAAGACAACTACCTGGACATTGGCTTGCAGTGCAGCTCCGACGTTGAAGGCTACCTGACTAGCCTCATGCACCATTTTCATCTGTCCCATCACAAGATTCAATTGAAGAAGAGCTTCTTTGGCAGCAGCTGGTGGATCGTCTGGAGTTTGATATGTAGCGAAAAGTGATGGAGGCAGAGCAATCGACCCCGAGGGGCAGTTAGTCGACAGCGGAACGGCGAAGGTGACGTTGGTTCGAGCCGGATCTGTCGTGCGCTCGACCATCGTTCCAGGTGTCACAGTCGACTGAGGAACCTGGACCTCAGGCGCCTTCCCGCCCAGCTCCTTGTCCTTCCTCCTTCTCCCTCTTAGCGGCACCTCTTTGTCGTTGTCCGGAAGCACAACAACATCTCGTGGATCTGCAAAGAACAGAGAAAACCATGAAGATAACTGACAAATCATTCAATGACTGCATTTAATTCAATCGACCGCCATCGCTTTGGAGGTGACGGCGTCGTCAGCTTCCTCGTCAGCTGGAGTCTTGTCGATGTCCATGTCGGTCGCAGCTGAGGTCGGGCTACACAAATCCATCATCCATTCGGTCAGAACAAAAAGGCCGGTCGGAACAGAAAGAATTTGATCGCAACAAAAGATATGACAAAGGCGTTTACCCAGAAGCAACAGGGACATCCATCTTAATCTTAGGCAAGGTCTTCCGAGCCTTCGATGGGTTAGTTTTGGGCTGCTTGGTGACCTTCTCAGTCAGATCTGGGCTTGGAGACCGAGTGTGCTTGTGAGATGGAGCACTCGACGCCACGGCCTTGCCGCGCCGGTTCGCGGGGTCATGCTTCTGCTTGGATCGATGTTCGGAGCGAGGCGGCGAGTCGGCTACCTCCTCGTCTTCCGACTCGTCGCTCTCATCTTCATCGTCATCAGGTGGGGACTCCCACTCGCCACTCTCCTCAAGACTGCCCTCGCCTCTTGGTCTTGCTCCGCAGCTTGTTCACCATTGGGCATCGAATACATCTCCGTAGATCTGCAAAGCAAGAGACCAATCCTAAGTCACCGGAACAACAATCACCGAAAAATACGCTCAAAACTCACCATGATGACCAGACCTTATCTGGCGGGTTGCTTTCGCTGAAAGGGTTGACTCTCCTAGCACCCCTGGGGTTGTCCTTGTTCCCGGTGATACCCATCAACCACTCGGCTATGGTTTTGGCCTCCACCTCCTCCGGATGAACCCGAGCAGTGTCGTCCGCCCCGGAGTACATCCACATGGGATGGTCACGAGCTTGGAGAGGCTGGATCCGCCGACTGAGAAACACCTCGAGCAGATCCATGCCAATGACACCCTGGTTGATCAGCTTGTACCACTCTCTCAACTAGCATGCCTGCTCTGCCTTTCTCCGCATCGCCACTTTCAAGGAAGATGGAGTTTGAACTCGGTCAAAGAGAAAGGAGGAATCCCAATGACCGCACGGGTTGCGAGGTCCCGGCAGAGAACCAGTCGATCGCCAGCCCCTTAACGACTCAGAAGAGTCATCGAAGGAAAGAGCCCTTTTCCTCTTCTCAATGCCCAGTGCCCCCACACATCTGAATGACATGGGTTTTCTCATCTTCGAAGTTCGCTTTCACACAGCTTTGGGATCGGATGGTAAAGATGTGCTTGAAAAGACCACAGTGCGGTCGGCACCCCAGGAAATTCTCACACATGGAGACAAACGCAGCAAGATATGTGATAGTATTGGGAGTGAAATGGTGGAGTTGGGCCCCAAAGAAATTCAGGAATCCGCAAAAGAAGGGATGCGGGGGAAGCGAAAAACCACGGTCGACTTGGGTGGCGAGCAGGACACACTCACCCGACTGTGGCTGTGGCTGCGTTTCTCCCCTCGGCAGGCGCGCGGACTTATGGACGATCAGCCCCAGCTCGGCCATATCGTCCAAGTCCTCCTGTCGGAGCGAGGATCGGATCCAATCTCCCTGGATCCAACCCGACGGCAACCCCGAGCGTGACGAAGACCCCGATTCACCTTCTTGCCCTTCACCGCCCCCGTCGCTTTCTTCGCACGCTCCAGCGCCGCCGTTTTGTCCTTCCCCATAGCGGCGGAGCGACGGCGTCGAGAGTGGATGGTCTGGGCAGAGCAGAGTCGCGGGAGGAAGAAGAAGGGAATGAGCACGCACTGTGCAAACGCTTCGGTCACGCCGCTTTTAAGGGCCTACTTCCGAGTGGCTGACGTGTGGGCCCGAGCGGTCCTGTCAAATCTCCACAACAGTTGCACACGGGATACGTGGCGAAAAAGGTGGCGCAGTAATTGAAAAGTCCTATTTATCTACTCCACTTACCGCGGGATGCTCCGCCTGGCGCGCTCCTACCAAAATTTCGAATCCCAGGAAATCCGGGATGCTCTGCAACCGATCACGCCAAAAATTTCGTGTCATAGATTTTGTTCGACGGATGTGGTGGTATAAACCAGTCGGTAATTTCTGAATCAATCAAGGCGATCAAACGGTTGAAGTTCTCATCAACCGGCCTCTACTCGGAGATATAGACGGACAATCAAGAGTAAAAGCAAGGTCAACTCCGTCCCTTCATTTCACTCAAACCTCGATCCATTCGGGGGCTAATGATGTAGACATAAACCTAGGGTAGGGTAATATGCCTGACCTACACATCCTACCCAAGGTCCTAGTCCTAAGGACAAACAAGTTCAAGTATCGTAAGAAGGGATCCAAGAAGGTGTGGAGTGAAGTCCACTGACCTACCATCCACTGGAGATCTCACTTTATCCAGGTCACTCGACCATCAAACCACTTGACGATAAGAAGACCTAAAGCCGCCCTGCATAGCAACGGTCGAGAATTCACTCAGATACTTAATGACCATTTACAACATTTCAATACAGGCGTTACCTGTAACGCCACCTCTTTATGTACATTGAATCCTATGTAACGGAGGGGATCTGGGGTCCTGGCGGACGCTATATAAGCCACCCCCTCCTTTGGGACAAGGGTTCACACCCTCAGAACTCACACGCCAGATAATCCAATGACCGCCTCCGGCTCCGAGACGAGGGTCAAGTTATTCCTCGAGAAGGGCCTGAACTCGTAAAACAAGCGTGTACAACTCCTCCATAGCTAAGTGTTGGGGAACGTTGCAGAAATTTAAAATTTTTCCTACGGTTTCACCAAGATCCATCTATGAGTTCTACTAAGCAACGAGTCAAGAGAAAGAGTTTGCATCTACATACCACTTGTAGATCGAGTACGGAAGCGTTCGAGGGAGTGGTGATGATGAAGACGTTCCCAACGTGATTCCGATCACCGATGACCAAGTGCTGAACGGACAACACCTCCGTGTTCAACACACGTACGGGACGACGGCGTCTCCTTCGTCTTGATCCAGCAAGGAGGAAGGAGAGGTTGAGGAAGACAACTCCAATGGCAGCACGACGGCGTGATGCAGATGGAGTGACCGTTCTCCGGCAGGGCTTCGCCAAGCTTACGCGGAGGAGGAGAAGTGTTGGGGAGGGGAGGGGCTGCGCCTTCAATGGTCTTTGCAGCCCCCCCCCACCCCTCTATTTATAGGAGGAGAGGGCAAAGGGGGGGGCATCTAGGGGAAACCCTAGATGGGGCGGCCCAAAGGGAGGAGGGAGGGTGGCTTGCCCCTGCTGGGGCGCCCCTTAGGTTACCCTCCCATGCCCTAGCCAAGATGGGCCTAGGTGGGAGGTGCGCCCAGCCCACCAGGCTGGCTCCCTCTCCCACTTAGCCCATGTGGCCCCCGAGGGGTGGCCCTCCGGTGGACCTCCGGAACCCTCCCGTGGCCCCAGACATTACAGTAGATACCCCGAAACTTTCCGAGTCTGCTTAACCACTTTCCATATATAAATCTTTACCTCCGGATCATTCCGAACTCCTCGTGACGTCCGGGATCTCATCCGGACTCAACAACATTCGGTAATCACATACTTGTCTTCCTAATAACCCTAGCATTACCGAACCTTATGTGTAGACCCTACGGGTTCGGGAGACATGTAGACATGACCGAGATGCTCTCCGTCAATAACCAACAGCGGATCTGGATACCCATGTTGGTTCCCACACGCCTCGATGTTGTCATCGGATGAACCACGATGTCGAGGGTTCAAGCAACCCCAGTATGCTATTCCCTTTGTCGACGGTATGTTACTTGCCCGAGACTCGATCGCCGGTATCCCAATACCTCGCTTAGTCTCGTTACGGCAAGTCACTTTACTCGCATCAGTAATGTATGATCCCGTGACCAAACACTTGGTCACTTTGAGCTCATTATGATGATGCACTACCGAAAGGGCCCAAGTGATACCTCTCCGTCATATGGAGTGACAAATCCTCGCCTCGATCTGTGTCAACCCAACAAATACTTTCGAGATACCTGTAGTGCACCTTTATAGTCACCCAGCTTCGCTGTGACGCTTTGGTACACCCAAAGCATTCCTACGGTATCCGGAGTTACACGATCTCACGGTCTAAGGAAGAGATACTTGACATTGGAAAAGCTCTAGCAAAACGAACTACACGATCTTTGTGCTATGCTTAGGATTGTCTTGTCCATCACGCCATTCTCCTAATGACGTGATCCCGTTGTCAATGACATCCGATGCCCATAGTCAGAAACCATGACTATCTCGTCAACCAACGAGCTAGTCTACTAGAGGCTTACTAGGACGACAGTAGTCTATGTATTCACACGCGTATTACGATTTCCGGATAATACGCTTATAGCATGAATAAAGACAATTATCATGAACAAGGAAATATAATAATAATGCTTTTATTATTGCCTCTAGGGCATATTTCCAACAGTCTCCCACTTGCCTGTTGGAAATATGCCCTAGAGGCAATAATAAAAGCATTATTATTATATTTCCTTGTTCATGATAATTGTCTTTATTCATGCTATAACTGTATTATCCGGAAATCGTAATACACGGTGAATACATAGACTACAATACGCCCCTAGTAAGCCTCTAGTTGACTAGCTCGTTGGTCAACAGATAGTCATGGTTTCCTCGACTATGGACATCGGATGTCATTGATAACGGATCACGCCATTAGGAGAATGACGTGATGGACAAGACCCAATCCTAAGCATAGCACAAGATCGTAGTTCGCTTTGCTAGAGCTTTTCCAATGTCAAGTATCTCTTCCTTAGACCATGAGATCGCAATTCCCGGATACCGTAGGAGTGCTTTGGTGTATCAAACGTCACAACGAATCGGGTGACTATAAAGGTGCACTACAGGTATCTCCGAAAGTGACCATTGGGTTGACACGGATCGAGATCGGATTTGTCACCCGTATGACGGAGAGGTATCACCGGGCCCACTCGGTAATGCATCATCATAATGAGCTCAAAGTGACCAAGTGTCCGTCACGGATCATGCATTGCGGTACGAGTAAAGTGACTTGCCGGTAACGAGACTAACGAGGTATTGGGATACCGACGATCGAAGTCTCGCAAGTAACATACCGTCTCGACAAAGGGAATAGAATACGGGTTGCTTGAACCCTTGACATCGTGGTTCATCCGATGACAACATCGAGGAGCATGTGGGAGCCAACATGGGTATCCAGATCCCGCTGTTGGTTATTGACTTGAGGTAGTCTCGTCATGTTCAGATGTCTCCAACCCGTAGGGTCTACACACTTAAGGTTCGTGACGCTTAGGGTTAATAGGAAGACAAGTATGTGATTACCGAATGTTGTTCGAGTCCCTGATGAGATCCCGGACGTCACGAGGAGTTCCGGAATGGTCCGGAGGTAAAGATTTATATATGGAAAGTGGTTAAACGGACTGGAAGTTTCGTGGTATACCGTAAAGTACCGGGCCACCGGAGGGTTCCGAGGTCCACCGGAGGGGCCACCTCTCCTGGGGCCACATGGGCTAAGTGGAGAGGAACCAGCCCCGGTGGGCTGGGTGCGCCCCACCCAGGCCCATGCGCCTAGGGTTTGGGAGGAGGAAACCCAGGGGGCGCCTCAGCTTGGGGGCAAGCCACCCTCCTCCCTCCTCCTTGGCCGCCCCCCCTAGGGTTTGCCCTAGAGGGCCGGCCCCTGACCCTCTCCTCCTATAAATAGAGGGGTGGGGGAGGCTGCCAACACAGTTGTAGGCGCAGCCCTCCCTCCCAACACCTCTCTTCTCACGCAAGCTTGGCGGCCCCGCCGAGAACTATCAGACCACTGCACCACGCCGTCAGGCTGCCATTGGGATTGTCTTCTTCAACCTCTCCTTCTCTTGCTGGATCAAGACGGAGGAGACGCCATCGTCCCGCACGTGTGTTGAACACGGAGGTGCTGTCCTTTCAAGATTTTGGTCATCGGTGATCGGAATCACGCTGGGAACGCCTTCGCATCACCACTCTCAAGAACGCTCAGATTCGATCTACAAGTGGTATGTAGATGCAAACTCTCTCTCGTTACTCGTTGTATGGTAGAACTCATAGATGGATCTTGGTGAAACCGTAGGAAAAATTTTAATTTTCTGCAACGCTCCCCAACAAAGGGCATCATGAGCTAGGTCTATGCGTAGTTCTCTTTGCACGAGTAGAACACAATTTTGTTGTGGGCGGATCTTGTCAACTTACTTGCCGCTATTAGTTGTTTCTTGCTTCCGCGGTATTGTGGGATGAAGCGCCCGACCAACCTTACACGCATTTTACGTGAGACCGGTTCCACCGACTAACATGCACTAGTTGCATAAGGTGGCTGGCGGTGTCTGCTCTCCTACTTTAGTGGGAGCGGATTCGATGAACAGGGTCCTTATGAAGGGTAAATAGAAGTTGACAAGATCACGCCAGGTTATTCGAGGTAAGAAAACGTTTGCTAGAACCCAATTGCAGCCACGTAAAAGATGCAACAACAATTAGAGGACGCCTAACTTGTTTTTGCAGCAATTGTCATGTGACGGATATGGCCAAGTTGTGATGAATGATGATATATTGTGATGTATGAGATCATGTTCTTGTAATAGGAATCACGACTTGCATGTCGATGAGTATGACAACCGCAGGAGCCATAGGAGTTGTCTTTATTTTGTATGACCATGCGTCATTGAAGAACGCCATGTAACTTACTTTACTTCATTGCTAAACGCTAGCCATAGTAGTAGAAGTAGTCGCTATGGGACAACTTCATGGAGGCACGATGATGGAGATCATGATGATGGAGATCATGGTGCCATGCCGTGACAAGATGATCATGGAGCCCCAAGATGGAGATCAATGGAGTTTTATGATATTGGCCATATCATGTCACTACTATATAATTGCATGTGATGTTTATTATGCTTATACATCTTGTTTACTTAGAACGACGGTAGTAAATAAGATGATCCCTTAAGAACAATTTCAAGAAGTGTTCTCCCTAATCGTGCACCGCTGCTACAGTTCGTCGCTTCTAAGCACCACGTGATGATCGGGTGTGATGGATTCTTACGCTCACATACAACGGTGTAAGACAGATTTACACACGCAAAACACTTAGGGTTAAACTTGACGAGCCTAGCATGTACAGACATGGCCTCGAACACGGAGACCGAAGGTCGAACACGAGTCGATGGAAGATACGATCAACATGAGAATGTTCACCGACGATGACTAGTCCGTCTCACGTGATGATCGGACACGGCCTAGTCGACTCGGATCGTATCACTTAGATGACTAGAGGGATGTCTAATCTGAGTGGGAGTTCATTAATAATTTGATTAGATGAACTTAATTATCATGAACTTAGTCTAAAACTTTTGAATTATATGTCTTGTAGATCAAATGGCCAACGCCATGTCAACTTGAACTTCAACGCTGCTCCTAGAGAAAACCAAGTTGAAAGATGACGGCAGAACTATACGGACTGGGTCCGAACCCGAGGATCATCCTCATAGCTGCCAGAAACAATACGCCCTAGAAGGACCGCTAGGTGAAGCTCCTGTCCCTGCAGAACCAAGACATTATGAATGCTTGGCAGTCTCGCGCCGATGATTACTCCTCGCTCAAGGCGGCATGCTTTACAGCTTAGAACCGGGCTCCAAAAGCGCTTTTGAGCACCACGGAGCATATGAGATGTTCGAGGAGCTGAAACTTGTTTTCCAAGCTCACGCCCGGTCGAGAGATATGACATCTCCGACAAGTTCTATAGTTGTAAGATGGAGGAAAACAGTTCACAAGGAACACATTCTCAAGATGTCCGTTGTACAACCGTATGACCCAGCTGAATATTAACCTCCCCGATGAGGCGGTCATTGACAGAATCCTCCAGCCGCCCCACCAAGCTACAAGAGCTTTGTGATGAACTACAACATGCAGGGGATGGTAAAGACCATTCCTGAAGTGTTCTCTATGCTCAAGTCACCGAGGTTGAAATCAAGAAAGAACATCAAGTGTTGATGGTCAATAAGACCACTAAGTTTAAGAAGGGCAAGGGCAAGAAGAACTTCAAGAAGGACGGCAAGGAGATTGCCGCCCCTGCAAGCAAGTTGCCGGAAGAAGTCAAAGAATGGACCCAAGCCCGAGACCGAGTGCTTTTATTGCAAGGGAAGGGTCACCGAAGCGGAACTGCCCCAAATACTTAGCGGATAAGAAGGCCGCAACACCAAAGGTATATTTGATATACATGTAATTGATGTGTACCTTACCAGAATCGTAGTAACTCCCGGTATTTGATACCGTGCCGCTGTTCATATTTGTAACTCACAGCAGAGCTGCGGAATAAGCGGAGATCGGCGGCGACGAGGTGACGGCGCGCTGCCGAATGGTTCCAGAGTCGATGTGATCGCCGCGGCACGCTACCTCTTCATTTACCCACGGGATTAGTTATGAACCTTAATAATTGTTATTTGGTGCCAAGTTTGAGCATGAATATTGTATCCGGATCTCGCTTAATGCGAGATGGCTACTCATTTAAACCGAGAATAATGGTTGTTCTATTTATATGAGAGATATGTTTTATGGTCATGTCTCATGGTCAATGGTTTATTCTTAATGAATCTCGAGCGTAGTATTACACATGTTCATAGCGTGAATACCAAAAGATGTAAAGTTGATAACGATAGTCCCACATACTTGTGGCAATCGCCGCCTTTGGTCACATTGGTGTCAAGCGCATGAAGAAGCTCCATGCTGATGGACTTTGGAGTCTCTTGATTATGAATCATTTGACACATGCTAACCATGCCTCATGGGCAAATGACCAAGACTCCATTCTCTCGAACAATGGAGCGAGCAACCAACTTATTGGAAATCATACATACCGATGTGTGCGGTCCAATGAGCGTTGAGGCTCATGGAGGATATCGTTATGTTCTCACTCACGATGACTTGAGTAGATATGGGTATGTCTACTTGATGAAACACAAGTCCGAGACCTTGAAAAGTTCAAGGAATTTCAGAATGAAGTAGAGAATCAACGTGACCGAAAGATAAAATTCTTACGATCGGATCGTGGAGGAGAATATTTAAGTCACGAATTTGGTACACACTTAAGAAAATGTGGAATCGTTTCACAACTAACGCCACCGAACACCTCAACGAATGGTGTGTCCGAACGTCAGAATCGCACTCTATTGGATATGGTGCGGTCTATGATGTCTCTTACCGATTTACCGCTATCATTTTGGGGATACGCCTAGAGACAGCTACATTCACTTTAAATAGGGCACCGCCTAAGTCCGCTGAGACGACACCGTATGAATTATGGTTTGGGAAGAAACCTAAGCTGTCGCTTCTAAAAGTTTGGGGATGCGATGCTTATGTCAAGAAACTTCAACCTGAAAAGCTCGAACCCAAGTCGGAAAATGCGTTTTCATAGGATACCCTAAGGAAACCGTAGGGTATACCTTCTACTTAAGATCCGAGGGCAAGATCTTTGTTGCCAAGAACGGAATCTTTCTCGAAAAGAGTTTCTCTCGAAAGAAGTAAGTGGAGGAAAGTAGAACTCGATGAAGTACTACCTCTTGAACAGGATAGTAGTGCAGCTCAGAAAATGTTCCCGTGATGCCTACACCAACCAAGAGGAAATTCATGATGATGATCAAGGTACTTCGGATCAAGTTGCTACCGAACTCAGAGGTCCACTAGGACACGCCCGCACTGCAGTGGTACGGCAACCCTGTCTTGGAAATCATGTTGTTAGACAACAATGAACCTTCGAACTATGAAGAAGCGATGGCGGCCCAGATTCCAACAAATGGCTAGAAGCCATGAAGTCCGAGATAGAATCCATGTATGAAAACAAAGTGTGGACTTTGACCGACTTGTTCGATGATCGGCGAGCGATAGAAAACAAATGGATCTTTAAGAAGAAGACGGACGCGATGGTAATGTCACCATCTATAAAGCTCGACTTGTCGCTAAGGGTTATCGGCAAGTTCAAGGGATTGACTACGATGAGACTTTCTCTCCCGTAGCGAAGCTTAAGTCCGTCTCAATCATGTTAGCAATTGCCGATACTATGATTATGAGATATGGCAGATGGACGCCAAAACAGCGCTCCTTAACGGCTATCTTAAGGAAGAGCTGTATATGATACAGCCGAGGGTTTTGTCGATCCTAAGAACGCTAACAAAGTATGCAAGCTCCAAATGATCCATTTATGGGCTGGTGCAAGCATCTCGAGTTAGAACATTCGCTTGATGAGATGATCAAAGCGCTTAGTTTATGCGCACTTATGGAGAAGCCTCATGCTACAAGAAAGTGAGTGGGAGCTCAGAGCATTTCTCATATTATATGTAGATGACATACTTTTGATGGGAAATGATATAGAATTCTTGGACAGCATTAAGGCCTACTTGAATAAGTGTTTTCAATGAAGGACCTTGGAGAAGTTGTTATATATTAGGCATCAAGATCTATAGAGATAGATCGAGACGCCTCATAGGTCTTTCACAAAGCACATACCTTGATAAGATTTTGAAGAAGTTCAAATGGATCAGTCCAAGAAGGGTTCTTGCCTGTTTTGTAAGGTGTGAGATTGAGCTCAGCTCAATGCCCACCACGGCAAAAGATAAAGAAGAGATGAGTGTCATCCCTATGCCTCAGCCATAGGATCTATTATGTATGCCATGCTGTGTACCGCACTGATGTAAACCTTGCCGTAAGTTTGGTAGGAAGGTACCAAAGTAATCCCGCAAGGAACACCGGACAGCGGTCAAGAATATCCTGAAGTACCGAAAAGGACAAAGGACATGTTTCGCTTATGGAGGTGACGAAGAGCTCGTCAGAACGGGTTACGCCGACGCTTAGCTTCGACACGATCCGATGACTCTAAGTCACAAACCGGATACGTATATGTTGAATGGTGGAGCAAGAAGCTGGTGCAGCCGCAAGCGAGCGCCGTGGCGGATCTACATGTGAAGCGGAGTACATGGCAGCCTCGGAGGCAGCGATGAAGCAATTTGGGTGAAGGAGTTCATCACCGACCTAGGAGTCATACCCAATGCGTCGGGCCGATCAAACTCTTCTGTGACAACACCGAGCTATTGCTCTTGCCAAGGAGCCCAGGTTTCACAAGAAGACCAGCACATCAAGTTGCCGCTCAACTCCATCCGTGAAAATGTTCGTAATGGAGACATAGAAATTTGTAAAGTGCATACGGATCTGAATGTCGCAGATCCGCTGACTAAACCTCTTCCGCGGGCAAAACATGATCAACACCGTAACTCTATGGGTGTTCGATTCATCACAATGTAAACTAGATTATTGACTCTAGTGCAAGTGGGAGACTGTTGGAAATATGCCCTAGAGGCAATAATAAAAGCATTATTATTATATTTCCTTGTTCATGATAATTGTCTTTATTCATGCTATAACGTATTATCCGGAAATCGTAATACACGGTGAATACATAGACTACAATACGCCCCTAGTAAGCCTCTAGTTGACTAGCTCGTTGGTCAACAGATAGTCATGGTTTCCGACTATGGACATCGGATGTCATTGATAACGGATCACGCCATTAGGAGAATGACGTGATGGACAAGACCCAATCCTAAGCATAGCACAAGATCGTAGTTCGCTTTGCTAGAGCTTTTCCAATGTCAAGTATCTCTTCCTTAGACCATGAGATCGCAATTCCCGGATACCGTAGGAGTGCTTTGGTGTATCAAACGTCACAACGAATCGGGTGACTATAAAGGTGCACTACAGGTATCTCCGAAAGTGACCATTGGGTTGACACGGATCGAGATCGGATTTGTCACCCGTATGACGGAGAGGTATCACCGGGCCCACTCGTAATGCATCATCATAATGAGCTCAAAGTGACCAAGTGTCCGTCACGGATCATGCATTGCGGTACGAGTAAAGTGACTTGCCGGTAACGAGACTAACGAGGTATTGGGATACCGACGATCGAAGTCTCGCAAGTAACATACCGCCCGACAAAGGGAATAGAATACGGGTTGCTTGAACCCTTGACATCGTGGTTCATCCGATGACAACATCGAGGAGCATGTGGGAGCCAACATGGGTATCCAGATCCCGCTGTTGGTTATTGACTTGAGGTAGTCTCGTCATGTTCAGATGTCTCCAACCCGTAGGGTCTACACACTTAAGGTTCTGTGACGCTTAGGGTTAATAGGAAGACAAGTATGTGATTACCGAATGTTGTTCGAGTCCCGATGAGATCCCTGGACGTCACGAGGAGTTCCGGAATGGTCCGGAGGTAAAGATTTATATATGGAAAGTGGTTAAACGGACTGGAAGTTTCGTGGTATACCGTAAAGTACCGGGCCACCGGAGGGTTCCGAGGTCCACCGGAGGGGCCACCTCTCCCGGGGCCACATGGGCTAAGTGGAGAGGGAACCAGCCCCTGGTGGGCTGGGTGCGCCCCACCCAGGCCCATGCGCCTAGGGTTTGGGAGGAGGAACCCCAAAGGGGCGCCTCAGCTTGGGGGGCAAGCCACCCTCCTCCCTCCTCCTGGCCGCCGCCCCTAGGGTTTGCCCTAGAGGGCCGGCCCCTGACCCTCTCCTCCTATAAATAGAGGGTGGGGGAGGCTGCCAACACAGCTTGTAGGCGCAGCCCTCCCTCCCAACACCTCTCTTTCTCACGCAAGCTTGGCGGCCCCTCGCCGAGAACTATCAGACCAGCTGCACCACGCCGTCAGGCTGCCATTGGGATTGTCTTCTTCAACCTCTCCTTCTCTCTTGCTGGATCAAGACGGAGGAGACGCCATCGTCTCCGCACGTGTGTTGAACACGGAGGTGCTGTCCTTTCAAGATTTTGGTCATCGGTGATCGGAATCACGCTGGGAACGCCTTCGCATCACCACTCTCAAGAACGCTCCGATTCGATCTACAAGTGGTATGTAGATGCAAACTCTCTCTCTACTCGCTGCATGGTAGAACTCATAGATGGATCTTGGTGAAACCGTAGGAAAAATTTTAATTTTCTGCAACGTTCCCCCAACATACACGTTCTATATCATTTCCCATCGGCATGTCATCTACATATAATATGAGAAATGCTATGAGCTCCCACTCACTTCCTTGTAAACGCAGTGTCGTGGACTTGTCACGCAGATGTCCTCATGAAAGGACTTAGTCGCAGGCCATCGACGGGTTACCTAGAGGGGTTAATGCGACACAAGACACGGGAATTATATCGGTTCGCCCTTCGATGAAGGTAAAGACCTACGCCCGCCAGATATGATTGATATGATTCGCGACTAAGGAGCAATAGCTTGCCTTGGCCTCAATCTGTCTTTAACTCGCCGCCGGTCGCCCCTTATATACACGGGTTAACCCGGCGGGTTATTGAATCCCAATCCGCTCATATAGGAGTCCGTTTGGTCTCTCCTTTCTTGTCTTACAACACAAGTTACAGATTAGGGCGGTTTACATGTATGAATCTTAATTCCTTCTGGCTCCAGCTCCATATGGGCCTCGATTCCACATTTAGGTAAACCGAGCCCGGGCGTTCACACCGTAGCTATATCCTCAACATTAGGCCCCTGCATTGACTTGAACCGTTCAGTTAATCTTCCACGCCTTCAAGCAACCCTTGATCTTCCTTGTAAACCGCCATTGATTTGACCCGCCGTGACATCATCCTTCGCTTCTTCGTGTCGTGGCCCCCGACGCCATTTTGGACAAAATCTAAACAAGAAGATTCCCTTCATTAAGGCTATCCTGAATCGAGGCGGCCGCGCACCTTCCGCTTTTGGCTCCTCAATTCGCCCATTGATTACTCCGCCCTTATAAATAGACCGGTCGGGTCATTCTTTCTCCTTCTCTCTTCTTCTTCCTCGCGACCTGCCGACCCCTCAAGCTCTTGCCGTCACCTTCAACCTTCGACCGACGCTCTCACCGCCCACAGCATCAACCGGATCGATCGTAGTCTCCACGCCCTCCGTGGTTCCTGTTCGTCCGTAAGGTCATCTTTAAACCCTAGATCTCATCGAAACTTGGTTCGTCGTGATAATCCATAAGTGTTCTTGCCGATCCTGCATGCCCTGTTCCACTATGGCCGTGACGGGCTCGGCCGCATCGCTTCTCATATGCAAACGGATGCTTTCACCGCTTACCCAATTCTAGGCGCCTTTTCCCTTGTTCAGATCTTCCATTTTAACATACCTGAACCTTCCTCGCTGTAGGAGGTTTGTATAGGCCGCAGAAATTTCTTTTATCAAACTCCGGTAGATCTAGATTATTTCTCTTGCATGGGAAACCTGCTTCGCCTATACTTAGCAATTTTTCATCACTAGCTCTTCCGGCGGTTTAACTTCCGATAGTTAATCCGACCTCCATTAGTCCTTAGTTAAACCGACCGGAAGCCGCCTACGAACCGCCGGTTTAACAATATTTGCAACGCTCGACCTGCTTAACAAAGGAACTGCTTTCTTCCTTTCT
Organism: Aegilops longissima; assembly: GCA_021605205.1. Classification (NCBI taxonomy): domain Eukaryota; kingdom Viridiplantae; phylum Streptophyta; class Magnoliopsida; order Poales; family Poaceae; genus Aegilops; species Aegilops longissima. The sequence goes on along the minus strand of CM038676.1, from coordinate 482,293,657 downwards.
TTCGCAGCTTAAATCTCCTGAATGGCTCTCAATTTTCTGCTTGCAACCGGGTCCGTCCAGAGTTACCGAGACGCAGCTCAACGCCATGTCACCACCGGGCGGTTTGGCTCCAAAAAGCCCTTCATCGGGCGTGTCCCTGAAGGCGAAGTTTCTCCCGAGTCGCGAGCGGGAGAAGTAATCGTGTTCATGCATCACTTAGACCGGGGTTCTGTCCGCCGTTCGTAATTTTTCCGGATGTCCTTGCCAGTCTGCAGCTTCATCCTCGTGACATCGCCCAAATTCGTGTCAAATATATGCAACTTTCAAGTCTTCGTGAAGTCTATCTTCAAGAAGAACCATCTGTGGAGTTGTTCCGGATTTTTTCCATTTGAACCGCCGCACAGAGTTTTCTCGACGGTCCAAACACGTAGCTGGGCGGCGCGGTCGATCCGTAAGAGGAAGGAAGTCGATTTTCCACACGCCAAGCACCACAGCCATCCAAAGGAATGGAACCAAACCTGGTTCTATCGCCGAACACTGCCTCGCCGACGAAAAACCCCTTGCCGGGTTACCGCTCACCGCTCAAGAACACTCATCCGCTACCTTCCCGCTTAACCGCCATGAATGTAAAACTTCGCACCGCAAATAATCAAGCTCCGGCTCTAATGGCCAATGGTTTAACCGGCGAGATCTTGTACGCTGTCGGGTCTCTTGGTGTGTTTTGCCACTAAGCCGCCCCCGGATTGATGCATTGAGTACACCGCAGCCTCAAAGATCCTCAAAGGCGCCACGAGCTGCCTATAACTGAACAGAGGTCACCGAAATCGCCAAGAAAATGCTTGATGAACCAATCTCCGCCTGCAGCCTCACCGGATTGGCTCCATTCTGTGCCACCAACAAGCCACCGCAGTAAGTTCTACTCGCCTTTCAAGCTCTTAATACTCCGCTGATGCACGCTAATCCTTACCCTTCTCGGCCGACAGTTTTTTCCGAAACGAACCAAACCGTTCGAGCGCCGTAAAGTCAAAGGCCACCAAGAAAACGGCAAGAGAAAGACCACCAAACCTCTAATCCGCGGAGGATCTAAGAATCGACGCTGAGGTAAACCGCTTGCCGCTTTGTGTTTCCTCCCGCACATGCTTAGTCCTTTTCAATCTTTTATCGACAATTTTTCTTCCCAGACGATGTGAAGCCAGCCACGCCGATCCCGTTGAGGTAATCTTACTTTCTTCCGAATCCGATTCTTGCGCCGTTAAGAGAATTCGTCACGCCGTCCGAAAGTGAAAAATACCATTCCTGTGCTTACTTGAATCCAAATCTTAACTTGAAGACACAACAGTCGACGAAGGCCAGACAACCCGCATAGTGGCCAACAGGTTACTTCGCCGTTTATCGGACACACTCTATCCGGAAGGCCGCCGAGGTGACTTGCTCTCCGAAAAGCGCTATCCTTAAAAGGTTTCTTCCGATGTCCTTCAATCCGCCTCGACCCAATTATCGTGCCTCTTCCAACTCGCTCCGGGCGTTCATCCACCACACAACCGCCTCGCCGAACATCGCCAGGGTACGTAATTATCGTGCTAATTCAACTCTCCATCACCCCCGGTAAATTTGTCTTGATCCGACTCGACTATTGTAGCACCAAGGCTCGCTTGAGCAAGAAGGCAAAACTTGATCCTACTCGACGCTGATCCGAAAACATCCCCTAACAAACACCAGAACCCCGGTTGCCAAGGAAAGTTCTCGCGAATCAGATAAAGACGACATACCGATCCGCCAGAGGTTGAACCGAGGTCCAAGTGGAAACTTCCCAACCTGTTCCATCAAACCGTCCGCCGAAGGGTCGTGGATCATTGAACCGCCGAGCCAAAGCAAAGCAATGGCAAGCCCAAACAAGACTGCCGAGAACGACGATGTTATTGTGACAGTATGTATTACACCGCCCCGCCAACCAACCGCTTAACAAAACACAAGATCAAAGACGGTTCCACTATTATGAGCAAGGACAAGGAAGACTGATATGTCGGCTTATGACAATTTCTCTCCAAGAACTTCATTCCGCTTTCTCAACCGGCTTTACA